>OZ018379.1:53322500-54522500 GCA_963969555.1 Polydrusus pterygomalis
TCTATGAATATTTGAAAATGTTCGCGCATTCGGAATATTTCTATTTGGAAAGCGGTTTTCGTACAACCGCCTGGCTTCCAATGCGTTACCATCAGCAAGCCCATACATGTAATGTATATCTGCAAACTCAGAATTCGTAAAATGAACCAAGTACGTACCAACTAGACTAGGTAGACAACTGCTGTCAAAACTGTAAATGTGTACAAAACAAAATCTGATTCTTACCTACTAGATATTTTACGTTATTAATCCTTGATAATACCCAATTTCATAACAATGTTCAAATCAATGTATTTTATTTTTTTATGCGAAAACCATACGTCAAATGAATCAAAATGAAGAGACCAGATTTGGTCAGTAAGGATTAAGGATTTAAAAAATAATTTCTATGTAAAGAAAAAGCAGTGGCGTCACACTTTTCTCTTTAAAATGATGCAGTTCAAATCTCGCACGAACGCCACTGGCAAGAACAAAAAATTATGTTGTACAGCAGTAAACGTCTTTTGATTCATAGAAGATGCGTACCACGTTTCACAAAAATATACAGGGTAATACCAAAGTTATCATAAAAAAAATATTTTTTTCTTAAAACTTTAGCACCCTGTAGTTTAACAGTTAAGAATTTTAGAACATATGTTCATATGAAGTTTTTTTCTTAAAATGGGCCCTATAATAAGCTCCTTAAATATTTGCATCTTATTAAGAAACACCCTGTATATCCGTTCAGCTTATCTCGTCAGCAAACAAAAGTTTTAGGGGTGGAAAAATTCATTTGTAGGTACGCACGGCTCACCGCGGTAAGATCCCCTAGCGCCCAACAGGGATGGGCATGCGCACAACACTCTTGCTATTAGGTTTAACTTGTTTATCGACATCAATAAATACACTCCAGAACCGGCTCTGCGCCATTTTTGTTGTTACGTTATGCAATGAATTAATATAATGTACCTATAATACCTATATCATATACTCTGTTTCTATGTAGTCAGGTCAGTGGTAGTTATGATAATAGTTTTAAAATCTAAAAACCTTTGTATTTTATTCCATCGGCGACACCATTTTGGATTAATTAAATGACTTGAAATTTCGCACACGCCATTTTCTTAACATTTACAACATTTTAAAAGGGTGAGACCGCAGAAACGAAAAGTCGCAAAATGTGGGCCACCCTAGTAAACAGGCATGGCAAAGTTAGGATTTTCTTAGATATAAATGTATGTACCTATCATAAATGGCAAATATTTTAAAATGCTATAATATATTTTTTCTAATTTTGACATATAAAGGGACACTTTTTAAAACTGATTGACATTATGAAACGTCTTACTTTTTGTAACTAGTTGCATAAAGTAAAATTTTATGCAATTGGTGACGAAAAATGTGTTTCAAAATTAGTGACAAAAAGAATTATTCTATTTATTAAACTGTTATAATACAAGTTAAAAAAATAAATTATAAATTAATTAATTATTATAAATATTAATAACACAATTATTGCAATTATTCAAATTAATTCCCGACGACATATTTTTTTCATTGCTCGAACTTGCTGTTATTTGGGAAGCGACGCACATTGCATTAGATGTTTCACCAAATATTTCTTGCGCTATAAGTTTTTTATTATTCATGGAATTTTCAACATATCCCTCCGCAACAGAACTAGATTTCCAACCTCCGTGCCTCTTTAATTTTAAAAGATCAGCGCCACTGTCTGCTAGGAAAGTGGCAGAGCTTCTTCTGAAGCAGTGGCCAGAATATAGAACAGGATTTGAAAGACCAAGAAATTGTGCAATAACTTTTGGCAGACTGCTAAATGTGTTAATTCCCACAGGATTTCTGGTACATTTTCCATTCGCATATTTTACAAAAAATCTGTTGTGTTTAAGAATCTGGGGACACAACTTAATATATTTTCTTAATATTTCAACAAGATTCGTATTTTCAATGTCTTCAGTGGTAATTGCACACTGCCGTATAACTTTTGTTTTTGAAGGTGGGATATCAACACGAAAATGCCTTCCTTCGTCTATAACATTTTCAACTGGAAGAAAAGTTAATTCTGCTTTTCTGCATGCTCCTGCCATTCCAATTATCATTGCAACCTTAGCCATTAAGTATTCTTTGTCATCAGCTTGCAATAAAAATTTGGCAAAATCTTTTTTAATAAAAACTTTTGACTTTTTAGCACTGTACCCGTCCGCTTGCCTTTTAATATATGCTACCAAATTTGTATATTTTTTAATATCAATATTCCTTTCAGATTTAGTTCAGACCTTAACATTGAGTAAAGTGTCCATAATGTGGAAACTTTTAGATCTTTGTTACCCTCGAAATATGCAAGTAAAACTTTCTCATTAACTAACATGTTTAATTTTCTTCTCATCACACCACGTAACAAATTTTTCGTATGCCAAATCATAAACTGCCTTTGACTTTTTGGGAATTACTGATGATAATAGAGCATTACCTGCTGCCTCTTCAATATCGCTTGGTAGCTCTTCAGAACTTGAATGACTTTTTTTTAAATAAAACTAAAAATATATCAATCTCGCTAAAAACCTTCCGTCTAGACTTTTTTACAAAATGTCTGACAACTAACATGAAGTAACAGCAACAATAGCTATTTATGCCATCAGTTATATGTCAAAATTAGAAAAACTAAATTTATGTTTTCCAAATTTTTATCAATTATATAAAAAAAAATTTTTTATTATTTTCTTCAAAATTAGAAAAAATCTTGTATGCAATACGTTACGAAATGAAATTTTGTATAACTTGTGAGTTTTTGCGAAACTCACTTCGTTCGTTTCGCAAAAATCTCACGCGTTACACAAAATTAGGCATTTCGTAACTGATGGCATAAATAGCTATTAAATTCTATACAATTAATATTTTTAAATTGTTTATGCAAACATCTGGGGCGAAGGCCGACCTCCCCCTTAAATCCTCCACTGATAATAAGTGATAGACATTCGGTTTTCGCGATTTGATCTTATGATCTAATTTGTTGGTTGCCCGAAATCTATAGTCTCGCATTGGTTTGTTTTAAATTAAAGTCGCCATGTGTCAAGAATTTTTAAAATAGGAACCACGATTTGTTTATCATTCGGACTCTCAGACAGATTTCACCTAGTATTGAACAGATGGTACCAGGATTTTTGTCCTAAAATGTACGTAAGTACCTACTTCAATATAATATACAGGATTTCTTACAGAGACTGTCCATTAGAATATTTCGGAAGGTAATGCAAATAATGCAAATGTGGATTTAGTGGGGTTTTCGTAGACGCTTTCTTCAAATAAACAAACAGCGACCATAAGCTACTTCCGGTTATACCGGAAGTTGTCTGAATATTGCTTATTTTACATGAAGCATCCTTTGTGTTCCTTTCATCTTTAATAACTTTAGTACCTTTACTACCTTTTTAAACGTTGAATAGTGAAACTAGAAATTTTAGTTGTGTCATGGATATTATTGTGCTCTAAGTATAATGAATCATCGGCAAATGAAATTTTAGCTACAGGAAAGTGGAAAAGTGATAGTTCTTGATCTTTACCGAACGATGCTACGTTGATGGTTCATTTAATGGATAGGCGAGAATATTTCCTATATTATGTCCACTTTAAGTGTCTTTATAACTTACTAGAATAGTTTTACGCTTATAAAGACTGTCCGCGGATAGGGTTTACAATAGCACAAATTGATGAAAAATTTCATTTTTGATAAAAGTGAAGTAATTTTTAATAAAAAGTTTTGCTTGTAAAAAATGCAATTCACGAAGAGAAAATTTTGATTTTTTTTTATACAGGGTTCGCAAAAACTTCAAAAACATGGTTTTTCTCCAAGAGTAAACTACCTTCCTTTTTCATTTTTGACCAAAATGCCAATTAGAAAACTTATTTGGAATAACGTTTGTAATTTAAATCCGAGATTTAAAATAAATCTTCAATTTTTTTAGTTTTTTTTAATTTTTAGAGGTAAATGGAAATTTTGCTGCTCAATAAAAATATTAATATAAAGTTTTATTACATTCTATTTTCATAATGAGTGGTGAGTATCTTATTTTAAAATTTTAAATGCATTCCCACCATCTTTTGAAAAAACAAGGATTTTTTTACTTTTTTATTACTTTGCTTAACGTATGGGGCAAATTTGAAGTTGTCAAATAGAATTTAATGTGTTTTGAAAATGCTGACCTTAGAACAAAGGGTTTATTTAGTTCAATGTTACAGTGCGGGCGAAAGTTCTTACAACTTTGTGATAGAGAAATTTAATCAAAGACACCCTAACGTTTACGTCTCAAAAATGGGACTTTAAAAATTATTAAGAAAATTTCAGCGAAGTGGTTCAGTTTCCAATTTAAAAAAAACTATGAATGACGTAGTTTCTTTAATCTTATTGCAGTCTGTTGCTGACAATCCTACCCTTTCATTAAGAAACTGAGCACAAGAACTTAATGAAGTAAAAAAAACTCCCCAGCAAACAGTGTTATTAGGCAAGGTAAAGATTTCGTATTGGCAATGTTGGCTTCATGATGGCAAAATGTTGCCAATACATTATTCTTAAATTTGCAATAAATGGCAAACATGCATGATTCCTCAATAAAAAATATGCATTGGTCCATCATTTCAAAAAAGCTAATCCTAACTTTTTTAACTTGCCAATGAATTTAAATTACATTTTTTTTACAGAAATGCCAATATTATTTAACATCAGGCAGCCCGTTAATGTCCCATTACATTTTCTTTGATAATGCATGTGTGAATGCGTTTAACTATTCTAGGATTAAAAATTAAATGATATATTATTTCTAACGTCTTAAATGTATTTACATTGTGTATTTCCGCCTATGAATTTCTAATAGCAGGCAACCAGTAAATGCCCATTTCCGATATCGCGACAAAGAATGAGTAAATGCATTTTGTTAGCCTAAATATGGCCTAAAAATGTTGATCTTTTTCTTAATTTATAAATCCCGCGCTTTAACTGTGTCACATGATGATATCATTGGTCCCACGTTAATCTGCATTGGTAGATGATTGGTCGCGAAGCGGGATTATGGGAATGGGGTTAGAAATATCTTTAGTTTGTTTGTAGTATTCTTGTTTTCAGTTTCGGCCGATGTCACGGTAAATTTCCTAATCATTATATTATTATAAGTTTATCTCTCCGATTTCCTACAACCTAAGTAGGTATACCTATACAATAAATAAAAAGCGAACTTTGAATTAAAACCAGATACAATAATATTAATATTATCATAAAGTATTTTACCAACACAGACAGTTAAGGCTTTACCTACTATGGTTAAAACCCAACAACTCCTTATCATCTAGGAGTTATTGTTGAAACCACGTTAAAACGCAGACGCCATTTCTCGACGGGGGATTCAGCCCGTTTTGTGCTTTAGTTGCTCACTGCCTTTTTTTCTGCAGAAGAATGACGGATACGTGAGAGTGGAATAATAAATCGCCAAAGTAAGTATTTTTTTATACTTATTGGAAACAGTTATAATATGATATAGGTACCTTTGAAATAATACACAAAACATGTTTAAAACTACCAGTAAATCAACAAAAAAATGGTATGGCCGTGAAGCTTAAAATATTAATTCTATGATTTTTTTTTCAGGTAAATGTTCTGAAACTTCAGGGGGGCGAAGACTCCACAGACACAACTAGGAGGGTTATGACCAAGTTAAATGGACACGACTTTGCCTTGGTAATAAATTGATCGGGAAGAAATAATAAGCCGCCATTTTATTCCTTTATATATTGAATATCACTATTTTACCTACACATAAAAGATGTAATTTAACAGGTATTGCATATGTAAATATTTTTGAATACATATTATGTACAGAAACGCTGGTGCTTTATTTTTACCATTTAACATGTAAAGGCTAAATAATAATTTGCCTTGATTTGCCCAGCAAGGCAAAGTGCCTGGCGGCCTACTGACGGCCAGCGCGTCAAAAAGATACATTTGCGGTAATGGCTGCCAATACTGTGCCAATGAACAAGGAGGGCAATGCCAATACATTAAAAGCGTTTTGCCTGCCAGGCATGTTTGCTGGGTCATATTTAGTATATTTTAAAGGCAAACAAAATATTCCCATTTAAGCAAACTTTTAATCAAACGTTGGAAGAAGGAGACGAAGGACAAAGCCAAACGTTTGGATTTTTGTTTTTGGGTCGGAAACAAAATTGTAAATGAAAACAGAAATTTTCATAAATTTGTCATGTTCTCCGATGAATCGACATTTTCAAAAAACGGGAAAGTGTCTTCTGCGCATATTAGATACTGGAGCGAAAATAATCCCCGTTTTAGAATTCCTGCAAGGAGACAATATTACAAAAAAGTAAATGTCTGGTGTGCGATTTCTTATTATGGCATTATTGGCCCATACCTACTTTTCCGAAAACACGTGTAACCGTAGAAGTTACCTTGAAATGTTGGAAACATTCCTTTCTGACAACCTAGAATAATTGCCTCTCCAATTTAGGAACGAAATGTACTTTCAACAAGATGGATGCCCTGCGCATTTCGCAATTGAAGTGAGGAAATGGCTTAATAATACATTTGGCCACATATGGATTGGTCGGAATGGTCCGGTTCTGTGGCCCCCAAGAAGTCCCGATTTAACAATTTTAGATGCCTATCTTTGGGGGCGCCTCAAACAATTATTAGTATACTCTCTTCCAATTGAGAACGACGTACAGCTTCTAAAACAGCGAATTTGCTGAAGCTGTTCAAACAATTTCCATTGAAGAAATTCAAAGAAGTTTTGACCACATTCGTTTACAGCTGGAAAAATGTGTTAAATATGGAGTGGGAGTGTTTA
The DNA here is from genome assembly GCA_963969555.1 of Polydrusus pterygomalis. Classification (NCBI taxonomy): domain Eukaryota; kingdom Metazoa; phylum Arthropoda; class Insecta; order Coleoptera; family Curculionidae; genus Polydrusus; species Polydrusus pterygomalis. The sequence goes on from OZ018379.1 coordinate 53,329,346, forward strand.
AAAAGCAAATTATGAAATTATTATTTGTCGTTATTTTAAGATTTTTTTGTGTTATTTCCGGGATCATTTCATTTGTGAAATTAAAAATACATTTTTTTGGTAACACCAAAAATCAGTTGTTGAAACTTTTTGATACCCATCTGTTATTGATAATGTATGTATTTCGACCGCTAATGCTGCTATCCAAAAAAAAATTCTTTTTTTTTATTGATACCCTATTTTGCTTATTTAAAGTACGCCTCAGCGTGCTTAAATCTTCAAAAACGCGCGTGTTTTAAAGTTACCATGGCAACATCAACAACCCGTGAAACGTAAAGTCTAAATATGTCAACTTTGGAATTATTGATTTGACAGAATTACCTTTTAACGTCAGACATCAAATATTTTATAGTGAATATATACAGGGTGGTCCTTAAGTAATGGGGCACAGAGCAGCAGTAAATTATTCACTTCAAAACATAACGATTTAGCGCAACTTTTATAATCCGAAAATTTATATTAAGACAGATACAGGGTGTCAAAGTTAAAAATATTATTTCGAGTTTTTTAGATATTTTCAAAAGTTTTCGGAGCATTGAGTTAAAATTTGGTGTAGGGGGGTTTTTTAGGGCGGGAAATAACAATCTGAGCTCATTTTTCTTCTATCGGATAGAGGGCGCTACGAGCAGCACTTTTACTACTTTTGAACTGCAATAACTTGTTGTCACTAGGTATAATAAGACTTATCGCTCCTAATTAATAATCTTACGACTTTTTTACGTAAAAAAGGTACTCTTGTCAAATAACGCTAAAGTTGATAGTTTTCGAAATATTTGTTATTTTAATACTCAATGACCTTTCCGTTGTTTGAGATCCAGCAGAAAATATTCTTCAATACAAGTTGTTTTTGAATAATTGACGGGTAAATAAAACACAAAATTTCAAAGTTTTGTTTATAATATTTTACAAGAGGAAATAGTTATTTATGCAACAAGGGTGTAAAGTAGCATTTTTTTTATGAATGAGAAGTTTTTCGCACGAGCCGCAGGCGAGTGCGCAAATCACATGAGTAAAAAAAAGGCACTTTACGCACGAATTGCATACACAATTTTTTCTACTACCGGACGTTATACAGGGTCGCTGTTATGTATTGAAATGGTCGATTATTTCTTAAAGGGAGAGAGTTATCAAAAAAATATTAAGAACAAAAGTTATAGGAACAATAACAATAATAAAATTTCATATATGTACTTACAAATACGGATTTATATTCAATTTAATTGTGGACTATATTAATATTAAATGTACAGCTATTAGAATTATTAAAAGTTAATCCTTGGCTCTTAAGTCTGGAATTTACTTGTGAACCTTCACAATCCACACGTCTGCTGTTACAAGCCACATTAGAACTAGATGTAAATGGTGTATCAGTTAGCTTATTTATATTGGTTGAAACTTCAGAAGACAAATTTGATGTAATATTACTTATTTCGATTTCAGGAATATTGTCAAACGTACTAGTAGAATTAGAAGAGGAAGCATCATTTGTTAATATTTTATTCGATATGTCAATTTTTTTGCTCAGTGTACTGTCAATGTAACCCTCTGCGACGGCAGATGATTTCCATCCCCCATGCTTCTTCACTGTTATAAGGTCTCCTCCAGAATTTGCCAACATAGTGGCAGATGACCTTCGAAAAGAATGACCAGTATAATGTCAACTAAAACTCACAGTGGTCCGGTATATTTAGGATACTCGACCACTGTGCATTGTTGAGATTGCAACCCACTGTGCGCTATTCTGGGTCAAGTGCATTGCAATCTCAGCACTTATTCGTGTATAAATACTGGGCCAACTCAAGCAACAGCATCGAAGCCTGCCGCTCGATCAAACCATCAATAAGTGACTATCCTTGACCATCGTCAAGTGCCGCACTTAGTCTTCAGTTCTACGATAGGTGACTAGCCTTGACCATCGTCAAGTGACGCGCCTGATAACACGTTAGCCCATTGCCCGAACAAGTTACAGACATGCTGGTTTCCCTACTAGGGTAATAATTAAGAAGAGACAATAGACAACCATTTTTTAGAATCCAGACTTTCCTTTCTCTACCACTACGACCCCCTACGAAGAGAAACTTCGTGACATGGTGGAGGCGCCGTCGTCGCATCCCAGGCCGTCTAATCTCCATATTAGACGTCACTACTAAGTCAGATGTTGTTCATCGATTCATGTCAGACCAGTGCCAACTAAGAAGTAGAAGCGAATCCATCAGCCAAGCCATACCTATCGCCAGCAGTACCAAATTGGAGACCAGCCCAGAGACTTCGCCAACAACAAGCAAGAATAAGCCAAGCAGCAGAAATAGGAGTGAATCCGTCAGCCAGGCCGTACCTACCGGACAGAAGACAAAGCCAAGCAGCAGAGGCAGGCCAACTGAGAAACAGGAGTGAATCCGTCAGCCAGGTGCCTCATTCGCCTTCGCCATTGTCAAGAAAACCGGCACGAGCGAGATAAGCCAAGCAGCAGAAAGAGGAGTGAATCCAGCCAGGCCGTACCTACCGGACAGAAGACAAAGCCAAGCAGCAGAGGCAAGCCAACTGAGAAACAGGAGTGAATCCGTCAGCCAGATGCCTCATTCGCCTTCGCCATTGTCAAGAAAACCGGTACAAGCAAGAATAAGCCAAGCAAGGATTCACACCATAACCTACAGGGTGGACCACTACGTAGATGCAACCAAGGAGGATAGCAGGCATCAGGGAAACCGCTACCCGCCACACTCGCCTACAGGGTGGACCACCACAAAGTTGCCACCTACGAGAAAAACAAACCGCATAGAAAAAGAAAATACTTCAACACTAGTCTGCAAAGCCATATATATATAATAGACGAAGAATTGCAAACATTAATAAATAATTGGGATCCACAATACTTACGTAATCCACGAAGAAAAAATCGAGCGGCAGGCTTCCTTCAACCGACTTCCTTCAACCGACTAAGGCAGGCTTCCTTCAACGGACTAAGAGAGGCTTCCTTCAACGGACTAAGAGAGGCTTCCTTCAACACATTGGACAGACGTATCAGCACCATCACACAAGGAGTGGAGCAGACCATCAGCACCATCACAGACGATAGGATCACAGTCAACGCAACTAGACAAAGAACAGACACACTCCAGGGACCAGCGTGTGCAACAAAACTATTTCAAGGGACAACCAAGGAAGAATAACCTCGTAGGAAATACCACAGGCCCGGACTCCAGCCAATCTACACAAGAAGCCCAACGGCCCATATACAGGGGAAAAATTAAATATTGTATATTATATAGTGTGAAATACTTAAGATAAATCCGATCACCATTGTAATATTAAATTGTAGAAACAAGGAAAGTAGCATGTCGAAGCATTGGGGGCCAATGCTTTTCAGAGGGGGGCATGTCAACTAAAACTCACATTGGTCCGGTATATTTAGGATACTCGACCACTGTGCATTGTTGAGATTGCAACCCACTGTGCGCTATTCTGGGTCAAGTGCATTGCAATCTCAGCACTTATTCGTGTATAAATACTGGGCCAACTCAAGCAACAGCATCGAAGCCTGCCGCTCGATCAAACCATCAATAAGTGACTATCCTTGACCATCGTCAAGTGCCGCACTTAGTCTTCAGTTCTATACTAAATATCACGAATAGTCTCGTTTTAAAACAGATGACAGCGGTTATTTGTCATCGATCAGCTGATATTGGGACATAATAATATCCCTAGATTTGTAGCGGACCGTAATGAGCCCAAACACCGAGTTATGAATTGCGTTTTTGTTACATTTATTTACATTTTAAAAATTTTAATTTAATTACTTTTGTGTAAGTACCTACAATTATTATTCATTTGACAAAAAATTTAGATACAGGTTAAAATTTTTTAATTCTTTTTTATTAGGGATCATAATTATTAATGTGTGCCTTGCTCGTTAAGTTGATTTTATCGATAAGTAATAAGTTTTATTTCATCTGAACGCCGTTTTTGTCGAAAAGTTAGTTTATAAAATTTTTGTTCTTAAAATGTTTGTTCGTTAAGGTTAGGTTTCTAATGTATAATTTTCGCATTTTACATTATCTAAGTAGCCTTTTCTGTTTCAAGAAAAATAAGTAGAAATTAAGCATTTCCCTGACTTAGGTAGGTAGGAGAGAGTTGGACAAAACCGGGTAGGTTGATAAAACCGGGTATCGCCTAGTTCTACCATATGCCAAAACAGCTTTCCATATTATTAACCTTTAAAAAGCAGCTATTTAATTTTGAAGGAATTATTTTTATTATTGTTATTAGTAAATATTAATATTGTTTGGCAATAGTAAGGTAATAGTAAGTAACATTATGTTGCTATAGTAGTTAAAATAGCTAACCATATTAGTATGTAATAGGATAGCGAACAAATATATAATTATATTTTCTGTGTCTACGTACCTTACATAAGTGAAATTATTATTTGATATTACTATTATTATTGTTTGTATGACAATAAAATAAGGTTTTTAACATAAAGTTATCCTACATACAAGTTTAGAAATGTAACTGTATCAATAAATTGCATTTTAACAAACAAATTCCATAAAAACCACTTTTGGGTCTACGTACCTTACGTAAGTCAAAAACTGTTAAAGTAGGGTTTCCACTGACAGAAAAATTGAATCCCTGGCTAAACTAAAGCTTTTAACTTTATGTTAGCCTACATACAAGTTTAGGAATGTAACTGATGTATCATAACCAACAAATTCTATAAAAACCGTATTTGGGTCTTCGTACCTTACGTTAAGTCAAAAACTGTTAAATTAGGGTTTCCATTGACAGAAAAATTAAATCCCTAGCTATATTGAAGCTTTTAACTTTATGTTAGCCCACATACAAGTTTAGAAATGTAACCGTACCATAGCCAACAAATTCTATAAAAACCATATTTGGGTCTACGTACCTTACGTAAGTCATATATGGGGATTTTCTTGACAGTGAATGTAATAACTTGAATTTAATTAGTTTATGTTGAACTGTAGGTATTTTACCTATAGGTATAATCTGAACAAATAAAACAAAAAAAAATCCATTCTAAATATGAGTGACAGAATCCTATTTTAAGTTGTGTTTCAGTTAGTTAAGTATTTTTAAGGTTTGGATATTTATAATATTATAAACTTTTTAAATCTATTTTGACACTTTATCTTTAAACCATATAGAAATTCATGCTTATTACTTATTACCTACCTTAAATTATAATATTTATAAAACATAACTTTCAAAAGAAATTATTACCTACCTATTACCTACTTATTATTTGGCTATTGCATAAATTGTTTTAGAAGGTATCACATGTATAATTTTCAAGTCCGGTCCTGTAATTCATGCCAACTTATAAAAATTTAATAGACCAAAATTGACAGAGTGTCACGTGACTTTGCCCCCATCTTGCGAGAGTATTCAAGATTTTTACTATACGATAGGTGACTAGCCTTGACCATCGTCAAGTGACGCGCCTGATAACACGTTAGCCCATTGCCCGAACAAGTTACAGACATGCTGGTTTCCCTACTAGGGTAATAATTAAGAAGAGACAATAGACAACCATTTTTTAGAATCCAGACTTTCCTTTCTCTACCACTACGACCCCCTACGAAGAGAAACTTCGTGACAATAACATAATGGATTTGGCAATTTCAGATATTCAGCTATTACAGAAGGCATCTTACCAAATGTGTTTATGCCCACAGGTTGTTTCGAACATTTATTTTGGGCATATTTTAAAAATAATCTGGATGATTCAATATTAGGAGGTCTTAATGTCATATATTTTATAATGTACGATAAATAATTTATGGAATTATTTGGGTTTAGAACTGTAAAAATTCTTTCCATACCATTTTTTGAATCAGGAATTCTTATAATAAGGACTGTTTCCTTGTTCTCAACATCATTTATTGTCATTTTCATCAGTTCTTCTCTGCGACAAGCCCCAGAAATGCCAATAATAAATGCAACCTAAAATAATAAATCGTGTCGATATAAAATATATAATAACTATTAAATACAAACATTTTATAGAGAATCTAAAAGTATTAAGAACTAAGGTAAAACTTCTATAATTTTTGATATGATGTTTTACCTTACCAATAGAATTAAATTGATGTAAAGTTACCTTTATCATTAAAAACTTCGAATCCGGAGCCTTCAAAATAAACTTGATGAAATTACTTTTCTCAAATATTCCTGATTTCTTTGCTTTGTAGCCTTTGCTTCTCTGTTTAAGAAAGGCAATTAACTTGTGGTAGGTTGAAATATCTACTGAATTTTTAATTTTCAAGGTAGCCTTTAGCATGGAAAATATTGACCACATTGTCGATGATTTATAGCTTTTTAATTCATCTGAAAAATAAGCTAGCAAAACATTTTTTGAGTACCTTGTCACTTTATTTTTCTTGCACCAACACATAAACAATGTATATTTTTGCTCGTAAATTAACCGAGACTTGTTGGGAAGCAAATTCAAAGTAGCTTCCTGTGCAGAATCTGCAATATTCGGCGGAGTATTCTCAAAATCCGATAAATCACTGTCCATAATGTTGAGATTTAAAAATCTGAAATAAAATTAAACGAAATCATAACAATATAACACATTTGATATCACAACTCAAAACTTACCGTATATAACTAGTGCGTAAAGTAATTTACTTTACGCACTAGTTAAAAAAAGTTAAATTTTAGACACCTTCCATAGTGTGTAAAGTTAGTGTTTTACGCACGGTAGTAGAAAAACGATTTTTTTGGTTAAACTTTTACAAAATACGTTTTACGTTCGAATGAAATAAGAAGTATTACCTTACATGTTACATTAAAATAGCAAATATTTCGAAAACTATCAACTTTAGCGTTATTTGACAAGAGTACCTTTTTTACGTAAAAAAGTCGTAAGAATGTTAATTAGGAGTGATAAGTCTTATTATACCTAGTGACAACAAGTTATTGCAGTTCAAAAGTAAGAAAAGTGCTGCTCGTAGCGCCCTCTATCCGATAGAAGAAAAATGAGCCCATAATGTTATTTCCCGCCCCAAAAAACCTCCCTACATAAAATTTTAACCCAATGATCCGAAATCTTTAAAAATATCTAAAAAACTCGAAATAATTTTTTTAACTTTGTATCTGTCTTAATATAAATTTTCGGATTATAAAAATTGCGCTAAATCGTTATGTTTTGAAGTTAATAATTTACTGCCGCTCTGTGTCCCATTACTTAAGGACCACCCTGTATATACATAATAATATATTTTTTACTTTATTTAGTAAGTATTAAAATTATGAATCGCTTAGAGTCAAAATTTAAGTAGCATTTTCACAACAACGAGATGCTTGCAAATGCAAAATTTTAATTATAAGTCGAATTATCTTAAAAAAACTTTTTCGTATGTTAAACCAATAATAAAAATTTATGAAATAATACGTAAAATTTATAAATTAATTCAAATATAGGGTGTCCCATTTAAAAAAAATATAGTTTTATGACACCCTACTTTTTGGGCGCACCCTGTATAATTCAAAAATTTTTAAATGTGCCAGATATCCAACCATACCTTAACACAAAAGTTTATTATCGACAAATCTTATCTTCAAGGCATAAAATTACTCCGAGCAATCGTTGACTCACTCACCCGCTACATCCAATTAGGAGGTCACTAATATATAGTCTTAAACTTATATTGAAGTAGCGTGTACCCGGCATGCGTTACAACCCGCTGGTATAAATACAAACCCGAACAAACCCGATATATTAGTACCCGCATGCCACTTTCTGAAATTGCACCCGTGCAAAGCCGGGGCGGGTCGCTAGTTATACATAAAAACCTTCCCCTTGAATCACTCTATCTATTAAAAAAAACCGCTTCAAAATCCGTTGCGTAGTTTTAAAGATTTAAGCATATATAGGTAGGGACGGACAGACAGCGACAGCGACTTTGTTTTATACTATGTTAAGATATAGCTACAGGTCACGGGCCGCTAGCTATTGGATATGGTGGACAGTGGAAAAAAGAGGAATTTAACATGCTACATTTTTGTAATGATTTACCTGATTACATCTTGATGTTCCTTGATGTACGCCTTAAGAATTATAACACAGTCCACTTGATCTTCATACGCCTTTATATGCATTTTTTTCAAACGAGATTGTAGAATTATTAAACGAGTTAAAGCAAATATAATGTAACCAAATAGCACAGTTTGGCCGACATTATAGAAAATTATACTATATGTTGTAAAAATAATGTTACATAGAAAAAGTAAATAAAAATATTTTTTTTTATCCAATGGAAAATAGATTTCGTGCAAAAAAGCTCTATTATCGAAATCCCAATACTTTATTCCGACATTCAATAATCCGTCGTTTCCAGCAAAGTGAATTACGTAAAAAAACAGGATAGTGCCGGTTGACAAAAAAATAACGCAAATAAAAAAATATCTGCCATATTTTACAATCAATTTATATATATCCTTAGTGGCTTTATCGTTTGATTCCCATATTTCTTTTTCTGTTTCAATAAACGATAACAACTTCTCAGGAATAGTGTTTTTCTGAAATACAAATATTTTTACCACTTGAAAACTTAGTTGAACGATGATTACAAAACCGTTAGTTGTTCGGTCAATTTCTTTTTGCTGAAGAACTAATCTAGTACATTCCACGGTCATCATTACATTAAAAATCGTATAATACGTAAAAATAAAATATTTGTATAATAAATATAGTTTTCTTTGTTGTTGGTCTTTGATTAGGTATGTTGGCCAGATTCCTCCTATTTTCAAAAATAGTCTTGGTATAGGAATTAATCCAACATTCTCTTGGTTTTTTTCAATTTCATTATTATTCCCATCTTCTGTATTTTCTAATTCCTCCATGTACAAGAAAGTATCCTAAATAAAAATGTAATCTATACTATTATATAAAATTCTAAACTGACTGACTGACTTATTCATCAACTAACTAAACTCGTAATCCTAGAATCTTAACATTTTTGTTGAACGTTTTTATAGGAATTTTGGTGTCTCAAAAACTAAAACTGGTGGAGCTGTAAAAATTGATATATTGGTTTCTTTACGAAAATAAAAATATACGTATTTCGCAATTTTTTCAAAATTCATTTAAGAATGAAAAAAGGGGTGTAGCCTTTTTTGAGAGGGTTCCTACAACTATAGTCAAATCTGGTCTTACCCTGCGGGTCCAAAGGTCACCGATCATATGAATCAATTTGAAAAGTCCAGAGCTTATTAAAATGTTGTGAGATTATGTAGGTATCAATATAGGTAGGTACCCGGAGAAAAGAAACATAGTTTCATTATTTTAACTGTCGTGAAGATAGCCACATATATAATATTATTATTTTTGCAAAAATTATGTACATACATACCTAATAGTACAGGAGTGGCGAACCTTTATGTATTAACGTGCCACTTTTTCTAAAAATAATTTTAATTAGGCCATAGACGTGCCGTCAAATTCGTAATATAATAATTCATACTTAGTAAACGTTGTGATCGGTGGCGTGCATAAAATTTTATGTAGCGTGCCATCAATGGCATGCGAGCCATTGGTTCGCTATCCCTGTAAATAGTATATCTACTAAATGTATTCATTAAAAACGACAATAATAAACAGTGTAATTTAGGTATTTTAGCAATAAAACTACTTAACCTAAAAATATAATGGAATTTAATCCGATTAACTATTTCAAGAAATAAAAAGAAAAAATGATAATTTGCCAACCAATAAGTAGAAAACAGTAGCAAAAGCACTAGTAATCAATTTAAGGATTGTACAGAAAATTGTCCATGAAAGAAAACATAATATTATAATACCGAAGAATACTAAAAAATGTAAACAAAGAAAACCGTTTATAATTATAGACTAAAAATTTAATAACTGTCCTCATCACTTAGAAATTCTGAAAAGTCCTCGTCATCTGAGTCGTTCTCGAATGGAGCAATGATCATCGGCGCTACTTCGACTTCTAATAATTGTTCGATCCCACCAATTCCTTATTATTTTATCTGTATGTTCCACCGATTTCTTCCAGTACTCCTGCGTAATATGATCTAACGAATCTTCCCAAACTCTCTCTACTTGCGACGATTTAAGACCGTCATCTACATCTTTATACAGCGTAAAATGGTAATTTGCCAACCAATAAGTAGAAAACAGTAGCAAAAGCACTAGTAATCAATTTAAGGATTGTACAGAAAATTGTCCATGAAAGAAAACATAATATTATAATACCGAGGATTACTAAAGAATGTAAACAAAGAAACTCGTTTATAATTATAGACTAAAAATTTAAAAACTGTCCTCATCACGTAGAAATTCCGAAAAGTCCTCGTCATCTGAGTCGTTCTCGAATGGAGCAATGATCATCGGCGCTACTTCGACATCTAATAATTGTTCGATCCCATCAATTCCTTATTATTTTATCTGTATGTTCCACCGATTTCTTCCAGTACTCCTGCGTAATAGGATCCAACGAATCTTCCCAAACTGTCTCTACTTGCGAGGATTTAAGACCGTCACCTACATGTTTATACAGCGTAAAATGGTAATTTGCCAACCAATAAGTAGGAAACAGTAGCAAAAGCACTAGTAATCAATTTAAGGACTGTACAGAAAATTGTCCATGAAAGAAAACATAATATTATAATACCAAAGATTACTAAAGAATGTAAACAAAGAAACTCGTTTATAATTATAGACTAAAAATTTAAAAACTGTCCTCATCACGTAGAAATTCCGAAAAGTCCTCGTCATCTGAGTCGTTCTCGAATGGAGCAATGATCATCGGCGCTACTTCGACATCTAATAATTGTTCGATCCCACCAATTCCTTATTATTTTATCTGTATGTTCCACCGATTTCTTCCAGTACTCCTGCGTAATATGATCCAACGAATCTTCCCAAACTGTCTCTACTTGCGAGGATTTAAGACCGTCACCTACATGTTTATACAGCGTAAAATGGTAATTTGCCAACCAATAAGTAGAAAACAGTAGCAAAAGCACCAGTAATCAATTTAAGGTTTGTACAGAAAATTGTCCATGAAAGAAAACATAATATTATAATACCGAAGAATACTAAAGAATGTAAACAAAGAAACCCGTTTATAATTATAGAATAAAAATTTAAAAACTGTCCTCATCACTTAGAAATTCTGAAAAGTCCTCGTCATCTGAGTCGTTCTCCAATGGAGCAATGATCATCGGCGCTACTTCGACATATAATAATTGTTCGATCCCACCAATTCCTTATTATTTTATCTGTATGTTCCACCGATTTCTTCCAGTACTCCTGCGTAATATGATCCAACGAATCTTCCCAAACTCTCTCTACTTGCGACGATTTAAGACCGTCACCTACATGTTTATACAGCGTAAAATGGTAATTTGCCAACCAATAAGTAGAAAACAGTAGCAAAAGCAGTAGTAATCAATTTAAGGATTGTACAGAAATTTGTCCATGAAAGAAAACATAATATTATAATACCGAAGAATACTAAAGAATGTAAACAAAGAAAACCATTTATAATTATAGACTAAAAACTTAAAAACTGTCCTCATCACTTAGAAATTCTGAAAAGTCCTCGTCATCTGAGTCGTTCTCGAATGGAGCAATGATTATCGGCGCTACTTCGACATCTAATAATTGTTCGATTCCACCAATTCCTTATTATTTTATCTGTCTGTTCCACCGATTTCTTCCAGTACTCCTGCGTAATATGATCCAACGAATCTTCCCAAACTGTCTCTACTTGCGAGAATTTAAGACCGTCATCTACATGTTTATACAGCGTATATTTTGGGTGATTTGAGAGACTTTGCCATTTATAGGAGTTCATATTTGTTAAAGAAGTTTGTTTTTTTTTCAAGCCACTCATAAATATCATTTTTTCTCCAAGATGAACTAGGTTGTTTATTTAAAATTCTTGAATGATATTATGATGCACTGTCTAATACAATTAAAGACGGCTTATCTAAATTTGGGATTAAGTGAGCTTTTAGCCATTTTTCAAACATTTCGCAATTCATATTGTCATGACAGTGAGAACTTTTTGATGTGGAAGAAAAAATTAAGCTTGCACATGGAACATATCCTGTTACACAACCGGCATGTAAAATAATGAACCGCTTTCCCGTGCCACATCCTTTTTTTCTTTTTACGCTTTTCACAGATCATCTTGCCAAAATTTTGAACCACTTCCATTTGAAAATATCCATGTTTCGTTTAAAAATATTACATTTCTAAATTTTGATTTGTAATTTTCCGTATATTTTTTTAACTGAACACGCTGACTCACTATCTGTGGCTGCTCACATAAAATTCTCCAGTTACAGTCTTTTTATAGCGAAAACCCAACTTTTTTATTAATTTTGATAACGATTCAATTCCGATTTCCAAAACACCTCGAATTTTTAAATTTTATTTTAAAACTGGATGAGTTACATTGGTTTTTGATCTGTATAAATCATAAATTACGATCCGAACTCCCATTTTAATATTTTCGCTCAAATCTTCAGTCTTTGGCTTTCTTCGTTTACAGTTTTTAGTATTTTTCGCTATTATATTATGCTTTCTTTCATGCACAATTTTCTGCACAGTACTAATTCCCAGTGCATTTGCTACGGTGTCCTGCATATTGGTTGGCGAATTTTCACTTTTTCTTTCATTCTCGAAATAGTTTAAAAAATTAAGCACCATTTTTTTTGCTTGGGGATGCAGAAAACCAGAAAATTGCTTTTTATCGTTCATATTGTCACATTAAATTAATTGCCAAAGTCACAAAACTGACATCTTTAAATCAAGACGAAGGTGGCAGGTACAAACTTTTGTAAATCGCTGAAAATAAAATACATTTTCTTTCATGTCAAAATTGCATAAGTCTGTCATATTTGTCTTACGGATTTTATTTGGATAGTATGATTAAACGCAATTAAAGAAAAGAAAAATTTAAAGTACGTCTATGTTAAATCGTAAGGCCCGCACGATAGAACCGGATCCGACTATATCTATCATTTTAAGCTATATTGTTGAAAACTGGTAAATTACCTACTTCGTTAAAATAAACAAGTAGGTATGTGTTTTGATGATTTAGGCTATTTCCCCTAGGGGGTAGAAATAAAGGAGGCATATTTCCAACGTAACCGCTATAGACAAAAAAAATATTTTCGCATATAAAGGGTGAACCAAAAAAATGTGATAATATAAAGTTGTATTTTTGTATTTTTTTAAATAGGATATCCTTAATTTGTTTCATTTTTAGGTTTTAATTAGCGTCCTATATATTTTTGTTTATAATTTTATTGAATTAGCTTTAGTAGTTTAAGAATTATGAATTAAAAACTAAAAAAAAGTTTTGCAGTGCTAGAAAAAAAATCAAATAAACAATCTAGAAGAAGTTTTTTCATTACATGACTATGGAAGATTAATAGCAAGGGGTCAAAATATACTATAAACTAAATATATTGTACCTATTATGTACAGGATGTTCAGAATAAGGTTTTAAAAATGACACAGTTTAAACTTATTTTGCTCAATTTTGCCAATGAAACACCCCGTATATTATTATTTTACTATGTGTTAAAGAATTTCAAAACAAACAATTTTTTATTTGCAATTTATTTAAAATGCCAAACCATTTTCAAAATATTTAACAAAAAACATAAATGTCTCTATACAGGGTGTTCCTTAATGACGTGCTAATATTTTAGGGTGTAATTTATCAAGTCATTTTATGAAGAAAAGTTCATATAAACATATGTCGTAAACGGCTTAAATTTTTTGCTAGAGGGTCTTGAATTTTTTCTTTTTTAATGAGTTTTTTGTAATATCTCCGAAAGTACTTTAGATAATATTTTCAATTTTGGCATGTGCTAATAGGACATAAAACCACATGTTCAAGTTATAATAAAAAAAAATTTGTCCCACCAGTGGCGTCCCTGCAAACATGTCCTCTGATATTTTTTAGAAAAAAAGTGGTACGCCACTGACGTTTTTCCATGTGGATATTATTTCTGATTAGCCTCTTTAATTCTACATAAAAATTGTTTCTTGCGTTTTTCTCCTCAGGCACACTGTTATTAATTAAAATAATTAAATTAAATTACCTTCATTTTGCAGTATTGACGAATAATTTTTGCTCACATAAATCTAGTTATCCTGGAACGGTGACGTTCTTAAAAACATAATTAACGCCTTAACAGCAGTCTTATCTGCATTTCCTCCAATAAGAACTACCTGTGTTACTTGAAGATGTGCCATATGCGCTAAAGAATGTGGTACATGCATGATGCTCCTGCTCATTTCAGTGTAATCGTTCGCGACCATCGCGCAGTTTATCCGAATCGTTGGATAGGTCGCGGAGGAGCTCAACAATGGCCAGCAAGATCCCCTGATCTTAATAGTTTGGATTATTTCTTGTGGGTCATCTTGGGAGCGAATAATTGCCTTCTGTGAAACAATACGGAATTCGCCTGGAATATTTGAACGAGTGCGCTATTCGATGCAAAGACGGTCAAAAGCATGCCTATTAAGTGAAAGTTGTCATTTCCAACAATTTTTATAAAACAAAATTTTGCATTATCAATGTTAATAGTAATAAAAAGTATAGCTAATTTAATTTAATTATTTCAATTAAGAACGGTGTGCCTGAGGAGAAAAACTCAAGAGACCATTTTTATGTAGAATTGACCAGGCTAATCAGCAATAATATCCACATGGAGAGATGTCAGTGGTGTACCACTTTTACTTTTTTCTAAAAAATATCAGAGGACATGTTTGCAGGGACGCCACTGGTGGGACAAAAAAATAACTTCTATAACTAAAATATGTGATTTTATACACATGCCAAAATTGGAAATATTATCTAATCTATCTATCTTCGTAGATATTACAAAAAACGCATTAAAAAGGAAAAAAATTCAACACCCTGTAGCAAAAAATTTAAGCCGTTTAGGACATTATGTTTATATGAACTTTTCTTCATAATATGACTTGAGGA
The DNA here is from genome assembly GCA_963969555.1 of Polydrusus pterygomalis. Lineage (NCBI taxonomy): Eukaryota > Metazoa > Arthropoda > Insecta > Coleoptera > Curculionidae > Polydrusus > Polydrusus pterygomalis. The sequence goes on from OZ018379.1 coordinate 53,344,399, forward strand.
ATCACGCCCTAAAATATTAGCACGTCATTAAGGAACACCCTGTATAATAATACAGGGGGACCAATTAGGTAGGTGGCCATAGAAAAGCAATTACATTTAACAATTAAATCCCTTTTGATAGTATTTGCCAAAAATTAGTAACTACTTTACGTTATCGGTGATAAAAAAAAAACGAATTTATGAAAGGTAGATAGTATGGTAGATGTATAAACAAACGTACCTATTGGTGGTAAAATATAACTTTTACTTCACGTGGCTTCTATAAACTCTATATTTTATAGGGCGCATGCAAATACAATTATACTTATGAACCACATGTAAGCATTGCTTTATATATTAAAGTTACGACCAAATATAGGTAATTAATTGAATATTTTATGTTATTTAAACCATATATTACTCAAAATATTATACAAAATCATAGAGTAAAATTTATATAGTATATGATAAACTGTGATATTATCTAAGGGAATTTCGCATATGCATCGATTAAAAGCCCGAAGAAATTATATATTTGATCTAATAGCTTGTAATATATTCATCTCACATGAATTATTTAATTGTCCCTTATAGAAATTAAAGAATTAGCAAAATATAAGACATTGATGTTTGCCATCTGGCATTACGGATATACAATATGTATGGTCAATAATTTGTTATTAAGTAGATTGGTTAAAAATAAAGCAAAAACTTCATATAAAATTGTGTCCTATGTCCATTTACTACGAGGCTATAGACCCCTAAAGGGGGTTCTCTGAAGATGGTTTTTTCTAAATATTTTTCGGAACTTTGTAGATACAAATTTAAAATTTAGATATTTTGGTATACTTTGTACGATGAATAGAACTGTGGTACTTAGACACAACTTTTTTTACGCCAACGCTTAGGTATACGTTTTTATGTCAAATTAGAAAAACATGACATATTTTACGAAAAAAAGGTAATATTGGTAAGACATGATTGGTTACCCCGTTCTATAGATAAATTTATTTAGAAATTACCTTGCTTTTAAAAAAATCTCTAATTTATGTTATATATATACTAGTATTGCATGCGTTGCTCAAAAAGTTATGTCTATTTTTACCCGGCTATCCCCTATTTCTGGCCACATTTCCTAAATATCGACTTTTTTAAGACCCCTGTTCCATTAATTTAATGTATTGACTAATTTCCTGCAATTTTAAAATAAACTTTAAATTAGTAAATAAATTAAATTAAATTGAATAAAATTTTAGGATTTGTGGCATACAAAGGTAAAACTAATAAATTGCATATGACTATTCCTTAAATGGAACTAATTTGCAGCGGGTGAGTGTGGTCTTTGACCCAACACTGTCGTTTTCTAGTCATATAATATCTAAAATTGATAGTACACAAAAAAAATAGCAGGTTTTATCGTTAGAAACACAAAAGACTTTGGCATTGATGTTAGCTGGCATCTTTTTGATAGATTAGTTTACTGTACCTGTACCTGTGCCTGTTTTAGAGTACTAAAGCATAATTTGGTCCCCCCAGTATAACTTGTGGGATACACTCATTGAAAAAGTGCAGAGAAAGTTTATTAAATGTATGTATTATAGGAAATACGGTATATATCCTCAGAAGGGGTGCGATAACGAATACCTTTTGGGTGTCTTTGGCAGGCTTTCATTGAATAAAAGAAGAATCAAAATTTTGCTATGCACTTTGTTTAGAATTTTGAAAGGTGAAATTGACTGCCCCGGTATTCTAGGTAAAATTACCATTTGCTGTCAATAAAGTCAACTCGCGAGCCTAAAATATTTTTTATCTGACCTATCTTCGAATAAACCTTTTCAAAAATTCTCCAATTTACAAAATGTGCCACTTTTTTAATCTGTATGCATCAGATATTGATGTAGATACAACTAGTCTTGGTCGGTTCAAGGATTTGGTCGAGAGAAAACTAAGGACCAATTAACAGACGTAATATTGTGATGCTCAGTTGAGTGCCAACTTTTATGGGGTTTTAATACTTGTTCGTCTCATAGGCTTTCGTTTTGTTTTACTTATTTTTGTTATATTAACTAGCTGTAAGATGTATCTGTAATTGGCACCAGTGCTCTAGATACCTATAAATAAATAAATAAATAAATAAATAAATAAATAAATAAATAAATAAATAAATAAATAACTAAATAAATAAATGTTAGCGTAAATACGTCAATTTTTATCCCACAATCTCCTATTTCTCACAACATTTCCTAAATATCGACATTTTTAAGACCACTGTTCTATTCAGTGTGCAAAGTTTACCAAAATATCTAAATTTTAAAGAACCCCGCACTTCTCTCATGGAAAATGGCCCTCGGTTAAATTTTCTAAATTTTTAGTATGTTGTAGAGAATGCCATTCTGATCAAAAGTGTTCACGGCCACAACAATATCTGCCGACCAGTTTTTGATACAGGGTGTCCAAGTTGCAAAATATGAATTCTCAATACATTATATTTTCGTAGTTTAAAATATTAATTCGTTTTGTTTTCCTAAATTTTTGATGGCCCAATTGTAGATAGGATAGAATAATATAAAAATAGTTTAAATTTTTTTATTATATACCGGGTGAGTGACGAAAATTATTTAATATTTTTGTTAAATCAATGTGTTTTCGGCATTAAATTAAATGTTAACAAAGTAATACTGTAGATGCCATTAGCTTGGAGCAAGCTATCAGAAATTATATTATTTATATTTATACAGGGTAACTCAAAAAAGTTAATTTTTTTTTTGGAAAGAAATTTTGTAGATATTTCTTTATGCACTACTTGCATGTAATTATAAATCACCCGGTATATTAAAAATGGATCAGTTAAATTTCGTTATTTTTTAATATTTTTTACTTAAAGTGTCTTACTTACATGTTTGCTATTGATTTCCCTTTTCCTATTACCCTTTCTGGAGATATACAGCGTCGAACAGGCTCAAAACTCAAAAAATAAGCAAATAAAATTAAAAAAATTTTTAATTTCAATGAAATTTGTTTTGTAAGTTCATTTTATGGTTAAAATAAATGTATTTAATGCTATACAGGGTGTTTCGAATAATTAGGGTATTCTTACACTGCATTGCAAATAAGAAATATGCAGTGAGGACGTAAAGTCTGGAATAAATTCATTATTTAGGGAACGCTGACTGTTTTTAAAAATCGCTCGGACACGTCGATTTTGTTTTTTTAATACGCATTTTTTTCAATATTTTTTTTTATACAGGGTGCCTCCGAAAGCACTCTGCTTGGACCAACTTTAATTTTTTAAATGGTAACCCCCATTTTTTTTTTTATTTTAGGATTCTGTGCATAATTGTGAACATTTTTTATCTAACATGTCATTATGATTTATCGACAGTTAAAGTTCGAAAATAAATACAGCAATTAATTATTTATCATTTTAATAAATGTTGAAAATGTTGTCCAAAGGTTAATTGGCAGTAACCTAGACGATCGAAAAATTCTTTCTGCACATTTCTGACAACTTCCGGACTGTTTGTCCGTATTTCTTGAACAATTCGATTCTTTAAGTCCTCCATGTCCATTGGCTTAGTTTGGAAAACTTTACCTTTAAGGTAAACCCACAGAAAAAAGTCAAGGGGGGTTAAGTCGGGAGACCTCGGCGGCCATTTAATAGCTCCCCTTCTTGCAATCCATCTATTTTCAAAAATAGTATTAAGATAAGCGCGAACTTTTGAAAATAGATGGATTGGAAGAATGGGAGCTATTAAATGGCCGCCGAGGTCTCCCGACTTAACCCCCCTTGACTTTTTTCTGTGGGTTTACCTTAAAGGTAAAGTTTTCCAAACTAAGCCAATGGACATGGAGGACTTAAAGAATCGAATTGTTCAAGAAATACGGACAATCAGTCCGGAAGTTGTCAGAAATGTGCAGAAAAAATTTTTCGATCCTCTAGGTTACTGCCAATTAACCTTTGGGCAACATTTTCAACATTTATTAAAATGATAAATAATATATTAATTGTTGTATTCATTTTCGAACTTTAACTGTCGATAAATCATAATGACATGTTAGATAAAAAATGTTCACAATTATGCACAGAATCCTAAAATAAAAAAATAAAATGTGGGTTCCCATTTAAAAAATTAAAGTTGGTCCAAGCAGAGTGCTTTTGGAGACACCCTGTATAATAAAAAATATTGAAAAAAATGCGTATTAAAAAAACAAAATCGACGTGTCCGAGCGATTTTTAAAACATTCAGCGTTCCCTAAATAATGAATTTACTCCAGACTTTACGTCCTCACTGTATATAAAAACTATTAACAATTTATTTTATTTATCCAAATTATTTTATCCAAAAATAATAGGTAGGTCCCTAATTATTCGAAACGCCCTGTATAGCATTAAATATATTTATTTTTAACCATAAAATGAACTTATATAACAAATTTTTATTGAAATTAAAAAAAAAATGTTATTTTACTTGCTTATTTTTTGAGTTTTGAGTCTGTTCGACGCTGTATATCTCCAGAACTAGTCATAGGAAAAGGGAAATCAATAGCAAACATGTAAGTAAGACACTTCAAACTTCAAGCAAAAAATAACGAAATTTAACCGATCCATTTTTAATATACCGATTGATTTATAAATACATGCATTTTTATGTTATTTTTCTATCGCTTATCATCGGAAACACCCTATATGCCCTTGATAATTATATATATTAGGAAGCATACGATAAACGACAAGTAGTACATAAAGAAATATCAGCAAAATTTCTTTCCAAACTAATAAAAAAAATATTAACTTTTTTGAGTTACCCTGTATAAATATAAATAATATAAATTCTGAAAGCTTGCTCCAAGCTAATGTCATTTACAGTCTTACTTTATTAACATTTAATTTAATGCCGAAAATACAATGATTTAACAAAAAATATTTCATCACTCATCCGGTATATAATAAAAAAATTTAAACTATTTTTATAATACTCTATCCTATCTACGACAGGGCCATCAAAAATTTAGGAAAACAAAACGAATTAATATTTTAAACTACGAATATATAATGTATTAAGAATTCATATTTTGCAACTTGGACACCCTGTATCTCAAATACTGATCGGCAGATATTGTTGTGGCCATGAACACTTTTGATAAGAATGGCATTCTCTACAACATACTAAAAATTTAGAAAATTTAACCAACTGCCATTTCCCATAAGAGAAGTGCGGGGTTCTTTGTGTGTGGCTTCAAAAATATTTAGAAAGAACCAATTTCGGAGTACCCCCTTTAGGGGGCTGTAGCTTCGTTACCCACCGACTTTAAATGTAATGTTGAAATTTTCGACAAGTAGGTACATATTGTTTACTGTTTAGGAAGTTAACAATTTATATGTGTTGTAATAATATGACTAATATCGTCATCATATCAAAACAACATTCGTAAAAATAATATTGTCCTGACTCAAGACCAACATCAAGAAAGAAAGTTGTTATAAGTCATCCTCGTCTTATATCCGTTAATCGAAATTTCACCTCAGTTGTTGAGTTGTAGAATACGTTAACCCGAGTGCGAGTTGCTCGGCTAAGCATAATGAACACCAACGTAAATTGTTTGGTATGTTACATAAGCCAAAATGCAAAACCTTTTGGAATTAAGGGTATGGACTACGTTTATAAACACCAGGCGTGGAGGTGCACCGCCAGAATGACCATGGAAAATCCCATATACAGTGTGTATCAGCCAAATGGAATAAATTCAATAATAAATACATGGTGGCGTATCCGAAAAAAATGCTCGGACACGTCGATTCGTACTTCTGATTGCGCATTTTTCTCAATGAAAACTTTTTATACAGGGTGTGTCATGTAACAGTGGCCAATACCCTGTATTTTATTCAATTTTTAGATTCTTCAGAAAATTTTTGACATATTTTATGTACAATATCCTATACCTATCTTTAACTGTTTCGGAAATATTAATGTTTTCAGATTTATTGCATTTCAGCGTTTCTTTTTACTGATATGAAATAAAACAAGGTATAAATAGTTTTGTTTACCTACTTTTGTTTAAAACTCCTGACCTTAGCACATTGTTGTCTGTCTGCATGACAGTAGTTGTCAGTGTTATAGTCGTTTGAATTTCGTTAACTGCATATCAGAAAAACGGTTTGTTTAAAACAGAAATCCACAAAATAATAATTCTACAGATGATTGGTTATGGAGATAAAACACGGACACAAATGGAAGTTGCTTGCTTATTTCATGAAAAATTTCCAATTTTGCCGCCTATATCTCATGGGAAAATTAGTAAAATAGAAAAGCAGTTTTGCCAGCATGGACATGTAAAGCAGATAAAAAAAAGTAGGAACGAATATTTATGAAACCAAATCGGATAATATGCCTGAGTTTGACGAAAACCCACATACTTCTAGTCGAAAAACAGCCCCAATGTTCGAAGTTAGCCATTCATCGATTATTCGAACATTACAAGAAAATAAAATGTATCCCTATAAAATGATACCTACTCATGAGCTCATGAAAGACGATTTTGATAGGGGAACGTATTTTTGTGAACAAATAATGGCAATGTTAGATAACAATGTGATCCGATTAGAAAAGTTTTGTTTTCTGATGAGTGCACCTTTACACTTCACGGTCATGCTAATCGTCAGAATTGCCGCTATTGGTCTAGAAAAAATCATCATTGGATTAGAGAAGAACATCCGCAATATCCTGAAAAGGTTAATGTTTGGATAGGAATAGTTGAAGATCATATCATAGGTCCCTTTTTAATTAATGGCAATTGAAATGGCAATAATTATTTAGCACTGCTCCAAAATAAATGTCTTGCCTACTTTGACAAACTTATATCCTGCTGATCTAGCAAACCCACAACTTCCAGCGAATACGATATGAAGCAAGATGGAGCATCGCCCCATTACCAAATCAATGCCCGGCAGAACCTCAACCAAGTATTTCCAAATCGGTGAATAAGGAGGCGTGGATCGATGGAATGGCCAGCACGATCCCCTGATCTGACATCATTAGACTTCTTCTTATGGGGTTATGTCAAAAATATTGTATACAAAACTTAACCCCTCGACTTAGCTGACTAAGATGTTACATTAGAAGACATTTCTATTTAAGATTAGGATGTTGCCAAGATGTTCGCGGCGAGAATTTTCAACATCTCCTACATTAATGTGTTTTTTTTTCTTTTTTACATTATCAAGAAATAAACAGTATTACTTATTAGTTTTTGAGTGTGTGATTTCTTAAAATAGGTTAACATTTTTTACTGACGTTGACTATCAAATAAAGTAATAATAGAAAGCAATATGCCTCAAATGAATTTAGTTCAGAGAGCAAAATTTATTGCTTATATACCTACAAGATGGCGTAACTAACTATTAAAGACGTTGCTCATATAACGCATACAAGCAAAACACGATATTAAAGATAAAAAACAGGTGGGAAAGAGATGGGACTTTAGAAAAAAATATGGCATCGGGAAAAACAAGAATTTCAACGGAAATCGAAGATAACGTCCTTATTAAATATTTACAGCAGAACCCATTTCAAATAGCGCGGGTAGCAACCCGCGCTATAGCAATAGAGCTAACTAATATTTCAGGATGGAGAATTACGGCATGCCGCAGAAAATAAATGTTATTTTAAAAAATTGTGTCGCAGCCAAAAAAATTAAACTATATAACTTATGAACATAAGCAGGCCAGAATTATTTTTTGTCTAAACAACATGATACAAGAAAATTGGGATAGAGTAGTCTTGCCAGAGACGAAAAAATCTACGTTTAATAGGCATACAGTGTGCCCAGTAAAGTCCGCATCATATGGGATTATTTTTATTAATAACTTTATTCGAAATTTGACTTTGGCATCAAGTTCTGCTTCGATCGAGATGAAAATTAAGCAAAAAAATAGTAGTCACGTGATTCGCATTATCTGTCAAAGTTTAAATTTTTCCAAAAAATAATTCAAAAGTAGGGTTATTTCTAAAAATATCGAAAAAAGTTATTAGAAAAAGTTTTTTAAATGCAGTTTCTAGTCCACATGCAAAATTTCAGCTGCATAAGATAATATTGATTTTTTGTCCATATTTTGTAAATTGCACCACTGTTACAAAATAAGACTTAACGCAACCTACATAAAACTTCTTAGTTTTGACAATGCTTTATTTCAGATACATTTTCTTTAAAGTAGCGCCATATTAAATGTGTGTTTTTCTACTAAATCAAAATTGGGCTATTAAAATTTGGTCGCATGTCATGCAAAGTTTATTTGTTTTTGACCCTGTATAAGATAACTTTATAAGATAAGTATTTTTGAAAACGTAGTTTGTGTCTGAAAGTAATACACCTTAATATTAAGACAAAAAAGAACACAGTGTCATCAGTAAAGTGTTCATTAAGTGGAAAATAAATTTGTAAAGTTGTTAGTAAAAAATCAATATTATCTTATGCAGCTGAAAATTTGCATTTGGGCTAAAAACTGCATTTAAAAAAACGTTTCCTAATCACTTTTTTCGATATTTTTAGAAATAACCCCACTTTTGATTTATTTTTTGGAAAAAATTAAAATTTGACAGATAATGCGGATCACGTGACTACTATTTTTTTGTTAAGTTTTCATCTCGATCGAAGCAGAACTTGATGCCAAAGTCAAATTTCGAATATTATTAATAAAAAAAATCCCATATTGATGCGGACTTTACTGGTCACACTGTAGTATAAGCTTAATGTTTGTAGAAGTTTCTACATATAAATATCATGAATCTGAATTCAATTAACTACTTTGTGGATGATTTTAAATTTTTTTCTTAAAAGTAATAAACTTAGTTTTTTAAAGATTTAATTTTCCAATTCGGCAAACATCGACCGTGAACATTATTGCCATTTGGTGCCATCTTTTCACTTTTATGTATTTAATTGGGTGATTTACTAAAAACTTTTTACAATAATTGTTTAATAACGCCAATTTAAAACATCAAATTGATTAGCCTGTACTGTATGTAAAACGCACCTATTAATAGTTTTATTTTTTATTGATTCTAATTACCGATAGAAAGACAGAATAGGTAAAGGGAGAGTATTTTGATGATTCAGGTATACAGGGTGCTAAAAATAACAGGACCTTAGCATAGGCGTAGTTAGACGGTCAACACTGGGGTGCTGAAGTCCAGTGGCGGCTCGTGACACGTTAACGTGGGGGTGCACAAAAAGCCTGTCGCAGGCAAAATGCGCCGCAGACGAATATTTTTTTCAGACCACGCCCAAATTTGGTCAATAATTTTTAGTAAATATTTTAATGTGACGTTAATAGCAGGTTTAGGTCTTTCAATGTTCTTGACAATCACTTTCTCCTCCAACGGTAACTTGCTAAAAGATTTTTTCAAAAATTCCACGGTGTATTTTATATCCGACGACGCACTCATTGTTTTTTCGTGTTTATTTAACTTTAAACTTTAACTAAATTCAATAAAACCATATTAAACCTTAATAAACAAAAAAAATAGTCAAAATAACGGCTAAAAATTTCCGCGAATTTGAACGACTACGACTGGTAAAATTTAAATTATCAAATTAATGCAGAATTGCAGAACATGACATACACAAGCACCGGCGTGTCCAGCTCATGCGTCTGGGGGGGGGGGTAATCGATCGGCTAGGATCAGGCACGTAGCCAGAATTTCTTTTGGGGGGGGGTGCTATCGGGATCGCGCCGAAGGCGCAAAAAAAAAGCGCCGCAGGCGAAAAAATTTTGGGTGCCACGCCCTTTTTTGAATCATGGTGCTTGGTTTTCAAGTGGGAAAAATAAAAAACACAACACAAAATCCTCAAGAAAATCTCAAAAACAAACCTGGTAATAATTGAGGTAAAGAAAATGTAATAGTGTAGGAAATGTTTAATGTATTGCCTATGTTGCCGAAATCAGAGCTCGAGTTTCGGAGGGGGTTCAGGCCCCCTGTACCCTCCCCCCTAGCTACGTGCCTGGCTAGGATACTAGATAATAGCAGCTTTAAGGAGTAAGGACAAAAATTAAACAACGCTTAAGTAATCTTGGGGGGGGGGGGTAATTACCCCCATTACCCCCCCCCTTGTATACGCCGGTGTACACAAGCTATTATGCCGCTCTCGTATTTTACGAGATTCTTATGATCATAGACCCGCTCTGACAAGTAAACTGGGCGTGAACTACACGGTACACGAAGAGAAATTTTGAACAGAATTCGCAACTACCTAAATATACTTGAATTTGCACCAGAATTGGAATTTTTGAAATATTAATATGAAAAATTCATTACATATAATGTATATTATAAAAATAGGTTAGTTCTAAAATTAGCCTATATATTGTAAATTTTTTTGGGGGTGCTAATTTAGATTTCGGGGGTGCTGAGCACCCCCAAGTACCCCCTAACTACGCCTATGGACCTTAGGTTAAATTGCAGCAAAGGTTTGCAATTTAGTTAAGACTTACAAGTCGTCGAGAAATTTGGAAAATTCCGAGTCATTTTTAAGCGCGTATCCAGGGAGGGGGTCATAGGGTATAACCCCTCCCCTTAAACAGGGAAACACAAAAAAAATACTTGAAGAAATAGTCCATACATTAAGTGGAGAGTATGATTAAAGGGAGAGAAATAAGACACTTTAAGTCTTCCTCCACTGGTATATTAAATAAGTTTTAAGGTTTATAAAAGGATAAATTCTATACATGTTTCGAATGTATATACATTCATCATCAGGAGAATAGAATAAGGAATATAAGAAATACAATAGGTGCAAACAGTCCTAACGGAGCTACGAGATGATGGAAAATAACAAGCAACGTATTTGGAAAACTTCCAACGTGATGATAGACCTAACGAGAGGTCATTCGTGAAATATTGGCAGAAAATCAGTTATAAAAATAAGCTAAGTGTCATATTAGTGAGACAGCACCAAGTAGCAACTAGGTCATGTCGTACCTATCGCATTTATGTGCTTCAACTCAAATTATTTCTGAAACTAATAGATATGTTTAGCCATATGACATGTTTTATAATTGTTTTTTAGAATGTTTAGAGCGATCAAAAAAGGGTCATTCCATTTAATAAAAATGAAGTTTTAGTTACCATGAGTTTTTGGGCAACCCTGTATAATTACAAGGGTCTTAGTTCAATAAATTTCTTTAAGACCAACAACTTTTATACAAAAAGTTTTTTTATATTGTGCACCATTTTTTAAATAATTGATTGTTCCGGGACTTTTTACACACTGTGTATATTTTTGTAGCATGCATAATCCTGTTCAAGATATAATTTGTTCTTTACACGAAACGTCATTTTATAGACTTGAAGATGCAATAAATAAAGGTCGCCCTACGCCACCCCTTAATATTTTAAAACGTGATCATAAACAAGGAGATAATTTTTCGCGATCCTTTAATACTCAATGGTACGACAGTCCCAAGTCGCTATGTGGGAGTTATTTTAATCAAGGGTTATTTTGTTGGCCATGTTTTTTGCTTTCAAAGGGGAGAACTCGTGTTTTAAGGTGGCCTTTGGGTTTTTTTTTAAATTATTCAAGGTTGTATGCCTGTTGCCTACTCACATCAATAGAGCACAACCACTACTGTAGGATGCATTTTAAACTTAATTTAAACTTAATAAAGATTAACTTAAATAAAAAGATAATAATTGAGGGAGATCATTGACCAAAAATTACCTTATGGAAGAGCCGCCACTGCTTAATAATAAGGTACATTTTACCGGTACTTACATGTCTGAACTGTACCAATCTTACCTTTTACATATTACATTTTGTAAACTTTCCTAGTCTCAAAACATCAAAATATTAAGATATTTATTTATTTTTGTTTACTTTGTTATTTAGAACTGTCACAGATAACCGTTAAAAAATACCTCACTGTGTTTTTGGGTTAGTAAGTAAAGTAAAAATAGCATGTTAATAGGTGAAGGATAGTCGGTAGTTTTAGAATATTATCAATATGGATATTTATTTATTTTCCTTTCGGAAATTGGTTCCACCAATAATAGGTTTCATATTAGTGAAAAATGTTAACTAGGCGGCGTAAAGGCATAATGTACCTACTATTGTTTAGAGCAGTTGTACTCTCGATCACAGTATACTATGGTTTTACGTTACGCGTAATTTTAATTGACAATGTATATCGCAATAGGGAACTTGACAAAAATTTTAAATGGGGTAAAAATTCTATAAATCATAAGTATATTATATTATCATAAAACATATGGCAGCAAAAAAAACAACATATTTCGTCCCAAAAGACCGCTAGCAAGATTTAAAAATGCCCCAAAATTCAAATTATCCCAAGCGGGTAAAAACGGGTCGTGACATCAAGACATCCACGAAATAGGTTATAGGTTGGCAATAAACTGAACGACGCGACGTTGAGAATTCCACCTTAAAACAACAATACAATAACAACGTTGAGAATTCCACCTTAAAACAACAATACAATAACAAGAACATCGACGTTGTGGTCTATGGTCAGCGCAGCGGCCTTATAGATCGTAGGCCCGGGTTCCATTCCCACTGCCGGCAACGTCGATGTTAAATTTGGAATTTGGTTAAAGAGGTTGCGCCGTCTTTCGGAAGAGACGTTAAACTGTGGGTCCCGCGTCATGGATGTTGGCACGTTAAAGAATCCCTACCCTCGACAAAGAGGGATTCGGCAAAATTACCAGATAGTGTGTGACAAATTCCCTGGCGTCGGTGATAGGCCTCGTTGCGGAAAAAGGCCGACGTAAAATAAATAATAAAAAAAAAAAAAAATAACAAGAACACACGGCAATCCAAATGCAAACTCGGTCGCTCGGCCACCGGTCAGGATGACGGATGACGGAATGTCATACTTCCTGACGTCATCGGGCTTGGCGCGCTTAAGAGGTCGTTTGAAATGCTTTTGACACGCGCGAAACTTTAAAGAATTTTTACCAAGTTATTACTGATTATTAAGGAGTAATAATATATAAATAATATTATTGAAAAAAAAAATTGGAAAGTTCCCTATTCAGAGCATGAGTTTGTTTTAACGTGCTGGAATACAGTAGGTATATAATAGGCGTTAGAACAATCTGTATCACAAGTTACTGCAAAGTATTTATTACATATAATTTATATTGCTGAAGCTTTTTTGACTACTTATCTTGAATTATCAACGCGTACCTATCAATTACAATTAAATTAAATTTAAGGCAATATTAGAAAAAATATCGTAAATTTCATAATAGTATATTAAAGTATATTAAAGTATAAGTGGGGCCTTTAAAACACGCTCGATTTTGCAAGCACGACGGCGCAGCCGGAGTGCTTAAAATAGAGCAAGTGTTTTAAAGACCAGTTATCCACGAATACTTTACATTATTTTTTTTTATTGGTATTTATATTACAAAAAAAGGAAATAATAACTTAGTAAGGGCCACTTGTATAGGTTTCGATGAAACTATGGTTTAAACTTTGGTTTAAACTCTAGTTTAAACTAGAGTTTAAACGAAGTAGTGAAATCCTTCTTGTATACCTCTCGTTCAATATTTAGATAGTAGATAACTTCAACGTGGATTGGGTTATCGAAACTTGTTTCCGTTTTACTGACAGTTACGATCGTCTGACAGTTGGCAAATTGTTAACCTAAAATTTGGTGTTATTTTCTGCTTGAAATCGGCGCTAATTTCTTGGTTTTCTTGTTCTAGTATTTTCTACCGAAATAGTTACAATATATCATAATGGACAGCAGCGGTAAAAGAACATCCAATTTCTCTACTCAGAATATAAAATCAAAATATTCAATTTCCGCCTGTTTAACCAAAGCTTGGAGTTTAACTGGTACTTATTTGGCCAGTTGACAGTTAAACTTCGAATGCCGGTTCACAGACACCTATACAACCAACATACTGCGTAAACTTAAGTTTAACTGTCAGTTACAGTTTAAACTGAACGTATACAAGTGGCCCTAAGTAAGTGAAATGGTCGAATTCGTCATGTGATATACCTGTCGTTGTCATGAAAATGAGGAGAACAAAAAATTACTTCCAATCTGTCACATAAGATTCATTGTTGTCACCGTTGACATTGGATGTGTATTGCTTAAAAAAATATTTTTTCTAATTTGGTATCATAACAAGTCTATTACGATACGCATTTGCGTATCGTAATGAAGCCATTTCGATGCGAGTTTTTTCTTTATTTGATGCTGGTAACATTTAAATGTTTTATTTCATTGACTTGCGCGGCCTTTGTGATTTACGAGAAAACCCATTTTTCGCAGAGGAAAAATTGCTTGATAACCTATTTTTTTATTCTGTGTGGATAACAGTCATGTATGTTGGTTGCATAAATCTATAAATCAATCTTTTAAAGATGCTTTAAGCTATCATTTTCTGCCAAATCCTATCCAAAAATCAATCTACTAACCTTCCAATGTCGATTTTAACTTCAACTTTATTTGAATTTTCCATCTTTCCTATACTAAATAGCAATGCTGTGACGTAAAATCACGTCTTTTGAAATTCGAAAAAAATTAGCAAAATCGCCCGAATTTCCGAACGCTCTGTATATGTACCGAATGTACAAGGATCACACAACGTATTCCGTCTAATTTCAAATCTCATATCGCTAAAATAACTTTAGAATCTCGTGGTGAAAATGGGTCAATAAATCAAAAAATGACAGTTCGCAAAATAATGTTTGATGTCCAGAGGCTACTATGATAAAAAATAGTATTACCAACATAAAATTTAGACATAAAAATTTACAAAATTTGAAGGATTTTTTTTTTAAATATGTGTTTTTTATTGAAAAAACTACAAATTAGAAAAAATAGTATAACGTACGTGTTATATAAAGCAGTTTTAAGCACTTGTCCCGTTATAAAACTCGCCGCAAGCGGCTCGTTTTTAGCATGGACGCGTGCTATAAAATGATTCTTTATAAAACGTGTACGTTAATATACTATTATTTGACGTTAAAAGGTAATTCTGTCAAATCAATAATTAAAAAGTTGAAATATTTAGACTTCATGTTTCACGGGTTGTTGATGTTGCCATAGTAAACTTTAGGAAAAAAGTCTATATAACTAAAAGGTTGTACCTCAAAGAAATCTACATCTCAGCTTCTTATTATTTTTTCGTATCTCTTACGGTTATCGAGATATCTACCAAAATATGATTTCTCTATTTTGCCTCATATCTCGAAACTGATAATACTTAGACGAAAATCTTAAAACAAAAAAGACGCGCCTTCAAACGATCCATAAATATAGTTATATAACATTTTTCTCTCAAACTTACAATAACGGAGTTATTCGCAAGAAATTAAAAAACGACAAAAATTTTCAAAATTTAAAAAAAAAATTTGTCAAAATTTTATTTTGACGGATAGAATTTTTTTTATAATTTTTCTCTATTCTTAGCGATAATATCTATACGACCCCACGTTTGTTTTATTACTGTCGGTTATTATAATAATCGTGACATAATTGACAGTTGTCAAATTTTGACAAGAGAACTTTTTGCGTATTTTTTCAACTTTTTACCGTCAATATACATACGACCTTATAGTTTTTTCATTATCATAATTTTTTTTAAGGATTTGACATATTGACAGCTGTCAAATTTTTACAGGAGAATTTTTTGCTAATTTTTCCCGAAGTTGAAAATTGTATTGTCAGCGGTTCTTGATAAGTCTACAAAATTTAAATTAAATCTAACCGTTTAAAGTGGGTCAAAATCGGGTTTAAAGAAGTCGGTTACAAACATACAGATGAAGCTAATAATAAAAAAAAGCATGTTAAAAAATGAAGTTTGTTTTTTTGTTTATGAGTTGTTATAAAAAATGTATCGTAAGTGGATGAAAAAATACATATTTATGTCTTTTAATTTTTTTATTGGATCGACACGACGCGGCGCCGCGCCGTTTCAATTGACTTCCCGCGCCGGTCCGAGGTGTCCCATCCGCCCCTGCGTAGATACCTAGGTTCTAAGCTGAAGACGTCCTAGAAATTTCGTGATTCCAGGATAAGGGGTTTAGGTTGGGCGTTGATGAATTAGTCAGTCAGTCAGCCTTTTTATATAATATTTATATACAATAATTATTTAAATAATTAAATAACGGGATAATTTTTTTTTATGCAAATTCATTAAATTCAAATCTCAAAAAGCTTTTCTTTAAAAAATTTTCATTCTAAATTTTCATATCACGATAAAAAAATAGTCATTTGCGCTGTTATAATTTTCTCTTGAAAAATTATATTTAATTTTAAATAAGCAATTAAAATGTATTTTTATATAAAGTAGAGTAAATTTGTACCTTCAGTTATTGTTGTTAAAAATAGATGTTTGCATTGCCGTTTAGAACTACCAAAGTACAGTTACGAAATCTTTCTCCACGTTTTTAGGCTAGTAAGTAAAAACAAAATCTTAATATTTAAATTAGCCAGTGATTACCTAGTAGGAGAGAAGAGCTCAAAATGATCCTAACGGGTAAAATAGTCCTACTCTGTTTTAGCAACAATATTATTAGCGTTAGAATATTTATTTTATAGTAGTCAGTTGTCCGTCGTTGAAAGTAAACCCCTTGAAAAACTTATAGGACATTTTCTATGAATCCTTAATTCTTCTAGAGGTTTTCGAAAAACACAGGTTTGTCTTATCCCCAAAGATGGGCAACTAGAAGCCGCAGAGAATATTGTTGCCCGAATTTTATATATTAATTTTAAAATACAAATATACAGGGTGTCCCAAAAGTAATGGGACACAGAGCAACAGCAGACTCCTTAAGTCGAAATAATGCGATTTATCTAAATTTGCCTTATCCCAAAATTAATAACAACCAAGACACAGGTTGTCAAAGTTTTAATTTTGTTTTCGTTTTTTTGCGATTATTTCTTAACGAAACGACATAGCAGCACAAAATTAAGGGTTTTGGGGGTTTTTTAAGGTGAGGAATTCAAAATTATCTATAATTTTTGTGTAACCAGTAGAGGGCGCTGCCTACGGCATAGCCTGCTCCTTTTAGCTGGCATAACTTTGGTTGGGCTTCTTATATCGATCCGACTATTAAAAAAATAAGTTACTATACTTCTTTTACATCAAAAACGTATAAATTATTGAAGTCCATTTTCGAGATAATCGCATTTTATATGTCCAATGCAACTAAGTACGTGGTCCAAAAACAACGGAAAATCGGGCAACGGTGAATTTCTAACTTAAAATTATTGTAAATCAACTACATTTGCTAAGTGTCAAAGGTAGTACTAAAGTAGATACTTAAGGTTGACTATTTTTTTCTAATAAAAACGCTTTTTCGTATACGGAATTACTAATTTTATTCTAATCAAAAATTTTATTAACTTTGACAGATGATACTTTGTGTAACATGTTGTTGCCTTAGAAACGTCGTTGTTTTTAATCAAGGCCAGCTGTGATAGATAATACTAATACGAATACACAATTATTTTAAATATTCTAGCATTCTTGCATTAAAAATATCGAATGCGATTATCTCGAGAATGGTTGCTCCTAGCGACTTCAATAAGTTATACGTTTTGGATGTAAAAGAAGTAAAGTAACTTATTTTTTTAATAGTCGGATCGATATAAGAAGCCCAAACAGCTAAAAAGAGTGGGCCATGCCGTAGGCAGCGCCCTCTACTGGTTACACAAAAACTGTTAATAATTTTAAATTCCTCACCTCAAAAACCCCAATGCCATTAATTTTATGCTGCTATGTCGTTTCGTTAAGAAATAATCGCAAAAAAAACGAAAACAAAATTAAAACTTTGACATCCTATATCTTGGTTGTTATCAATTTTGGGATAAGGCAAGTTTAAATAAATCGCATTATTTCGCCTTAAGGAGTCTGCTGTTGCTCTGTGTCCCATTACTTTTGGGACACCCTGTATAGTCTAACGATAGTCAGATAAATTAACATTGACTATCAGTACGTTTAGGGCGTTATTATGGAAAAAAGCGTCCTCTCTAAGTGTTAAAAAAATTACAGACTGCTCCAAAACATAAGAAGATATTGGAGCAGAAATATATGACAAAAACCCAAAAATAGAATTAACTATCAGCCTGGGAACTATAACAATCATATTTCAAGCAGAGGTTCATGCAATTGAAATGTGTGCAAGACTGCTGATAGATAGTCAGTCAAGATATTCTCTGAGAGTCAAGCTGCATTAAAAGCTCTTGAATCGAGATGGCGAACCTCAAAAACGGTGTGAAGCTGTCACGAAACACTATCCGAACGTCTGAACAACAAAATAACCCTAATATGGATAAAGGGACACATGGGTCTAGAGGGTAATGAGGCTGCCGACAAGCTCGCTAAGACAGGTGCAGCACTAACATTCACAGGACCCGAGCCGGTAATACGTATATGTTATGCTACAGCCAGGAAAACAATACTAGCTGCAGACTGCGACACCATAATAATATGTATAAAAAAATTGGAATAGCCCCAACTGATGAACAGAACAGAAACAGCAGAACACCTAATGTGCGCTTGCCCCGCAGCAGGAAGAATCAGATTCGCCCTATTCGGCGAGGTGACTCTGCTGCCGGATGAAATGAAAAATGTCTCTCCCAATACCGTCATTAACTTCATTAAAAAGTTCGACCTATTGGTGGAAATATAAACAGGCTGTGAGCCACAATAGATCGCATGGTCGTAGTGGAGGGTTAGCTGTAACCCACTCACTTATAATCTATCACCTATCACCTAAGTGTTAAAAAATTAAAAACCAAAACAGTTTTCATAGACAGTGAAGGGAAATTTAAAAAACTAAACTAAACAAGATACATATAACTACTCGTTACCCGAAGGGTGTCTCTAATATTAATACCAAAAAATTTACACTAAAAAAAAAATTAATTTCATTTTTTTTTTTTTATATTTAATATAGTCTTTCTTCTACACTACTGCGGACTGCGATGAGGAAACACATAGCCAAATTGTCAATATAACAGCTAACAAAAAATTACTAAAATTATTGGATCTCATTTACTTCTATTATACAATGACCGGCAAAGAGTTCGCAACATATGGAAAAAAATTTTATTAGCGGAATATTGAAAAATCTTTTTTGGGGGATTGGATGTGCATGTCCCATAACCTTAAAATCAATTTTGACATACGTCACGTGACCAATGGTATGGCGGGAAAGTTGAAAAAAAACAATATGAAATCAGCATAAATCAGATAAGTTGATGAGATATCGAAAAAATTCCTAGAATAAAAAGTGTTTTGAATTCCATTAGAATCTTAAATACAATGTTTGGGATATCTACTTAAAAAAATATAAAATCGAATATGTTTGTAAATATTTTTTTACCGAATTAAAAATTTCCATATTTTTCCTTTCTTAAAGCTTCATTAAAGTAAAACTGACATCTGGTGACCACAACTAGAAATATTCCTTTGTTTTTCTGACAATTTGGAGCAATAATTCAAAAAATTTGTTTACACTTGGATACCAGCTGTTGCAATAGTCTATTTCTAATAACCTTATCGATATTTTTTATATCGAAATATTCTATTATGTTAAGAAATTCTTAAATTCATTAATCCAAATAATAAATAATAAAAAATAATTTTGAATTTCGCAGAAATATTTAAAAAAATCTAAAAATTAATAAAAATTTAAATTATTTTATTGAGCCAAATAAACAACAAATTTGACTCAAAAAACTATATTAGTAATAAGCATTAAATAATTTTATTAATACTGATAACACCAAAATTAACCTAAATTAAAAAATTTAACCGAGTATTAAAACTCGGTATGACCGCCATTTCGCTCCATACCTACATAATATTGTTCGAGATACCATTTCTTTTGAAACATTTCTGAGCATTTCGGGAGTTATTAGGTCTACACAGTGTCTAATTATTTGTTCCAAATGTTCAACATTTCTAAAGGGCCGCTTTTTGTAAACCTGGTTTTTTAAGAACCCCCACAATTAATGAATTTAGTAATTTCTTAACATAATAGAATATTTCGATATAAAAAATATCGATAAGGTTATTAGAAATAGACTATTGCAACAGCTGGTATCCAAGTGTAAACGAATTTGTTGAATTATTGCTCCAAATTGTCAGAAAAACAAAAGAATATTTCTAGTTGTGGTCACCAGATGTCAGTTTTACTTTAATGAAGCTTTAAGAAAGGAAAAGTATGGAAATTTTTAATTCGGTAAAAAAATATTTACAAAAATATTCGATTTTATGTTTTTTCAAGTAGATATCCCAAACATTGTATTTAAGATTTTTATGGAATTCTAAACACTTTTTATTCTTGGAATTTTTTCGATATCTCATCAACTTATCTGATTTATGATGATTTCATATTGGTTTTTTCAACTTTCCCGCCATACCATTGGTCACGTGACGTATGTCAAAATCGATTTTAAAGTTATGGGACATGCACATCCAATCCCCCAAAAAAGATTTTTCAATATTCCGCTAATAAAAATTTTTCCCATATGTTGCGAACTCTTTGCCGGTCACTGTATATAACTACCTACAACAACAACAACAATACATTTTAATAACAATTACAATTTCCCCAAATCCCGGAAATATTAAAATGGCAGCTGTCAACAGTTAGCTAAAAATATTTGGATACTTGGTGTTTATATAATATGAGAAATATACCTAACTACCAAAAACTTTAATAGTAGTTGCAAGACAAAATCAAAATGACAGTTGTCAAAATTCATATTTTCATGTCTATACGGAAAATGCATACCTGCAACTTTGCAGATCTGCAAATATGGCGGACTTGCAGACACAAAATAATTCGCATAAATTTAACATTCCAAAAACTATCTGCAAATCCGCCATTTTTACCGTAGTTAAATCGCTTTACTACTTCTAGTTTATTGGCATCGACTGCCTAATACGTGAAATATGCCTTAACCTATGACAATCATGAATTAATGAACTTAACTGTTAACGTTCCCTTGATTTTTTTTTATATAAAAATCGAATACAAATTGAAAATAACCATCAATCCCCAAAATATAGGTTAGTTTTTAACAAATTTTATACATTTTGCAAGTTTGCAGGATCTTCCAACCTTCTGCCAATTTGCGGACGCAAAGTATGATAAACGTTATCTGGAATTCCAATGTTGTCATTTGCATCGGCAAACTGCTACTTGCAGCTGCAGACGTCAAATGCAGAGCTTTTGTAATCCCACCCATAGATAGCTATAGACGCAGCTCATTCTAGGTCAGGATGATTCTGTAGGATATGGACTGCCTTATCTACTGCAAAAATTTCTGTTTGAAAGATGTTGCTGTAGTCTGGGAATCTATACGACCTCTATATTTGCATGCTCTAGGACAGGGGTCTTCAACCTTTTTTCATAGAAGGGCCATATTTAGGCTACCCATCGATTGCCGGGCCAGAACAAATAGAAAGTTAGAAGTTTAATATAGCTGAAAGCTGAAATATAGTAAACTCAAGACAATATTTTATACAAACACATTTATAGTTAATGTTTAATTTTATTAATAAATTTGTATGCGGGCCACAAAAAAGTTAAGGGCGGGCCGCCGGTTGAAGACCCCTGCTCTAGGAGAAGATACCAGCTCCCACCTCGACGTCCATTTTTAAACCGTCTGTGAAGATCGGGTGATCTGTCTACATTGGTGCCTGGTTACCTTTCCTCCTCTTGACTACCCGGAATGAATAATAGAATACCCTCTTCCGAAGTCTGGCAACGAAACAGTGTAATCAGTCCGCTCTCGCAAATTTTGGCCTGAATATAAGTATGCTGCTGTGTTCGTATAGTTGGTACCGGTCCAGAATTTCGACTCTTTCTTCTCACATCACCTTTTGCAGCGACGAGCTTTTTCCATAAACATATACGGGTAACAGATGTAGCAGCACTCTCAGTGCCGCCGTCGGTGGTGAGTAAAGGCACCAGTTACTCCTAAACAAGCTGCTCGTTTCTTCGTTAGTTTCTTCATGTGTACTGCTATTTCCAAAACAGTCCACCAAACCGCGACCCCGTAGGTTGGTATAGGTCTTACAATAAATGTTTAAATCCAATTATTATGGGGTTTCAATCCCCCTTATTACCCTTCCCCCTGTTAAGCTTGAAGTCGACTATAAATTCTAGGTACTTTGCTTTTTCCTTTAGCACTAAAGTACTGTTGTCCAGGACTGGGAGCCTGAAGTTTTTAATCACCCTTCTGCGTGTTAATAGAACTAGCTCCGTTTTTTCTTGGTGAAGTTCCAAAACACATTCCAAAAACCTGCGTTCAACTTTGCGCAGCGCTGTTCCTGTTAGATCGTCGGCTAACTTTTAATTGGCTTGTTAAAAAATGGGAATCCGTCATACAATGATCTTCAAAAAAAGTTTTATACAATTTTGATGTAAAATTATTAGTGGAGCCAATATTTATGAGGGTAGCAAAATTTACATGGAATATTCCCAATGCCAGTGTGGCGGTGTATTACCCATAGACAATTTACCTTTAGATACGTACACACATATATCTCCTGCGCAAACAAAAGTTACGTTTTATGGGTAAAAAAATACGGCCGATCGTATGACTGGCCGCTCAGCTGATGCCTTCCCTCTGGGAACCTTCGGGCATGCGCACAAACCTCGTGTTATCGGCCTGTCCTACTTTAGCGATATGCTTAAAATACACTCCAGAACCGCCGCCGCCGCCGCCAGCCGCCATTTTTGTTATTGTGTTTTAAGGTTTCTCTGTGGATTCCTTGTAGTTTTCTTAGTTATTGTGGATTGTGGGTGTTTAATATTTACGGATTTCTAGTTTTTGTGTAGTTTAGTGAATTGTGTCTGATTATGAGAAAATTAATTCTGTCAAAGTTGCTGGTTAGTTAATTTTTTGGTTAAAATCTGTACACCCCGACATTAAGCTTTTAATAAAGCCAGTATTCCACAGGTCAAGTTCTTGGGCAAACACTTTTCAAATTCTTGAACAAGAAATTTTACTTGAAAATGTTTTACACGTACTTACCCAAGTTTTTGCCAAATTGTAAACAGCAATACAAGTTATATACAGGGTGTTAATTAATGTCATGCAGATATTTCAGGGGGTGATAGTACTCGTCAAAATAAGAAAAAAATGCAAATATATGCATGGTCTAAAACGCGTTATTTTCGTTATACAGGGTGGCAAAGTTTGAAATTTTTTTCTCGTATTTTGCGTTTTCTCTCTTATATTCTGCGATAATTGTTTCAAATTTGGAACATCAACCCTTTTTTAAAGTCTTTACAATTAAGTATCAAAATTGTCGGTCGCAGTATACAGGGTGTTACATTTTCTTGAATCGGCTACATTTTTATCTTTCAGAACTATTTTTTTTGGCTCCCTGTATGAATTCCGGTATGAAATTTGAACTCTCTGTTCCTTTGTTTAGCGTTCTGATATCTTGCACTATTCTCGTATCTGTGACCGTTTTCGATTTATTTGCAAAAATAGCCATCGATGGAATTAAGTGTAGGCAAAATAACGCAGAGTAAAAGGCCGTGTAACAAAACAATTTATTAGTTAATCAAATAAAAATAAAACAAAATTATAAAACTGTTGAAAATGTTCGCCTCTTGCTAAAATGCACGAATCAAGTCTTCGCCTTATGGGCTGACGGACTCTGCCAAATATTCCAGGAGTATTGCGAATGATGTCGCATAAAGGTATTATTCTGTTTCTTAAATCCTCTTTTGCCTGGACTGGGGTCTGATACACCAATGCTTTCAGGTGTCCCCAGAAAAAGAAATCCAGTCTATTCAGGTCTGGGGATATAGGGGGCCATGGCTGAGGTCCCCCTCAACCTACCCAACGGTTGTTAAAAATTTGATTAAGAAAGTTTCTCACCTCTATGCTATGCTGAAGTGCGGTTGGTGCAGCATCGTGCATGAACCACATTTGGTTTCTGACAAGAATTGGTACCTTTTCTAGCAGCCCTGGGAGTTCCTTTTCAAGAAATTGACGATAATATTGTCCGTTTAGCCGTTTATTATTGCGTTATTTCGAATACACTTAATTTACATCGATGGCTATTTTTGCAAATAAATCGAAAACGGTCATCGATACGAGAATAGTGCAAGAGACCAGAACGCTAAACAAAGGAACGGAGAGTTCAAATTTCATACCGGAATTTATACAGGGAGCCAAAAAAAAAAGTTCTGAAAGATAAAATTGTAGCCGATTTAAGAAAATGTAACACCCTGTATACTGCGTCCGATAATTTTGATACTTTATTGTAGGGATTTTAAAAAAGGGTTAATGTTTCAAATTTGAAACAATTATGGCAGAATATAAGAGAGAAAACGCAAGATACGAGAAAAAAAAATTGAAACTTTGCCACCTTGTATAACGAAAATAACGCGTTTTAGACCAGGCATAAATTTGCATTTTTTTCTTATATTGACGAGTACTATCACCCCCTGAAATATCTGCATGACATTAATTAACACCCTGTATATCAACTAATATTATTTGACTTGAAGTTAGGCACGCGAAAACACCGTAAATTGGTTATTTTGCTGGTTTTGTTTGTTTCTGTATTTGATTTTATAAGACTAGTTAATTCACTTGTTTGTGTTCTCTTCCTTTTCGAACTAAAAACACGACGACGAATCATTTTTAAACAAATTTTAAAAACAAAACCTTAAAAACAATTTTCCATCCTTAAAATCTGATAGGTTTGCTACTAATAAAATTGCCAGAAATCACTACCTACCTTTTTTCCAAACTTGATCAAAAATTGAGAAGAAAGTCTATTTTCCCTTTCGTCAAACGATAATTTTGCAGTGCGCATGTCGAATAGTGTCTAGCTTTGTTTACATGCACAATGCCATAAATCTGCCACTTTCGTGATTATTGTTTGCTTATCTAAAGGTAAATTATCTATGTGTATTACCCGGTATATTGTAGATATGTATATTTGTAGATTTAGAAGCATAAGTCGGTAAAATAAATTTTGCTAACCAGAAAAGACTTTTTTTAAATGCTCAAAGAAACAGAATTAGTACAAGTTTCACTAACCTGCATTTTTTAGGAAACTGTTTTATGAAGCCGACTAAAAGGAAGGTTTAAACTAGAAAGTCTAATAAATAATATATCGATACTGAATACTAACCGAAAAAATCATACTTAAACCGATAATTTTTAAGGAAAAAAAAAATACTTATAAGAAAAATATTGATCGGAACTCATGCTGACAGTAACTTTTTTGCACTCAACTGCTTACCCGACTCTCCCACGGGTCTTTCGGGTACCGGCAGGTGAGTGCGGAGAAGTGTTTATTTCCGCGCTTGTTAGGATATTAAGTATTTACTGATATTACCATCCTGTTCCTATTTTTGTATTTTGAAACTGGTTCCATACCGATGGTTTTAGATTACTAGTAATGTGCGAACAAAAATTATTTGCATCAAAGAGGGCCTTGCATCTAAGGACGTAATGCTTAGCCGTAGAGCTTAATACCTGTTGGGTGTCAGTAACTACCTAAATTAACTATCAATCAGTTATTTCGTCATCTTTGACAATCGTTACAAGTAATTTGATTCATCGCTAAATTTTTCCAATTTCTTGAACAATTCACACAATGGGCTTTACGGAACAGCACAAAACATTCATGGTGGACGCGTATTTTCGAAACGGGGTTAGAGTAAATGGTGAGTGGCAATACAATCCGGGTTTGTGCATGGACGATTTTCACGAACATTTTTCTAACGTTGCTTTTATTGCTGGGGATTTTTATCATTGCCTGAAAAGAACCGTGGCTGTGTTTAGGGAAACAGATTCTATACAATACAAAAAAAGGAGCATGAAGATCATCTGTAAGAACTGAAGAACTTGTTGCAAACGTTCGTAAAATATTGCAAAATACGCCAACAAATTGTATAAGACGCCTGTCCCAAGAAGTGGGAAGATCTTATGGAACATGCAGGACTATTCTTAACCCTTAATCGTCGGGTCACTTTGGACCCGAGCTGATAAATTTCCCATGGTATTTTTTCCAAATAAGCGCGAAATAAGTGGGAGTTCTCCTAAAACACGCCGATGCGTTAGCCTGTCCTGTTGAGTGGCAGTCGAATAATAGCACTCTAAGTCGGCGGTTCTAGTGTCTAATCTGGTAATATGTCTTAAAAGGTCCATGCACATTTTTTTGTTTTTGGTTTTATATCAATAAGTCTTTAACTATTTGATAGAACAGCACTTTCTTTGAACTAACAAAACAAATTTTTTTTTAATAACTTACATTTTTAGTTTTAGTACATTATTATAGATCAGTACATTTTTATATAAGGAATATACAGTTTTTTTACTTTCGCACGATATATTTTTATGTTAAACTTTTCCAGCCAGCTCTTTGTTTAAAAAATACTCTTACATAAGGATATAATAATAAATATATAAGAACGTCAATTTGATTGAGTCCTTTTTTTTATATACTTAAAAAAAAATGTCGGGTCAGAATTGACCCGAAGATACCAGTTACGACTACTAAAATGACGATACCAGTTAAGGGTTAAGAAGCAGCTAAATTTATTTCCTTTTAAAGTGCAAGTATTCCAAGAAATACAAGCCGCAGATTTTAAAAGACGCAGGAATTACTCTCAATGGTTTACCCAAAATTTATTAGAAAGAAATGATTTAATCCTGACATTTTTTTCGGATGAAGCCTGGTTCCACCTCTCCGATTATGTGAATTCTCAGAATACACGCATGTGGAGTAGTGAAAATCCACATTGTTTTGTAGAGTCTTCATTGCACCCTCAAAAAATTGGTGTCTGGTTAGCTGTTTCCCGAAGAAGAATTGTTGGTAATATTTTTTTCCATGACACAGTTACAGCACAGCGGTATAGAGACAATATTTTGAATCCATTTGGGGAGCAATTACTTGACGATGAACTACGTTTTGGATATTTTCAACAGGACGGTGCAACCGCCCATACAGCCGCCGAAACTATTAACTACTTACGCAATTTTTTCGGCGACAGATTGATCAGTTTTCGATCAGACATTAAATTCCCACCTAGATCACCTTGTTTAACGGTTATGGATTACTTCCTTTTTCCTCAACAACCCCGAACACTATTTTTAAAATACCAGTTGCAAATTTAGAACAATTACAAGAAAGGATTATCCAAGAATGTGGTAACATTTCTCCAGAGATGCTTAGTATTTGTCTACTTATTTTATTACTCATTAGTTTGGCATATCATGTCATAATATGAATTTGACAAAATTTTAACCTAGATTCGGTTAGATATATCGTTCCCATATCATTGTGATCTAAACCAAGCCCTTCGTTTTTTAATCCAACCCCTTTTTAATGCAAATAACATAGGCCTGCATTTTTTAACACTTTGAAAGTTGATTTAAAAATTTTAACTGTTCTAGTAATTGGGTAGCGCCGATTTCGAATCTGCTTTCAGTTTTTTTATATCACATAAGGTTATTTTTCAAACCTGTAAAATCCAAAAATATAGAAAAAACACGATTTATTTAATTTATAAGGTAGTTTTTTAATATATTAAGGAAAAAAATACAAAAATATACAAAATATACACATATAAACTATTATAAATGGTTATTTATTCGTTACGCTTCTTCAAAAAACGTTTTCTTTTTTCAGAAAAGCTTCTTTTGGTTGTTTTTCTGTTTCAGCTAAAGGAAGATCACTTCTCAATGTCCAACAGAAATCGGCCATCATTTTTGTGTCCCAGCGCCCCTGGTATCTTTTTTCCATCTCTCTACCCACGCCCCCAAGATTTTCCGGGAATTAGTCCAAATGGGAATGTAAAAAGTGAATTTTTATGCTCATATTCTAAAATTCCTGAAATTTTCCAGCATATTTTCAACGATCTCAACATAGTAGTAATTTATGTTCAACTTCTTTAAAAGCATGCATGCATGTTTTTCCTTATCTTCCATTACCTTTTCAAATTATGTATCTTTCATTAAGCTGCTAATCTGCCGCCCTACAAAGATTCCCTCCTTTAATTTTGCCCCTGACAGAGCCGGAAATGTTTTACACAAATATTTAAAACAATATCCTTCTTTGTTTAATGCCTTAACAAATGGTTTCATACGTCCAAGTTATATGTGAAGTGGTGGAAGTAAAACTTTTTGAGGGTCAATAAGACTTTCGCGAATTACATTTTTGTTTCCAGGTGTTAAAGTCTCTCTTTGTGACCAGTCTCTTTTTATCCAACGCTGTTCTCGCTAGCTAGAGCACTCGCACAGGAAACATGGAAATTTAGTAAATCCAGACTGTTGACCTAAGAGAAGACTTAAAATGTTTAGATCTTCACACACTTCCCAGTTGTGATTTTCATATTGTATTCTTAAAAGTAATTCCTCTAAATTTTTATAGTTTTCCTTTAACTTAACTGTATGGCCGACCTAAACAGAAGCAAAAACATTGTCATTATGTAAAAGAACAGCTTTAAAGCTCCTTTTTGAAGTCGATAAAAAGTCTCCAGTCGGAAGGTGTGTAGCACCACAGAACATCATTTTTTATTCATCAATCATTTAGAATTTGAAGTACCACATTCATTTTAAAATGTATTAAAACGCCTATTATAAGTTTTTTTTATATTTTTTTCTTTTTTGTGGGTGATAGAGACCAATTGTATTTTAATTAGTTATTTCTATATAAAAACTAAGCTCAACAAACAAAAATCACGTCATCACAAATTTTATACAGGCCTGGGTAATTTTTGCTCGCGCGGTAGCTATTTGTTGCCGATATTTCTCGAACCATTTTCGGTTTCTGATTACGAGAATCATTTTCTAAGTTTTCCAGTAATTTTAGTGTTGGAGGGTTTATTTTGGACACTTCTCCCCTAAAAAATTGCCATCATTGGTACTTTGGTCGCTTCGCGCGCCGCCAATGATAGCGGACTAGATTGTACCATCCAGTTTAGAGACTGTTGCGTCCGATTCTGTTAGCCGTCAATGGTAAGTGGGTCACCATATATAAAGTGAAGTTCAAGGTACCTGAAGAACCATTTGCGCTGGTAATCTTCGTCTGCAAGTATACATATTCCGTGTCGGTAATCGTCTGTGATTTTAGTGAAAAATTAAATTAGGTAAGTAGTGCCCTGAGGTGTATCGGAAATAAATAATTAATTAAATGATGGTTAATAGTGTTACTAAAGTCCTTTTTGGCCTGGTTATTAAATGATCGAGTGAAAAATGAATGGAATATTTGCAGTTATAAAAAAATTAAGTAGTATTTAAGAGATATGTAGGTAAGTAGGTATATAGTTTCTGTAACGGAATATTTTAAAATTGTAAGTTCCAATTCGGAGTCGTGTGGCATGTATTGAATTAAATCAAATATAATCAGCTTGCTGAAAATTTATAAATACCTATGCAAGTATTAAAATTATTAAATAGTAGGTATTTGGGATCAAAGTTGGTATGAGAACCTTAACAATTCTTTTATATTGAAGAAATAATCCATGCTCAAAGTGGAGTCGAAGTATAGGAAAGAAAGAAAAAATTAAAAGTCTTCATCCACAAAGCTTAATAGAATAAAAATTCTCTAGAAGTCTCTACATGTTTCGAACGTAGGAACGTTCATCATCAGGAAACAGAAAATGTATTTAATGCTGATGGTGTTAGCAAAAGAGAAAATGATGTAGAACCGTTTATGGACTTAAAAATTGAAGTGTAGAAGAGACATGATATTGATAAAGGTTAAACCATACTGAGTATGTGAAAAAGTTATTAATGGACCAACCAACCAAATAAACTGGGAAAGAAGTAAAAACCTTTCTAAGAAGGTGTCAAAGATTATTTAAAATTCACGTGGAATGAATAACCTTTTACTTTAAAAATGTGCAACTTTTTAATTGGTGTTATTGGTTTTAAATTAACCGCTGGCGGGGTGACTGAGCTTTAATCCTCAGTACCCCACAAAAACACTTTTTAGAATGTAATTTTATTGTGATATCTTCAATTTTATTCTCATAATGTCTTACCGACATATGTTCGAAAAGTTATTAAGAGGAAGTAACCCCTTTTACCACAATGAAAATTACCGAACGTTTTGATGGTCAAACGAAAAGAAAAAATAAAAATTGGTATTTAGAAAGTAAATTCTACTTTAAATACCCCATCCAGAAGAGTAAATGATGATCGAAAATATTCCCAAAATTTTTTTTAGAAATTTTTTTTATTTTTAGTAATTTGTAATATCTTAAACAATTCTTTATTGGTCAAAAGCAAAATGACTTTCCCGGGTGTAGAATGTTTTTCCAAACAATTTTTCTTAAAGCCATTTTTCAATATTGGCCTTACTTTTTTCTCAAAAACGTTGGGCGCGTAAATCCACTTTACACGCTTAAATTCACTTTACGCGCCCAACGTTATTGAGAAAAAGTAAGGCCGATATTGAAAAATGGCTTTAAGAAAAATTGTTTGGTACAACATTCTACACCCGGGAAAGTAATTTTGCTTTTGACTAATAAAGAATTGTTTAAGATATTACAAAATTACTAAAAATAAAAAAAATTTCTAAAAAAAATTTTGGGAATATTTTTGATCGTCATTTACTTTTCTGGATGGGGTATTTAAAGTAGAATTTATTTTCTAAATACCAATTTTTATTTTTTATTTTCGTTTGACCAGCAAAACGTTCGGCAATTTTCATTGTGGTAAAAGGGGTTACTGCTCTTAATGGGGGTCTAAACCAACCAAATAAACCGGGGAAGAAGAAAAAACCTTTCTAAGAAGGTGTCGAAGATTATTTAAATTTTGTTTATAAAAACTTTTCAAATATATTATGTCTGTAAGATATTATGAGGATAAAATTGAAGATATCACCATAAAATTACATTCTAAAAAGTGTTTTTGTGGGGTACTGAGGATTAAGGCTCGCAGTAACCCCGCGAGCGGTTAATTTAAAACCAATAACACCAATTATTATAGACCAGTGCTGAAGCCTTTGAAAATGGTAAAAAGTGAAAAAAATAATAGTAGGATAAAACCCATTGGAAAAGGAAGAGAATAGAACAAAAATGAAAGGAAAAATAAATTACGGGCGATCCGTGGTCGGGAAGGGGGGGAGGGGGATTATCTCGATTTCCGGTAAAACTACAAGTCCTATGGAAAAACGTTAAATTGCAAAGTTGTAGGTAATAAAAAGATCTACAACTTTTGTATTTACACTTTTTTCACATAACCTCAAAATGTATGTGAAAAATTCAAATAACCAAGTTTTTGGTTTTTTATTTTTATCTTTTACAAAAATTTTTTTTATCCACAAAATTTGGTGAAAACTTACCTTTTTATGTCCTAAACACACTGTAATAATTTTGATTTAAAATATTTATTTTTTAACCTTGTTTTGACTTAATATCGAAAAAACACCCTAATTTTCAATCGAAAATTCTCACGTCAAAATATCTGCTTTTTTAAAAAAAGTCGGTGGGCTTTTTGTTCGTTGAACTCTCTACTTTCTGATGGTGTTAAAAAATATATACATTACTATGGTAAATGTTCTCAAAAAAATGCAAAGAAACGAAAAAAACTCTAATCCGAATTTTTTTTTTTAGATCAATATGTACAATTTTGAGCTATTTATTAAAATTTATACTTTAATTACTCGAAAACCGTAAGATTCCATGTTACATTGATAAAAAAAGAGTATACATTTTAATAAATAGCTCAAAATTGTACATATTGATATAAAAAACAAAATCTGATTCGAGTTTTTTTCATTTATTTGCATATTTTGAGAACATTTACCATAGTAATGTATATATTTTTTAACACCATCAGAAAGTAGAGATTTCAACGAACAAAAAGCCCTCCGACTTTTTTAAAAAAGCAGATATTTTGACGTGAGAATTTTCGATTGAAAATTAGAGTGTTTTTTCGATATTAAGTCAAAATAAGGTTATAAAATAAATATTTTAAATCAAAAAAATTACAGTGTGTTTAGGACATAAAAAGGTAAGTTTCCACCAAATTTCGTGGATAAAAAAAACTTTTGTAAAAGATAAAAATAAAAAACCAAAAACTTGGTTATTTGAATTTTTCACATTAATTTTGAGGTTATGTGAAAAAAGTGCAAATACAAAAGTTGTAAATCTTTTTATTACCTACAACTTTGCCATTTAACGTTTTTCCATAGGACTTGTAGTTTTGCCGGAAATCGAGATAAATCGTTTTCTACCCTTAAAACCCCCCCTCTCCCCCTTCCCGACCTCGGATCGCCCGTAATTCCTTTAATTTTTGTTCTATTCTCTTTCTTTTCCAATGGGTTTCATCCTACTATTATTTTTTTTGGTTTCAAAAATTATCGTACCTGGTCTATTAAAAAGTTGCACATTTTTAAAGTAAAAGACAAAAAGTTATTCAAGTCCACGTGAATTTTAAATAATCTTCGACACCTTCTTAGAAAGGTTTTTTCTTCTTACCCAGTTTATTTGGTTGGTTTAGACCCCCATTAATATCTTTTTCACGTACTCAGTATGGTTTAACCTTTATCAATTTTTTTCATAACATATCATGTATCTTATAAAAACTTTAATTTTTATGTCCATAAAAGCTCCATTAAGGTTCTTCTTCTTCTATCTTCTCCCGATGATGAACGTTCCTACGTTCGAAATATGTAGAGACCCCTAAAGAATTTTTATTCTATTAAACTTTGTGGAGGAAGACCTTTAGTTTTTCTTTCTTTCCCAATTCTTTTATAGGTTTCAATTGCAATTTCGCGTGTGTATGTATTTATTGACAAGTTTGACCTTATCAAAACTGAGTATGATCGAAGATATAGAAGCTCACTTCACTGGGGTTAATTTTCTTTATATTTAAGTCGCAGAAATTTCTGAATTCAAGACTTATACTATGATTGAGTTAATTTAATGCATTGTTATACGAGATATTTTACACGATGATTTTGAAGAAAAATTAAGAAACGGTACAACGGTAATACGGTAATATTTGACCTCCTTTCTACCCATTACTTTTAGAGATAGTGGATGTGAAGTTTTTGGAGGTATATTACGCATACCTCTTTTATTAATTATCGATATTATGACTAGAAAAATATGAATTAATATATTTTGAAATTGGATGTAAGTATACTTTTTGTATATTTCTCTAAATCTACATTTGGGCCAGCTCCATGTGGGTTATGTTTTTGATTAAATCAAATTGATTAAGTATGATGAATTTAGATTTCAATAGCTAAAAAAATGTTAGTATCACTATCCCTGTTTTGATATAAGGAGTATTTACAATATATGTTAAATATTATAACTAGGTACCCTATATATACCGGGTGTTTCTCAAAAGACGTTCACCCCTATAACTTTTCTGCATTTATAGATATTGAAATTAAATTTTGAGATTATGCATAAGGGATGAATCTGCATTTATTGGCATAATTTTCAATTTATTAGCACTTCAGGTTTGACCGGAAGTGACCTTGACTTTGGTATTTTAAATGGGACATCTTGTATATTTTTACTTATTGGGATTAAGCATAACATTCTGAGTAAAATGACACTTCACTTGTCATTTTTTGACGTGTTATAACATTTTTATGTTTTTTTTTTCATTTTCAATCTAGAGTGCTACAAATTAATTAAATCTCTTCATTTATAGTCAAGTAGTATATGAAAATTAAAATTATGTCATAATAATTGACTTTTTCCACTACTAACCTATAACATCGCCATTATTGACCGATTAATTAACGCCAGAAATCGTTTTTCTCTCCCTTCTCAGTTGCTATTGACAACGGTCAATAATAAAGCATTGAAATCCATTATTGACCGATCTATTTAAAACCAGGTAACTTGATTTGTTAATTCCCCAACAAATAACGTGAAAGGTGATTTCTTGTGGTTAGGCAACCAACAATACATGACGTAAATAAACCAAAATTGACATTAACCAAGCCAACTGACAAGAAAACAAATTATCTTGCCAATATGCCAAAGCAGGTAACTTGATTAAAATATATATTTATACATACCTAATATTTTTTATAATTTATTAATACTGTACAAAATAAAAGTGTTAGTAGTGGAAAAAAAAATTATATTAACCACGGTTTAGACAGCCTATAGCCCTCGCGCCCTAAATCCCTCGTCGCTCCGCTCCTCGTGATTTAAACTTGACGCTCGGGCAATAATGATGGCTGTCTAAACCTTGGTTAATAATATACTATTCTAAGTTTCACAAGCGTTTAAAAAATGAAATTTTGTTTTCTTGACGTTTACTCTATTTTTGCAAATGGAACGATGGTGGTTCACTGGGATTTTTAAAACGAGCATTATTTTTCAACAATTTAATACCATACACTTCTATGCTATTTTAAAATTGACACTGAAAAATTTGCCTTAAATCCCAATCGCAAATTAAAAAGCGTTATGCATTATTGCCATATTACATCTTTTCTAAAGAAATATAAAGGCAGTTTTGAAAAATAATGGAATGGTTTTGAAAAGCAATATGGTTTTAATTTAAAGTTGTAATGTCATTAGTTTATAAAACATGCAATACATACAATCTTGCGGCTTCAGAAGAATTTTCTTGATCACTCCAAAAATTAGGATCATATCAATTTGTTCATTTCTAGTAAAACTATCCATTTTATCTGATTTACAATGTAAGTTTAATAAACAAAAGACACGAAAGAGACGAAAGATAATTTTAATTTACAACCATATTGGTTTTCATAATCATTCCATTGTTTTTCAAAAACGCCTTTATATTTTTTTAGAAAAGATGGGGCGGGAATAATGCATAACGCTTTTAAGTTTGCGATTGGAACTTAAGGCAAATCTTTTCGTGTCAATTTTAAAATAGCATAGAAGTGTATGGTATCAAATTGTTGAAAAAAAAATGCTTGTTTTAAATATCCTAGTGAACCACCATCGTTCCATTTGAAAAAATGGAGTAAACGTCATGAAAACAAAATTTCATTTTTTAAACGATTGTGAAACTTAGAAAGTCAATTATAATGCAATAATTTTAATTTTCATATACTACTACTTGACTATAAATTAACAGATTTAATACATTTGTAGCGATCTACATTGAAAATAAAAAATAAACATAAAAATGTTATAACACGTCAAAAAATGACAAGTGAGGTGTCATTTTACTGAGAATATTATGCTGAATCCCAATAAGTGAAAATATACAAGATGTCCAATTTAAAATACCAAAGTTATGGTCACTCCGGTCAAACCGGAAGTGCTAACAAATTGAAAATTATGCCAATAAATGCAGACTCATCTTTTATGCATAATCTCAAAATTTCATTTTAATATCTATAAATACAGAAAAGTTATAGGGGTGAACGTCTTTTGAGAAACACCCGGTATTTGCGACAAAAAGATCGGCTTGAAATGGTTGTAAAAGTATTTAATCGGTTTGGTCTGCTTTTTAGTTTAAAAATACTGACTTAATATTAAAACGAACCATCCATCTTACTGTTGCCAACACAATCGGACAAATCTTACAATATATAAAATGTATTAAAAACTGTAAACAGTACCGCAATAATAAATGCTTATGCTGCTAAAAATTATAGCTACCATCAAATACTTGCAGTAATCACCAGTAAAAATTACACAAGATAATGTGTAAAACGGGTTTTACTCTTAAATATAGGAAATTATTTTTATGTGCCAGTTTAAACTACTTAATTTACTTTTGCAGCCCATTACTGCTGTTGGTTTTTTCCATACAATATTTGCATATACGCGAACTTGAAAACGGTTTCTTAACAAGTCACTAAAAAAATAAAGCAGCAGATCTATTTTTTTAAGAAGGACTTTATTATATCTGAAGGTTAGTTAACAAACTTAAAAAACAAAGCAGCAGATCTATTTTTTTAAGAAGAACTTTATTATATCTGAAGGTTAGTTAATAAACTTAAAAAATAAAGCAGCAGATCTGTTTTTTTAAGAAGAACTTTATTATATCTGAAGGTTAGTTAACAAACTTAAAAAATAAAGCAGCAGATCTATTTTTTTAAGAAGAACTTTAATATATCTGAAGGTTAGTTACCAAACTTAAAAAATAAAGTAGCAGATCTATTTTTTTAAGAAGAACTTAATTATATCTGAAGGTTAGTTAACAAACTTAAAAAATAAAGTAGCAGATCTATTTTTTTAAGAAGAACTTTATTATATCTGAAGGTTAGTTACCAAACTTAAAAAATAAAGTAGCAGATCTATTTTTTTAAGAAGAACTTTATTATATCTGAAGGTTAGTTACCAAACTTAAAAAATAAAGTAGCAGATCTATTTTTTTAAGAAGAACTTTATTATATCTGAAGGTTAGTTAACAAACTTAAAAAACAAAGCAGCAGATCTATTTTTTTAAGAAGAACTTTATTATATCTGAAGGTTAGTTAATAAACTTAAAAAATAAAGCAGCAGATCTGTTTTTTTAAGAAGAACTTTATTATATCTGAAGGTTAGTTAACAAACTTAAAAAATAAAGCAGCATATCTATTTTTTTAAGAAGAACTTTAATATATCTGAAGGTTAGTTACCAAACTTAAAAAATAAAGTAGCAGATCTATTTTTTTAAGAAGAACTTAATTATATCTGAAGGTTAGTTAACAAACTTAAAAAATAAAGTAGCAGATCTATTTTTTTAAGAAGAACTTTATTATATCTGAAGGTTAGTTACCAAACTTAAAAAATAAAGTAGCAGATCTATTTTTTTAAGAAGAACTTTATTATATCTGAAGGTTAGTTACCAAACTTAAAAAATAAAGTAGCAGATCTATTTTTTTAAGAAGAACTTTATTATATCTGAAGGTTAGTTAACAAACTTAAAAAATAAAGCAGCAGATCTATTTTTTTAAGAAGAACTTTATTATATCTGAAGGTTATTTAACAAACTTAAAAAATAAATCAGCAGATCTATTTTTTTAAGAAGAACTTTATTATATCTGAAGGTTAGTTAACAAACTTAAAAAAATAAAGCAGCAGATCTATTTTTTTAAGAAGAGCTTTATTATATCTGAAGGTTACTTAACAAACTTAAGCAGCGCCAAACTGGCCATGAGAACTCACATATAAATATTGCCACCCCCAAATATTAGCTTTCTATTAATTTTACATCAAAATTGTAAAGAACAATTTTGAAGGTCCCTCTCTGGTGGACTTGCACACCAAGTTTTGTAATTTTCTAATAAGCCAATTAAAAGTTATTTAGAAATATTTAAAACAATTAAATACGGCTCTGATACATACAGTGTAACCAGTAAAGTCCGCATCATTTTGGATTTTTTTTTATTAATAGCTTTATTCGAAATTTGACTTTGGCATCAAGTTCTGCTTCGATCGAGATGAAAATTAAGCAAAAAAATAGTAGTCGCGTGATTCGCATTATCTGTCAAATTTTAATTTTTTCCAAAAAATAATTCAAAAGTGAGGTTATTTCTGAAAATATCGACAAAAAAGTTAGTAGAATTTTTTTTTAAACGCAGTTTCTAGCCCACATGCAGAATTTTTTGTAAATAACAAATTGTAGCAAGTCATATAAAATATAAAGCATTCTTGGACGCATGTATTTAACTAAATTAAAATATATATTAAAACATAATAATTATTGTATAAGAACATAGCATAAACAAACGTTATAAACAAACAGTAATAACAAAAAAATTTAATATTTCTCACACTACAACAGAAAAAAATTGTTAAAACAAACCATCCGCTGTGGCTGTGTCCATATATTCATGAACTGGATAAAGACACTGACGGGGAAGAGATTTTTTAATCATAGATTTGAACTTTGAATAACTAAGCAGCCTTACATTTTCAGGTAGTGCAATATACAAGGAGATATTAATAGAATTATCCTTAGCCTTCTTGTAGCAAAATTGTTTAGGTCTGATTAAGTCAGAGCCTCTAGTTGAGTAATTATGAAAATTGGAATTTAAGGAAAAACTATTCTTGTTTTTATAAATTTCGAGCAGTTGATAGAATATAAACAGAGAAGGTAGAGGCATAATTCCAAACCTCTTAAAAAGGGGCTGTCGGTGGTCAAAGTAACCAACATAACCAATGCTGTTAATTTGTTTGTTCAACAGGGGGTGCTAATAAAAATACATTGATATTCCAGTCATTTACACAACTAATTTAAATAGAACCCTATATTTTTTTTACTTTTGTTGATGGAGTATTAATTAAGAGAAATAGATCAGAAAACCAGAGGTTATTATCTCTTTTTGTTTAAAAATTATTGCAAAAATAATTCTGTTTTCAATTTGGTTTTCTAAAAAAATTAACTTGCTATAAATCATTAATGAACTAACATAAATACGACAAAGTAGGTTATTATAACTACCATGCGAGCAAAAATTATTTGCATCAAAGAGGGCTAGGGTTAAAAAACGTGTGGCTTGGTCTAGATCACAATGATAATATGGGGACGATATATCTAACCAAATCTAGGTTAAAATTTTGTCAAATTCATATTATGACATGAGATGTCAAACTAATGAGTAATAAAATAAGTACACAAATACAAATTTATTTTTGTTGTTTACAAAATTAACGAAGTAAGAATATACAGAAAGGAAAAGAAAAATAATTACTTTGAATATCACACATCCGAAAAGAATGTCAGGTCTAATAAATCATTTCTATCCAATAAATGTTGGGTAAACCATTGAGAGTAATTCCTGCGTCTCAAAATGTGCCGCTTGTATTTCTTGGAATACTTGCACTTTATAAGAAAATAAATTTAGCTGCTTCTTAAGAATAGTCCTGCATGTTCCATAAGATCTTCCCACTTCTTGGGACAGGCGTCTTATACAATTTGTTGGCGTATTTTGCATTATTTCACGAACGTTTGCAACAAGTTCTTCTGTGCTTACAGATGGTCTTCCTGCTACTTTTTGTGTTGTATAGAATCTGTTTCCCTAAACACAGCCACGGATCTTTTCAGGCAATGAACAAACCCGAACAAACCCCGTTTCAAAAATACGCTTCAACCATGAATGTTCTGTGCTGTTTCGTAAAGCCGATTGTGTGAATTGTTCAAGAAATTGGAAAAATTAGCAATGAATCAAATTACTTGTAACGACTGTCAAAGATGACGGAATAACTGATTGATTGTCAATTCAGGTAGTTACTGACACCCAACAGGTATTAAGCTCTACGGCTAAGCATTACGTCCTTAGATGCAAGGCCCTCTTTAACGCAAATAATTTTGGATCGCACGGCAGGTACTAACAAATTTATCTTAAAGGTTTAAATTGTCGTCCATTGTTTTGAATTTAGCGATTCATAAGTATTCTGTGATTAGAAAAATTTTCTATTTCTTAAATTTTAAAATCTTTCAAAATAAGGCCTACACTGGAGTATTTCTGATAGTTAAACTACCAAAAAACGTATCATCTCGAATTTAAATAAAACAGTTTCCGTGTGCAACGAACATAAGCGCAGGTTTGTTTAAAAACATGTTAATCCGGCCTTGTTCAAAATATTTTGATAAAAATTACACAATTTACGGATACGATTTTAGTTCATCATTACTACAAAAATAAATTAAATCAGTGCAAAATGAAAAAAATATATTCACGATTAAAAAGGGTGCTCCTTTAATTTGAGCCACAGCGTATATAAATCCATGCATGTTAAATTGAATTTAATTTTAGATCTGTACTTTGAGGTGAGCATTTTATTTATTTATTTTCAATGACGTTTTCTAAATCATTTCACGTTGGTGATTCCTAAAGCATACCGGTACGATTTAAGAAACCACAAACTGTAGTAATTTTTATTTAATATACCCCAAAAGAGCGCTGTAGTACGATTTAGGAACCCACTAGTATGATTTAGACGACCAGTTTTCCAAATCGTACCGTTTGCAGGTGCAGCCTCTTACGGAAACTAGTGTTTCTTCAAAATTAAATAAAAAATAATATTTTTAAAATTGCAATTATGCGTCCACAAGTCGATTTATTGTTTTAAACTAAAAAATATATTATATTTGATTGATCAGTTTGTAGTTTGTAAGAAAAAAAATAAAAACCAAAAATGGTACGATTTAGGTAACCTTTACCTTATTCATATTAGTTGTGTAAATGACTGGAGTGTGATTTTTTTAGCGCCACCTTCTTGTTGTTGAACAAACAAATTAACTACCTATAGCTTTCATTATACAACTAAATTTAATCAAAAAAATTACCTTGTCGGACTTCAATTGTCTTTATTTTGTTACTTAACACAACGTTTCGGTTAGTTAGTATCTCTAACCGTTTTGAAGTGTAAACTAAATTACAATTCTAAGGCTACTGTCTTAAATACTATCCATGTGCAATGAAGCTTGATGACTCCGCCTACGTGCTTATTGGAGTGTGAAGTTTGAGCAGTTGGTTTTGGACAAGAAGTGGCTTCCAGATATTGGGGATATCTATACTTGGTTTACTAAATATATGGGTATTTTGATTCATGAAAGCTGCTTCCTTGATTTTCGTTTTCTCCAGTGCTGTTCTGTGTCCAAAACCTTGGCTTCTGACCACTGTATATTATGTTGGTTGGTCCATACATGTTCCGCTATACCTGATCTTGAAGTTTCACCTCTTTAAGTATGTTTCAGATGTTCTTTAACTCGTACGGGAAGAGGTCTTTTTGTTTCTCCAATGTACGATTCGCTACACACGCAAGGGATTTGATAGATAAAATTTTTTGTGTTTTCATTACTGGGGGGTTTTACTTTTGCAAGAAAGCTTCTAAGCCGTATTTCCGGTTTTGAAGGCTGTTGTGATTAGGGCTCGAAATTGTATTCGAATAATTCCAATATTCGACTATTCTAAATTCGAATTTTTTATTAGTTAAAAAGTTCGACTATTCAAATATTCGACTATTCGAAATTCGAATATTTAACTATTCGACTATTCAAGTATCTATTCGACTATTTGAATATTCGACCATTTGAATATTTAACTATTTGACTTTGTTCGACTATTCGTGTTTTCTGTGAAACTGTAAATTTTAACGTAAAAAAGAAAAACAAAAATAAAATTATATAGTCAGCAAGCAGTTAAACCA
This sequence comes from Polydrusus pterygomalis, assembly GCA_963969555.1. NCBI lineage: Eukaryota > Metazoa > Arthropoda > Insecta > Coleoptera > Curculionidae > Polydrusus > Polydrusus pterygomalis. The sequence goes on from OZ018379.1 coordinate 53,385,457, forward strand.
CTTCTACCGTGATTAAACGACTTTATTTCGATATTTAAATAGACGACTATTCGAATATTCGTCTATTTAAATATTCGACTATTCGAAATTCGAATATTTGACTATTCGACTATTCAAGTATCCATTCGACTATTTGAATTATTCGACTATATTCGATTATTCGACTATTCGAATAACATACCAAACGACTATTCGAATACTTATATTTTAAAAATTCCGAGCCCTAGTTTAGACGACACGACCAACGAAAATTTATAGGGTTAGAAATGTTAACTCCATGTTAAAAAATCGTAACAAAATGAAGAGAGTTCGACTATTCGTGTTTTCTGTGAAACTGTAAATTTTAATGTAAAAAAAAAAAACAAAAATAAAATTATATAGTCAGCAAGCAGTTAAATCACTTCTACCGTGATTAAACGACTTTATTTCGATATTTAAATCGACGACTATTCGAATATTCGTCTATTTAAATATTCGACTATTCGAAATTCGAATATTTGACTATTCGACTATTCAAGTATCCATTCGACTATTCGAATTATTCGACTATAGTCGACTATTCGAATTGTTTGACTATTCGAATTATTCGTCTATATTCGACTATTCGAATTATTCGAATTAATCGACTATAATCGAATTATTCTACTATTCGAATAACATACCAAATGACCATTCGAATACTTATATTTTAAAAATTCCGAGCCCTAGTTGTGATATTATAGTTTTTGGTTATCCTTCTAATCTTTTCAGAAATCCCCTTGACATAAAGTATTGTAAGAAATGCTTGCTTCTCTTTCGTTTCTGTATTAGTTTTTACTTCCCGATTTTTAAGTTTTGAGATGGTATTAGTTAAAAAGGTTTCAGGGTAACCATTCTGTTTTAAATCTTTTTTGATGTTTGAAATTTCAATATTTCAAATTTAATCCTTTTTAAAAAAAACATTTAATATTGCATACATGCAATGCTTATTATTAGGCAGATTAACCAGTTATTCGCAGGCTTTTTCCCTCACTAATAACACCTAAGAGAAAACAATTTGCATGAATATTTCCTATGATCCGGGGCGTTTTGTCCCCATTTTCAGTAACTAGTTTCACAAGACGGTTATAGTTTAAAAAAAAAGCACACATAATGCCTCCGGAACACTGAATTATCGTAATCAAAAAAAGGCCTTAAAGTATGTCATCGTGGAATCCCAAATGTCTTAAGAGTCTTTTCTCGCGATGTATATCGTCGCAATGCTCCTCGTGATTTAAACTCGACGCTCCACAGTAGATTGAGGTCATGTAAACGGGCGGATAGTGACGATTTTTAAAAGTATAATTTTATTCGACCAATATTATATTTTTATATTGTAAACGTATTTTATTTATTTATTTAAATATAGTGCCTCGGCTGCTGTTGTGGCCATTGGCACATCTACAAAACTGTATATACTATAATTTATGCAATAGGGAACTTTCCAATTTTTTTTCTTTCAATAATATGAATAATATGATTTAGTTAGGCCTAAAAAAATATTCCCCTATTATTACTCCTTAAAAATCAGTTATAACTTGGTAAAAATTCTTTGAAGTTTCGCGCGTGTCAAAAGCATTTCAAACGACCTTTTAAGGTTGAATTCTCAACGTCATTCAATCTATTGCCAACCTATAACCTATTTCGCGTTGATTTTTTGAGTTTATTATTTTAATAACTAACATTTAAAGAAAATCAATATCGTCGGTACATTATTTAGGTAGTATCTGATATACTACAAAAATATCAATTTATTTCATTGCTAATTTTGGGAGAATTGTATAGTGAAAGAACAATGAGTGACAATGACATAATAATGTTAAAAAAAATCTTACCCGATATTTTTCGCTATACAATTCTCCTAAAATAAGTTATGAAATTCCTTGATATTTGTTAAATATGTCAATTATTACCTATAGAATATCAAGTCGATACTGATTTTCTTTAAATTTTGTATAAAAGCTAGAAAACATAAATAAATCTACGCGAAATAGGTTATAGGTTGGCAAGCATGTTGATACTCCCACCTTAAGCGCGCCAAGCCCGATGACGTCAGGAAGTATGACTTTTCCGTCATCCGTCATCATGACCGGTGGCCGAGCTACCAAGTTTGCATTTGGATTGCCGTGTGTTATTGTTGTTGTATTGTTGTTTTAAGGTGGAATTCTCAAAGTCGGCGTCGTTCAATTTATTGCCAACCTATAACCTATTTCGTGGATGTCACACACGAATTATACTTCTTGACTTCACGACCCGTTTTTACCCGCTTGGGATAATTTGAATTTTGGGGCATTTTTAAATCTTGCTAGCGGTCTTTTGGGACGAAAATTGTTGTTTTTTTTTGATGCCATATGTTTTATGACAATATATACTTATGATTTATAGAATTTTTTCCCCATTTAAAATTTTTCTCAAGTTCCGTATAATAGGTGAGTACCTAGTGAGAATATGGTACATTAGAAGTAAAAGAAGCTTATATTTCGGCATTGACTGGGTGAACCTAGGGTTTCCTCGAGATCTGCTTCTATATGGCTGGTTTGCGTGCTTTCAGCATATTTGGGGCACACTTTGAAAATGTGCTCTACTATAATAATTGTGTTGCAGAGGTCACATAAGGGTGGGTCTCCCGATTCCATTAAGTATCCAGGAGTGGCGCGGGTGTGTCCGATTCTTAATCTGTGTATTATGATGGCATCTCTCCTGCTGAGGAGGGGGGGGGGTAGGTTCCAGATGCAATATTGGGTTGTATTTTCGATAGCTTGGTATTTGCGTGGTTCCAGTAGTTTTTCTATTTGTTTATGATGTTTTGCTTAAAGTGATTCTTCAGATCTTTTGGAAGCGGCATTTGTCGAATGGGCAGCTTGATCTGTTTTTTCGTTGATGCTGATACTAACGTGAGATGGTATCCAAGCGATTAGTATCTGGATATCTTGCTCAGTAAGTTGTTGGCAGATAGGGTATATATTCTGTGCTAGTGGATGTTGGGTATACATATTTTCTTTGGAGTGGATCGAGGCGAGTGAATCTGTACATATAGTGACCGTCTTATTCTGACCTGTAATACTTTTAAGGGCCATCAGAATACTATGTAATTCTCCAGTATGTATAGTACAAAAACTAGGCAGTAAGTATCTTGCTATGGTTGTTGTTATTGTTGTGACTGCGCAGGTTACTCCCTGGTCGTTTTTTGAAGCATCAACACAGTGTACAGGATATTTTCGGGATTTTTGCTGTTGATAAATTCCAAGAAGGATTGTTTGAGAATTGAATTGGGAGTATCATGTTTTTATATTTACATAAGAACTTATGAATAAATGGCATCTTGTTAGTCCATGGAGGAATTGTTAAAATCGAATTTACATATATTTTAGATAGGTCAGTGGTCTCTAAGAGCTCTTTTAAATTCTCTGGGACTGAGTGGAGATGTTTAGAAGTATAAGGATATGTTATCTGATCAGTGTTGAAAAAACTGTAAACAGGATGCTTAGGGTTAGCCGAAACTCTAGCAGAATATGTTAAAAGAAGCTGTTCGCGGCGAAAATAGAGGGGAATCTCATGTGATTCACAATTAAGAGATTCTGCGGGGCTGGATCTATGTAAACATATTATTGTTCTTTTCAAAAACACCATATTATGGTTTTGGCTACATACACAGTGAAAAAAATATTACGTTTTTAAGGTAAAGTCTACCGGGTGACAACGAATGTTGTTACCCCCCCCCCTATTTTTTCCGTAGTTTTATTAACACAAATTTTAAAATTTCAGGAGATTCTAAGTGTATATTTTTTTACTTTTTAGTGAAATCGTACTTTCAAAAGCACTTCCGGTTTGACCGGAACTGGTATCAACTCTTTTATTTTAAATGGAAACCTATTATTTTTATTTGATATTTGGATTCTACGGCCAATTTCCTTGAAAATGACGTATCACACATTATTATTTGTTTTTAAAATGGCTTCCGGGCTATCATTTCAAGGAAATCCTTAGATGGCCATGGATTACAACATGATTCTTTGAGAGTGGGCCATGGAAGTTTTAAAGTGGTCTATTTTAACCTGTTTTATGTTGAACAATTACATTCTTTGCGAAATATGCTTCTGTCAAAAATATTTTAAATATGTCATATTTTTTTAAACAATGAGGAAGAATTACTCAATATTTTTAAATGGCAACAAGGCATTTTTTAGGGCCAAAAAATAGCTTATTAAATTGCCTTTTTGAAAATGTATCATAAGTATGGTATTATACTTAAAGGAGCGGCCAAAATTGAAAAATAATCGAAATAGGTCATATTTCAAAAATATGACATAAGGATCTAAAATATTTTTGACAGAAGCATCTTTCGCAAAGAATATAATTGTTCAACATAAAACAGGTTAAAATAGACCACTTTAGAACTTCCATGGCCCACTCTCAAAGAATCATGTTGTATTAGCGAATCCATGGCCATCTAAGGATTTCCTTAAAAAGTTAGCCTGGAAGCCATTTTAAAAACAAATGATAATGTGTGATACGTCATTTTAAAGGAAATTGGACGTAGAATTCAAATATCCAATAAAAATAATAGGTTTTCATTTAAAATAAATAAAAGAGTTGATACCAGTTCCGGTCAAACCGGAAGTGATTTTGAAAGTACGATTTCACTAAAAAGTAACAAAATATACACTTAGAACCTCCTGAAATTTTAAAATTTGTATTAATAAAACTACGGAAAAAATAGGGGGGAGGGGGGGTAGCAACATTCGTTGTCACTCGGTGTATTTGTTCAATATGACAAAATATTCACTGCTCTTCGATTGTTTAAAAAAATGTATTTCTTACAATTTACACTTTGCGGCATATTGAAAACATATATCTGATAAATATATTCTTAATACTGTCTTTGTCAAACAAAGTGGAGGGGCGAAATTTGTATGTTCATTTACTTCAGAATAAAATGCTATTTTAGGTTCACTTGTTATTGTTTTAACAAACCAGATCATTGACACTAACATTAATATTTGTTGTCGAAGCAACTGTGTAAAGGTGCTTTTTGTGCTACATAGGTATTTTGGTATTCGGGGATTAATCTGATTCAAGTAAACCCATCAGACTAATCACGTGTTTCACGTAAACCAATCAGACCAATGCCCGAATATACAAATACCCATCACATAAAAAGCACCTTAAGTGATCAGACAGGGAACACATGTATTTTGACTTTATAAATTGAATGTTCGAAAAGCTACCTTCGCGAAGATAGGTGCTTTCCAGCGTTAAGCCCATTATAAGGTCTGAGTTTCGCAAGTTAACGTTCTCCTGGAAGTAACTTAAAAAAAGTCCAATCTTATTCCTGCTCTGCTTACGTTCTCAACAGAAATAGTAAAACCAGAAATTTTTCCTTCGATATCTTTAAAGTCGCTAAGTTGGCTTACGAATTCTTCTGCAATTGTGTCAATTTATTTTATATGACATAAATATTTTATATTAACTTTCTCAAAATCCTTCATTTTTTCAAAGAGCTCTTTAAAGCTTAATTCTATTTAAAAAAAAAATTATGTGACAATATAAATTGGTGCTATTCTGCTGCTTTTCTTGTATCTTCTTAATTCGTAATGGTGAGGTATCAATTATGTTAAAAATGCAATATATGCTAGAAATTTTGTATTTACAATTTGGTCTTCAGTTCCGTAGTGTCGGAATGACTCGCTTGCGTATACAGTGTGGTTGTTTAAGTGTGCAACATATGGGCATTTTTTTTTATTACCGATTTCTCAGAAAATTTTATTCTTGATAAAAGTTGGTGCATGTTCGATAATCATATTAGGTGCACTTGAAATGGTTGCAAGTCAAACGGCGTACAGGGTGGGCCAAAAAATATAAAAATTGTAGAAGAATAAAGTACCCCTATTTCAGAAAATTCAGCAAAATGTTATTAGAAAAGTTGTTCAGAATTAAATGTTATGCATAGATTCAAAAACGTGACCTCCTAAAATTAAAAAAAAAATATTTTTTTAAAAACATTTTTTTTTATATTCACCATAAAGACCTTCATAAATTAATTAAAATCAAATCAATTTCACATAGCTTTGTTCAAATTCAAGCATATTTGTAAAATTTATTTAAATTTTTAATTTATTAAGGAATCACAAACTTCATGTTTGTTGCAACGATATTAAACACAACCTTAAAATATCCTAAAAATTCTTTTTAACAAGATAAAACTTTAGTAATGATAATACGCTAGTTAAAAAACTATCATTTAAAGTGCAAAATTTTTAATTTAATGTTTATTAAAAAACTTTATTCTTGTACGAGTTTTATATTTTTTGGCTTACCCTGTACGCCGTTTGACTTGCAACCATTCCAAGTGCACCTAATATGATTATCGAACATGCACCAACTTTTTTCAAGAATATAATTTTCTGAGAAATCGGTAATAAAAAAAAATGCCCATATGTTGCACACTTAAACAACCACACTGTATATCATAGATAATTTAGTATAGGTATTATATTCGTTTGTTAGGCATAGGATTTATATATTTTTTGGCCCGCAGGCCTCTTGTTGAGAAGACCTAATTTAAACCATGAGGAATCGAACAATTAAAATTGTTAGACAAAGTGGTAAACAAAATAAATGACACTACTAAGCGGGTCAATGGTCAATGCCCATTATACTGTTGTTTAGTTTTGATTACTGATGCACCGTTCCATACTGATGAGTTAATTGATTGCAGTTCCTTTATTTAAACGTTTATTGTTCCTTCTTTCCATAATTTTTTTTGAATTATCTATAAATCTCGTCATCATATTAAGCAGTTTATGCCATACTTCCGACTTAATCATTATTCGAAGCTAAAAACTACCGCATTAACCTTTCAGCAAGAATTCTATACGGTAAAAAATATATACATTTTAAAAGTGGGTCAATATGTTCATCTTAGTAGGCCATAGTCATCACTTTATAATCAATGGAAGAGACCAATGCAAAGTACATTAACCTGTGCGAACGAAATGCACGATAGCAAACCGCAATATAACGACGGAGAAAGAATTAACATTCTTGACGTTCTTCAGGTGGTCGTCGTTCCGCTATAAAAACCGAAAACTGTTGAGGAATTAATAAATATGTTAACCAAACGAATCTACAAGCCTTAATTAGCCAGTTTGTGGCGTATTTGCATTTTAATTTAGCAGCTCCACATAAAATTGTACAATGAAATGAGAAATTGATACGTTGAATGCTATTTTCTTCTTTTACTCAGAGGCGTATCATAGGTACAGCATCCGTCGGAATATACAGGGTGTTTCATTAATTCTACTTCTTCTTAATTTCATTTCTACTAGGCATAGAAACTTGGAAAAAAAATTATGATTAAAGCGGTCATGAGAAAATTCTGGAAATTACTTTTAAGTTCCTCATTTCGCCGCAAAAGGGCACGATTGAATTTTTTTTTTAATTCTAAATTTCTCCAAAAATTCCCATATTAATGTATAACTCTGATTACATCGTCGAAAAGCTTAGACAATTCTGCATTATTTTGGTTTAAGGCTCATTGGCGTACCGATCTTGATAAGAGTGGGGAAAGCTATTGAATGTGTAAACATTAAAATCGCTGTAACTTCTAAACGACTCATCCAAATTTACTAAATTTAAGCTTGTTTGGAAGAACCTTCAATTGTCTTGATGGTACACGATAGTTTCTAATAAAATTGCTAGATGGCGCTAAAAATTATTGTTTTGGCTATAACTCTGAAACCTGAAACGAACAAAAATATCGAACTGCGGTCCTTACATCTTTTCTTGTAAATTTCATCTACTTTTCGATTATGATGTCATAGTTATACCGTATGATTTGAATTTTCGGGATAAAATCGGAAAAACTGTTAATATTACAAATTGCGCCCTCTAGCAATTTTATTTAACACTATCGTGTACTGTTAGATACGGCGATTGAAGATACTTACCTTTCCATTCCAAACAAGCTTAAATTTAGTAAAATCGGATAAGTCGTTGAGAAGTTACAGCGATTTTAATGTTTACACATTCAATAGCTTCCCCCACTCTTATCAAGGTCGGTACGCCAATGAGCCTTAAACCAAAATTATGCAGAATTGTCTATGCTTTTCGATGATGTAATCAGAGTTATACCTTAATATGGGAATTTTCGGAGAAATTTAGGATTTAAAAAAAAAATTTTCAATTGTGCCCCCTTGCGGCGAAATGAGGAACTTAAAAGTAATTTCCAGAATTTTCTCATGACCGCTTTAATCATCATTTTTTTCCCAAGTTTCTATGCCTAGTAGTGTCCGAGATATGGCCGGTGGCCACCCTTAATGAAACACCCTGTACAAGGCACACACAATACAGGGTGATTGATAATTCGATGCATTCCTCGCAGGAGGTTATAGTAGAGGTCATTTGTGATTTTTTTTTCCAATTATGACCTATTCCGAAAATGCTTGGTTTTCGAGTTATTTTAAATTTTGTTTTTTTTTAAAACGCATACCTTCCTGCCTAATTTATTTAATTTAAAAAAATTTAATTGATATTTACTTAGTTTTGTAATTATTTTGCAAACTAGAACTCTTAGCAATACTTTATTTTTACAAATAATTAAGTAACTGTGTCACAGATAACAAAATCACACGTTCAAACTTGAAAAATAGCAAAAATAAGCACTTCGTTGCATTTTTGTACCAATTTTATTTTAACAAACTGCACCCAGTTAACAAATCATTGTAAAAACTTCTTCTTTCTAATAGTCTTCAGATTTACTATTCGCATCTAAACAAAAATAAGCAAGTTGGCCGTGCACTCGTTATTGTTGTTTGTCAAAATGGTAGCGTTGCTGTCATATCGAGTTTCTTAAGTCTTTCGTATTTTGCATTTTTTAAGTAATTCTGAGTAACGTAACGTTTGCTGAGCATCTTACTTGCTGAAATGGCTACATTTTCGAATGCTGAATATGCAGATATTCTTTACTTTTATGGACTTTGCGAAGGAAATGGCGCTAAACCGCGTCGCGAATACCAGCGGCGCTTTCCAAATAGACGTGTTCCAAATATTCGTGTTTTTGCGAACACCTATAGAATGGTCAGTGAATCTGGGACGGTACACCGCAACCAACATAACGCAGGAGCTCCTCCACGTTATGATCCTAATGATGAAGAGGATATTCTTAGAGCTTTTCAGGAAGATCCGACAACCAGCACACACATTGTAGCTCCGCGTCTGGGGATGTCGCAGTGGAAAGTTTGGGTAACAATGAACCAAGCGGAACAACATCCATATCACTACACATCGGTTCAAAAGTTGCATGAAGATGATCCTTTAAGAAGAATGAACTTCTGTAGATTTATCTTAAACGCCGATATGGAAGATGCAACTTTCCTCAGAAGAATTTTGTGGACCGACGAATCCAAGTTCAATCGAGAAGGGATAACCAACTACCACAATACTCATTACTGGGCTGAGGAAAACCCACATCTAACGAAAAACCATAACTTCCAAATACAGTTTAGTGTTAATGTCTGGCTTGGAGTAATAAACGATCAGGTAATCGGACCACATTTCCTGCCAGATATTTTAAATGGCGAAGGATACGAAGACTTCCTTATAAATCACCTGCCGCCTCTACTGGAGAATGTGCCGCTAAATATTCGCTAGAGCTTGATATTCCAGCAAGATGGATGTCCGGCACATTATCGACTAACTGTAAGGGAGTATCTCGATCAGAATTTTCCAAATCGGTGGATCGGGAGAGAAGGTCCCATACAATGGCCTGCGAGGAGTCCAGATTTAACTCCGTTAGACTTTCACGTATGGGGTTGGATGAAGGAACTGGTTTATGATCTAGAAATACAAACGAGGGACGAATTAATACAGCGCATTGAAGAAGCCGCTGTAACACTTAGGCAAACTTTTTCGACCAGGGTAACCCGGGCGCAAATAAGAAAACGGGCACGTGCGCGCATTAGAAGAAGGGGGCATAATTTTGAGCAAGATCTTAAGTAATTAAAATAATAGTTTTCAGAATGATTTGTTAACTGGGTGCAGTAATAATTTGTTGAAATAAAATTGGTACAAAAATGCAACGAAGTGCTTATTTTTGTTATTTTTCAAGTTTGAACGTGTGATTTTGTAATCTGTGACACAGTTACTTAATTATTTGTAAAAATAAAGTATTGCTAAGAGTTCTAGTTTGCAAAATAATTACAAAACTAAGTAAATATCAATTAATTTTTTTTAAATTAAATAAATTAGGCAGGAAGGTATGCGTTTTTGAAAAAAAAACAAAATTTAAAATAACTCGAAAACCAAGCATTTTCGGAATAGGTCATAATTAGAAAAAAAACTCACAAATGACCTCTACTATAACCTCCTGCGAGGAATGCATCGAATTACCAATCACCCTGTATATCTAAAAAGTCGGCTCGCAAAACTTTACTTACAGTTACAGAAATTAAATCTTGGGCAGAACTTTTTTTAGTTTTGTGACACGTACACCTTATTTTACTATAATAAGACATACCTGTAATACCTGTTGAACAAATGACCTATTTAAAATGTCATGCATCATAGAAAAATAGTTATTTATACTACAAGGGATCTAAGTAGCATTTACTAGTTGAGAACGATTTTGCGCCCGAGCGATAGCGAGGGCTGGCAATAAAATTGAAATTATGGATTTGTATAACAGCCAAATGGATATAGACGAATCAGCAAATATCGCTTGTCTGTTGCTGCTGCCAGAAAAATCGAGGAGGAGGTATGAAGCAACGTATCAATACTTCAAGAAATGGTGCCAAACAAAGACTACTACTGCAGTTTCAGAAACCGTGCCTTTGGCGTGCTTTCACGAAAAATGTGCTGTATTAAAGTCTCCATCAAGCTTATGGTGTCAATATTCCATGCTGAAGTCCACCCTTTTCACAGAGGAAAACATAAATATTTCCAAGTATCCTAAACTTCGAGCATTTTTAAAAAGAAAAAATGACTGATATAAACCCAAAAAATCTAATGTGTTTGACAGGGAAGATGTAAATAAATTCCTGTTTGAAGCCCCCGACGATATTTATTTAATGATGAAGGTTTGTAATGATAATGGGAATTGCTGGAGCGTGCCGTTCTAGTAAACTCTTTGCAATGAAAATGGACAATGTTGAATTAAGGCATAAAGTTATATTTGATACTATTCCTGATTCCAAAAATGGAATGGCACGTAAATTTATAGTGACTAAAAGTGGCGATGAGAAGATTTGTTATTCCCACATGACGAAATTTAATCCTCGCTTCTTCATGCTATATCAAAATGGAAAGTGCTTAAACCAGCCTATCGGGAAAAACTCGATTTCTGCAATTCCAAGTAAAATTGCTAAATTTCTGAACTTTCAGAACTTTAAGGAGTATACTGGACACTCCCTTAGAAGAACGTCGGCCACTTTATTAGCGAATATTGATGTCTTAGCCCTCAAGCGACATGGCGGATGGAAATCTGCAACTATTGCGGAAAGTTATGTAGCGTAGAGCGTCAACAATAAAAAGGAAGTTGTAAATAAAATTTTATACAATATAACGAAACCAGAAGTCTCCTGCAGTACTTCAAGAGTAACAGAAAACGTGGTTAGAGATGGAGAAATTATGGAGTCAGAACATTTCATACAAATTGAGAAAAACGAGAAAACAATTATCCAAATTTTGTAAATAATGTTCATAATAATTGTAATAATAGTACTATCCCTTAATATTACTCAATTTTTATAAATCATTGTTTTTATTTGGCATACATTATTACCAGTGGTAAGTTGACTTACAACCCGTCGTCGGAAGACTCGTCCATAAACTCGACTCAAAGAAAGATTTACCCAAAAGGATCGAATAGTGGTCGATTTTCTGTAAACGTCTGGGGATGGATAAGTGCTCAGGTAGTTGGTATCTGTCATTTTATTTAATGACACTTTAATACAAAATTATACATGAATATTTTACAAAATAACATGTTTCCTTCTATATTAGAACGATTTCCGAAAAGGGGCTTCATTTGTCAGCAAGATAACTGTCCCTTTCACACAGCCCAACAAGCAAGGGAATGGATAGAACAGGAACAAATAATTATCATTTTTCCATGGCCCTCACGTAGTCCAGATTTCAATGTAATTGAAAATGTTTGGGGTGCTTTAGTCAAAAAAATTCTTGTCAAGAAACGTATTGCATTTTCTAACTTCCATAACTCGTTGTAGTTTAAAATTTTGAAATTTTCCCTACATATGTGGTTTATTTTAACTTCCCAGCTCATCTGGCAGTCGGTTATATTTTCCGGACAAACACATTCAGCTTTATACATATATTGTTATATACAGGGTGTCCGGATATGACAAGCAAAAAATTTAGGGGATAATTCTAGACCGAAAATACATGCTATCTCTTCATATAATGTTTTTTTAAAAATTGATAAATTGATTATTAACAGAGTTACAGGGTGTTAAACTTACATTTTATTTGCAGTTTTAAAATACATAAGTTACTAAAACAATAAATTAAACATCCAAATCAAAGGTTCAAAGTGACGTCCTTCCTCTTCAATGCATAAATTAATGCTTCTTGAAAAATTCCGACAAACTCCATGGAATATTCCTTTCTTTACTATGCTATGTTTAAGGTTGAAAATAAATTAAAATGAATTCGTATTCATCACATGCAAGCAATGTTATTTTAGCGTTTTTCTCGAAAAGGGTTAGATTTATCGAAACAAAAGTATTAGACCTTTTTTATGTCAAAAGGTTAGGAGAATAAAAATATTCAGTCAAAATGTGTAGGACAAAAAAGTTGGGATTATTCAAATTAAAATATAGGCTCCCATGTGGCGCCGTCTATAAAATGCGTGAAAACGGTGGGCAAATTTGTATTCCTTCTCCCGAAAAAGCCCCATATACGAGATTTCGTCAAAATATTATGAGCGTGGCAAAAGGTATTGCAAATAAACTGCAAATAAAATTTAACTTTAACACCCTGCAACTTCGTTACCTACTTAATAATCAATTTTCGGAAAAATATTTTAGGAAGAGATAGCATTTATTTTCGGTCTAGAACTATCACCTAAATTTTTTTCTTATCATTTCCGGCACTTTGTATACATACCGGGTGTCCACGGAAGGTGGCTCGCCCCTCTAACTTTTTTGTTTTTCAAGATAATGAAATAAAATTTGGGGGATTTGTATACGACATAAAACTGCATTTTTTGACAGGTGACTCAACATTATGGAACTTCCGGTTTAACCGGAAGTGACATAAACTTTCGATTTTTAAATGGGACACCTGGTATATTTTTACTTTTTTTGACTCCATATGACATTCTAACTACAACAATGTGTCACTTGTCACTTTTTGTCACCAAGAAAATATTTTTTTTCCAAATTTATTGTTTTATCTAGAGGGCTATGAATACCTTAAAATCAGTTATTTCATTTCTTTAATCTTGGGAAAAATACAATTTTAGTATTTTTGGTCCAATGCTATGTGCTATGTAAAATTTAATTTTTAAAGTTGTATAACTAATTTTTTTTAAATGGCAACATGGTGGCTCGTCGGATTAAGAGAAAAGAGGATTTTATTACGATTATTTTGATACCATACACTATTAGGTTTTAGAAAAGCTTTAAAACTTTAAAAAGTTAACTTAGAACTTTCCTAAAATGAATCATCTTTGAGAATAAATTTTGATTTAAATGCATCAAGTAGCATGTGACCAGCAAACAACAAAATCATGCCTTGAAGAAAATTGAAATGTCAACAGCTTCTGCCAAAGTAAATTAGTTTGTTGTTTAAAAAACATGGAAAATAATAGTTTTTCAAGGGAGTGAAAAAGTTGATATGTTATTATTTTCAGGCTCATTTCGCATTTTCGGACCCAGTTTTGGGTACCTAATAGTGCCGGGTTGGATGACGCCGATTAAAATATCTTTGTGCGAAAAGTCGTGCAGCATCGGTTAAATTATTTCTACATTCTCCAAACACTAATAACATATCAACTTTTTCACTCCTTGTAAAACTAATATTTTCCATGTTTTTTAAACAACAAACTAATTTACTTTGGCAGAAGCTGTTGATATTTTAATTTTCTTCAAGGCATGATTTTGTTTTATCAGTTTTGCTGGTCACAGGCTACTTGATGCATTTAAATCTAAATTTATTCTCAAAAGATGTTTCATTTTAGAAAAGTTCCAAGTTAACTTTTTAATGTTTTTTTAATGGCAGCTTTTTTAAACCCTAATAGTGTATGGTATCAAAATAACCGTAATAAAATCCTCTTTTTTCTTAACCCGACGAGCCACCATGTTGCCATTTAAAAAAAATGAGTTATACAACTTTAAAAATTAAATTTTACATAGCACATAGCATTGGACCAAAAATAGTAAAATTGTATTTTTCCCAAGATTAAAGAACTGAAATAAGTAATTTTAAGGTATTCATAGCCCTCTAGATAAAACAATAAATTTGGAAAAAAAATATTTTCTTGGTGACATAAAGTGACAAGTGACACATCGTTGTATTTAGAATGTCATATGGAGTCAAAAAAAGTAAAAATATACCAGGTGTCCCATTTAAAAATCGAAAGTTTATGTCACTTCCGGTTAAACCGGAAGTTCCATAATATTGAGTCACCTGTCAAAAAATGCAGTTTTATGTCGTATACAAATCCACCAAATTTTATTTTATTATCTTGAAAAACAAAAAAGTTAGAGGGGCGAGCCACCTTTCGTGGACACCCGGTATACAGGGCTGGGCAAATGTTCCGGAACGGCTTAATTACAGGCGAACGAAAAGTGATATCGGATCCGGGTTTTGGGCAATCTATAGGACTAAAATTTTACTATTTGACTATTATACCATATGTCAGTAATGTCACCAACTGTCAAGTGTTGACATTATTTTTTTTTTAATGGAACACCGTGTATATTTTTACATTTTTAAATTCCTCATGAAATTATAATTATTTTTTGTAAAATGCACTATTAGTCTATACTTCATAGTTTCCGAGATATTGACTCTCGAAAAGTGACATTTTTGAATTTTGGCAGCTTATAACTTTCTAACAGTACGTCTTAGAGCAAACCCGCTTACATGTCCCTATCTTCAATTTTTATTATCTTCCCAAAAAAATCAACTTCCAGTTAAACCGGAACAACTATATTTCCTGCTTTCGAGTAACATCCGGTTTAACCGGAAGT
The DNA here is from genome assembly GCA_963969555.1 of Polydrusus pterygomalis. Lineage (NCBI taxonomy): Eukaryota > Metazoa > Arthropoda > Insecta > Coleoptera > Curculionidae > Polydrusus > Polydrusus pterygomalis. Next base: position 53,400,687 of record OZ018379.1, read on the forward strand.
TGATTTTTTTTGGAAGATAATAAAAATTGAAGATAGGGACATGTAAGCCGTTTTGCTCTAAGACGTACTGTTAGAAAGTTATAAGCTGTCAAAGTTCAAAAATGACACTTTTCTAGAGTCAATATCTCGGAAACTATGAAGTATAGACTAATAGTGCATTTTGTAAGAAATAATTATAATTTTATGTGGAATTTAAAAATGTAAAAATATACAGGGTGTTCCATTAAAAAAAAAATAAAAAATAACGTCAACACTTGACAGTTGGTGACATTACTGACATATGGTATAATAGTCAAATAGTAAAATTTTAGTCCTATAGATTGCCCAAAACCCGGATCCGATATCACTTTTCGTTCGCCTGTAATTAAGCCGTTCCCGAACATTTGCCCAACCCTGTATACCTAGGTAGATAAAAGAATATATTAATGATGGTCATAACATAATTATTGGCATTTTTATTTTAATATTTTTAATTTTAGTATATTGTAAACCGTAAACGATCTTTAGCCATTTTCTGGTCGACATAAGTAAACCTGTAAGTAATAAAACCACATTGCCATTGTCTTACAACATACAAATAATGTATACTTTTTAAACTTCTAATTCAAAGAAGCCATGCATTGTATTACTTGTCACCAGCAGCATTGTTTTATTTAATAGGTTGGTACCAAAAAGTAGGCATGTATATAAAATAATGACTATGAAGAATATTATTTTATATTAAATTTAACAATAACAATAGAATCGTTAAGCCTAGTTTAACAAAAATAAGCTTATTGTTTTGTGCATTTTGACACTTCCTAGCATAGTTACTGAAACTACAGCTTTCTATGTGATATAAGAAAAAAAGAAAATGTCCTTTTAACTCTTTGGTAGAATGAGCACCGGTTAACCGTTAGGATGCTACTTCTACGAAAATTTAGTACGTTGTTTTTTTTTTAATCTGGGTCAAGTAATCTTAATTTACCTCCATTATTTTTTTTTTAATTAAACATAAAAAGAAAATAAATTTAAAACTTAAGATTGAATAAATGAAGCTGAACAAGAAAATGATTACAAACATTTCTATTTTTTGTCATTTTAAATATATATATTTTCATTATAAACAAATACTTTAAGCGCTCAACACCGCATGTAAAATAAACTCATTTTGTGACTTCCGCTGTCACGGAATTTCTTTAAATTGGGTTATATACTAAATTTCACGAATAGTCTCGTTTTAAAACAGATGACAGCGGTTATTTGTCATCGATCAGCTGATATTGGGACATAATAATATCCCTAGATTTGTAGCGGACCGTAATGAGCCCAAACACCGAGTTATGAATTGCGTTTTTGTTACATTTAATTACATTTTATAAATTTTCATTTAATTACTTTTCTGTAAGTACCTACAATTATTATTCATTTGACCAAAAATTTAGATAGGTACAGGTTAAAATTTTTTAATTGTTTTTCATTAGGGATCATAATTATTAATGTGTGCCTTGCTCGTTAAGTTGATTTCATCGATAAGTAATAAGTTTGATTTCATCTGAACGCCGTTTTTGTCGAAAAGTTAGTTTGTAAAATTTTTGTTCTTAAAATGTTTGTTCGTTAAGGTTAGGTTTCTAATGTATAATTTTCGCATTTTACATTACCTAGGTATCCTTTTCTGTTTCAAGAAAAATAAGTAGAAATTAAGTATTTCCCTGACTTAGGTAGGTAGGAGAGAGTTGGACAAAACCGGGTAGGTTGATAAAACCGGGTATCGCCTAGTTCTACCATATGCCAAAACAGCTTTCCATATTATTAACCTTTAAAAAGCAGCTATTTGATTTTGAAGGAATTATTTTTATTATTGTTATTAGTAAATATTATTATTGTTTGGCAATAGTAAGGCAATAGTAAGTAACATTATGTTACTATAGTAGTTAAAATAGCTAACCATATTAGTATGTAATAGGATAGCGAACAAATATATAATTCTATTTTCTGTGTCTACGTACCTTACATAAGTGAAATTATTATTTGATATTACTATTGTTATTGTTTGTATGACAATAAAATAAAGTTTTTAACATAAAGTTAGCCTACATACAACTTTAGAAATGTAACTGTATCAATAAATTGCATTTTAACAAACAAATTCCATAAAAACCACTTTTGGGTCTACTTACCTTACGTAAGTCAAAAACTGTTAAATTAGGGTTTCCATTGACAGAAAAATTAAATCCCTGGCTAAACTAAAGCTTTTAACTTTATGTTAGCCCACATACAAGTTTAGAAATGTAACCGTACCATAGCCAACAAATTCTATAAAAACCATATTTGGGTCTACGTACCTTACGTAAGTCATATATGGGGATTTTCTTGACAGTGAATGTAATAAGTTGAATTCAATTAGTTTATGTTGAACTGTAGGTATTTTACCTATAGGTATAATCTGAACAAATAAAACAAAAAAAAATCTATTCTAAATATGAGTGACGGAATCCTATTTTAAGTTGTGTTTCAGTTAGTTTAGTATTTTTAAGGTTTGGATATTTATAATATTATAAACTTTTTAAATCTATTTTGACACTTTATCTTTAAACCATATAGAAATTCATGCTTATTATTACCTACCTTAAATTATAATATTTATAAAACAAAACTTTCAAAAGAAATTATTAGGTACCTATTACTTATTATTTGGCAATATTAAAGCGGTAGAACCGATGAGGCTATTGCATAAATTGTTTTAGAAGGTATCACATGTATAATTTTCAAGTCCGGTCCTGTAATTCATGCCAACTTATAAAAATTTAATAGACCAAAATTGACAGAGTGTCACGTGACTTTGCCCCCATCTTGCGAGAGTATTCAAGATTTTTACTATACAATGGACGTTAAAGAACCCTTTTTTAAACTGGTTTCTCAAGTAATTATTTAATAAAATTTTATTAATTTAATAATAATTTAATTAAATATACTAATACAATTAACTTTTTAGGTTTATAGGTATTTTGATGAAAATTTAAGTTGGAAAAAACATATTGAATATTTAAGAAGTTACATGTCACCAATAATTGGCATTTTGTTTAAAGCTAAAAATTATATATCGTTACAATATTTTTAAAATATATATTATTCTTTGGTTTATTCAAAATTACAGTATATGATTTCAATATGGGGATTAGCGAATTTAACTACAATTCACCCATTAAAAAAACCACAAAACAAAATAATTAAATGCATACATAAACTGCCTTTTTTAGAACCAACTATAAATTTATATGAACCACATGGATATTTAAATTTAGAAAAGCTTCATAAATTAAATCTATGCATTCTAATACACTCTATTATTATTATTAAAGAAAAACAATCAAATATAATATTTCCTTCCAGCAATATTATTTACATCACTAGACATATAAAGGAATAACAATTATAACAGTTTGCCGAAAAAAATTAAAGGAATATCAAAATTATAGACTTTTAAAAAAACACTAAAAAAATATTTTTTAAACCTGAACTTACTTTAAGGTATTAATATACATATATTAATATTTTTTTTATAAATGGTTATTATATACAGGGTGTTACAAATTCGACATACCAGCATTGGAATCTCGGAAACCATAGGAGTTAGAGAAACGGCTAAATGGGGACAAAGTTGTGCAATTCAGTGCTGATTATAATGCCGCTTTAAAAGTTTTCAGATTCCGAATACTTACGATTGTATTCGAAAAAAACCAAAATTTTTCCAAATTGTTTTTATTTTTTCCTGAGCTCATTTGACTAGCTATTTAAAAATATTTACGTTACTAAACTAAAGATCCGCCGTTTCGTCTCCGAGCGGCCATCACCAACTTTACTTTTTTAAATACGGACCTGGATTTTTTTTTAACCGATTTTTAAACCCTCCTACCCTCAAAATGTAATGCGATATTACTTTCTCATAATGATGAATTGTCCTTACTTATTTTTTAAATTCATATTTTTTATACTTCTTGTCAGTCCTGGCAACGAATCACAATATTAATTGAAAACTTTATTTTATTTAAAATATTCATACATAAGTAATATAATTTATTTTATAAGAATTTTCTAATAATTCTAAATTTACTAATATGTAATTATAAATCCTAATTTTCTAAATGTTCAAATAGTCAAAATTCTTTTTAGGTATTACATGTATTACTTAAATACCTAACATGAACTTAAGACAAACTTTTTTATGAAACTTATTTTCTCCTATGGTTTCCGAGATTCTAATGCTGGTATGTCGAATTTGTAACACCCTGTATATTTTTTTTTGAATAATTTCGATGGAGTTATTAATAGTTACTAAAGATATTTAGTGTTATATTCTCTGTAATAAATTTTTTTAAGTTGGTTACGAATATAGATATATATATATTATTATTATTACCTAAATAACGAATTTTCAAAAAAAAATTGTGCCCTGAAATTTATTTATTACAATCAATTTATTATAAAACATGCTACCAATTATGAGATAATAAAAAAAGAAAAATTTAAATGTAAATTAAGGCTACCATATACGACTTCCGGTCATACCGGAAGTTATTTCAAACGTGCTTATTTAAATAGGTTTTCCGTATAATATATATAGTTTTTCTATTTTCATTTGCAATCCTTTTCATTAAAAGTTTTTGTATCTTACTCTATCTGTTACTGAGAAAAAAACGATTTTTCTCAAATTTTGATCTTTAAAACGATGTCGCCTAAAATTGAATATCTTTTCAAAGATAAAAAAGGGAAACTCAAAATTACAGTTGTGGAATTAGATATACGATCATAAATTGTCTAAAAATTTTTGCATTGGTACGGGGAAGTGGAAAAATAATAATTTTTGATCTTTATTTTTTTTTAAATGGTACTACGTTGCTGGTTAATACAATGGAAGGGCGGGAATATTTCCTTTATGTCCCATAGGGTGTCCTTATATGTAACTAAAAAAGTTATAACCTTATTTACGGGTTTTCGCAAAATCTTCCAAATATCAATCATCATCTTATTGATTTTTGGCAAGAAGCCCATTATTATTTACCTAGGCTTTTTCATAACTTCTATCAAAATTGCTAAAACCAAACGACTAGCCAATTTTCTTTCTTAATTTAATACAGGATGAACTTCAAACAACAAATATGTAAAAATAATTTATTTATTTCTAGAAATGTACAGAGAAACTACAGGATGGGCGCTCTTCGGCCTTCTAGTCAGCAGTTCGATATTGAGCACCCTGGCATACCCAAACAGTCAAGCACCCCCCGGATACAGGCAAGTCAGTGGTACCCAACAGCCCACACCTCAACAGAGGGTCGAACGTAAATTTGCTGAAAAGTCTAATTCACTTAAGAAAGTGGCTTTGGATGATTTAGACGACATTCAGACCAATGAAATATCTCAAACTAGTAATAGTGGAGGGGGGTTCTCTTGGTCGAATCTATTAGGTACGTCTAATCTTATTCCGTCGGTTACAGGTAAGTTGACTTCTTTAAACGGATAATGTTATTGGTGTGATTCTTACCATTTCACTACATTTCTGAGCTAACAGGGACCAATATGAACAATGTTTTGTGGCCCTTCTGATTCACTGGATTGCAAAATAACTAGGGTAAGGAGGTCGAATATCGACAGATAACAGATAATGTAATACAAAAGCAATACTTTTACAAAATTATGTTATTTTTTGTATTGAAAGTAAACTTTATTATCTTAAGAACAAAATAACACAAACAGATCCTCTGTATCTTAATCAGAAATAATTTTAAAAATATAAAAACGAAACTCTAACATGATCGATATTACCCGCCTATGGTTGGCAAATATCGATCATGTTGGAGGGTAATATCGATCAATGTCCACCACACGCTTCACACGAATCCAGGTCTTCTGGCCGAGATGCCGTAGAACAGGCAGCATGTAGCCAAGTGCCCTATGATCTACACCTCCACCACAGTTCATCTGCTGTTCCAGTTTCCACGCATCTTGGACATAAGTCGTTCTCTTTCTTTCCATTATGTGCCTGTTTTGGTTTCAACTGATTCTTTATTTGTGTTTAGCTGCTGTTGTTTTAAATCCTGCCGATTTTCCTTTTTAAAATACATTCTTTCTAGCTTCGTCAACTTTTTTTTCCTCCCTCTTTTCTTCCTTCTCCTACAAAGTTCAGCCGATATTACCCGCCGCGAGGACGCAATTGTTTTTACATAAAGAACACCTAAACTTAAACAATTAAAATTTTCGTAAACACTGTATAGAATACGTTGGGGTACCATGCAACTATTAGTACTTAAATAGCTTAGGATTTTCTAACCTTGACAAGTACATACCTTATCCAATGAGCCGAGAAAATAACAAGAAATAGCACAAAAACTGTCTGTGACCGTCCACACTCGGCGTTACAAATAAAAATGCCCATATGTTGGTAATTTGCATCTGCCTTAAGAGATGGAACCACTTATTTTATATTTTTATAGGACTGTAGGGATGTGTAAAATTAAGGTGATCGATATTTGCCGCTGATCGATATTTGACCCCTCTCCCCTACGTTTTTTAATAATGCATACAAAAACTTATTTTTTACTCCGAATGCATATGCAAAAGTTTTAAAGTTCACAGCAAATAATCGCTATAACACCTCTGTGAAACAGTGTGAATGTGTAGCCCTAATAATTTATTATTCCTGCAGATGTCGTCATATGTCGGCGAGGCATGGATGAAAAATAAAAATAGATCATAATGATCAGTGGTCATGACTAAGTTCTGGACCTATGAATGTATTTTCCTACATTGATATACAGTGTGACCAGTAAATTCCGCATCATATGGGATTTTTTTTATTAATAGCTTTATATAACAGGGTGTTCATTTGAAAACTTCTCACCTCGATTTTCCTGCTTCAAAATGAAAATGTGGAAAATCGCTCGGACCGGTCGGTTTTTATTTCGAGGGGGACATCTTCTGCGTATATTGTCAATCTTGCTACTTCAAGCCCCTAGGAGGGAGGGGGGTAAGATCTAAATCTTAAATGGATACCCCTATTTAATATAATTTTTTTGGATTCTGCATAAAATTCTGAACATTTTTTAATAAAAACATTATTAGTCTATACTTAACAGTTTCCGAGATATTGACTCTTGAAAAATGACATTTTTGAGCTTTGACAGCGTCTAGCTTTCTAACTGTACGTCTTAGAGCAAAACGGCTTACATGTCCCTATCTTCGATTTTTATTATCTTTCCAATAGTGTCAACTTCCGGTCAAACCGGAAGTACTATATTTCTTACATCCGGTTAAACCAAAAGTTCACACTATTAGAAAGATAATAAAAATCAAAGATAGGGACATGTAAGCCGTTTTGCTCTAAGACGTACAGTTAGAAAGCTAGACGCTGTCAAAGTTAAAAAATGTAATTTTTCAAGAGTAAATATCTCGGAAACTGTTAAGTATAGACTAATAATGCTTTTATTAAAAAATGTTCAGAATTTTATGCAGAATCCAAAAAAATTATATAAAATAGGGGTATCCATTTAAGATTTAGATCTTACCCTCCCTTCCTCCTAGAGGCAACAAGATTGACAATATACGCAAAAGATGTCCCTCTCGAAATAAAAATCGACGGGTCCGAGCGATTTTCCAAATTTTAATTTTAAAGCAGGAAAATCGAGGTGGGAAGTTTTCAAATGAACACCCTGTATATATATTTATAAATATCGAAAAAGTTATTAAAAAAAGTTTTTTTTAAATGCAGTTTCTAGCCCACATGCAAAATTTCAGCTGCATAAGATAGTTTTGATTTTTAACCCACCACTAAAATTTATTTTCCACTTAATGAACACTTTACTGATGACACTGTGTTCTTTTTTATCTTAATATTAGGGTGTATTACTTTCAGACACAAACTATATTTTCAAAAATAGTTATTTTATAAAGTTAGCTTATACAGGGTCACAAACAAATAAACTTTGCATCACATATTATGCGACCAAATTTTAATAGCCCAATTTTGATTTTGTAGAAAAACACACATTTAATATGGCTCTACTTTAAAGAAAATGTATCTGAAATAAAGCATTGTCAAAACTAAGAAGTTTTATGTAGGTTGCGTTGAGTTTTATTTGCAAAAGTGGTGCAATTTACAAAATGTGGGTAAAAAATCAAAATTATCTTATGCAGCTAAAATTTTGCATGTGGGCTAGAAACTGCATTGAAAAAACTTTTTCTAATAACTTTTTTCGATACTTTCAGAAATAACCCTACTTTTAAATTATTTTTTGGAAGAAATTAAAATTTCACAGATAATGCGAATCACGTGAATACTATTTTTTTGCTTAATTTTCATCTCGATCGAAGCACTTGATGCTAAAGTCAAATTTCGAATAAAGTTATTAATAAAAAAATCCCATATGATGCGGACTTTACTGGTCACACTGTATATGATAAGGCTTGTTTACTTAATATAGTTTTGGAATAAGGTACCTACTGTAGGTACCTTATATTTAAGATTTTTTAATAATTTAGGACAAATATCAATCAAGATATATAAAGAAATAATAACGTCATATTTATTTTGCAAAATTTGGATGGATCTGAAAACTTTATGTAATAAAACATATGACATTTTTTATCTATTTTGTAAAATTAAAAATATCAGCCAAAATGTTGTCCATTAATCACACCACTGACATTTGTACCGTTTATTACATATTTAAAACTGTTTTATCATTGCTTTTTATGCACCTATTCATTGGATTTTAAGTGGAAGATAAATAATGTGTAACAATCATTCATCTACCACGTAAGTATGGGCATCAGATACCATCTTAAAAATAAGGCTTTTAAATTTATGATTAAGTAGGTATTATAAGGTGAACTGATTATAATATCCAATAATATATTGAAAATAATTCGCGGTCTAAAATGGCATGATCACTAACGTAGGAATACAATGTTTTTTGTACAACCGGCAAAATAAATTGACTTTTTTTTGTTGCTATGCATGGATGCACTAAAACGCTTCTATTTTTCACCGTTAAAAATGTTATTTTTTCACTATGAAATTTTTTTTTCCTTTCACCGCTAAAAAAATTAATTGATATTTTGGTATAACTAAATTCAAAAATTAATTTTCAAAACATTTTTATTAACATTTTTTATAATCAAAGTAAATCAAATGTCAGTTTGAATACGTCTCCTTAATTCGTCTTCTGTATCTGCAGGCCTAGAATACACAAGGGTTTTCAAAGTTTGCCTTAAAAAGTAATCCATCGGGGAGATGTCAGATGACCGTGTTTACCTATCTAACTATTTGGATACTGTTGTTCATTTGTTTCATCTGTCTGTACCAGATTATTGAAGTAAATAATACATTTTCGTTTTTTGCCTCTATATTGTAAGATGAATGAATGAATTAATTATTACTCTTTATGTTGGATTTGAAACGCTCTCTCTCCAAAAATATCAGGCATATCATTATATTTTGTTGAAGAATTGAAAAATAAACTGGGGAAGAAGAAAAAACCTTACTAAAAAGTAGGTGTCGAAGAATGTTTAAAATTTAAAAAAAAGCGTTTTTAAGTTGGTAGTATGTGTCTATAAGACAATGTAAGGACAAAATTAGAAGTAAATAATGTGGTAATGAATATTACATTCAACAGTACCCCACTAAACATTTTTTTGAATGTAATATTCATTACCACATTATTTACTTCTAATTTTGTCCTCACATTGACACATACTACCTACTTAAATAGTTATTTACACTACAAGGGAGGCAGGTGATACTTACCAGTCGAGGACATAGTTTGCGCCCGAGCGACAGCGAGGGCTTGCAAAATACTCAGAGACTGGTCAAGAATACTGCCTCCCGAGTTTTGTATTATATTTTTTCTACTCCAGTTCCCTCAAATTAAAAAAAAAATGTTTCTTTAATTTTATAATTTGAGCTATCCAACTGAAATACCCTATATGTATGACAGGTTTCCTAGTGTTGACGCGTTGATTGCTATGGAATTCATAATGTTCATAATCAAACAAACGTTCTCTTAGTGTCAGTTTTTTTAAGAAATCGAAAAAATGGATATCGATGCAGTTGCCAATGCAGCTTGCGCTGCTCTATTACCTCAGAAACCGAAGGAACGGTACAATCGGTGTTACAAGGACTTCAAGGATTGGTGCAGTATTAATGCAAGTGATGAAAGAGTCACCGATAATTCTATGCTGGCGTACTTTGTACTTCCCTAGGGAGGTAAAACGTACTTACCTCCCTCAAATCAGTATCAAAATGAAGTACTTACCGAGTAAGGAGTAGAAAAAATGTTCAATTTCACATTCTTCGACACCTACTTTTTAGTAAGGTTTTTTCTTCTTCTCCAGTTTATTTGGTTGGTTTAGACCCCATTTACTGACTTCTCACATAATCAGTATGTATTAACTCTCATCAATTTCTTTATATTATGTTTAATTTACACATCAAATTTTTAATTCCATTAAAGCTCCATTAAGGTTCTACACCATTTTCTCTTCTGCTAATACCATCGGCACCGATTATATTTTCTGTCTCCTGATGATGAACGTTTCTACGTTCGAAACATGTAGAGACTCTTACTGAATATTCTTATTCTATTAAGCTTTGTGGAGGAAGACTTTGAGTTTTTTCTTTTTTCCCTTAAATGTTTTTGTCTGATTATTTTTTATGCATATTTAAATTCTCAAAGTTTACATCCAGATGCTGGTGATGGTTTCGGAGTTTCTTGGTGGGACGTACAGAGGATTGGAAACCTTAAATCTGATAACATTATGGTGACTTCTGGTGTGCCCCAGGGTGGCCATAGCTCACCTCTACTGTTTAACATATTTCTCTGAGAACTAAATTAGATGCTGTGAGTATTTGATCCATGCCGACGATCTCAAATTGTTTAGAATTATTTATAATAAGGGTGACTCTACATTACTCCCAGCATATCTTACATCCTGTGCAGGGTGGTCGGAACTCAATGTTGTATGAATGCTGAATACTGTTAGGTGTTGTTCTATAAGTTTTTCCAGGCACAAAGACAACTGTGACTACTTATAACATTAAAGGTCAAGAGTTAAATACTTAAACTCAATTTAGGATTTGGGGGTATACTTTGATTCCAAAATTACTTTTAGGGATCATATTAAGTACATAACAGAAAAGGCTATTTAGATATTGGGTATAAATTTTAGGGTTAGTAGGAATTTATTAGTTAACTTGCTGCGTCTACTGTACTACTCTCTGGTTAAAACTAATCTGGAATACGCCTCAGTTGTATGGTCACCATTCTTCAACGGAGGACCAACTAGAGAGAGTGCATGCATTAAATATTGCGCATATAGGCTTAATATGATTGACGAATTCGAAGATGTCCAACTATATATCTTCACCTTCCGACACTCGAAAACAGAAGAAAACCCACCTAGTACGGCTAAAGACTTTCCTCATCTTCTCAGCCCGATTTGTATTAAAACACCCTCTTCTCCCATTAGGGATAACGAAATATTTTTTATAAGCGTGCATAGCACAAATTAGGGTGCTCATTCTCCTCTGGCCCGTGTCCTCGCTTTTTTGAATTCTTATTATTAATTTGAAGGCTAATTTCATTTAGAAATGAACATTTATAAATTTAGCATCTTGATAGCAAATAAATAAAGAAATAGATAGATTATTTTGTTTAAAAATATAGTTTGTGGTGTTGGAAATACCTATATCATCATGTATAACCTGATCTTATGCTTCTAGGAACAAACCTAATACTAAAGTGTCATTTAATTTTAATTGAGGTAGGTACACATTGTCATCAATAAATTAACTTATCATATTTCATCCTCATGAAGCACTTGCCCAGACCAAATAACCAAAAATATATAAATATTTTTATTTTTATACATTTCCATTATTCTAGGTGCGTTAATGCAACTGATATTTAACCCAGGAGCGGCAGCAACTGGTCCTAACAAATCCGACAGTCTCGACGACGGTCCCATTCAACCCTCACCATGGGCTAACCTTTTATCAGTGGGGCTAAAAATTCTTACCGCAATTTTGGGAGGAGGGGCAGCCGCTCCAAGTGAAGGTATTGATAAGGTGGATAATGGCGGATCACCATTACAGGTTAGTGAGATTTTTGGCCATGTATATATTTATTTTTAAATTAGTAAGGTGATAGGGAATAATGCAGTTTTTGTATAAACGCAATGCAGGTGCAGTGGGAATATGTTTTATACAGTGTGACCAGTAAAAGTCCGCACCATATGGGATTTTTTCTATTAATAGCTTTATTCGAAATTTGACTTTGGCATCAAGTTCTGCTTCGATCGAGATGAAAATTAAGCAAAAAAAATGATTTGCATTATCTGTCAAATTTTAATTTTTTCCAAAAATAATTCAAAAGTAGGGTTATTTCTGAAAATATCGAAAAAAGTTATTAGAAAAAGTTTTTTAAATGCAGTTTCTAGCTCACATGCAATTTCAGCTGCATAAGATAATTTTGATTTTTACCTATATTTTGTAAATTGCACCACTTTTGCAAAATAAGACTCAACGCAACCTACATACAATGCTTTATTTCAGATACATTTTCTTTAAAGTAGAGCCATATTAAATGGGTGTTTTTCTACAAAATCAAAATTGGGCTATTAAAATTGGGTCGCATGTGATACAAAGTTTATTTGTTTTTGACCCTGTATAAGATAACTTCATAAAATAAGTATTGTTGAAAACGCAGTTTGTGTCTGAAAGTAATACACCTTAAAATTAAGACAAAAAAGAACACAGTGTCATCAGTAAAGTGTTCATTAAGTGGAAAATAAATTTTAGTGGTGGGTAAAAAATCAAAATTATCTTATGCAGCTGAAATTTTGCATGTGGGATAGAAGTTGCATATTTAAAAAAACTTTTTCCAATAACTTTTTTCGATATTTTCAGAAATAACCCCACTGTTAAATTATTTTTTGGAAAAAATTAAAGTTTGACAGATAATGCGAATCACGTGACTACTATTTTTTTGCTTACTTTTTATCTCGCTCTAAGCAAAACTTGATGCCAAAGTCAAATTTCAAATAAAGCTATTAATAAAAAAAAATCTTATATGATGCTTTCTTGACGGGTCAGACTGTATGTTGTTATTATGAAAATTTTTAAAACTGGCTATTGGTTCATTATTTGTATACAAAATATGTTTCATTTCAATTCAATTTTTTGAAAAAGTTGGAAAATTAAGTTAAAAGTCATTCCAAATTTTGGAAAAAATATTTAATAAAAATAAATAGTATTAGCAAGGAAATTACCGGACAAAGGTATTGTAGATTAATAAATTTTTATATGATATAGTTATATACATGGTGTACCGTTGAAATACCCTGTACCTACATAGTAGATACTTAGTATAATATGCCTTCTTACGTAAGAGAAGTACTTTTAATAAAAACTATCGACGTATTTCTATTATAATCTAAATATTTAAATTTTAAAATAGCCGTGTAAATTATGATTTTACGGCAAAAAAATTTGTTGGAGTTAAAATCAGCGTACTTGAATTGGAACAATTTGAAAAACCGTGGGTAAAACCCAAGTGTCTAGTATTGTTTTTTCTTTTAACCCGTTTAGTTTAAAAATATTCATGATATTTTCTTATCTCCAAGTACTTGATATAATAGAAATTAATGTTTTTACTAATTTTTGTAATTCTAATGTAAAAATTATATTAATTATACTTATGTTTGCTTTCTGATTTATCTTAAATTATAATTTTTTGATTATGTATATTTTTTCCATAAATAAAAAAGTTCTTAAATTTTGATTAAAACGAATTTGTCCCCTAAATTGATCGGGTATGGTATTCTAAAAATAAATGTTTGATATGACTTTGTAAAAAATGTACATTGTAACTAATGGAAATTAATATAATTACGTTTTTAAAATAAGATGAATATTATCACGGTGAGAAAATATAACAGGAAAATGTTTTAATAATTTTTTTTTAAATTAAAAAAAGTTTTATAACTTATAACCTGTCGATTACCAGTCGAATGCTCTGCCATTTGCGCTCCGCAGACTCTCATCTACGTCAGCCATATAACTTATTCAATTTTATGTTATAGAATACAGACAGAAAATTACATTTATACGTTGAATAAAGCTTGATATCATGGAATCCATGTAGAAAAGAAATAATAAAATATTCTTAAAAAGTCACAGGAAATTAAAATAGTGTTTTTTACGTTAAATTTTAACATGCAAGATGCCAAAATAAAATAAAAAAGTTCAGTAAGTTTTTTAGAAAAATTAAGTCAGTCAGTTAAAAGAAATATAAAATAAGTTAAACTTTTAAAATAATGCCCTGGTAAACCAATTGCTAACCTGTATGCTAACCAATAAATCTTTAAGAGCCGATTATAGATTTATTGTTTTTTTTATATAATATTATAAAATATAAAGGGTTAATCTTTGTATAATTTTAAGATAAAAATTTCATATAAACATGGGTCCACAACGGCTTGGTTTATGAGATACAGGGCGTCCAATAAAGTTGTTTTATTTGGTTTTTTAATTATATTTTTGGTTAATAACATGACAATTTGACCAAATTCGGGATACTGGGGTACTAAAGATGAGAAACTCAAATATTAACTTACTATTTGTTTAATGTTAGAGAATCAGACATAAAAAATACCAAACTAGTCGGCTTTTCAAAGTCATTGTTAGGGTCGGATTGGAATATTGATTGACCAATAGATACTTATAGTTGTTATACCGTGCGAGCAAAAATTATTTGCATCAAAGAGGGCTTGGATTAAAAAACGTAGGGCTTGGTTTAGATCACAATGATATGGGGACGATAGATCCAACCAAATCTAGGTTAAAATTTTGTCAAATTCATATTATGACATGGTATGCCAAACTAATGAATAATAAAATAAGTAGACAAATACAAATTTATTTTTGTTGTTTACAAAATTAACAAAGTAAGAATATACAGAAAGAATACTTGAAATACTTGCACTTTATAAGGAAATTAATTTAGCTGATTCTTAAGAATAGTCCTGCATGTTCTATAAGATCTTCCCACTTCTTGGGACAGGCGTCAGTCACAGTTCTTTTCAGGCAATGATAAAAATCCCCAGCAATAAAAGCAACGTTAGGAAAATGTTCGTGAAAATCGTCCATGCACAAACCCGGATTGTATTGCCACTCACAATTTACTTTAACCCCGTTTCGAAAATACGCTTCAACCATGAATGTTTTGTGCTGTTCCGTAAAGCCCATTGTGTGAATTGTTCAAGAAATTGGAAAAATTAGCGATGAATCAAATTACTTGTAACGACTGTCAAAGATGACGGAATAACTGATTGATTGGTAATTCAGGTAGTTACTGACACCCAACAGGTATTAAGCTCTACGGCTAAGCATTACGTCCTTAGATGCAAGACCCTCTTTGATGCAAATAATTTTTGCTCGCACGGTATGTTATATTTTGGCACTAATAATTATCTTTATTAATATTACTATTATTTGTTGTTTCTTGTTAAGAAAGTGTAAATAAACACAGTGATTTGTAAATTATATCATTACAGCAAACCAAGCACGTAGCCAGGAAATGTATTCGGGGGGGGGGGGGGTCCGGCAGTGGCGTATTTCGGATTTTGATGAGGGTGGCCCTTCTTTCTTTCTTTTTTAAAAAATGCACCGCAGGTAAAAAATTTTTAGGTGCCACGCCCTTTTTTTGACTCTCGAAACTTGGAAATTCTTAGTTTCGATAGCCTAACCCGAAAAAACGTAGATAGTATATATAGAAAATTTAAAATTTTTATTTTAAAAATTATTTTCTTTAAGTTAGTTATGTATAATATTATGTGTTATTTTCCTATTTTGCTGAAAAAAAAAAAAATTTCTGAGAATTTCGGGGGGGAGACCGGACCCCCTGGTCCCCCCCTGGCTACGTGCTTGCAGCAAACGAAAACGTATAATACATTTGAAGCGTTTCCGCATCCAGCAGACTTATTAAAACCAAAGGTAGTATTACCTATTATTCTTATATTTAGGGTTGCAAAAAATCTTTCGCCTGTGGCGCATTCTCTGTCGAACTTTAGGCGTGGCCCCAAAAATATTTCGCCCGCGGCGCTTTTTAATTTCGTTTATGGATTATTGACCCCCCCCCCCCAAACAAAGTTCTAGATCCGCGCCAGTTCAATGGGGTGGGGGGGGATAGGATAGGTTAGGTTAGGTTAGAGTGGCAGACCTCTGGCATTGTCCAAACAGTCACACGTAGTCCTATAAGGACTTGTGGTACCACACATAATCCGCGGAACCTATCCGCCTCAGCTTCCTGATGGTTAACGCGACGTAGATCGTACCAGAATCTTGACACTATATTTCCTGCTTTCGAGTTACATCCGGTTTAACCGGAAGTTGATTTTTTTGGGAAGATAATAAAAATTGAAGATAGGGACATGTAAGCCGTTTGCCGTTGCTCTAAGACGTACTGTTAGAAAGTTATAAGCTGACAAAGTTCAAAAATGTCATTTTTCGAGAGTCAATATCTCGGAAACTATGAAGTATAGACTAATAATGCATTTAATAAAAAAGAATTATAATTTTATGTGAAATTTAAAAATGTAAAAATATACTGGGTGTTATATTTAAAAATATAAAATTCGTTCGAATTCCAGACAAACTAAAAAGCTGGCAACAACGCCAATATCGTCATTCGGTGCGTTAGATCCTCTTACACAACTGTACCAAATTTTGTTTAAATCGGCCAGTAAATTGTGATGTTATTAAGCCGTTTCCAGACTTTATACACACACTGTATTAAATCGCATTAGAGAGACAAACCATATATTTAGCTAAATTTAGATAAGGAAAATATAAAGTTAGCAATAAGAATTGTAAATATATAAATACTGTTATGGAAAAGTAGTTAGTTGCTTCTAAATTACACAGGGTGTTCTGGCTGCAGTGGTGTCAACCATGGTGGGAAATAGGGATCCTCAGCAGGTCAATGGACTGGCCAAACAGGCTGGTGAGGTATGTAAATATTGCTTGTCCAAAGTATTAATATAAGGGAAGGTGAGTCAAAAACACAATTAATCATATGATAATAAAATATTATCATTTTAAATGGGTTTTGAATTCGTTTTAATACCTAGTAACTAGGTCTATCAATGACTTCCCCAAACATGTTCAAACAATGCGGATTTTGTATATTGTTACCAATATATTATTACAATTTATTAGTTTTCTTGAAATTATATTTCCCAGGGTAAATCTTTTAACTGGAATAAATTCCGAAACAATGAATCCACCCAGTCCTTAAAAAAATCCAAAAACACGCATAGGTTTTTTTTTTACTTTAACAGTTTTTTTTTTTTGAATTTCCATCCCAAGAAAAAATGATTTCTTAATATTTTTTTTAATCATTTTCTATTATAAATAGGTATTGTTTTTTCCTGGTAAATCCCCAGCCTACAGTAAAATTTATTTGCAACATTATTTATCTACCATTGCTGGAGGTATTTGTAAAAAAGTACAAAGAACAATGTTAAAAATAAGTTAGGTTTATTTTTACTTAACCACCCCTTCTTTTATAACCACTGCCCATATTTTTTAGAAAATTAATTGACCCGCGTACAAAGTATACCAAATTTTCCAAATTTCGTATTTTTATCTTATATGGTTTCAAAAATATTTAGAAAAAAAAACCCATCTTCAGAGTTCCCCCTTCAAGAGGATATAGCTCGGAAAGGGACAGAATGTTATACAGGGTGAGTCGGGAGGAACGGGAAAAATTCTAAGGGTGTAATATATGCATCAAAATAATAAAAAAAAACACAAATGTTGTTATCCAATATTCATTTGATTTCAAATTTTAGCGTTAAATAAAATGATAATATTGTTAAACTAAAATAT
The DNA here is from genome assembly GCA_963969555.1 of Polydrusus pterygomalis. Lineage (NCBI taxonomy): Eukaryota > Metazoa > Arthropoda > Insecta > Coleoptera > Curculionidae > Polydrusus > Polydrusus pterygomalis. Next base: position 53,418,610 of record OZ018379.1, read on the forward strand.
GCTACATTAACATTGTTTTAAATAAATCATTGGTTTGGTAAACTTTCAAATATTCCTTTAAACATCAGAATTCAAATGTATTATCAACACGACAAAATTAACCAAGGGGTAAACACCAACCCCGCTGGCGTTGCCAGTGCCTGTCCTTGGTAGAAGACAGTTACATAAGACTGACTCTGACCAACGGACCACAAAATAAATATCATGTAAGTATTATGTATTGTATATGTATGTACTAGTAATATTAAGTTAATTACTGATATGTACAATTATTTGGAAGAAAGAAAGACCCTTTTTGATTTGATTTGATTTGAACACGACGGAGCGCTTGCCCACATTGATCGTCGGGTCAAGCCATATTTAAACCAAAAGTTCCCAGTGGTTTGGATTGGTCGCGGTGCTCCTATTAGTTGGCCTCCTAGATCGTCAGATCTCATACCGTTGTACTATAATTTATGAGATTGGTTAAAAAATGAGGTATACAAAGTAAAAGTAGATACTAGGAAAGCATTAATTGGACACATTAGAAATGCTGCACTCAATATCAAAGAAATGCACGAATCAATTAGAAGAGCCAAGCGCGCCCTTTGTAAACGAAGCAGGAAATGTTTGAAAGTCAATAACGGTATTTTTAAAAATTTACTAAACCAATGATTTATTTAAAACAATGTTGCATATTTTGGTTTAACAATATTATTATTTTATTTAACGCTGTAATTTGAAAACAAATGAATATTGGCTAACAACATTTGGGTTTTTCTTATTATTTTGATGCATAGATTACACCCTTAGAGTTTGGCCTATTCCTCCCGACTCACCCTGTAAAAAGTTAACCTTATTTCGGCTCAATCTACCTAATGTCTAATCATTGACCATATCTTTTGGGACACCATGCAAAACTAGTTTCAGAGTTAACATTAGGAATTTTAGATTTTTCCCTGCATATTGGTATCTTTATTAGATATTATGTGAAATTTTAATCTTCCTGCCTCATCTGGAAGTTGGTTTTTCTTTTCCGGACCAACATAGTTACTATCATTCAGCTATATGTACATACTTATGTAAAAACGTAGCCGATGAGTATACCAAAATTTCGATAAGACCCCCTTTTAGAATTGACCACGGGCTGCCACTGGATAAGGGTACAGACATAGGTAATATATTATCTTTGTTGAAAGGTATACTCTATTTTCTATATTCTATATCGTCAGAAGAAAAAATATTGTATCGAAATAATTGTTGATTAACAATAAAAATTGTAAGGAGGCCTATACAGACACGCGTAGATGACTTAATACATCTACGTACAGTCTTCAGTGGGCATTCAATAACGTACATTCATCCAGAAGCACGTTGAATAATTCAGCTACTGTACATTTAAAAACGTGGCCTGATTTTGCATCCACATTAACGTTATTTAATGCACGTACATGCATATTTTCTGATGAAAAGGAAAAGTAAGTTTATTAAAGGTTTTTTTGTTTTTTATATCTCTCTGACACATTTTGTAAAAAAAATATTTTAATTTAAATGGACAAGGCTTTTGACGGTTTTGGCTTTTTTCACTGTATATTTTTTATTTAGCAAGTACCTACCACTTCTGTAACTGAGATATAACTCAGAATATTTCAACAGACGAGGGCGAGGTGCTTTTAGAGCTACTCGAGAGAAAACGATGCTTTGGGTTTGTTCGGGTTTGTTGCATGCCCAGTAACATTTTTGGTTTGCGCAAAATTCCGTACATAATATATTTTTGTAGGTCCTTAACTACCTATACTATACAGGGTGAGTTTTTTAAAGTGTTACAAGGCGATATCTCGAAAACGGTTTAAAATATTTTCTTAAAATTTTAGTTAGAGAATAGGGAGATGGGGGGACATATTTAAACATATTTTTGATGTCTTCACCCCTTCCCCATTTTGAGGGGTGGGGGGTTACTTTGGAATTTTAAATGAGACAATGTACTTTTTTTTGGTAAATACGAACCTACGTAAAAAACTACGTACGTATACAAAAAATGTTTTGATTTGCTCCCCCTGGTTACGAAATTATTTTAAAAACCAATTACCCCAATTATTAAACCAAAACATAAGTTCTGACATGTGGTTTCAATTAGACGAGGCTCCACCGCATTATGTGATACAGGCCCGTAATGAGTTGAACGAATTGTTTGAAAACAGTTGGATAAGTCGAGCTGGTTCGGTAAACGGCCTGCTAGGTCCCCCGATTTGACCCCCCTTGACTTTTTCCTTTATTTATTTTTTATTTTATAAAAGATAAAGTGATGGCGGCTACACCTACAACTTTAGAGGATATGAAATACTGAATCCGCGTTGCATGCTTATTAGTGAGACTAAAAATGTTACAACGGGTACGATATTTATTTTGAAAAAAAGTGACAAAGTGTTTGGAAGTTGAAGGGAGACATTTTGAACATCTTCTGAAGCGAGACAGACGATAAATAAGTTGAAATTAAATAGTAAAGTATTTTTTGTGTTTTATAACCTAATAAATCATAATTTCGTAACCAGGGGAGCAACTCAAAAGATTTTTTGTATACGTACGTAGTTTTTATGTAGGTTCGTATTTACCAAAAATGAGTAAGTACATTGTCTCATTTAAAATTCCAAAGTTACCCCCCACCCCTCAAAATGGGGAAAGGGGGTAGACATCAAAAATATGTTTAAATATGTCCCCCCATCTCCCCATTCCCTCACTAAAATTTCAAGAAAATATTTTGAACCGTTTTCGAGATATCGCCTTGTAACACTTTAAAAAACTCACCCTGTATTTATAGCCTTATTGCTTTTTACAATACTATCTTTATTGTGTGAAAATACCGTTTAAAAGTTTGAGTTTCATCACTTTTTTTTAACAATAACCCAACATATCGTCCATATACAATTCCATAAGTCCTTGAATTTTTAATTGCCTGTTCTAACTAAAAGACGTAATAACGATTTGTTCGTCCTTGGTTAGTTGGTTGGTTAAATGCGGGATCAGGTAGCCCAAGCTTCTTACTTTGTAGCCTTCCGGATCATTGCGCACCCCAGTCTTGTTAGAAACTATTTGTTCCTTCGATAATGTCCAATAGTTTCCTACAAAGTTTTTCATGCGAGAGGTTGTTGCCTCGTTAAATATTGGAAATGCTGATGTCGATTCTGGGTCTGACCCCAACCTACTCCGTTAGCCGTTTTCGATCCATCAGTATACTAAACTAGGCCTTTGTCTATTGACATAGGTTTTCCTTTTATCCATAAACCAGAGTCGAAGCTGATATTAGATGGATTTGTGAAGTTGTATATCGCTTTCATGCGATCGGTTTACATTTCCAAGAGCTTGTCGTTGTTCAAGTCCGTGGCTCTTGTGTGCCCTATTTTCTTGTTGTTTTGTTGTTTTCATTCCCCATTTATTCGCATACAAGAGGCGCTGCAGTTTTAACCTCAGTTCTGATGTGTATATCTAGGGGTGTTATTAGTCCTTCTATAATTTCCATGGCTACAGTGGGAGTGCTTCTCATTGCACTGCTGATACACAAACAGGCGAGCCTATGTAAACGGTTCAGTTTTGTGGCTGTCGTAATTTGTTGTGTTTTTGTCAATCACACTTCAAACCCATGTGCTATTAAGGGTCTAATTACTGGGACATACAATCACAGCACCATCTGCGGTCTGAGTCCCAATGTTTTTCCAGTCGGCATCTCATTAGGCACATTTTCGCATTCTTTAGATTGTTATTAATTTGTTGGTTTCATGTCAGTTTCTCGTCCATTATAGGACTTTTAGGAAACTTAGTTAGAAATAATTTTATTAACATATTAAGATAAAAATTAATAAAGGGAGGCTTTGCAAACTCGGTGCATTATGGGACATAGAATAATTGCTACCTTTACAAGTAAGTTTATTCAAAACGTCCTAGTTATATTCAGTAACAAGCTGGAACTTTACATCTGAGCATCATGTTGTTTTCATCACGTTATATATAAGTCCCAATGTTTTTCAAGTAGGAATGTATTAACGAATTCGGTAAATTAGTCGCGATAAAGTCCATAATATTGTAAATAAAACATCATAATAATAATAATACTAGGTAGAACTAGTAGTTTTAGAAGAAGTTTTGCCTGTTAACGGATAATATAAAACATTTTATATTTATTTCTTTTAGTTTATTAACATCATCGTTAACCTTCTCGATGCCCTCAAAACCTCCTTTTCCCACCGCTCTTTAGCGGCCAGAAATATCGGCCGCAAAGACTCCATCAGTGATGCTGCAGTTGCCGGAATTGCTATGATGAAAGGCTACGTCAAATCATTGGGAACCGAAGAGAGCTCATGCATGGCCAGATACATGTGTCAGGCAAATAACGAATGTTCCACTGACGTTGGACATGGTTCACTCTTCTGTAGTCTTGGAAGGTAAGAACCTTCAAAACTTATTCCATAATCAACTTAATTTTTTTAATTTGAATCAAAAGTGACGAGAATTTTAATCAACAAGACAAATTTGACTGTGACGTCAATTACATTGGCGGAAATGAAGTTTACCATTGGTTAAATTCTTGGTTTACTATCCAGACAACTTTGAATCTAAGTAAATGATTTCTGTCACAAAAATACAAGGTTGCTTCAGGTTATGGCTTTCTGATGAGTCCCAGTAAGGACAAAATGGTTCCATCATTGTCTACTAGAGGACATCCATGATATTAATATTGACATATCTCTAATGCGCACTTGAATGCAATAGTCAACACATTCACCTGTCCGAATAGATACAATTTATCTTCCAGTTTGATCATTTATACAGACCCAAAATTTGTCCTTATAGGCTGTAAATATACATATAGCTGCAAACGTTTTTTAATACTATATTTTTTGTTTTTAGCTACGCAGCTGGATTCGTACTGGATAAATCAACAGCTTCAACCACCTTCGATTTGTTATACGAAGCTGGTCGACGGGGTAGATCCGGAGACAATTGCCAAAACGCATATCTTGAATGTAACGAAGTCTAGAAAATTGCGATCTTTAATCAAAAACATTATTTATTTTCGGTTATCGAATTTGTCCTAAATATTTCTAATAAATTTTAAAACAGATCAGTATTTAAAAAATAGTATCATGATATAAAAAATGTTTAGTATTTACAAAAAATACGTTAAAAATTGAGTTCGAATAAGTTTTATTTTAAATTCCGTATTAATAAAGTTTCAAGTAATAAATTTGATTATAGAAAAACTGCATAAATTCATAATTCTAAGAGAATATTTTTCAGAATTTTTAGTAATTATTGCAGCTTTCCAAGTTTCAAAAGAATATTTTTAAACTTTTGTATTGTTCTACAACGTACAGGCGCAATCACATACCTTGATTTTAGGCATGACAAAGTTTTAAGCGTTGATATTTAGGTTCTTAAGGGATATATCTCTTAGAAAGATATGGTTAACTAAAAGGTAAATGTTATTATTGTAAATTTAAGCCTGTATAAATTTGAAAATTAAACCTAATAAAATTTTTCCACCCCTATTAAAAATGTCGTATCCGCAAAATGACTGTAAAAGTGTTTTCTTGTTGTTAAAATAATTTATTTTTATATTTTATATAGGTATTAAGTTTATTTATTTATTTAATTTATCGTAAGCTTTGGTGAATATTTTGAATGCGTTTGAACGAAAGATATTGAGAGTAATGAATGTTAACCTTAAGTGTACAGTACTGTAGTTGTAATGTAATTTTTATTTTTTTTCTGCAATAGCAAAATTTTAAGGGTTATTTTTACCATTTTTATCACATTTTTCTTAGTTTACCACGCCTGTGAGTTTACCTAACTGTTGTATTGTTTAGAAATAGATTATTTATTGTTATTTAATAAATATTTAAGTTTATTTAAAATGTATTTTATTTCTTATACAGACTGTCCGCGGATAGGGTTTACAATAGCACAAATGGATGAAAAATTTAATTTTTCGGGAAAAAGTCATTCTTGATAAAAAGTTTTGCTTGTAAAAAAAATGCAATTCACGAAGAGAAAATTTTGATTTTTTATACGGGGTTTGCAAAAACTTTAAAAATATGATTTTTCTCCAAGAGTAAACTACCTTTATTTTTAATTTTTGATTAAAATGCCAATTAGAAAACTTATTTAGAATAACATTTGTAATTTAAATCCGAGATTTTTTTTTTTAGATTTTTTAATTTTTAGAGGTAAAAGATTTTTTTTTGGATAGCAGCATTAGCGGTCAAAATACATATCTACATTATCAATGACAGAGGGGTATCAAAAAGTTTCAAAAACTGATTTTTGGTGTTACCAGAAATATATATTTTTCATTTCACAAATGAAATGACTGCGAAAATAACACAAAAAAATCTTAAAATAACAACAAATAATAATTTCACAATTTACTTCCCCTCCATACTCTCCTCTCTCAATTTCTTCAATAGAAATTGTTTAAACAGCTTCAACAATTCGCTGTTTTAGAAGCTGTACGTCGTTCTCAATTGGACGGGAGTACACTAATTGTTTGAGGCGCCCCCAAAGATAGGCATCTGAAATAGTTTAATCGGGACTTTTGGGGGCCACAGAACCGGACCATTCCGACCAATCCATCTGCGGCCAAATGTATTATTAAACCATTCCCTCACTTCAATTGCGAAATGCTCAGGGCATCCATATTGTTGAAAGTACATTTCGTTCCTAAATTGGGGAGGCAATTCTTCTAGGTTGTCAGAAAGGAATGTTTTTAACATTTCAAGGTAACTCCTACGGAGTTTTCAAAAAAGTATGGTCCAATAATGCCATAATAATAAATCGCACACCAGACATTTACTTTTTTGTAATATTGTCTTCTTGCAGGAATTCTAAAACAGGGATTATTTTCGCTCCAGTATCTAATATGCGCAGAAGACACTCTCCCGTTTGTTGAAAATATCGATTCATCGGAGAACATGATAAATTAATGAAAATTCCTGTTTTCACTTACAATTTTGTTTCTGACCCAAAGACAAAAATAAACGTTTAGCTTCGTGTCCTTCCAACTGATTAAAAGTTGGCTTGAATGGGAATATTTTGGTTGCCTTTAAAATATACTGAATATGAGTTCTTTTACTACATCAAGTTCTTGAGCTCGGTTTCTAAATGAAAGGGTAGGATGGTCAGCAATAGACTGCAATACGATTAAAGAAGCTGCGTCATTCTGAACATAGTTTTTTTTTTTAATTGGAAACAACTATTCGCTGAAATTTTTTAAATAATTTATGAAGTCCCATTTTTGAGACGTAAACGTTAGGGTATCTTTGATTAAATTTCTCTATCACAAAGTTGTAAGAACTTTCGCCCACACCGTAACAATGAACTAACTTTGTTCTAAGGTCAACATTTTCCAAACACATCAAATTCTATTTGACAACTTCAAATTTGCCCCATACGTAAAGCAAAGTAATAAAAAGGTAAAAAAATTCCTTCTTTTAACAAAAGATGGTAGGAATGAGTTTAAAATTTTAAAATAAGATACCCACCACCCATTATGAAAATAAAGTCCAATAAAATTTTATGTTAATATTTTTATTGAGCAGCAAAATTTCCATTTACCTCTAAAATTAAAAAAACTAAGAAAATCGAAAATTTATTTTAAATCTCGGATTTAAATTACAAACGTTATTCTAAATAAGTTTTCTAATTGGCATTTTGGTCAAAAATGAAAAATAAAGGTAGTTTACTCTTGAAGAATGACTTTTCCCCGAAAATAGCTATTTATGCCATCAGTTACGAAATGCCTAATTTTGTGTAACGCGTGAGATTTTTTGCGGAACGAACGAAGTGATGACAAGATTTTTTCTAATTTTGAAGAAAGTAATAAAAAAATAAAATTTAATATAATTGATAAAAATTTGGAAAACATAAATTTAGTTTTTCTAATTTTGACATATAACTGATGGCATAAATAGCTATTGTTGCTGTTACTTCATGTTAGTTGTCAGTTTGACATTTTGTAAAAAAGTCTAGACGGAAGGTTTTTAGCGAGATTGATATATTTTTAGTTTTATTTTTAAAAAATGAGTCATTCAAGTTCTGAAGAGCTACCAAGCGATATTGAAGAGGCAGCAGGTAATGCTCTATTATCAGTAATTCCCAAAAAGTCGAAGGCAGTTTATGATTTGGCATACGAAAAATTTGTTACGTGGTGTGATGAGAAGAAAATTAAACATGTTAATGAGAAAGTTTTACTTGCATATTTCGAGGGTAAGAAAGATCTAAAAGTTTCCACATTATGGACACTTTACTTAATGTTAAGGTCTGAACTAAATCTGAAAAGGAATATTGATATTAAAAAATATACAAATTTGGTAGCATATATTAAAAGGCAAGCGGACGGGTACAGTGCTAAAAAGTCAAAAGTTTTTATTAAAAAAGATTTTGCCAAATTTTTATTGGAAGCTGATGACAAAGAATACTTAATGGCTAAGGTTGCAATGATAATTGGAATGGCAGGAGCATGCAGAAAAGCAAAATTAACTTTTCTTTCAGTTGAAAATGTTGTAGACGAAGGAAGCCATTTTCGTGTTGATATCCCACCTTCAAAAACAAAAGTTATACGGCAGTGTGCAATTACCACTGGAGACATTGAAAATACGAATCTTGTTGAAATATTAAGAAAATATATTAAGTTGCGTCCCCAGATTCTTAAACAAAACAGATTTATTGTAAAATATGCGAATGGAAAATGTACCAGACATCCTGTGGGAATTAACACATTTAGCAGTCTGCCAAAAGTTATTGCACAATTTCTTGGTCTTTCAAATCCTGTTCTATATACTGGCCACTACTTCAGAAGAAGCTCTGCCACTTTCCTAGCAAACAGTGGCGCTGATCTTTTAAAATTAAAGAGGCACGGAGGTTGGAAATCTAGTTCTGTTGCGGAGGGATATGTTGAAAATTCCATGAATAATAAAAAACTTATAGCGCAAGAAATATTTGGTGAAACATCTAATGTAATGTGCGTCGCTTCCCAAATAACAGCAAGTTCGAGCAATGAAAAAATATGTCGTCGGGAATTAATTTGAATAATTGCAATAATTGTGTTATCAATATTTATAATAATTAATTAATTTATAATTTATGTTTTTAACTTGTATTATAACAGTTTAATAAATAGAATAATTCTTTTTGTCACTAATTTTGAAATACATTTTTCGTCACCAATTGCATAAAATTTTACTTTATGCAACTAGTTACAAAAAGTAAGACGTTTCATAATGTCAATCAGTTTTAAAAAGTGTCACTTTATATGTCAAAATTAGAAAAATGAAATTTTCCATCTATTTGTGATATCGTAAACTCTATCCCCGGACGAAAACTTCCAACAGCAAAGTAATCTTCTGGAAAACCTAATAATGTGTGGTCGATTAAATGTACATCAAATATGGGATTTTTTTTATTAGAAATTTAAATATCGTCAAAATTTGGTACATGTCCGATACCCATATCATTTGCATTTAGAATCGCTTTAAGTCAAACAGCATACAGGGTAGGACCAAAAATATGAAAACCGTTCAAGAGTAAAGTACCCTTATATCGCGAAAAATTAAAAAAAATGTTATAAAGAAAAGTTGTTTAGAAATAAAAAATGTGTTTAAATATAAAACCATAACCTATTATTTAAAAAAATGTATATTTGAAAACTTTAATTTAATCCAGTATAATCATGAAAAAATAAATTAGAGCAATATAAATATTTTCACCGATTGGCTTCAGAATCTATTTAATAAAATTATTTCCAAAATGCAATAAATATGTCACACGCTATTAACACTGCCAATATGAAACCTAAACTTTGGCTTAGATATGCTGACGATACCTTTATTATCTGGACAGAAAGCAACGAAGAGCTGTTTACGGTTTATGGAACATATTAATAGTATATAGGACAATCCATTAAATTTAATAATAATAATAATAATAAATAATAATAATAATAATAATAATAATAATAATAATAAAAATAATAATAATAATAATAAAATACTTAATTGTAAACATAAGTTACAAAAGGCGAAGTTGAGGCAGAACCTCCTAGCTTAACCTAAAAATATAACCAAAAATTTACCATGGAGACAGAAGAACATTCCACTCTACCTTTTCTCGATGTTCTTGTCAAATGAAATGCTAAAAACATAAAAACTTCAGAGTACAGGAAACCCACTCACACAGGGCAATACCTTAATCACGGATCGAATTATTCAAACTCTATAAAACAGGGCATAACTCAAACTCTTTATCACAGAGAATCTAACGTTTGCAACAATCCGGAAGGCCTTAATATTGGAATTTCAAACATCAAAAAAGATTTAAAACATAATGGTTTCGCTGAAACCTTTGTAACTAATACCAAGTCAAAACTTTAAAATCGCGAAGTAAAAACTAATACAGAAACGAAAGAGGAGCAAGCATTTCTTACAATATACTACCTTATGTCAAGGCGAAAGGGGATTTCCGAAAAGATTAGAAGGATAACCAAAAACTATAATATCAAAACAGCCTTCAAATCCGAAAATACGCTTTAGAAGCTTTCTTACAAAAGTAACCCCTCTTCCGTAATGAAAACACAAGAAATTTGATTTTATCTATGAAAAAAATTAAACTTCGAGATCAGGTATAGCGGAACGTGCATGGACCAACCAACATACAGAAATCAGAAGTCAAGGTTTTGGACACGGAACAGCACTGGAGAAAACGAAAGTTCAAAGAAGCAGCTTTCATGAATCAAAATACCCATATATTTAGTAAACCAAGTCTAAATATCCCCAACATCTGGAAGCCTCTTCTTCTCCAAAACCAACAGCTCCAAATTTCACACTCCAATAACCTCGTAGGCGGAGTTAGTATTCGAGAATCCAGATAAACAAGTTCAGTAGGTATTCAAACTGTTAAAATATACATTTTGCTATCATTTATTTTTCGATGGATATCCGGGATAGTGTTAATAGGCTTCGATTACTTGTCTGATTTGTATTTTTTTAAATCATTCCCCACGGGATCCCATTCCCATCCCATTTGATTCACCTTGATCGTCCATCCTGTATAACAGAAAAAATATGTTTTAATCTAAAGTTAAAGCTGATAATATAATAAAAGCTGATAACTAAATTCAATGAATCAATCAAAAATAATTTTCATTTTTGGTTTAACCAAAATTCATTACCAATAAAATTTTATAAATTAAACTAAACTATTAATTGCTGAATCCGCCAAAGGGTTCACACACACAGCGGTCTGTGCCGACTCGACAGCTGCCGCGGTCTCCGATTCGGCAGATATGTACGCGTTTTTACATGCTGCTAAATACACAGCAGTCAGTCGTAAGACGCGTTGCATGGTTTTGAAACCGCTTCGGACTCAAAGTGAGGGATAACACCCCCTGAAGGCTTTCAGGGGGCAGTAGAAGGCTTCCTAGGTAGCCAGAATGACGAAAATGACGTCTAAGTGACGTTGTTTTTTGGTCAGTTTTGGTCATGTACGTCTTTTGACCATAATATGACGTTGTTTTGACGCCGTGTTTCACGTATATGTGACGTCAGTGGTAAGACGTCGTATTTAGTCTCTTTAAAGTTTAAAAAGTTTTTATGAATAATGTTCTATAATTTCAATAGTTAAGGTTGAATTCTCAACGTCATTCAATCTATTGCCAACCTATAACCTATTTCGCGTTGATTTTTTGAGTTTATTATTTTAATCACTAACATTTAAAGAAAATCAAAATCGTCGGTACATTATTTAGGTAGTATCTGATATATTACAAAAATATCAATTTATTTTATTGCTAATTTTGGGAGAATTGTATAGTGAAAGAACAATGAGTGACAATGACATAATAATGTTAAAAAAAATCTTACCCGATATTTTTCGCTATACAATTCTCCTAAAATAAGTTATGAAATTCCTTGATATTTATTAAATATGCCAATTATTACCTACAGAATATCAAGTCGATACTGATTTTCTTTAAATTTTGTAAAAAAGCTAGAAAAATTAAATAAATCTACGCGAAATAGGTTATAGGTTGGCAAGCATGTTGATTCTCCTACCTTAAGTGATGCCAAAACTTCCACAAATTCGCTTTATTTTTGATTTTGATAAAAATTCATTCCATACAAATCTAAATACAAATAAATTTTAAGTAATTTAAAAATTATTCCCGTTTTTTATTTCTCAAAATGGGCGTAACGTCGCTGAAATTGACGTCATTCCGACGTCAAAAGGTAACGTCGTTTCGATTTCAAAAACTGACGTCATTTAGATGTGACTTACTTACGTCAAAAAGACGTCGTTATGGAAGTTAAAAAGACGTCTTTTACCCGAAACTGATGACGTATTTTTTACATCATCTGTTACTTGGGTCAGAAAAAACTAGAGGGCGTTAAGGCAATTCTATGGTTTTCGTGGCGATTGAAAGTTATCTTATAATGTCAAGAAAAATACTTCATTATGATTAAGCTTGCCTTTTAATTGCTGTCATTGGAACATTCTTCTTTGAACTCCGAAATAGTGTATGGGCCATATTCTATCTATTCTATCCATATCCATATAGATTTATTTTTACAAAATGTCAATTTTGACATAACCATTTGTAAGTGACAATCCAGCTAGCTCCTATTTACAATAATTGCTTCAATGTTTAATTTAATTAATGATACTTATTATAAAAAACATTAATAAAGTAAAAATTTTAATAAAATAATTAATCTTCTTTTTTCCGCTTAAATCCATCGGCCTATGGAAACAGTTAATCGTCTCCATCGTGCCGTCAGCGTACCGGCAATAATGTTTTCTGTTAATTTATTTGTGTCACGAATATTCATAAGATTAAGTTAGTTTATTCCTAACAACTAAAAGCAACTAACTTAAACTAAGCACAGTAAAAATAAAACTATAAGAAATAAATGCTATATTACTTTCTTTAAGTTCGAGTACAGTTAGTAGCCAATTAAAATAATTTTAGTGATAACACGGGTAAGTTCAATAGTTCAATACTTCTTGTTCTTTGTCAATTTTTATTAACACGAACCTAAAATTTTGTATACGATCTTGAAATATCTGAAATCTTATATAGGTGACTTAAAAGTTCTGAGAATTTAAACGTTTACAGTTACCAACGATCCATACCAACAATTTAAATTTTCTTGGCACTATGACTCTGGAAATTACTTAGATAAAAACATACAAAGTGTGTAAAAAGTCCCGGAACAGTCAATTATTTCAAAAATGGTGCACAATATAAAAAAAACTTTCTGTATAAAAGTTGTTGGTCTTAAAGAAATTTATTAAACTAAGACCCTTGTAATTATACAGGTTTGCCCAAAAAGTCGTGGTAACCGAAACTTAATTTTTTTTAAATGGAATGACCCTTTTTTGATCGCAGTTTCTGATTCCCCTAAACACTCTAAAAAACAATTGTGAAACATGTCATATGGCTAAACATATTAGTTTCAGAAATAATTTGAGTTGAAGCACATAAATGCGATAGGTACGATATTACCTACATTTTGCACTGTTTCGAGTTAGCTCAAAATGTTTTACGTTAAAATTTAAAAAAAAACATTAAACTCGTATTAAATGTACCTCACTCAAATTGTGTCAAAATTTTAATAACAACTAAATTATTAAATACAAGCAGTAAAATTAACAATAACTTGAAAAGAACGAAAATAAAATTAAGTGTAAGTCGTTATTTAATTAAATGCTGAAAATGTCCTCCTCCCACAGTTTGGCAATGGGCTGGGTTATAATAAAATTTGTCGATGACGTTTTGTAACATTTCTTGGTTAATAGATGCACATTCTTCAATAATTCTTCCTCTTAATTCATTCAGATCTGCAGGTTTTGTCACAAACACTTTATTTTTTAGGTGTCCTCAAAAAAAATAATCAAGGGGCGTTAAGTCTGGCGACCTAGCATGTCATTCTATGGGGCCTCTTCGTCCTATCCAGCGGTTAGGAAAAGTGTTGTTTAAATAATTTCTAACAGCTAGCTCAAAATGAGGAGGAGCTCCATCCTGCTGAAATCACGTATTGCGTACTTCATTGTTTATTGCTGGCAAAATTTCATTTTGCAGCATGTGGAGATACCTTTCGGCATTCAAATTCCCCTCAATAAAGAAAGGCCCCACTAATCTGTTGCCAATAACTCCAGCCCACACATTTACTTTCTGGGGATGTTGAGTATCTGTTTCTCTCATCCAATGTGGATTCTGATCAGCCCAGTAACGACAATTATGTCGATTGAGAGACCCGTTTAACATGATTGTTGCCTGCCTCATCCGTAAAAACTATTTGATTCAAAAAATTGTTATTTTCTTCATGTTTTTGCATCATTACTTCGCAAAATTCCAATCTACAATCAAAATCGTCTTCTGATAATTCCTGGACAAGAGTTATTTTATAAGGATGAAAATTACTGGTTTTTAAAATATTCTCAATTGATTTAAAACAAACATCAACTTGGGTAGCAGCTTTTCTGAGTGAGAAATGTAAATTCTGAACAAAATGAAGTAATGTCTCTAATTTTTTTTCATCACTAGTTGCCGACTTTGGTCTTCCGGAACGAATCTTATCTCTGCAACACCCGGTTTCCTCGAACCTTTGAACTGTTCTCACAACTGTAGATTTTGATATAGGCTCTCGGTTTGGAAAAGTTGTATTAAATAATTCCTTTGTCTCGCTAACAGATCTTTGTCGGTCTCCAAAACCTCTTATTATTAGTAAAGTTATATACGTTCCCTTTCGCTGAGCGACATTTTGAGAATTTACTTTGACAGTGACGCAAAAAATTCTAGTACCAGCTTATAAAAATGCAAAATGTAGGTAATATCGTACCAATCGCATTCAAATTCAAATTCAAATTCAAATTCAAAAACTTTTATTTGTCAAATAGAAAATATTACAATTTTGTGATTGCAATAAGTATTATAACAATATGACAAAATGGACAAATACCGCGATTATAAAAAAACCGATAGTTCTGGAATGCATATTTATGCACCCAGAATGGTACTGCCCATGCATGTATTAATATCTAAGATATTTATTAAGATAATATAATAATATAAAAAAAACTTTAGCGAAACAAAACAGTATCAACAGATGATGATTAAAAAAATATATATATATATATATATATATATATAACCTTTGTGGCATAGGCTGAGAGACACAAGTAGAGGCGCAGGAGACAAGACGCACGCCAGCCGCCGGCAGCGGCCGGTAACCCCGAGAAAACAAAACCGCGACAGGGCGAGAAGATAGACGTCGTGTTAGAATTAACCAAAAGTAGGCAGGTTTATGACCAACATTATAATATATTATAATAACAATAATAATACTCGTATGACCTACCTTTGTTGTTGCATTAACATGTCTTTAATGTACTTACCAAATCGGTAAGGAGATAAATCCTTTACGTAATTTGGAAGACTATTCCATATGGAGGGCGCTACAAAGGAGAAAGACTTTTGAAAGAGGGCTGTCCGATGAGGTGGTATTTGGAAGTCGTGAGTATTTCTTGTAGCATGGTTATGATCAAAAGGTACAAATACGTTTTTTAAGTATGGTGGTTTACCACTCTTAATAATTTTATACACACTAAGGTACATATGGTAACGTCTGCGATTTTTCATGTTTAAGATTAAATTATTATTTAGATAAGGAGTAATGTGATTTCGGTATGCAATATTATATGAAAACCGCATGCAGCTATTTTGTAGTTTTTGAATTTTATTTGATATCTGTAGTGTTAGCGAGTCGCCATACACTATGTCTCCGTAATCGAACAACGAAATTATCAGACTCTCGCAAAGAAAATATTTTGTTTTCGGTAGTAGATATTTTTTTAAATGATACAAAGCTTTAAGGCGCATATAAGCTATTTTTAGTTTATTATTAATATGTGATTGAAAACTGAGACTAGTGTCGAAAGTTATCCCCAAGTTCTTTGCTTCAATTGCGAGAGGAACTCGACTATCGCCCACTTCAATATGAAATTGATTCGACACCTGTTCCCTTATGTTTTTGTTACTATTAAAAATTAATGCCTGAGATTTTAGTGCATTTAATTTCAGGTTATGATCTGTTGAAAAACGTTGGATGCTCGCCAAGTCCGAGTTAAACCTATCGAGAGACAGCTGCAAATTGTCATTTATAAAAGAAATATAAATTTGGGAATCGTCAGCATATTGTTGAACTTTAGAAAAACGAACACACTCATGCATATCGGCTACGTAGAGAGAAAAAAGGAGCGGTGATAGTATTGATCCTTGCGGTACGCCACTGGTAATAGGACGAAACTCTGATTTAATGAAGGTAGAATCCTTCTTAATACCCACACAGCACGATCTTTCCCTGAGAAAGTTTTTAAAAAAGTTTATGGAATCTGCTGAAAGACCGAAGTAGTTTAATTTTGCTAGTAACATATTATGATTAAGAGTATCAAATGCCTTACTAAAATCCAACAGGGCAAGACAGGTGCTCTGCTTGTTTTCCTCATTATGACGGATCTCGTTCAAAATGTTAACTAAACTGGTAGAAGTACTGAAGCCCTGCCGAAATCCTGACTGACAATCCGGAATAATATTGAAAGTGTTACAGAAGGTTGTAATTTGGTTATATATGTGTCTTTCTAAAATCTTTGAAACAGTTGGTAGAATGCTAATTGGCCTTAGATCTTTTAGTTCTTTTGGGTCAGGGGTTTTGGGTAAAGGCATTACGATTGCTTTTTTCCAAAGAACAGGGTAGTCATTATTTAATATGCAACTGTTAATAATATTAATTAAAGGATTAATACAATATGGTAAACAAAATTTTAAATCTTTAACAGCTATACCGTCTTCCCCTGTTGCATTTGTTTGTATTTTATTTAACAGTAGTTCTACTGTTTTCTGGTCAATTAAATTGAAATTAAGCTCCCTTTTTACGTTGGCATGCCTGTGAGAGTTATAAAAATTTATTTTGTCAAAAGATGTTGTATCAGGTAAAGTAGAACATGAGAGGAAAAAATTGTTTATTTGTGACGGATTCGAGATTTCTTCGGGTAATTCTACATTGTCATTATGATGCGTAAGATTTAGTTGTTTTGAGATACGCCAAAAATCCCTTCCTTTTTTCCCTGACATTTCGTTAAAATAAGAAATTTTTTCCCTAATTATAGCATGTTTAGTATAATTTCTTAACTCTCGGTAATATTGTAAACGTGCAGGGGTTTTATTTTTTAAGTATTTAATGTGAGACTTATCACGTAATTTTATTAGCCTTTTAATGTTCTCGGTAATCCAGGGAGTAAACGGTTTTTCTTCTATTGTTCTGGTACGTTGGGGGGCGTGTTTATTTAACAAAGATAAGATATTTTTATTAAAAATGTCAACTTTAACATTTATATCATGTATATTGTAAATGTCATACCAAGGAAGTTGCATTGCGTCATTGTGAAAATGTTCCATATTAATTTTGTTATAGTCACGAAATTGGATTATTTTTTTATTTTTATTTTTTTTTGGTATTTCAAAAGAGGCATAAATAAGATGATGATCCGTTATTGTATCAGATATTGGTATTGATCGTGATTGTTTTAATTGGAAATGGTCATTTGTTACCAATACGTCAATTAAACTTGAGGTGTTTTGATTTATGTTTACGCGAGTTGGTTCGGTAATCACCTGCGACAAATCAAATCCCTGAAGGGGTTCTGTAGTTTAATTTTTGAGGGTGAGTTTTGCATAAAATCTATATTTATATCCCCTAAGAAAATCGTGTAATCATAAAAAGGCACAACTTGACCGAAAAAATCCTCAATAGAGTCCGTAAATTGATCGGTGTTTAATGAAGGTGGTCGATAGATACACGTTATAAGATATTGTTTGTTGCTAATTTTAAAAGTGATATTAATATACTCGAATAGGTTGTGAGTATCAAAGTCGATATCGATTTTTCTAACCTTTATATTATTACGTACGTAAAAAGCCACTCCTCCTCCTCTCGCCTCCCTATCTTGTCTAATAAGTTTATAATTGGGAATATGAAAAGTACTACTTCTGTCGTCCACTGAAAGCCACGTCTCTGACAAGGCTACTATATCAAAATTGTAATCCTGCATGTAATTAACAAATTCATCAAAACCTGTTTTTATTGATCTTATGTTTAAGTGAGCTATATATAATGTGTCCTGTTGTCTAGTGCTTAAATTATTTTCTGAAAAACTTGACGTCTGCTCGCCCAGATCGTAGTCATCCGACATCACGAGATCCCCACCCCCACCAGCCGCAGCACCCGCCCAATCCCCAACGCCATCCCACCAGCACCCCAAACAGCCCGCCACTCAATACCAAAGTCAAAAATAAAGTACCTAAATTGTTTAAAGTTAGTTGTTTACAATGTCTTGCTTCTACCAAAATTAATATAAAAACGATAAAAAATCTGTTCGGCGCGATGACCGTCATACAGAGAGCACTTGCGGTGCCGCCAAATTATAAAATTTATTAATATAAGGCCTTTACTGATTGGAAATAAATTCGTAATTTGTATTGTTTTTAAATTTATTAGTAAGAACAATTTTTTTATATTGTTAGTATATTTTATAAACTCCATAACCCGGATATAATATGCAGACATAAACTTGTATGATGCAAAATAACTGATTAATAATTTGTAATTTAAATCTTTAACTACTACTCTTAGTGTCTTTATAAATAATATGACCTTAATAAAATTAATTAAAGTTTTCTTTAGGAGGAAAGATAATAGTTACCAATAGAATGGGACATGGACGCGACATTCTGTCCAGGAGATCACTTAGTTTCATCAGATTACCCGTCCGCGGGAATAGCAAGGTCTTTGATTTCACTTTCATTTCGAATTAGCCTTTTACCCCCGTCACTTTCAACATACACCAATCCGTTAAAAGTCCAAACCGATTTGCCCATCAGGGCTCGAACTTTTTTAAACAAGGTAAGGTTTTCACTCGTTAACATTTCCACAATAATTTTACCCGAACCTTTAAGCAACTTTTTCTTAGTAAACACTTGATCGCGAAGCCATTTCCGGCAAAATTTTACTGCAACTGGCCTTGGGTGGTCAGTCACCTTAGAATTATCTACTTTTTTGCCGATCCGATAAACGTAGTTTAGGTCTGATTTGTTTATGTTTTGTTGTAGTTTATCTTTAAATAACTTTATTAAAACCTCGTACAAGTCATGGCCATTCTCCTCCTTGACACCGTGTACAATTAGGAAGTGGCCATTTTTTTCAAGTTCAAGTTGTCGGACTTGCCTCTGAATCATGGAAACTGACGCCTTTATGTTGATGACGTCGTTACTTAGCGATGACAAAGAATTGTTGATTTTTTGCTGGAATTCCATCAGTTTTTCCAAAAAACTATCAGATTTCCCGCCAGAACCATCTACTGAGATTGGCTGAGTATTTTTAAGGGTTGTGAATTCATCCTTAAGCACGTTTAGTCCTGAATTAAAGTCTGCCGCCATTCTTTCTAAGCGTACACTTAGTTCCTTGGTACTGACCGTTTTAGCCATTTTTTGGAACTTCTTTTCTATCAAGATTCACAGCACTATTTCACTTGTTGGCAAAACACTATTTTTAAGTATTTAATAAGCCTAATTACTTTTAAAATATTAATTATTTGGGAGCACACTATTGAGTTGCTATCTCATCTGAAGCGCCATCTAACATTTATGTGCTTCAACTGAAATTATTTCTGAAACTAATATGTTTAGCCATATGACATGTTTCACAATTGTTTTTTAGAATGTTTAGAGGAATCAGAAACTGCAATCAAAAACAAGTCATTCCATTTTAAAAAAATGAAGTTTCGGTTACCACGACTTTTTGGGCAACCCTGTATAATTACAAGGGTCTTAGTTTAATAAATTTCTTTAAGATCAACAACTTTTAAACAGAAAGTTTTTTTATATTGTGCACCATTTTTGAAATAATTGACTGTTCCGGGACTTTTTACACACTGTGTATAAAAATCTTTGCTTAGCTAAGTTGTAAAAGGAAAGCTTCGCGAACGCAACTTCCGTAAGGGACATATAGAGGGGCATACTTAACCGCGGCAAGGGGGGAGGAAAAAATATTTGCTGTGTAAAGCGTCTTCAAGTCAAGCTTGTTAGCTTTGCAGCCTCAGACTTTGGTAATTTATCTGTACATATCTAATAGACAAACCTTTATTATATAAACTTATTTAATAATTTACTGAAAATGTTGATTTATTAATTTATACTCAAAATTTAACAAAATATAATTTTCGTTTTCATCCATTTTTCCGACAACATATTTTACAGCATGCCGGAGATTTTTCAATACAAACACTTTAATTATTTTAATTTTAGGATTTAAGGAACACAAAAGTTTAAATTTTAAAATATATGTATTTTTTTCTTTATCCTCATGACAAAACTTAGACTCAATATTTAAAAGATAACTTATTTGTATACAGGGTGTGTCAACAAGGTGTTCGCCTTTGATAGCGCCTAAACTATAACAGATTTATAAAAACGTTTTATATAAAAGTTATAGGATTTAAAATTAAGCAAAACGTCAAAATATTTTACGATATACAGGATGGCTCAAAACATTGAAACTACATAAAAAATTTTTTTTGAAATGAAACACCCTATAGCAGCGGTTCTCAAACTTTTTTGGTGACGGAACCCTTTTGGGAAGCAAAATACTTGATGGAACCCTACAATAAAACAATAGTTTTTAAAAGTGTATTCTTTATTAATAAGCATAATAAAAGTACAATGTAACAGTTACTAATTATTACTTACTTTACCACATGGCAAGTACAATAATAGAAGATATTAAAAAAGAAAAAATCTAACTAATGGGAGGTATGAAACTGTTTTTTATTTTTCATCAATTGGTTGATATCAGGTTTGATAGAAGACAGTTGAAGTCTCATATCAGGTTCGGCGTCCAGTCTATTGCGATATTTTGTTTTCGTGGCTGCATAGGTTGAGAATCCTGTTTCGCACAAATATGTTGTTGGGAACGGGAGAAGAATATTCAGAGCCATTTTGCCAAGCATTGGATATTCATCACGGATTCTGCACCAAAAATCGTTGAGAGGCGTCGTTTTGAACAGTGACTCCATACTTGTGTCTGATGACATTTCTAAAAGAGATTCATATATCTCGTTTGACACACTTTCGGGCTTTTCCAAGTTGGGTAAAAAAGGATTATGAATCCATGAATTCAGTTTCATTTTTGTATTCTGTTCTTCGGGAAAATACTTTTCAAAAGATGCGCGCATCGAACTGAGATATTGGACCAATTCTTCAAACACATCATCTTGAAACATTTCTGAGTCGTTATCGCTAACAAACTCACTGAGTGACGTAAAGCTTTCTATTTCTTTCTTACCAACGCAAATAATCCAAAAATCTAATTTTCTTTTGAAGGCAGTTATTTTGTTATAGGCCTGAAACACTGTTGTCTGTTTACCTTGCAATGATAAATTCAATTCGTTCAGTTTTTGAAAGATATCCGCCATAAAAGACAATTGGAACAACCAAGTTTTATCATACAAACGGTCCTTCAAATTAAAAGAAGTATCTGCTGAAAGAAACATTTGTAACTCGGCTCTAAGTTCAAATAGCCTTGTTAAAGTTTTACCCCGAGACAGCCATCGCACTTCTATATGGAGCAGCAGTGTTTTATGTTTGCTGCCATAATCTTCACACAATAATGAGAACAATCGGGATTGTAGTGGTCGTGATTTGATACAATTAATTATTTTTACCGCTTCATCCATAACTAATTTTAGATTTGACGGCATTTGCTTCATCGCAAGTGCTTGTCTATGCAGAATACAATGGCTGGAACTACAATTAGACGCTTTATTTTTTATTCGTGACACTCCTCCTGCTGTTTTACCTGTCATCGCCTTGGCCCCATCTGTACAAATGTCAATGCAATTGTTCCAACTGAGATTATTTTCTTCAAAAAATATATTTATTTTATTAAAAATTTCTTCCCCGGTAGTGTTTGTGAGCAGCGGTGAACACATAAGCATGTCTTCTTCAAAAGAACTTTCATATGGATATCTCACGATAACCAGCAAGATAGCCAAACCAGCGACATCAGTTGACGCGTCCATTTGCAAGGCGAATCGTGTTTTTTGTAGACGTGTAACTAGTTCTTGTTTGACGTAGCTTGCCAGATCATGGATTCGCCGTGAAACAGTATCGTTTGATAGCGGCACAGTAGAAAGATGCTTTGCAGATTTTTCATCGAGCATACATTTTGTTATGTCTAATACACATGGCTTTATTAAATTCTCAGCGATAGTGTGCGCTTCACCTGCTTGTGCAATGCGATAGCTAACTAAATATGATGCCTCCGTGGCCTTTTCGTTGATAGTTTTTGTTACATGCATCATATTTTTTTGACTTTCCAATAACTGATCTTTTTTACGAACAAAAAATTCTTTATTCTTGTCTTTAGACTCGGGGTGTACAGTTTGTAAATGTCGGCGCAATTTGGCAGGTGCCATGGAACTATTAGGAAGCAGTTTACTACATAGCATGCAGAGAGGTGAGCCGTTGGAATCAACAAATCCGAAACTGATATATGATTCATCATACTTCCTTTTTTTCGTCTTTGAAACCGTCGAGCTTGACATCGTGGCATTATCGTCTGGATCGGTGATTGCTATATTCTCCGCGCGTACTGCTTTTGAACATTCAGCGTCATTAGAAGATGTTGTTGCAACACGTTTAACACCTTTAAGACAACGTTCCATTCTTCTTTATTTATAATGTTACACGTCAGGATGGTGAGGTCTAAATAATGCACAATCGTTACTGCGTATAAGAGACTAAGTTTAGTACAATGAAGAAATGTATAAAACTGAGACAACAGAATACAGCAGGCAGTAGAACAATGAACACTAGTTTCTCGCTAGCGAGCTTGTAAGTAGGTAGGTAGGAACTTATCGCTCCGAACGCTAATCGTCAACTGACTGACGAGGCGCGACGCGCGATCGCCGCTTTTATACTTAGTCCTAGACTCGATCTCGAATATTCTCGAAAATACTCGAGTCGGCGCCTTTGATAAACAAAAAGCAAAAATAAAAAGATAAATATAAAAATTACGTTGTAAACAATTCAGAGGCGGCTTTTATCAAAGGGACTGCGCACTCACAAGTATACAAGTATACATGTTGATACCAAACTTATGAGATATTGTACCAGCTATTGTAACACATGTTTATACAAATACAAATAAATAAATAAATATACCTACGCGCGGCCGCGGAGTCAAAACGTTCGACCAGAGAGAGGTGTTTTGATTTTTTTTCTAAATTCTTGAGGAACCCCCTACAGAAGTATCGCGGAACCCTAGGGTTCCGCGGAACACACTTAGAGTATAGCTGCCCTATAGGTATATTATTTATATTTTTGATTCTGCTAGAAAGAAGCTCTATATTCATATTTACTTTATTGAATTTGATTGCGACGTTGCCAAGTAATCAATTATTTTCTGGTATTTAAAAAAAATTATGGGATTTATTAAAACAACCCTAGTTGTCTATGGAATCAATAGAATTAAATAAAATATTTGTACCATAACTACCCTAAAGGACATATTAGGTAACAATATGACTAGTTGTTCTATTTATTATACAGGGTATTCGTACAGTCTTGGCAAATCTCTCAAATTTAAATAAATATGCAATATTTCAATTTTTTTAAAACACCCTGTATTTTTTTTACGGATAAGGTGTATTTATTTAATGCCTTTATTTTTTGTTAAATCTGTCACGCACCTAAACCTTCTACTTTTTGAAATATTTTAAAATTTATGGTGAGCTACACGAAAATGAATAATTTTATTATTTTAATTAAGAATGTTGCTAGTTTATTAACTAAAATTTTATGATCCAATGACAGTTCTCATTAAAGGGTTCAGCTATAAGTTATGGGAAACAAATTGACCCACAAATTTTAGTAGAACAAGTTAACATGGGGTGAAAAAATTACCATGCTAATCCCATGAGTTTAAAATAATAATTATCATATTTTGCAAGAAATAATATAAATTTTGTGTTACTTATTTAACAGAATATTTGAGTAAAATAGATAAACTTTTCAATTTGAAAAATAATTTGTTCTTAATTTTGAGACGAGGAAGCGGGGCCCCGATTCAAAAGGGACAGAGGGTAGCTTCTCCGCCCTTAGCATACCATGTATGGCGTACTTTCTTGTGGTACCCATTCAATTTTTTTTTATTACTTACAATACTTTTTAGGAAATATAATCAATTAAAAACTGGTTATTATTGTATTTATTTATGTCGACAATATCTCCTATTGCAATGGATGTAAACTCTCTTATGGGAAATGGCAGTCCCCTATTGAGAAACTATCAGTCTGGTCTGGTTGGCAGCACTTCTGCCAAGGTAATGGATAGAATTAACTACTTCCATCCGTCATCTGGTGGTGAAGAATATGGATATTATGGGTAAATACAAAACAATATAATACCGTACAGTATAATATGTAATGTATGTGTAACAGTAATAAAATGAAGGAAAATTATTTTGGAAATAGTTTTTTATAATAGGTTTGGTCAACTTCCGGCATCCATTTAAAAATACTTTTGATGGCTTGGATTTTATTATCGGGAATGGATTTGTTAAAAGATAAACGCACAGGGAGTTTCATTTTATTGCTGGTTGTTGCCGCATCAGATCTTGTAGGTCGAGAATCACGAATACAAACGTTTTTCCAATTTTCCAGTGCATGATTAATTTTAAATTCTACTTCAAATTTAGATTTTGTGAATTTTAATGCAACGACCTGGCTAAAATACACAGATTTGTAGTTGTACAACGAAGCACATGCTTCATAATCTTTAACATCACCTTGCTTTAATTGAATAATAATTATTGTATACGGCTTTTTAATATTCACTTTTAATAGAATTAGCGGTCTAGGGCTGAAGTAAAATTCCTTTTTTACAAACGCCGAGCCTTCGGAAATTTATTTTATTCTTTTTCAAGGCTACAATAAAGAAACAGCGGGTCAAAGATCTGTTTTAGATAAGATATTCATCTAGGAGGGAAAATTTTTCTTTAGCTGAATATCTTATCTATTGCTGATTCGTTATTGTAACCTGAAAAAGGGAAAAATAAATGTTCGAAAGCTCGGCATTCGTAAAAACCGAGTTTTATTTCAGCCCTAGAAGTGTCCAACAACGACGCAATATGTCGCTCTATTATCCTTTCTTTGGTCTAAAGCCGCGTTCTCACGAGTCAAGTTTAAGTTGAACAACTTTAGTTGATCAACAAAAATTGAAAAATACTTGATCAAGTTTAAGTCACACCTGCAACAGAAATTGATCGTCCCTGTAGTTTAAAAATGGCGTCGATCAAAATTTTGCGCGAATGTGTACAGGTGGTTGCAGTTTTGTTACAAGACGAACTAAAAAAAATATGTGATGTTGTTCCTTGTATTCGTAACACCATTTAAAAATAAATCCGCTCTTTTATACAAAAACAGTTTTGGCACATACAATTCATCTGTTCTTCTACCACTTTTCTTTGATTTGCAAACCAATGCGTGTTCTTTGAAATACATCGTTCAAATAGTCTTGATTTTGTTTTCAGATCGGAAGTAGTCCAGCCCAGATAATTCCATGTCCTTGACAAAACAACATAAAGCATTTTCTCGTGCATCTCGGTTTTTATAGTCACTGATACGATAGTTCCAGGGGCATTCTTGTCTCTGGTACAGTTCAGGAAACTTCATCATTACATTTTCCGACACATTTTTACACTATTATAATATATATAATATATTATATTATTAATATAATATTTCTTGCCATAACTAGTTAAGCCGCGGCTAGTTGAAAGCAAGAAAACTTGACTGCCTAGTTCATACGTTTCAAGACTTGTTTCAACTTGAAAGCGATTCGGGACTTGAACGATAAAAGTTTAAAATGATTAAACTTTTGTTGAACAACTAAAAAGTTTATCAACTCTGTTCAAACAGAGGTTCTCACTATAGTTTTTATTCAATTTGTGTTGATCAACTAAAGTTGTTCAACTAAACTTGACTCGTGGGAACGCGGCTTAAGACAGGCACAGTTCAAGTTGAACCTACTTTTCTGTCTTTCGCCAGATCCCAGATCACTGACGAGCCATGAAATGGCGAGACGCGTCTAGTCTGGGTATGGTTCTGACGAAACGAAAGTGGAAAACTCTATTCGAAGTAATTTTTTTAATCGTAAAAATGGAACATAACACGGTTTCTTACGAGTTACATACAGGGTGTCCAGAAATGACGATGAAAAATTTTAAGGTATGATTCTACATAAAAAGATATGAAAAAAAGTTCATATTAACCTAGGTCCGAAAATGCTTCCAGAGGGAGCTACAGGCCCTTGAAGATGGTGTCATAAAAGTGGTTTTTATTTACTTTATTAGGATCTACCTACTTACAATACAGGAATTAACTTCTACGTATAACTTAGAGTGATTGGAGGTCACTCTTTAAAAATATCAGGTGACCCATAATGGCAACCAGTGGCGTGGGAACAAAGGGGTGGTTAGTTATTTAGGGTTATATTTTTTGACCGAGTGTATTTTCGCTATCTTTTAAATAAATTATGATTCTTTGAACATTTTTACGTAAAATAGGTTCCCTTGGTATAAAGTCGTATAGTCGACCGTTTTCGAGATAAACGGACTTTAATGCTCAGATTTTCTTTTGAATAATAATTTTATTAATAAAAATACCAACAAATCAATAACAAAATAATAAACAACGCTGTCCCTAAATTTTTATATCCTTTTCAATATTACTATAAATTTTATAATAAGTGTTGAAAATTATTTCCGTTCATTTCAATGCATCCTCGAACTCGTTTTCTCAAAAATTTTCTAACTTTTCTAAAAATACCAGGTTTATTTCTTATAACTTCACAACAAGCAAACACCCGCTGCTTTAATTCTTCAACGCTGCGAACTGGTACTTCGTATACTAAGGATTTTAGGTAACCCCATAAAAAATAATCTATAGATTTAGATCTGGAGAACGAGGTGGCCAAGCTACAGGGCCCCCTCGTCCTATCCATCGCTCAGGATAAACTTCATTTAAATGTGCCCTCACATTAAGACTGAAATGTGTAGTGGAGCCCCGTCTTGCATGAAGTACACATCTGTCCTTAGAGCATAAGGCACATCATCAAGCAGGTCTTGTAGCACATTTCGTAGAAAATCTAAGTATGATTCACCGTTTAATCTATTTGGTAAAATGTAGGGCCCTATTAAATAGTCCCCAAATATTCCCGCCCAGACATTAATGGAAAATTTTTCTTGGTGCTTTGATTCAAAAATCGCATGTGGGTTTTTGTCTGCCCATACGGGGTTATTATGGAAATTGATAATTCCGTCTCTAGTAAATCCGGCCTCATCAGTGAAAAATATTTTACTTATAATGTCGGGATCTCGGTGCCATTTTTGTCTTAGTCATCGACAGAATTGCATCCTCGGTTCAAAATCTTCGGGTTTTAGAGCCTGAACTCTTTGAATGTGGTATGGGTAGAGACACTGTTTATGAAAAATTTCTAAAACCGAGCTCTTTGGAATGCCTTCTTGCGTAGCTAGCCTTCTAATGCTTATCCCTGGATTACCTGCGACTATTTCAAGAGCTCTCTCTTCAGCTTGGACAGTTCGAGTGGTACGTGGTCTACCAGTTGAGTATTCTAGTTTAAAAGATCCTTTTTCACAGTCTTCTATGTACATTAATGAAAAATTGAATGCATGGAACTTGCCTGTCAGGGTACGTCTCTTGATAAAATCTCCGCGCTTCGACCATTTGCTTTTCCATACAGAAAATGCATTTGTGCCATTTCATGTAATTATTCATTTTTCAGCTTTTTAGTAAAATTCTTAAATAGTAAAAACACACAAGTCACAATAACGGGTTGTTCAAGTAGAACTTTAAGAAGTGACAAAGTGAAGTTGGGTATGGGAAATTGGGTATGGTAAAATGAATATAAAATACATTTTAAAATAGTATTCAAGCATCTTCTTATTTTTATTACATAGCCTGTTTACTGTATTTACTAGTGATGGGATCACTCGAGTGAAAAATAACCTATCATTGGGTTTTTTCAATCACTTGAATTATTCGATTATCTTCGGAAATAATTCGAGTGACGAAATGAGTGACGAACATATGGTTTTTATTTTCCAACGCGTCTCCAAAGTTGCTGCTCGCCTGTCAATCACTCACTGCGGCCAGAGCCATCTCCTAGCGAACGGCTAAACTGAGTGGTTTCGGTTATTATTGGCGATATAATTCAAATTAAATACTGCATTACGGGTTACCTGTGTGATAATATGATTTATTATTTAGATTTAAATACTGCATTACGGGTTGCCTGCGTAGGATAATAGGATTTATTATTTCATTTAGATTTAAATCGTCGGCGTCTACTGAAGTACTGAAAATTGAATGTTTAGTGGTGAGTATTCAGTATTCATAAATATCATGAGTTATGCAATATCGTGACATCTTATGGTCTAGTAGTCAAGTTGTTAAATTAAATTGTAAGATCTGGGAACTGGGAACCATGCCAAAAAATCCACAAATATCTCCGCCATATTTAATAATCCGCATAAAATCAATCGATTAACAACACCGAGTCAGTTATTCCCAATACAAATGCTGTATATCAACATGAACGATGAACCGCCAATATTAATAATTAATATTAAAATTTGAGTGAAAAAAAAATCGATTATCATTCGGTTTTTTAAATCACTCGAATACTCGGTAGTCGATTATTAAAATAAGTCGATTTTTCCCAACACTAGTATTTACGCATCGCAGTCGTTCTCTTAAGTGCGTTTATCTCGAAAACGGTCGACTATACGACTTTATACCAAGGGGACCTTTTTTACGTAAAAATGTTCAAAGAATTATAATTTATTTAAAGGATAGCGAAAATACACTCGGCGAAAAAATATAACCCTAAATAACTAACCAGCCCTTTGTTCCCACGCCACTGGTTGCAATTATGGGTCACCTGATATTTTTAAAGAGTGACCTCCAAACAAACGTAGAAGTTAATTCCTGTATTGTAAGTAGATCCTAATAAATTAAATAAAAACCACTTTTATGACACCATCTTCAAGGGCCTGTAGCTTCCTCTGGAAGCATTTCCGGACCTATGTTAATATGAACTTTTTTTTATATCTTTTTATGTAGAATCATACTTTAAAATTTTTCATCGTTATTTCCGGACACCCTAATTTAAATTTTAATTTTAATTTAATTAATTTCAATTTTAGAGGGGATAGTCATCAAAAGGGAGGAAAAAGAAGTATCGCACTAACAGCCCTAACTTTATTGGCGTTCCTATTTTTCTTGCATATTCTGCAAAATTGTATTCAAGAACAAACCGACATGATGAACCCGCAAGTTGTAATAATGCAAGCAAAATTAAGAGCTGCTCAGCGAGAAGCAGAAGCCGAAGCAAGCAAACGAGTAGGAGACGCAGCTGAAGCATTGGTGCCTCAACAATTGAAAGTTTCCAATACTAATGGTTTTAAGGCAGTGGAAAATGTTGATAATCGACATACTGTCGCTCTGGTCGATAATGAAAAATATCAGTACACCAAATTGACTCACCAGACACCACTTAAGAATATACAGAGAACCAATTAATCGAATAAAAAAAAAGTTAGAACTATTTATAATTTTTCATTTATTTTCTTTTTATCTCATACTAGCAGGTACTCGCATAATTCAATTGCGCAAGGACAGTATAGATTGGTACCTTAAGTATACAGGATAATGCCTATTCCGAGATATAGGGTTAGTTGAAATAACCGGAACGGCTAATTTTCTTCAAAAATATCAAGGCTAAATCAATGAATTTTGGTACAGGTGGATAAATTAAAAAACTGAATCGAAAATTGACAATTGCGACGTTGCCGGATTTTCAGTTTTTTCTGTAACTCAAGGAATGTTTTTTTTTCAAATGTAATATTACTCTTTTTTTTATTGAATTCGATTCCTCCCATGAACATTACCATTTCCTGATAGTGTCAAATTTTTATCTCAAATAGTTCTATGGGGAAAAAAGTTAATTATTTAAAACTCTAACTCTTAAAAAATCCAATCCATTTCTATTTAAAAACGTTTCAAATAATCTGAAAAGGAAGGTTGGTAGACATTATGTACCTAATAGTATCGATAACGATAATAATAAAAAACAACCACTAACAATAACATAGCTAGTAAAAATTATCTCCATATTATCGGTTTCAATATCAAATTAATGTAGTGTACTATAATATGTTTGCATCTTCCCACTTCTTGGGACTGATATCTTATACAATTTGTTAGCGTATTTTGCATTATTTCACGAACGTTTGCAACAAATTCTTCTGTTCTTACAGATGGTCTTCCTGCTCCTTTTTTGTGTCGTATAGAACATGTTTCCCTAAACACAGCCACGGTTCTTTTCAGGCAATGAGAAAAATCCCCAGCAATAAAAGCAACGTTAGGAAAATGTTCGTGAAAATCGTCCATGCACAAACCCGGATTGTATTGCCACGCTACAACCATGACTGTTTTGTGTTGTTCCGTAAAGCCCATTGTGTGAATTGTTCAAGAAATTGGAAAAATTAGCGATGAATCAAATTAGGTACTTGTAACGACTGTCAAAGATGACGGAATAACTGATTGATTGTTAATTCAGGTAGTTACTGACACCCAATTAAACTCTACGGCTAAGCATTACGTCCTTAGATACAAGGCCATCTTTGATGCAAATAATTTTTGCTCGCACGGTATTTGCAATTATTATAGGTAGGGGAGGTCAGCCATCAGTGGCCACCTTTTTTAATATTGGTCGGTATAGCCATAACCAACCAAATTTTCCATCACATATATAATTTAAACATTGTTACATTGGAAGTGGTTTTTAAATTCTTGCTTTATTTTAAACTGACTACTTGTTAAATTTGAAAAAAAGACATAAGAAACAAATAATGATTTATGACCACTGTACCAAACCAGTAAGGTACAGTGGTCAGGAAAAATATTTATTTAAAACGCTGATTTATTAACAATAACAGAAGGTAAAAAAGAATCTAATATAGGTTGAATCGGGAGAAATCTACGGAAAACTGGTGGTATCGTTGAACCCTTGCCGTTCCACCAGTGGATAATGGAGTGTGTGGATAATAGCGATAATATTCACCAAGAAAAGCAGCACTTAAGATAACTTTTGAATGAAATAAACATTTACCCCTAATATTTCTGTCCGACTGGCAAGTAGTTACCATAATCTATGAACGCGTCCTAATTTACATCATTTCCAAAAGATGACGGTAGTTGTGAGGGTTTTATTTAAATAATAACGACGGGTGGCCACTGTTCTTGCTATGGCCACTGTTGGCGGACCTCTCCTACTTGAAAACCTGTATTTCATTAAATTCCATTAATTTAAAAATATAGGTGACTTAACGATAAGTTTGGCAACAGCTATTCTTGTAATGCATGTGTTAAGTATACCTAGTGGACCATATAGCTAATAATTTCTCATAAAATAATTAGGGATTTATCCTTAAGTTAACTTCAGTTCTAGTGTAGGTATGTTAATTATAGTTATTTGTTATTTCACTATAAATAATAGTAAGGAGTAAATAAATTGAGTCAGAATAAGGTGTGATAATACTATTGGCAGAAATAATGTTTAATTCCAATTAACTAATTGCTGTTTACATGCAATTTTATCAAGGTTAAAAATGGCTATAAATAAAAATATATTAACCTTTACATTGTTGACATTGTATCCAGGTCCCGGTTGTTATCATTTAATCTTATTTGAGAATCATTGTAGATAATGAATGTAAAATATAAACCTGATTGACAATGATAAATCAGTTCTGTCGATTTACCTTTTGTTTCATACAGGATAAAAGGGGCGGCTCTTCTATAAGATCATTTAGTCACTTCATTCAATTATTCTTTCCTTATGTACGTATCTACGGTACTTATAGTACATCTCCGCAGTATATTCCAAGTCCAAGCGAGCCTTAATCACGGCAAATTCAATGACCAAATAGATTTGAATAAATCGCCCTTATTAAACCTTTTCAATAATTGACCATATTCCAAAAACAGCTCTGTGGGTATTCCCAATATTCCCATAATATAATTACTTGTTTAAGAAAAAGATAATTAGTATATAAATATTTAGGTTAAAATTATAGTACATTAATTCCTCACTCGATTTAAAAAATCCCTTGAAAAAGCTAGTGTAGCGAAACGCGTCGGGTTATAAAATAAATATTATGTGGAAATTAGACTAAAGTCTTTATTGTAATAATTAATATTTAGTTTGTTATAGATACTTGTATTTAGTATAGTTATACTTATAAACTTAATGTTTTATTATCATAACGGCTTGCTAAAATCTAGCGTTAATTTTATTTACAATTGAAACATATTGGGGTGCACAGATTTTAAATAAAAAATTAACTAACCAGCAAGTTGGACATAAATACATTAAAACAGCTAAGGCATCAGGAATCTGAGAATACTTCTGTCATTTGTTCATATAGGTATCAATAATTTAATATATGAGTATACCCATTCAACTTTTTAACAGAGCAGACAACGGAAAATACTATAATAATGTTTACGCAAAAGGTAAAGTCAAATACCTGTAAGAACACGCCGCATATCGTGGCATATCATTTAAGTCACCTTGTTGAAGTCTGGTCTATTTTACGGTAAAATGTTGGCGACAGAGACAGGACTGGGCTAAGTTCTTTTACCTTCGCATTCACCATAGTTTAAACTTGTACAGAAGTCTTAATGGTTTATTAGCATAATGGCTTGCAAAAATACAACTTTAATTTTATTTACAATTGAAACATCGAACTCAACGTGCGATATATTAAAAGATATGGTGTTATTCATTGGTTAAACATAGAAATACATTTGTCATGCACTAAACTTACGAATGAATAACGCTATGAACAAAGTCCCGAATATTGTAGTAACGAGCCAATCAAGTGGCAGGCTGTGCGCCTGCGCATGTTTTGCGTGCAGTGCTGCGTTGCCAAATTGTAATTTACGTTCGCGGCGTAGTACAAAGCCGCCAAAATGCCATGTGTTTTTAAATACAGACAGCTCGATTAGTTCTCAGTAAGCGCACGGTTTGACAACCTATTGTACCGGAATTAAAATGAATAATATTAAATTTATAATAGCAAATGGTGATAAATGAAATATTTGCTATTGGAAATAGAAATAATTAATTAAACTGGTTTATTCTATATTCACCGCTGAACTTAAATAAATAATAAACACCAAGGAAATTAAGTCTCTGAAACCTAACTACACACTACTGAACTGGGAGCTTTTATTATAATTTAATTGATAAATTAATAATGCAAAAAAATAAATTTTGTCAAAAATTGGGTATTTCGCCGATTTTTAGATAAAACAAAGAAGTAACGAAATATTCAGCAAAAAACAAAATGGCTAATGCGCCACTAGTGTGAGCTCTTAATTTAATAATTTACTCTTTTTAATGTTATGATATACATTTTTGTATTCTGATGAAGAACATTTTGTATGTTCGAAACCAGTAAATCAATAAAAAAATTGTGGGAGAGGAGACTTATTTCATTCCAACCCTTCTAAATTTTTGATGTAAGAGATAGTTATTTTAAATCATTAATTTTACAATAATAATTTGCATATTTTGGACTATCAATAATTATATTCTTCTGATATCCATTCAAGTATTTTTACGGAAAAAAAAGGTTAAATTAAAATATCTCTCGGTCTTGGATGGACCAATTGACGAAGAATATTTGTGTAATTGTTGTGTTTCTGGTGAAAATATAGGAAACGGTAATAAAATACAACTTCGTTTCGAAACCTAAAAAAAAGGAAGCAAGTTCTGCGTAACGACGCAATAAAATGTAGATATTTATTTTACGGGTTCAACCATCGACGACAAACTACTCATTAATCGGCAGATTTACTTATTGTTAATTTATTGGTAAAAATAATACATAGTATCACTGGAATCGCTTCTTAATCACAACAGGTTTGTTCAAGTCAATTAATATGCCGGCGCTGGAGTGGTGGGTCTGTCACCGCAGTTTGCCTTGGTAGCTCCTTTGACGCAAGCACCTTCCGAAATATTCCAATAGGTTCCTTGGGAGCAAAACAGTTGAATAGGGAATCCAGCATTACAAACGTAGTAACTTCCGCAGTCATCTATATCGGCAAGGATAGTGGGAGGTTGTTCTGGAGGGTCAAATTCTGGACATTCGCCTAAAAATAATAAAAACGCTCGTACAAAAGAAGATTTACCATCGGGTTTAGCAGAAGAAACCCCAAAAACAGCGCTGAACACTAAACAACACAGCAAACATTATTGAATTATCTTTAATGAATGCAGCTACCGTTTTCGCAGAAGTAAGTTAATATTTTAAATTAAGCTATATTTCTTATACAGTGTCACCAATAAACTCCGCATCATATGGAATTTTTTTTCATTAATAGCTTTATTCAAAATTTGACTTTGGCATCAAGTTCTGCTTCGATCGAGATGAAAATTAAGCAAAAAAATAGTAGTCACGTAATTCGCCTTATCTGTCAAATTTTAATTTTTTCCAAAAAATAATTCAAAAGTGGGGTTATTTCTGAAAATATCGAAAAAGTTATTAGAAAAAGTTTTTTTAAAGGCAGTTTCTAGTCCACATGCAAAATTTCAGCTGCATAAGATAATTTTGATTTTTTACCTATATTTTGTAAATTGCACCACTTTTGCAAAATAAGACTCAACGCAATCTACATAAAACTTCTTAGTTTTGACAATGCTCTATTTCAGATACATTTTCTTTAAAGTAGCGCCATATTAAATGTGTGTTTTTCTACAAAATCAACATTGGGCTATTAAAATTTGGCCGCATGTGCTGAAAAGTTTATTTGTTTTGGACCCTGTATAAGGTAACTTCATAAAATAAGTATTTTTGAAAACGTAGTTTGTGTCTGAAAGTTAAACACCTTAATATTAAGACAAAAAAAGAACACAGTGTCATCAGTAAAGTGTTCATTAAGTGGAAAATAAATTTTAGTTTAACGACGATTAAATTTAAAACCCCTTTACTTTATTTTTTATTTGTTTAGTTTCAGACATAAACTACGTTTTCAAAAATACTTATTTTATGAAGTTACCTTATACAGGGTCAAAAACAAATAAACTTTGCGTCACATGCGACCAAATTTTAAAAGCCCAATTTTGATTTTGTAGAAAAGCACACTTTAAAGAAAATATATCTGAAATAAAGCCTTGTTATGAAAAAACTTTTTCCAATAACTTTTTTCGATATTTTCAGAAATAACCCCACTTTCGAATTATTTTTTGGAAAAAATTAAAATTTGACAGATAATGCGAATCACGTGACTACCATTTTTTTTTGCTTAATTTTCATCTCGATCGAAGCAGAACTTGATGCCAAAGTCAAACTTTGAATAAAGCTTTTAATAAAAAAAAATCCTATATGATGCGGACTTTACTGGTGACACTGTATAATAACAGCTCAGTGCTGTGCCGCCCCGTAGCCAGGATTTCCTCTTTGGGGGGGAGCTCACACTGTATGAAAATAAACAATCTATTTAGAAGATAATATAGTGACCGTGAAAATAATTAGAAGCGAATATTGTGGCATATCGGACAAGTGGCTAACTGTTTTTTTATATTGGAAAACACAGGGAGGCAGGTAGACCACAACGGCCGTTTTGTCCTTGTTAGGACTCTACGGACAGCCATAACCCAAGCAATTCCGACAACAGCGGTAAGATCTATTAAAAGCCTTTTTGCAAAAGCAAAGCGGCCATCAATACACCGTAGCGCCATCCCTGCGGGAACATCTGCCATCCAATATAAAAAACAGTTACAAACACTTGTCCGATATGCCACAATATTCGCTTTTACTTAACAATCTATATTTTGAGTAATAGATGTGTTTTGGACTTCCATTGCCTTTAGTTTTTCATATCACTATCAACTAAAGGCAATGGAAGTCCAAAACGCATCTATTACTCAAGATACATCATTGTCTACAACCTTCAAACAATCTATATTTTATCGTATAAACCTGATAAAATCGTGGGGCCCTGCACCCCCCTCTCGTATATACATGTAAAAACTATATTGTTTTTACAATTCTATTTTTAAAAGACTTTTTTTACAGTTTTAATAGGCTACAGTACTTTTATGGAGTATATTAAAATATGACTACTTTAGTGGTTCATTCTTAAAAAAAATAGTTCATACACCGGTCTTAAAATCTCTTTTTCAAACCTTAATATCTCGAAAATCGTATAGGTTTCACTCTTGTAAAAAAAAAATCTTACTTACCATCGGGTTCAGCAAAAGAAACCCAACAAACAGCGCTGAAAACTAAACAACACAGCAATAATTTTTGAATCATATTTAATGAATGCAGCTACCGTTTTAGCAGAACCAAGTTAATCTACAATAATTTAAATTAAGCATTATTTCTTATATAATAAAAATAGTATCAGTACTTACTTTAATTTTTTTTAGATAAAACTGATAACCCAATAATCCCGATTTAAGTGTTTAATTTTTAAGGTAAACACATTATTTTAGATCTATACTTTTTTTGACGGAAGGCTTAAAATGGCATGACATTGTTTGATTATTTTCTCAAGTATTTTGTTTTATTCATGTCCGGGGAAAATAATCAATTTTGTAATCATTTCCAAGAAAAAATAAAAATGTGAAAGCATAACTATTATAAGTGAAAAGAAATATAAACTTTATTGATCTTTTGCCGGATGTAGTAAATTATCAGAGTAAGTAAAAGTCATGGTCCACTGTGGGATGTCAGATGGATATATACAGGGTATTTGGGGAGGAAAAGGCAATATTTTGGGAATGTGTTCAGAGGGTGAAAATAAGAGAAATAAATCCATATGTTTTAGTTCGATTCTCAACCATTTCTGAAATAATAGGTTCTAAAGTTTTTGTAAGTTAATTTTTATTATAAAAGCGAATAATTGCAGATACTGCAGTACAATCTAACTTAAAGAATATTTTCCAAAACCCCTCCACCAACTTCAATACATTTTTCGGCACGTTTGTTAATTGCTCGGGTAGCACGTTATGGATTGAGTGGGGAATGTAAAAGCTGCAGCATTGAAAGTTTCCACTCGTGTTTCATATATTTACTAGCGATTTTATCCATCCCCAAAGACCATAATCAAGCTGGTTTAAGTCTGGTGACCTTGGTGGCCAAACCTGCGGACCACCTCTGCCAATCCAGCGATTAGAAAAACGATAGTTCAAGAAATTTCGCACACAGCGACTAAAATGAAGTGGGGCTCCATCATGTAGGAAGTACATTCGTTGTACAATGTGTATCAAATGGTCTTCCAAAAACCGTAAATATCCTTCTCCTGTAAGACGCCCATCCATTTCAAATGGACCAAACAACTGGTCGTTGAGCATTCCACACCAGACATTAATACTGAATTGATGTTGAAAGTTTCGTTCAAATGTAGCATGAGGGTTTTCATCTGACCATCGATGTCCATTGTAGCAATTATTAATTCCATCACGAAAGTGAACTGAGCTTCATCGTTAAATAAAATGTATTTGTGCCGACTTCGATTTTGATGGATCCATTCACAAAATTGTACCCTTGAAGCAGGATCACCATCTAGAAGATGTTGAACGGGTTGAACGTAAAAAGGTTTTATACCATTTTTTCTTAGTGACTCCCATATGGCTAAATGTGATGGTATATGAAGTTCATTTGCAACCCGTCTCATACTTATACCTGAGTTCTCTGCGCCAATATCCAGAACATTTTCTTCATTTCCACATCTAGACCCTGCAATCTTTCAGAAACAATTCTCACGCTTGGAAACATTCCAGTTTCCTGAGCACTTGCAAATACTTTTTGAAAAACTCTTCTATTCGGAACTCTTCGATTTGGAAAACGACGTCAATATTCATTAACTGCGCGCATCTTACTACCGTTACAATAACCATTGCACTACAAAAGAAAAGTGGCGTGAGCTCAAAAAATTAAATATTTTGAATTCAAAAAATAAAAAAAATTCCCGAGGGATATATATATATTATATATATATTACTACAAATTTATGTACACAATGGACTAGTGTCTGTGTGTGCACATGTGTATAGTGACTAAACTAATATATAATACACAATTCATTTAATCTTAATAAATTAATTTTAGCTATGAATATAATAATTATTATAATAGTATCCATTTAAACCAAAATAGGGAGTTATACTATGCCTAGTTACTAAACCAGGTCACTTCTTTATCTATTAACCAGTTATGTAACTCATTCTATATTTTCTGAAAAGGTTTTCTTTTGATCTTATTAGGCAGCATATTATATATTTTAGGCGCAGTGTAGTATAGGCTACGTTGACATTTTGTTTTCTTTGCATTCGGAATGTTAGCAATGTGATATTTTATTTGCCTTGTATTTTTGTTGTGATTAAAAGGTCGAATATAATCCATATTTTTGCAAGTAAACCGTACAACTGACTTAACATAGATTTGATTTAGTTGCAAGACTCTGGCCTCTCGAAACAGCCGAACACTAGAAAACATTCTGTCTCTGCCAAATATTACTTTCAATATATATTTTTGAGTGACAATAATTGAGTTTAAAACAGTTTTACAAGCAGAACCCCATACAGTTATGCAATAACCCAGGATGGATTCGATCAGCGCAAAATAAACAGTTTTTAGAGTTTGAATTTGCATAAATTGTTTTAGTTGTTTAAACTTATATATTAATTTGCGAATCCTACCTGTTACATATTCTGCGTGAGCATTCCACTTTAGATTGGAGTCAAAATATACACCCAAATATTTCAGCTTATCTTGTTTTTTTATTCTAAGCACGCAATTACAATTAACATTTACAGGACAGTCATAATTATGTAGTTTTATTTCACTTACTTCAGCAGATGTAGTCCTACCGATCGAGAAGCATACAAAGCTCGATTTTTCTGCATTTATTGTAAGGTAATTTGCATCAAACCATGATTTAATTATTTTCATAGCTATTTCAGCTTTTTTTGTGACTGCCTCCCAGTCTTTGTCTTTCACTATAACAGCAGTATCATCTGCAAAACAGACCACATCAACCTCTTGCGTTAGTTGCAACAGTTCGTTCACATAAATGGAAAAAAGTATAGGTCCGAGCACCGTCCCCTGTGGCACCCCGTAATCGACTGTTATGGAAGAGCTAATGGTATTATTGATCTTTACTTTTTGTGAACGATTTTTAAGGTAGCTCTCAAGCAAGTTCAGGCTAGTTCCGCGATAAAAAAAACTAGACGAACTTAACAACTACTTTACGAAACTTGTAAATAATAATAGTAACCC
Source organism: Polydrusus pterygomalis (assembly GCA_963969555.1). Taxonomy (NCBI): domain Eukaryota; kingdom Metazoa; phylum Arthropoda; class Insecta; order Coleoptera; family Curculionidae; genus Polydrusus; species Polydrusus pterygomalis. The sequence continues at coordinate 53,458,128 of OZ018379.1, forward strand.
TAAACGCGAACTTTTAAATTTCTATAAAAACAGTAGACTTTTTGACAACCACTTTACTTTTCGGCCAGTGGCGGAGAACGAAGTCTCTAATATAATTATTCAAATTAAATCTAAAGCCTTTGGAGCCGATAACTTAAACATAGATCTCATTTTATTATGCTGTCCGTTCATCATAACTCATGTAACCCACATCATTAACTGTTGTATTGATAAGTCCTACTTTCCGAAAAGTTGGAAATTTGCACATGTTGTCCCATTACCCAAAGTAAGCAATCCCACAGAGTACGGCCAGCTGCGGTCAATCTCGATATTACCGACATTTTCTAAAATCTTAGAGAAAATTATGGAGCAACAGATCAACTCTTATGTATATCAACACAATATTATACCAAAAAAACAGTCGGGATTTCGGGGGGGTTACAGCTGTGCCACTGCACTTTCCGATATTCTAGATGACGTAGTGGTGGCACACGATAAAAGTGAGGCTACAATACTTATTCTTCTATTCTTCTTGATTTCACCAAAGCCTTTGATATGCTGAACCATGACATTTTAACTGCTATATTAGCCTACATTGGCTTCTCACTCCAAACTCGATTACCTTGCTGGCTTCTTTTTTGTCCGACAGGGTTCAGAGAATTGTTCTTGATGGTAAAAAATCAGACCCCATAAATTTTAACACAGGTGTTCCGCAGGGGAGCATACTGGGTCCTCTTCTCTTCAGCATTTTTACCTCAAGCTTTATCAAATATTTAAAATACTCAAAGTATCATTTATATGCGAATGATACGCAAATTTACTTATCATTTAGGCTCAATGAGGTCCACACTGCCATCACTAAACTAAATGAGGATTTAAATGGGCTCTTGGACATAACGTCAAATCATCTACTTAAAATTAATCCCACTAAATCCATAGCCATCCATTTTGTAACGAAAACCATAGAAATGCCTTGTTAAACGTAATAAACTTGAAAATCGGTTCCGAAGTTATTCCCTTTAAAGAACATACAAAAAACGTGGGCCTTATTGTCGACACCAAGTTAAAATTTAGAGAGCATGTAACACAATGTTTAAAAAGGGGATTTTCCATGTTAAAAATGATTTACTCTCACAGACATTATCTTTCTCAAAAAACGAAAATGGAACTATGCGATTCATTAATCCTGTCCAATTGCAACTTTTCGGACAACGTTTATGGCCCCTTTTTGAACTCAGTTGACAACAGGCGGTTACAGAAACTTCATAATTCTTGTATAGGACTGGTGTAAAAAGGAATAAGACGTAGGCAAAGGGTATCACATAAACTTCGCGAGCTGGGCTGGCTAAACATGTTTAATAGACGTATTATAAAGTAATTAAATATAAAAGCCCTCCTTATCTTTACAACAAGCTTAAATTCCGGACGGACGTACATAATCTAAACATACGTAAGAAACATCTTTTGACCATACCAGGTCACAATAAAGAAATGTTTAAAAAATCCTTTTCCTACAATGTAGCTCATCTTATAAACAAATATAAAATAACAGATTTCTCACAAAGTGTTTTAAGTTTAAAAAAAAAATGAAGGTCGTATTGCTTGACCAACAGTAAATTCATTTCTATTCGCACAGCGACATTGATTTTCGTCTCTCTCTCTCTCCTCAACGACTCAATCTTCCTCTCTTTCAGTTTTTAAAGCCGTTACAATAACAGTTCTATAAATACCTTTTTCTTGCTACCTACCTATATTTTAATGAGATAATATCTCATGTCCTTAGTTTTTTTTCCTATAATGGTGTATTATCTACATAGAGGAATTATTGCTGATACATTTTATCTATATGATTAGGTTTTTTTTTTTCTTAATTTTTTATAGGGCTTCAATAGCACCTTCCATCGGGATGATGCTGCAAGCGAGCCTATTATTCCATTAATTGTAAATAGTACCTATACATGTATTTGTAATTAAGTTGTTTATTTTTGGAATAATAAATGTATTATTATTATTATTATTATTATTATTATTATTATTATTATTATTATTATTATACACGAATATTATGTCGGCATACTCCCTGTGACTGCATGTGTGGGGCATTGTAAGTATGAAAATCTTGGTTCAAGTCGATACGCTCAATATGAAGCTAACTGACAACTACTTTGCATGTCAAAACTATCAATCAAAATGTATCGGACGTTTAACACGTTAAACGCCATGGTAAATTTATAGAAATAGCCTCCCAGGCCAAGTTAATTATATTCAAAAACATCTATTTTTTTAAATTAACCACAGAATTTTTATTTTATCTCGAATTAAATTAAAAGTTCGAGTGAATACACGTTCCCTGTACGCCACAGCGGTCCGGCTATAATGTTTAACTAGGTTTGATAGAGGTCCGCTGGCGTACAAGGCACGAAAAATCAATTTAGTACCTGGCGGTCCCTACGGCCCGCGGTGGCGTGGTAGGTTATACTCTGAGCGGGCCCTAAAGACCACCGTGACGTTTAACGTGTTAAAACTAAAGCCTCCTTTATTATTTCAATATAAAAAAAAATTAGAACCGATTATTTCAGAAATGGTTGAGAATCGAACTAAAGCATATGGGTTTATTTTTGTTATTTTCACCCTCTGAACACATTAACAAAATATTGCCCTTTCCTCCCCAAACACCCTGTATATATACCTTTTTGTAACGCCATAAGATGTAATTTTTTAAAGTGTTAATTGGAAATACAAAATACCCATGGTCCTGTAACGGAACTTCTAAGGAACATCATTTTGGTAAAGTCATTGGAGATATGGTTTTGGTGGCCCATTAGTAATCCAGAATATCCATGGTCCACTGCCGGAGATCACATGGATATCTATTTTTGCAAAGCCATAAGGGTATAAGCCAGGAGGTTCATTGATAATCAAAAATACCTATACATAGTCCACTATTAGATGTTCATTGGTAATCCAAAATATCTATGGTCCTATAACGAGGTTCATTTTGGCAAATTCACTGAATCTATGGTTTTAGATATATCCAGAATGTCCATGTTGAGTAGGTACCTACAAATATATATTAAATTCGAACCTAAAAAAAAATTAAAAATATATCAATAACCTCAATGTAAAATTATTTTGAAAAAAATGAGTTGTTTAAAATTGTATTCTATTATTTCAGATTTTTTAATTGTAGCCCCCCCCCCCCCATTGATATTAATCATAATTTTGATATGCATTTTTTGTCCCCAAAATTATTATTTATTTCTTTTCAAAATTGTCATTTTGGCACCAAATGAAGAAAAGTTTTATTGTATTAAGGTCAATTTGTTCTACTTACATTAAGCTTATTCTGGTCTAATGAAAATGAGGCATAGGCTTTTGTAAAGACCTTTTACAAACACCCCGTAGAATGATGTTGTTGTCTGTATGTTCGTCTGCACCACATATACAGGCTGTCCATTTAGTGTGCCGGTGGACGATATATCGTAAACGGAATAAAACTTTTATGCAAAGTTTGTACAGGTTAACGTCGCGAACCATTTAAAAATAATTTTAAATATACAGGTAGGACCAAAAATCCAGGGTGGGCCAGATATATATTTTTTTAAATGAAACACCATATATTTTTTCATTATATTGAAGCCTTAAGTAGTCCTCTATTCTACTTTAAAAAAATTTTATCGTCAAATGCGACGTTGTCAAGATATGATTTTTTCAATGGATTTTTGGCTAAAAATGAGTTTACATGAAAATCGTTGAATTTTAACCATCTTTACAAATTTTTTTACTAAAAATTAGGAAGAAAAAGTTATAACATGTTAAATCACCAAACGGTTATTAGAATTGGTATAAGCACTACAGAGTGTTCAACATCTTGCTCCAAACTTAATGAATTTAAAACCAAGATTAAGTTTTTTTTTCAAATGAAACACTCTGTATTTTAAATTTTTTTCGAGAAGATATTTTAATTCTCTTTAATTTGATACCCTATTTTAAAAAGTTGTCGATGAAACCATGATTTTAAAAAATTGTGTCATAAAGGCAAGCGTAAATTCGTGATGCTTTCAATTTAATAACTAGTTGGTCATGCATTTCTATTAAATTTAACTTTTCTGCAAATGACAGACATAATAATCATCAATTATTTGACGTTTTATGGTGGCTCTGTCTACGTTAATTGTCCAAATAAATTTTAATTACACACGAGTAGAATTAGTAAATATGATTTACGCAATTGGAGAAAGTGATGGAAATTGTTTTATGGCATCACGTTTATACGCTCAGAAGTTTTTTTTATTTCCAAATTAGAACTAATTTTTCTGACACTTATTTCTGAATTCTCCATCACCGCCAACGCAGTGGCTAGTTGGTTATCTTCATTAAGCACTGTTTTGGTCCTAGATGTATTTTCATACTCTACGCTTCCCGTTCTGTCAAATCAATCCTGTAGTTTAATTATTGATTTCTCGTCCGGACATCGAGCTTCTGGAAACTTCTGAGCCTATAAACGTGATGCCATAAAACAATTTCCATCACTTCCTCCAATTGCGTAAATCATATTATATACTAATTCTAGTAAGTACTCGTGTGTAATTAAAATTTATTTGGACAATTAACGTAGACCATAAAACGTCAAATAATTGATGATTATTATATGTAATTGAGTCGATCGTTACTTGATGAAGATCCATATTAAATAAATACGTAAAAGAAACAACGTTAAGGTTTCAAATCTTCAAAAAATTGATTATTATGATTATTATGTCTGTCATTTGCAGAAAAGTTAATTTGATAAAAATGCATGGCCAACTAGTTATTAAATTGAAAGCATCACGAATTTACGCTTGCCTTTATGACAAAATTTTTTAAAATCATGGTTTTATCGACAACTTTTTAAAATAGGGTATCACATATTGGTATCAAATTAAAGAGAATTAAAATATCTTCTCGAAAAAAATTTTGTTTCATTTGAAAAAAAAAACGAAATCTTGGTTTTAAATTCATTAAGTTTGGAGCAAGATGTTGAACACTCTGTAGTACTTATACCAATTCTAATAACCGTTTGGTGATTTAACATGTTATAACTTTTCCTTCCTAAGTTTTAGTAAAAAAATTTGTAAAGATAGTTAAAATTCAACGATTTTCATGTAAATTCATTTTTAACCAAAAATCCATTGAAAAAAATCATATCTTGACAACGTATTTGATGATAAGAAATTTTTTATGTAGAATAGAGGACTACTTAAGGCTTCAATATAATGAAAAAAATATATGGTGTTCCATTTAAAAAAATATATGTCTGGCTCACCCTGGATTTTTGGTCCAACCTGTATATTTAAAATTATTTTTAAAAGGTGCGCGACGTTAACCTGTACAAGCTTTGTATAAAAGTTTTATTCCTTAAGTCGACCGTTTACGATATATCGTCCACCGGCACACTAAATGGACACCCTGTATATATAACCAGTATATCTCTAATGCCTTGTTATAATATTGTGTCCCCTATAGAGGACTAGAGCGGGATACGGAGTTTGCGCAGTTCACATCATTTTGTGGATCATGTACACACTGAACAGGGTGGGCGTAAAATGTATTTAACTATTTTTGGTACTAAATTTTTTAAACACTAGTTTATTACATAAGATAGCGAAGGTAGTTTATACAGGGTGATTCAAAAGTACTTTGACAAACTTCGGGAGGTAATTGCTGGCAATATTTTAACACGAAAAGTTCTTATAAACAGTGGTCTTTGGCGACTTCGTTACGGAGATACAGGGTGTTGAAATGTTAAAAGAAACAGTAATAATTTTTAAATAACTCCTTAACGAGTCATTTTTTTTTTAAGAAATTTTGTGAATTAAATAAGCATCTAAGGACACGTATTTTAAAAGTACAACACGTTCGTAAATTTAACCAGTGGCGTCGGTACAAAATGTTACTATCATATTTTTTGTGAAAACTATGCTACACCACTGACTTATTTTATTTTAACTTTTTTCTTATAAATCCCCCCTTTATTTAGAACAAAAAAGATCACGCCTGTTTTTTTGATACGAGGGACGGTTTAAGCGTAAATGATTATTTTATTTGAATATACACAAATATTAAAAAATGTGTTTTAAACTGATCAACCACTCAAATATTTATTACAGTATTTTAACGAATACCTACATACATACTGACTAATAAACAAATATGTATATGCCTAAGGAAGGTATCTGAGGATGCCTATTTTCTAAGTATATCACGTTTTCAGTGGCATACATATTTATTTATTAGTATGTTATTTTTTAATATTTTGTATTTTGACAAGGCGGCTTTGGAAATGCTTTTTTTGTGGATAAATTAAAATATATTTGGCAGTTAGTTACCACTGAGTTTTATTTCTTCAGTTTTGTTATTTTTAATGGTAACTAACTGTAAAATATATTTTAATTTATCGACAAAAAAAGCATTTCCAAAGCCGCCTTGTCAAAATACAAAATATTAAAAAATAACATACTAATAAATAAATATGTATGCCACTGAAAACGTGATATACTTAGAAAATAGGCATCCTCAGATACCTTCCTTAGGCATATACATATTTGTTTATTAGTAAGTATGTATGTAGGTATTCGTTAAAATACTGTAATAAGTATTTCAGTGGTTGATCAGTTTAAAACACATTTTTAAATATTTGTGTATATTCAAATAAAATAATCATTTACGCTTAAACCGTCCCTCGTATCAAAAAATTACACGTGATCTTTTTTGTTCTAAATAAAGGGGGGATTTATAAGAAAAAAGTTAAAATAAAATAGGTCAGTGGTGTAGCATAGTTTTCACAAAAAATATGATAGTGACATTTTGTACCGACGCCACTGGTTAAATTTACGAACGTGTTGTACTTTAAAAATAAGTGTCCTTAGATGCTTATTTAATTCACAAAATTTCATTAAAAAAAAATAACTCGTTCAGGAGGTATTTAAAAATTATTACTATTTCTTTTAACATTTCAACACCCTGTATCTCCGTAACGAAGTCGCCAATGACCACTGTTTATAAGAACTTTTCATGTTAAAATATTGCCAGCAATTACCTCCCGAAGTTTGTCAAGGTACTTTTGAATCACCCTGTATATATCTTAACCAGAGTAATAAATTAAATGGCACTATTATAGTGCCTCTATTATAAACTAGACAATACAAAACTTAAAAATCACACAAACACTACAAGACAAAAATGAAAATAACGAGTGACCGGTTCTGTTTGCATCGAAGCAACAGCTGATAGTACATATTGTTTTGTGTTGTTAAAACGTCGATGTCAATGAGCATTTATTTCTGAAAAAGATAAACACGTACTTGCTTATTTTAATAGAGTAAGCATCGTAGGTACCAATTTTCAGCAATATAGCTTAAAATTATAGAAAGTGTACCCCCCTTAAAATAGACTACACCACTTCTTTCCACCCCTAGGTGGATTTTGGAAAAATGACGAAACACGTTTATCATTATTTTATTAAAGGAACTATACAAATTTTAAAAACCTCCAACAGTTGTAGTTTCTGAGACAAAGAAATTCCTATAAAAATTTCAACCCCCATTGTAACCCCCCCCTTAGTAACTTACAAATAACTTTACAAAACCATTTAACGTCAGGTGCGTCCCTGATATGTGGTTGAAAGGAAAATCTCCGTCACTAGACAATGGCCTAGTTTGGTACACTGATGGATCGAAAACGGCCAACGGAGTAGGCGCAGGTATATTTGGGGAAAGACCCAGAATGGAAATCAGCATCCCCCTGGGAAACTACGCCACAGTATACCAAGCAGAAGTTCATGCGATACAAGCGTGCGTACAAAAGAATCTTGAAAAGGGCTACCACGACCAAAAGATACACATAATTAATTTGTGTTGGGCTACATGCTTGTTGAAACTGTTGTTCCATTGCACAGGAAGAAAAAAATAATAACTACTACTACGTTTCACAAATATATTCAGTTTCCTGACACGTGTTTCGGCCCTTTCGGGTCATTTTCAAAGGAGTACAAGAAGATACTAAATTCTGCGGGACATTACAAAGGTATTTATATTATATTATGGTAACTATGGTGATAACTATCATATTATGGTAACTATATAGTTACCATAATATGATATAACTACCTTTGTAATGTCACGTAGAATTTAGTATCTTCTTGTACTCCTTTGAAAATGACCCGAAACGGCCGAAACACGTGTCAGGAAACCGAATATATTTGTGAAACGTAACAAGTAGTTATTATTTTTTTCTTCCGGTGCAAAAGATACACATCCCGTCGGACAGCCAAGCTGCCCTGAAGGCTCTAAACTCCTTCCGATTTGCATCAAAAATCACAATGGACTGCCTTAACGACCTAAAAGACCTAGCAGCCAGAAACAACAGGGTTGAAACTCCTTTGGATTTCTGGTCATTCAGGGATAAAAGGTAACGAAAAAGCAGATGAACTGGCAAGAAGCGGATCTGCTCAAAATTTCAGGGGCCCAGAACCCGCCCTTGGAATATCAAAAAAGGTAACCAAACCAACATTGGACAGATGGGCGCAAAAACAACATATCTCGATGGAACGGTACACGCACGGGCCGTTATCAATAGGCCCTCGAAGAAGCTGCTCTTGACGCGCTCCAAGTTAAAACAAGTGACCGGCCTACTAACAGATTATTGTCACTTAAGAAACCACCTTCAATGAATGGGAGTCTATAATGGACCCATTGAATACAGACTTTGAAGAGGATGAAACCGCCTTTCATATCATATACAGCTGCGAAGCGCTAAACCGTAAAAGATTCAAAATCTTCGGAACATTCGACGTGGCGATATCCTCCCGCATTACAAACTTGGAAGAAAACTACTGGACCTCATAGAAGGAACAAACCTTTTCCAACAAGACTGGGGCGCACAATAAGCCAGAAGGCTGCAGTGTAAGAAGCTTTAACCAACCAACCCCTTAGTGGTTGATTTTCGAAAAATCCCTTCTCAGTGGATGCCTACGTTATAGAGTAAAGACATCCTCCAAATTTTATGATTCTAGGATTAGGAGTTTACGATGGGCGTTACTGAATCCAGTTCACATTTAAATTCTAGTTTCCAAAAAATTAAGAGAAGAGAAAATAAGCAAGAAAACAAATAATGTCAGAAACAAAAAAAAAACATGAGAATCATTTGAAGTAATTTTTTAGTTTTCTATCTCTTTGATCTCCAATATTGTTTGTTCTGGATGCCGATATCTACATTCTTGGTTATTTCTTGACACCAATGAGTTCAATATTTTCTGGTTTGGCTTTGAATTTTCAAGTTAGTTGAGTTAGTCTTTGTTTGATGGGTTATATATTTGTATTTTGGTATAGTACTTCGTTGCTGGGATTGTGAAGTGGGATTTGCGGGTGCCGAAGACTGATGTTTCTACTTCTTTAAGAGGGGAGTATCAATATGTTTGTTAACCTATAACCTATTTCGCGTGGAATATTTATTTATTTTTCTAGCTTTTACACAAAATTTAAATAAAATGAATATCGACTGCATATTTTATAGGTACGGATATAATTGACATATTAAATAAATTTCAAGGAACTTCATGTATTAGTTTATTAAAATTTTATCGCGAAAGATATCGGGTAAGATTTTTTTAACGTAATTATGTCATTGTTCTTTTACTATACAATTCTTCCAAAATTAGCATTGAAATAAATCGACATTTTTGTAATATATCAGATATTACCTACATAAATAATGTGCCGACGATATTTTTTTATTTAAATGTTTGTTAAAAAAATAATGAACTAAAAAAAACAAGGCGCTTGTTGATTGCCCAGTATTATCAGCGCCTGTAATGTTGTGGTTAAAAAGTAGAAGTTGTGAGTTTTTTGGGTTTGGTATTACTCTCCATTTTTTAAACCAATCTTCAATGGTTATAACTGCCTCCTGTAGTTTTTTGTGGCTTTCCAAGTGAAATTCCTGTGAGCTATTATACCGTGCGAGCAAAAATTATTTGTATCAAAGAGGGCCTTGCATCTAAGGACGTAATGCTTAGCCGTAGAGCAGTAATACCTGTTGGGTGTTAATAACTACCTGAATTAACAATTAATCAGTTATTCCGTCATCTTTGACAGTCGTTACAAGTAATTTGATTCATCGCTAATTTTTGAAACGGGGTTAAAGTAAATGGTGAGTGGCAATACAATCCGGGTTTGCGCATGGACGATTTTCACTGACTCACTAACGTTGCTTTTATTGCTGGGGATTTTTATTATTGCCTGAAAAGAACTGTGGCTGTGTTTAGGGAAACAGGTTCTATACAACACAAAAAAGGAGCAGGAAGACCATCTATAAGAACAGAAAAATGAAATATGAAGAGATGTGTGAATTTATGCTTGGAGCATAGCGGTGGCCAATTTCAGCAATTTATAATAATAATAATAATAATAATAATAATAAACAATCTTTATTCAGATAATCATTACAGTAAGTAGAAAAGATAATAATAAAAATAAAAATAAAAATCCTATTCAATGATATCTGAAAAGGCGAAGTTCATTCCTTGCTAGTAACAAGGGTTGGTCTTCCACTTAACCTCAAACAACAAAAATTACAATGTATATAGGTACACCTTTAAAAGTAATTCCAAATTAAATAACAAAATAAAGATCATGTTAATAACACTAAAATAAATTCTGTACTAATGCAAACATATTAATAAGTAAAGACAGTGCAGGAGACGGATGAAGGAAAGAAAGAAAAAGCAAGAAAAAGAAAAAGCACGACCCGAAAGCAGAAAACTTTAAACACCCAGTAATATACTTTTATATATTTTTTTAAAAGTTAAAATAGATTTAGTTTTAAGGTCTAGACCAATAGAATTATAGATAGCGGATATGTTATAAGAAAAACTACGTTCAAACAGAGCAGTTTTATGGATAGGTGGTGTAATAGTGCCCTTAAATCTAACGTTAAGGTTGTGTACATCTGTACGGAAAACTATTTTTTTGTGCAAATATGACGGATTTCTAAGCAGTATTATTTTGTGAAAAGGCACAGCCGAATGAAAATGTATTCACTGTTTCATACTTAACCACCCAGCATCTCTTAACTTGTGCCTGACAGAATGACGCTTCCGGACACCGTAAGCAAATCGTAAACAATAATTTTGTATCTTTTGAATTCTTTGAGACGTCACAGCAGTCAAGCATGGACCATACACAACATTACAGTGATCAAACGTGGACAAGACTAGCGATTCGCATAACATAAGCTTAACGTTTGAATCTAATACAGTGCGAGAATTGTATAGCAGCTTAAGCTTGATGCAAATAATTTTTGCTCGCACGGTATCAGTGTCGTCTGCATTGTAGCAAGTAGCGGTTGTTGTTGTCATGTCCGCACACATGACAGCAATATAATATATTATATATAAGGTTAGCGAGAGTGGAGAACCCTGTGGCACACCTTGTTCAGGGGTAAATTTTTCAGATACTACACGGTCGGTAATTAATATCATATTTCTGCGATAATCTAGCAAAGTTGTAGTTCAAAAATTCTTTACCTTGATCTCTTTGAATGTTTTTGGTGGTTATCACAAATTTCAAAATATTGCCTTTGTAATTAGTCGTTTACTGAAGCTCTCAATCGTAATCGAATGGCTTTTTTTGGAGCGTATGCCCTCTATCTTTAAATATAAATATGCAAAGCTTCTATCCAGTCACTCATGCTAGGTCCAAAGTCCCTCTTTTGAATAGCAAGAATTATTTTAAAAAAAATATTATATGATTGTCAAAACTACGTCTGGCTACAAAGCGTGGTCACTATTCTTGCACATGCTTGATGTGCGTGTCGGCTAATAATAACCTCACCCGACAAATTTCACATTGCTCAACAAAATCTGTTAGTTGTATTTCTTATTTTTAAAATTTTAAAAGTGTTTCCAAGTATTTCACCTAAGTTTTAAGGTGTATCAGTAGTTCTTTAGGTAAGTGTATGTATTCTTACCACATGTGGGTTATAAATTATGGACTATAAAATGGATCAATAATAAGAATTTGCTGCGATTTTGGTTTTCGTACAAATAATACTCGCTTAAATGTGTTTTTTAATTCGGGTCCCTTGGGACGCTTTGAATTCAAGTATTTAGGGACAACTTAAGATTTGCTTGTTTAATTCTTGTTGCAGAATGGCGAAGTTTACGGGCAGAACAACTAATCGTGGTTCATATATAGACCGACCATAACCTCATTCAAGCTGTAAAATTTATAATAAACGATCATCACAGTATAAGAGAAGCAGCAAAAAGTATAGTGTATCCTAGACCACTCTTCGCAGGCTGGTTATTGACATTAAAAATGATTTGGAAATTCGAACAATTCCCAAAATTGGAAGATTTGAGGTTACCTTTAACTCAAAATATTAAACTATACTTGTTGATCACGTTAAAGATATGGACTATAGATTAATGCCATTTACGAGAAAATAATTTTTAAACTTAAACTTGTTGACACTTCTACCAAAAATTAATATCTACTTCGATATTTTAACTGGAACAACCTGTATTTTATTTTATTTTCGAACCCCTTATCAATTAACAATCTTCTTTCACATTATCTTATACCTATCTCTTACCGTTTCTACAATAATAATTAAATTCCAATTTTTTGACAGAAAACGAAAACTTAAAAAAATGTTGACATTTTTTTTTTAATTGGTAAACACTTAAATAATACCAGGGGGATTTTAACCCTACGCCCAAATCTTAGTCGCGATATACAGGGAGGTTTAAAAATACAGTTAACTTGTTTTAAAGGTGACCATAAGTATATTTTTTTAAATGTAACACCCTATATATTATCACTGAATTGAAAAGCTACCTAAATTGGCTCTTTATTTTTATAATTCATATCTATACCTACCTAACTAGTCAAGTTTTCGACTTATAAGCGACTATTTGTAAAATTTTCTCGACAATTTAATTTTAATCGGGTTTCAGTAAGTACCTAGGTAGTCATTGCTTGATATAAAAATTATGTCACTTTCGTTATTGTTGTGGTATTTTATTAAATATTACCGATACAGGTGCTGAATAGCGTTAAAAATTATGAAAGAAAACTATGCAAATGCAGTCCACACAAATTTAATTATTTTATTTAAAAAGTGTGATAACATTTTCGCTAGAACATAATATAGTGTAATGAAATACACCCAAATCTACAGCTAATGATCCTCGGGAAATTTTCACGAATACAGAAGAATTTAGACGGTTAACAAATACCAACATTTTTAACACGCTTTTATTAGCTTCACCTGTATGCTTGTATGTTTGTAACCGACTTCTTTGAACCCGATTTTGACCCACTTTAAACGGTCAGATTTAATTTTAATTTTGTAGACTTATCAAGAACCGCTGACAATACAATAATTTGTTAAGTTTATCCTATTATCCTGATCAGGATCGCCGGAATTAAATAATTTCCTTATAGATACTCTGTATAAGAGTGAGAGAGATAGAGCTCACCGTATGCGCATGCGTATTATCTACCTACTTTCCGGCTTGAGCACTCGGCTTAATAGTGTTGGTACATTATTTCGCTTTGTGCTATATTTTTCGTATATCGAGCACCCCACGCTTTTTTTACAATAATTCTAATGTTTATCGTTCATTATTATTTTCTGCCTATATTAAGAATTTCTAGAATTATTTTAAACTATATTTATTTTCCGCTTTTTAGTTTGATTAATTATTAAAGCGTGTTTTTTAGTTTTTTTAAACTATATTTAGTTAAGTTAACGTTTTCCGACAAAAAAAATGGAATTTAATTATTATTGTAGAAACGGTACGAGATAGGTATAGTACAATGTTAAAAAAAGTTGTTAAGAAATTACTAGGGGTATCGAGAATACAATAAAATAAAATACGAAATTACTAAGTATTAGTTTTTGGTAGAAGTGGTAACACTGTAAAGTCAAAAATATTTTAGATAAATAGAGCAGGACCAAATTTTCAGAATAATTCGTTACCTGCTTCGTGATATAGGTCTAACCTTTCATCCACCGTGAATCACCATGTATTTCTTATTAAAATTCTGTTGCTCCATTTATTAACCAGTTTTCAGTTTTTATTTATCTCACTCCCTTTTTTTTAAATAAAAGGCTTAGGTGTTCTGTCCTACCCGACTTTCCCCTACACACTGATATGCACTTAATGTTTTTATTTGAAATAATAGTATATTCCAATGATCTCCCATAAAAATATTATGTTATCTACGGATTTCTGCAATATACCCCACCCCAATAACAACAAAAGGTGATTAAAGTCCAATAATAACAACCACATTATGTTTCATTGAGTTATATTAAACCAGATTTCTTACATAATATTATAATTAAAATGGTAACAATATTTTATCATAATGAGGTCCTGCGGTGAAGTTCTTAAATAAAGCTTCAAATCGGTGGCTTTAATTTAAATTAATTGAAGCAATGGTTGTGGGTCTAACACCGCAATCAGCTACTGTAGCTCCCTTTATACAGTAATCAGTGGCAATTTGCCAGTACGTTCCATGAGGACAGTGCATATGGTAGGCAATGCCACCGCTGCAGGAGTAATAGGAACCACAGTCGTCTTTGTCAGCCAAATAGACACCGGGACCTGATGGGGGATCAATTTCTGGACATGTGCCTGTAAAAATTAAGTAGCAAAATTAATTTTTGTTTTGAATAAGTATAGCGGGAATGAGGGCAGGCAATGAAATGACACAATTATATTTCTTCCAACGTTTCGTTTTATATTAAAACTTTTTCAAAGGTCTGAAATGAGAGAGAGAATACAAATACAATAAAATAATGCGATAAAATTCAAAATACAAATACAGTTATAACAAAAATTAAAAAGAGGCAGTAGGTCTCTAATCAATACATAAATACGTCACAACTTTGGCCATTAAATAAATAGTTGTTGTTTAGATAAAATTATAAAATATACATGAAAAATATGATTTAATAACAAATACACATTAGGTACATACAATAAAAAGATCTTTAAGCCTGTATACGATTACCACACAAATTACATAAAAAATTAAAATATTCATTAGTAGCGTGTATTTCCGCCTCTACTTCTAATCACCGCTTCACCTCGGCGAAGTATACTCGAAATTAGATTTGCTGTTTGGTTATAGTCAATATCATTTCAAGTGTCAATAACTATGGCTACTATGTCTTGTAAAGTTGCAGGAGGAGGCTGCTACAGTTTTAATTTTCTGCCAACAATGTTCCATAAATGCTCAATGGCGTTAAGATATGGACTGCGCGATGGCCAATTCAGAGTCTGAATGTTTACCTCGTGTAAATATTGATTCAAAATGCTCGCTACGTGAAGTCTTGCATTAGTGTGCATTAACAAAAAGTCATTGTTATTCATATAAGGAGCGAAAGGTATAACGTACTCACGACAAATTATCATCATTAATATACCTTTCGCTGTTTAAAGAACCTCCTGCTAAAGGGACAATATATGCCAGCGCTCTTAAGGAATTTTCTCCCCAAGCTATCACAGAGCCTGCACAATCGAATCACTGTCAACGCGTTCAATTCAAAATGCTCGCTACGTGAGTTCTTGCATTGTTTTGCATTAACAAAAAGTCATTGTCTATATAAGGAGCGAAAGGTATAACGTACAACGTACTCACGACCAAATATCATTAATATAGATTTCGCTGTTTAAAGAACCTCCTGCTAAAGGGACAATATATACGCTCTTAAGGAATTTTCTCCCCAAATCATCACAGAGCTTCCACAATCCAATAACTCTCAACGCGTGCAATAACTTTTTGTTAATGCATGATAATGCAAGAACTCACGTAGCGCGCATTTTGAATTAATATTTACACGAGGTAAACTTTCAAGCTCTGAATTAACCATCGCGCAGTCCAGATTTAAACCCCATCGGCATTTGTAGGACATTATTGACAGAAAATTAGAACAGCGTCAGCCTTGTCCTGCAAGACATAGAAGCGATAGTTGTTGAAACTTGAAATGATATTGACAAAAGCCAAATTTAATTTCAAGTATACCTCACCGATCTGAAGCGGCGATTGTGAGTAGAGACGGAAACACACGCTTCCTTTATTCTAATAAATTTTAAAAACCTCTAAACCTTTTGTGAATAACAATTGTTGTTAACTATCTTACTTTAAGAAATAATCTACCGTTTCTATACACATCAGCGAACCTGTATAATGCAACAGAAAATTTTAAAATACGGTTTTCTCGAAACAAATAGTTTGCGAATTTTCGAAGAACTTCTACGATGTATGTACTGATGTATTATTTATATGATGGGTTATTATCGATATTTTTGTTATAATAAATATTAACTAAACGTATAAAAAAATAGGTACTTACCATCTGGATTAGCGCTTGTCAGGCTTAAAAGAAAACCGAAGACAACGAAGGTTATTAAAAGTTTTGGAGACATTTTGTTGTCGGGTACAATAATTTAGCTCAGTTACTCTCAACTGATGTTGTCTACTTTAATGCTATTTTCTGTGAAATATTTTGATATAAATACTAAAATTACCGGAAACGCAAAATAAGTAAATACTATACGTATATCTTTTTGATCGAGTGTATGACATATTTATAACGTTTTAAGTGCTAAGATATCGATTTGTTAAGATTTCCGGACGCTGTTAAATGATATTTCCGTTCTAAAATCGAAAAATATTTTTTTGTTGTTTACTGTTTAAAACAGCAGAGTAAATTTGCAATTTCAAAAGATTTATACAGGGTTGTGATAAAGAAAGAGATCATCCTTTTATATAGAATATCGTCCGCTTAATCAAGAATCTCTTGGACCCGTCAAATAAATTGTTTTGAAAAGATATTTTACAGGGTGGATTATAAAAATGTTACGTGTATCACCTTTAATTTCTTTTAATGAAACAAATTATGTTTTTAAATTCTACATTCAATTCTAGCAATTTTTCATAAATCAGGCCTTATACC
Source organism: Polydrusus pterygomalis (assembly GCA_963969555.1). Lineage (NCBI taxonomy): Eukaryota > Metazoa > Arthropoda > Insecta > Coleoptera > Curculionidae > Polydrusus > Polydrusus pterygomalis. The sequence goes on from OZ018379.1 coordinate 53,475,117, forward strand.
TATCTTCAACCGTTAAAAATATAGATCTCCCTCTTAATGCCAGATTAATTTCGCTTGATGTAAGGAATGTGTTCCCCTCATCTGCTTGTGTTGAGTTGATTGAGGGATTGCTAAAGGCCAAGATACTTCCTAATTTGCTAATTTTAGACCTACGGTATGGAAAGTTGGACACTGAAAGCGAATACCATTAACAAACTAGAAGCTTTCGAGATGTGGCTATAGTGCAGAACCCTTAAAATATCTTGGACGGCGAAATTAACAAATGAGAAAGTTCTTACGTGTCAACAAAGAACGTGAACTGTTTGAAACAATTAAGAAGAGGAAAACGGCATACCTGGGACATATGCGAAGTGAAAGATACCAATTCTTGCAGCTGATGATTGAGGACACACTAGGAATCGGAAGGAAGATGTCTTGGCTGTAAAACATCAGGCAATGGACAGGGAAAAACGATGTTCAGTCGCTGATACACACCGCGAGAAATAGAGAAGCGATGGAAAATGTTATCGCGAACATTCATTAGTGGATACGCACCAGAAGAAGAAGAAGGCCTTTTTTAACTATCAAAAACTGTGTTAGAACAAAACTTTTTCAAATTTAATAAAAAATATTTTAAGCAAAAAACAGGTTTGGCAATGGTGCCTTATTGCCTTTCTCCGTTCCTTAGAGATATCTTTATGAAAAGTCTAGAAAGTGTAAGAATAAAGAGTGATTTTTCAAATTACTTAATGGGCTACAAGAGGTATATAGATAATATATGTACTGTTTGGAATGGAAGTAATGATTAATTGGTAGAATTTCTGGATTTTTCAACAATTTACATCCTAAAAAAAGGTTTTACACTTGAAGTTGATACAGAAGGAAAATTACTCTTTCTTAATCTTCTTCTGACTGAAAATACTAATAAATTAACTTTTAAGTCTATAGAAAACCCCCATCAACAATAAAATGCAGTTTACTTCAAACTCACCTTATTCACATCAATTTTCGGCGTTCAACTCGTTCTTTTATAGGTTATTTAAATTGCCTTGATCAAAAGATGCCTTAAATAAAGAACTGTCCATAATAAAACAAATAGCTGTAAGCAACGGTCGCTCCACTTCTCGTGATTTAAACTCGACGCTCGGACAATTATAATAGCTGTCTAAACCTTAATTAATAATATAACTACTAATCGTTTTAAAAAAATTTTAAAATTCTAATTTTATTAAGGTTTTCATTTAAGGGAAAAAAAAGATTTTAGGATTTCCACATATTTAATTAGTGAGGAACTTATGTCATTAAACAATTTTACAAGTTATATAAAATTGTTGTTAAGTTATGTTTTTTTATATCGTGCGAGCAAAAATTATTTGCATCAAAGAGGGCTTGGATTAAAAAACGTAGGGCTTGGTTTAGATCACAATGATATGGGGACGATATATCTAACCAAATCTAGGTTAAAATTTTGTTAAATTCATATTATGACATGATATGCCAAACTAATGAGTAATAAAATAAGTAGACAAATACAAATTTACTTTTGTTGTTTACAAAATTAACAAAGTAAGAAAATATAGAAAAAAAAATAAGAAATAGTCCTGCATATTCCATAAGATCTTCCGACTTTCCACTTCTTGGGACAGGCGTCTTATACAATTTGTTGGCGTATTTTGCATTATTTCACGAACGTTTGCAACAAGTTCTTCTGTTCTTACAGATGGTCTTCCTGCTCCTTTTTTGTGTTGTATAGAACCTGTTTCCCTAAACGCAGCCACGGTTCTTTTCAGGCAATGATAAAAATCCCCAGCAATAAAAGCAACACTAGGAAAATTTTCGTGAAAATCGTCCATGCACAAACCCGGATTGTATTTCCACTCACCATTTACTTTAACCCCGTTTCAAAAATACGCTTCAACCATGAATTTTTTGTGCTGTTCCGTAAAGCCCATTGTGTGAATTGTTCAAGAAATTGGAAAAATTAGCGATGAATCAAATTACTTGTAACGACTGTCAAAGATGACGGAATAACTGATTGATTTTTAATTCAGGTAGTTATTGACACCCAACAGGTATTAAGCTCTACGGCCAAGCATTACGTCCTTAGATTCAAGGCCCTCTTTGATGCAAATCATTTTTGCTCGCACGGTATTAAATTAATTTAATTACTTTACAAACATCTTATTTATACTTATTTTGTTTTTAAAATTTAATTTTCTGTTAGTTAAAATTTTCTAAAATATATTAATTTATTTTAATTAAATTGACTGTTACAGTTATTAATATCATATTTCTGCAATAATCTAGCAAAGTTGTGGTTTAAAAATTCTTTACCTTTATCTCTTTGAATGGTTTTGGTAGTATCACAAATTTTAAAATATTGCCTTTGTTACTATTTGTTTACTGAAGCTTTCCAGTGTAACCGAATGATTTTTCTTGAAAAGTATGCCCTTAATCTATCTTTAAAAATAATCATCCAAAGCTTCTATCCAGTCACTCTACCTCTTCTGAATAGCGAGAATTATTTCAATCCAAAAAATATTATATTATTGTCAAAACTACGTCTTTAAAAGCCACCAAAGCTTCGTTAGCATTGTTTCAAAGGCTTGAGTCGTTTAGTCCGGGACATTAGGTAGCGTGGGGCATCTTAAGGTCCAATATTTCTTGGATCAATGGTACATTCCACATGCTTGATATGCGCGTCGGCTAATAATAACCTAACCCGACAAATTTAATATTGTTTAACAGAATCTGTGAGTTGCAAGTATTTCACTTAAGTTTTGTGGTGTATCAGTAGTTCTTTAGGTAAGTTTATGTATTCTTACCAAATGGGGGTCATAAATTATGGACTATAGAATGGATAAATAAGAATTTGCTGCGATTTTGGTTTTCATAGAATTACTACTGGCTTGAATGTGTTTTGTAATTCGGCTAGCTTGGGATACTTTATATTCGAGTATTTCGGGACAACTTAAGATTTGCTTTTTTAATTCTTGTTGCAGAATGCTGCAGTTTACGGACAGAACAGCTAATCGTGGTTCATATGCATATTATATAGACCGATCATAACCTCATTCCATTCAAGCTGTAAAATTGGTAATAAACGAACACATCACAGTATAATAGAAGCAGCAAAAAAGTATAGTGTATCCAAAACCACTCTTCACAGGCGAGTTATTGACATTAAAAGTGGTTTGGAAATTTGAACAAAGCCCAAAATTGGAGATTTGAGGTTACCTTTAACTCAAAATATTAAACTATACTTGTTGATTACGTTAAAGATATGAACTACAGATTATTGCCTTTACGAAAAAAAAATTTTTAATTTTGCATTTGACTTGAGTGTCTTAAAAAAGTTTTCCGCAGGTATAGCATGGGAAAGAGGACTACCGAAAAGGACTTTTATTATCGGCTTCTAAATCGTCATCCACAACTAGCTTTGCGATGTCCAGAAGCCACTAGCCTCGCAAGGGCGATTGGTTTTAATAATCTGATTAATAATCGACAAGCTGGAAACTCCTATGAGTAGGTACTTACAAATTGCACACGAAAAATGTGACGACATTGATACGTCATCACTTTATTACACATGAGACTTGTAAACCTTCTTGCTAATTCTTTTGTTTCATAAAAGTTTTGTTACGAAAATCAGTCCAATTTTTGTACTGTGCCAGGTAACCTTCAACAATTAGATGACTTGAAAAAAATAGGTAAATTTTAGTATTTAAATGAAGCTATTTTTTAAAATTTTATATACAGGGTGATTCCCAGTGGATGATACGTTAGACGTATATGTCGAACCAGCTAACGAATTGAGCTGAAAATTTGGTCATTACATAAACTGACATGCTCTATTTATCTAAAATATTTTTGACGATAGTGAAAAATGACTAGCCACTTCGATATTTTAAATGGAACACCTTGTATTTTATTTTATTTTCGAAATCCTTATTAAAATTTGTACATATTTCAATTTTTTTTTTATTTCATTTAACACGAGTTCACTGTCCGTACTTATATGTGCAAAAAATATATTAGATTTCAGTATACAATTTTTAACATGTATAAATAATCTACGAATTTTTGCAATATATTCCACCCCAATAACAACAAAAGGTGATTAAAGTCAAATAATAAAAACTGCATTATTTTTCATTGAGTTATATTAAACGAGATTTCTAACATATTATAATTAAAATGGTAACAATATTTTATCATAAAGAGGTCCTGCGGTAAAGTTCTTAAATAAATCTTCAAATCGGTGGTTCTAATTTAAATTAATTGAAGCAATGGTTGTGGGTCTAACACCGCAATCAGCTACTGTAGCTCCCTTTATACAGTAGTCAGTGGCAATTTGCCAGTACGTTCCATGAGGACAGTGCATATGGTAGGCAATGCCACCGCTGCAGGAGTAATAGGAACCACAGTCGTCTTTGTCAGCCAAATAGACGCCGGGACCTGATGGGGGGTCAATTTCTGGACACGTACCTGTAAAAATTAAGTAGCAAAATTAATTTGTGTATTCTTCGAGTACCTAGGTATAGTATACCAATTTTCAAGATTTAATGCTAAAAATTAATTTTGTCAAATAGCAATTATGTTACTTCATAACCTTTTAACAAATTGCAAAAATAGCCGTAACAAATTCACTAACTTTTTTAAACATTTAATATTAACGATTACCACTCAAATTACATAAAAAATTAAAATATTCTTTAGTAGCGTGTATTTCCGCCTCTACTTCTAATCACCGCTTCACCTCGACGAAGTATACTCGAAATTAGATTTGCTGTTTGGTTATAGTCAATATCATTTTAAGTTTCAACAACTATCGCTTCTATGTCTTGCAAAGTTGCAAGAGGAGGCTGATACAACATGCTCAATGGGGTTAAGATATGGACTGCACGATGGCCAATTCAGAGTATGAATGTTTATATAAGGAGCGAAAGGTATAACGTACTCACGACCAAATGTCAATAATATACCTTTTGCTGTTTAAAGAACCTCCTGCTAAAGGAACAATATATGCCCGCACTCTTAAGGAATTTTCTCCCCAAATCATCACAGAGCCTCCACAATCGAATCACTCTCAACGCGTGCAATAACTTGTTAATGCATGATAATACAAGAATTCACGTAGAGCGCAATTTAAATGAATACTTACACGAAGTAAACGTTTAAGCTCTGAATTAACCATCGCGCAGTCCAGATTTAAACTCCATCGGGCATTTGTGGGACGTTATTGACAAAAAAATTAGAGCAGCGTCAGCCGTCTCCTGCAAGACATAGAAGCGATAGTTGTTGAAACTTGAAATGATATTGACCAAAACCAAATTTAATTTCAAGTATACCTCGCCGATGTGAAGCGGCGATTGTGAGTAGAGACGGAAACACACGCTACTAATGTCTATTTTAAATTTTCGTGTAATTTGTGTTGTAATCTTTAATAATATTTAATGTTTTAAAAAAGTCAGTTATGATATTCTAATAAAAACATGCCGAGTTGTAAAAATCCCCCTATTTTTTTATTAGTGAACATAACTAGGTGATTCAAAAACAAAATTAAGAAAACATAATAAGGCTAAAGTTAGGTATTAAATGCAATATTTTTTTAATGCTAGAAAAACACCATATTTTTGTTACACCCGGTATACAACGACAATTACCCATTAAAATTAATACAGTAATATTCTTAAGAAATGAGCCAATAATAGGTACGCAAAAAAATCATTCAAATGGACAGTAGGTTTAGAAGAAATATAACATCAAAATTGTATAATCGACCGTTTCCATGCATATAAGCGACCCTGTATAATGCAACTGGAAATTTTAAAATACGGTCGTCTCGAAACAAATAATTTGCGAATTTTCGAAGAACTACGATGTAGGTACTGATGGGTTATCATTGACATTTTTGTTATAATAAAAATTAAGTAAATGTATAAAAAAAAGGTACTTACCATCTGGATTAGCGCTTGCCAGGCTTAAAAGAAAACCGAAGACAACGAATGTTATTAAAAGTTTTGGAGACATTTTGTTGTCGGGTAAAATAATTTAGCTCAGTTACTCTTAACTGATGTTGTCTACTTTAATGCTATTTTCTGTGAAATATTTTGATATAAATACTAAAATTACCGGAAACGCAAAATACGTAAGTACCTACTACACGTACTTATATCTTTTTGATCGAGTGTGTGACATATTTATAACGTTTTAAGTGCTAAGATATCGGTTTGTTAAGATTTCCGGAAGCTGAGTTTAATGATATTTCCGTTCTAAAATTGAAAAATATTTTTTTGTTTTTTACTGTTTACAACAGTACAGGCAGAGCAAATTTGCAATTTCAGAAGGTCTATACAGGGTTATAGTAAAGAAACGGATCAGCCTTTGATATAGAATACCGCCCACTTAATCAAGAATCGCTCCGACCCGTCAAATATTTTTTTTTAAATGCACTTTTTTAGAAAAGTTACAGGATTTGTACCAAGCAAGATACAGTACAGTACTATACACAGTGAGTCCCAGAAGTAATGTCTAAATTCATTTAAAATTCAGCGGTAAGTTTTTTGAAAAAACGCTCGTACCCGTCGATTTTTATTTTTTAATGTGTTTTTTTGTGGTAATTTCATGTATACAGGGTAGCTCAAAAATAAGTTACGACCATCAACTTCATTTTTTCAAATGAAAACATATATTTTTTATTTCATTTTTGAATTTTGCATTGAATTCTAAGCATGTTTCATGTACCATGTCCTATACATAAACTCAACAGTTATTGAATTAGGATTGAAAATATATCATTTAGGGAATCCAACGATCTATCAAATCTTTTGGCAATATGGCATTTTGGGCTCCCTAATAAGTACTGTCTGTCACTGTCACCGTTTATTTCCATAGAAACTGTATGACAATTTTATTTCAAATAAGTATAATTATTGTCAAGCGTAGTTTCAAAGGTGCTGTTTTCACAATAATGGTGAAGTTAACGGAACGGGAAAAAATTGAAATTCTATGCATGGTTGGGTTTGGTGATAAAACACGTAGGTACTCAAATAGAAACAGCCCAATTATTTAATGAAATCCATCCTGATCGTCCTCCCATATGTCAAAAGATGGTGAGTAGAATAGAGGCTAAGTTTAGAGAATTCGGTCATGTTAGAGATTTGCCTAAATCTGGTCGTCCTACTCGAGATGAAAATGAACAACTTGACGTTTTGCTTTCTTTGGAAGAAAATCCATGTACTCCCCTGTCGCACATTGGGACCGATTTACACATGCCGAAATCTGTTGTTCACCGAGTAGTTCAAAAGCACAAATATCACCCATACAAAGTTATTCCAGTGCATGAGTTATTTGAAGATGATTTCGATAGGCGAAATGAGTTTTGCGAACGCATGCAAAATATGTGCAATCTAGATAATAATTTAGTAAAAAATATTATTTTTTCGGATGAAGCTACGTTCTATTTGAATGGTAATGTGAACAGACAAAATTGTCGATATTGGTCAACAGAAAATCCGCATTGGATGATAGTGGTTCACAGCCAGTACCTTAAAAAAAATAAATGTTTGGTGTGGAATCGTACGCGAAAGAGTAATTGGTCCATTTTTCTTTGAACAGTATTTAACTGGACAAATATATCTCGAATTTCTCTAACTTAAATTAATTCCAGCATTAGTGGCTTTATTTCCGAATCCATTGGATCCAGACTGCTCTGACGAAGAACTGATATTCCAACAAGATGGTGCTCCTCCGCACTATGCTGCCACTGTGCACACATTTTTGGATGAAACCTTTCCCAATCGGTGGATAGGAAGGAGAGGACCTATTGAATGGCCTGCTAGGTCGCCAAACCTAACTCCGCTGGACTTTTTTTTGTGGGGTTACCTCAAATCAAAAGTATTTGTTAACAGGCCAAACAATATGCAGGAGTTGAAAAAGAGGATCCGAAGAGAAGTGCGTGTCATTACTCCGGAAATGGTTGGAAACGTGTAAAGAGAGTTTATTGATCGTCTTGGATATTGTCAAGCCGTAAATGGCGCACATTTTCAACATTTAATTTGATTTTGTTGTGTTTTTTTTTTAATAAACAGGTCTTACTTATAGATATGTTCAATCCTAATTTTTTCAATAACTGTTGAGTTTATGTTGTGAAACATGCTTAGATATCAATGCAAAATTCAAAAATGAAATAAAAAATATGTTTTCATTTGAAAAAATGAAGTTGATGGTCGTAACTTATTTTTGAACTACCCTGTATACATGAAATTACCACAAAAAAACACATTAAAAAATAAAAATCGACGGGTACGAGCGTTTTTTCAAAAAACTTACCGCTGAATTTTAAATGAATTTAAACTGTGACTCACTGTATAAGGAAAAAAATACCAAAAGCAGTAATTATCTTTGATTCAGAGTGCAATAGGAAAATAACGGCCACAGGAACATAGAACCTAATATCTGTTCATACAAACCTCAGAAGAAATAAACATGCAGACAAATTGGCCAAGAAGAGAAGACTGAAAGAGCCATCCAAAATGTCAAAAGCAGACTACAGAGTGTTTTTGACCTAAATCCAGGAATACTTTTTTGGCAGGTAGGAAAAGTTCTTGGAGATCGGCATGAAGAGTAAAATAGTATGTTATTTTTTTTTGCCTAATAAATCAGGCTGCGGGCCCGATCAAATACCAAATATATTCCTAAAAAAATGCATATCGAGGGCTAAACTACTGTACCTCGTATGTCGCATTTTTTTGGATTATGGAATTTTGGTATTATCCTATATAGAATACGTGGGGCTACCTGTTGGCATACGCAATAAGTTATAATTACCCAGTTACATACATCCTGTATACTGCGGACATGCCAAAAACACCATTCGTCGAGCCATACATCTTTGCCGACGATACAGCGATGACGTGCACACACAAAAATCTAGCACATATCCAAAGATGTTTGCAAAATCAGCTTAACACACTTGTTGACTATTTTCAAAAATGGAAAATAAAAGTTAACGCTGAAAAAACTCAAGCCATTCTCATTTCCAACAAGAGAAATAATAACATCAATATCGAAAACCTTGACCTAGACAACATCGAAATCCCATGGAGTGACACCCTAAAATACCTTGGCGTCACTCTCGATAAAAAGCTCACTTGGGCCCCACATTTCGACAACAAAATCAAAATCGGAAAGCAAGCTTTCGGTCACCTATATCCACTACTGTCTAGAAAAAGCAAACTGTAACTTAAAAACAAGACACTACTATACAAACAAGTAGTGCGCCCCGCCGTGCTATACGGAAGTATAGCATGGGGAAATGCTCCTAAAACACGCAGGCATCGTTTTCAAGTTTTTCAAAATAAAATTCTTAGGGCAATCACCAACGCCTCCCACAACATTAGGGGAGCGGCGATACACCGCGACCTTAAAGTAGAAACGATCAAAAAATTTTTAAACAAAAGACACACTGAGTTCTTTAGGAAAAAACAGTTTCACCCAAACCAACTAATTCAAAATTCATTCTTAATAAATCCCGCCCCAAACTTGCACAAAATACGTCATAGGAGCATATAAATGCACCTATTACTTAAAAACAATAAAAACAACACAAAATAACATCACTAAACTTCAAGCCAAGCTTGAATGTCTGACAAGTTGATTGATTTTTGAATCAACAACTAAAATTGGCCAAACTTAAAAAAACAAAAAATTTTGGAAAAATTTAAATTTGGTTTTTTCCTAGAAAAAATATTTTAAAATACACTCAACTAACAAACACTAACGTCCAGCCAAGGACACATTTGTCTTATTTCATTTCAGACCCAACAAGTGTGTAAAAGTGTCGAAAGACACTAGCACAATAAACCCAAGAAATCAACGATAGTAAGTTATAATTAGATCTCTGTAAATTTTAAATTCAGATAATATATTTCCGACGGGGGCAGGAACTCATAAGTGCTAAATGGCGAAACGTTGTATTTGCTGATTTGAAATATTAGGGTGCGATTTAGCTCGTATCTGCTAAAGGCAGCCATTGTCGTTAACAGGTGATTCTTGCCTAATTTTGTATAGATTTTTGTAACCTTTTTTTAGAAAGGGTAATAGAAAATTTGTTCCCTGATAAACTAATTTTTCGGCAACCGTCCGGGAAGTACCCACTTCCCGGACGCTTTTCCTTTGAAAAAGTAGCATTTCTGCGGCCTAGTCCGGGAAGTACGTACTCACCGACGTCGGATTGTGTTATATAAAGAATAGACGTGTTTAGTTCATGCAGCCAACGACGTTATTACGTCGGTGAAGTCTCCATTAGGGTACTTCCATTTAGGTGATATATCCAATGTTGTAACAATGTCAGTACCTATATACAACTAAGTTCTAGTAATTTTAGATTTTAAGGTTATTGCATGTTTGGGCTGAAATGTTGGCAAACAATTTTTTCTAACCTTGTTTTTTATAATATATCATTTCAATTATTTAGTAGTACCCCTACCCATGTCCTGCTATCAGAGGGAGCAGAATGGCCTCTGTCTCTTAGAAGATCCTGGTTGGCTGCTAAGTACGTTCTTAGAGTTTTCTCCATCGACAATCACCCTGTCGCAGCATCAATTATAAACCTGTATAAGAGCTTCAACTATATGCAGTTTTGGGATCGTGAGGGCTCACTGCCCATGATTCAGGGTTTTGATCTGGTGTCACAGTATTTCAACAATATGCAGAAGTATGAAAATTTTCCAGTGTACTGTTTTGATTGGCTTTCTCAGACTAAAGAAGTCACCTTTTCCAGAAGCGAACTGACAAATGACACTAATAATAAGACAATATTTAACAATTGGATATCCAATGACCTCTCTGACTATGCCCTTTTCTACACAGATGGATCAAGAGACGAAGAAGGAAGAGTAGGAGCGGGAGTTTACTCAAAAAGATTTAATTTCAACATCGCAGCCCGACTACCTGACTACATGTGCATATGCAATGCAGAACTTAGAGCCATACAGATGGCCCTGGAATGCATTGACAATGCCAACATTCAGAAAGCTGTAATATTTTCCGATTCACTTAGCGCATTGCTGAGTATAAGCAGCAGGAAACCCAAATCCAACAACGACTTTTTTACATTAAAAACCAGGGACAAATTGGTAATCCTCCGGGAGTCGGGTAGGGAGGTTCTGCTGATCTGGATCCCTAGCCATACCCAAATTGAAGGAAATGACAAGGCTGATGAACTCGCCAACAATGGTAGGAGCCATGTTCTTAACTTTAATAAAATCCCTCCCTCAGACCTGCTTCCGTTAATCAAGAGTAATATTACGAATCTCTGGAGTGATCAATTCAGAGAAATATCGATCACTAAAGGCATCATGTATGGCTCATCTGTACAAACACCCCTGACGAAACCATGGTTCCACAACAAACCTTTTGATAGACGAGAAATTACCACTTTCACAAGAATGAGATCGGGCCATTGTTGGACTCCAGCTCACCTACACAGAATTAACCTAAAGAATGACCCAAACTGTACCTGTGGGGAAGTTGGTGATATAACTCACATTTTCGCTGAATGCCTCCTCAACTACTATAATATTGACATCCTGCATCGTCGTCTAGGTATAACACCCCCTATTTCTATGCACGACCTCCTTTATAAGAACTCCTCAGTTGAGCATGTTAAAACACTAGTTAGCTTTCTTGTTGCCTCTGGGATTAAGCTTTAGATTTTGCTTTGGATAATTTTTGGGCCCGCTTTGCTATAGTTTCTACGGGAGCATTTTGTTATGTATATTGCATTGTCGCTTTTCTAGGATATGTCTGTATACCTGTGTGTTTTTCCCTTCATAATGATCTATATCTCCCCCAGGATATGGATTGAGAATCCAGACTCGTGAGAACGGTCCTGCGGGGATTTTCTTTTGATCTACAAGAGATCACCACTCTCCAAGCTGTGATTTTGGCCGCATAGTTTTACCACTAAGGCCACCCAAACGAAGCAGAAGAAGAAGAATTATTTAGTAAAATAAATAAAATGAAACGCCGTTTTAAATATTCTGCCACTTACCTATTATAATATACATACATTATTATAATTGCACCGATAAGAAAGAATAAAGAGCAAGTTAAACGAAATATTAATTATTATAGCTAGTTTTCAGGTCATTTTAGATCAATTGTCGGGAAGGTTGCCACAGCCTAAAATAGCATAAGTTGATCTCTGCCGGTAACACAGATGCCGGTTGTTTCGGGTCGTGAGTCGGTCGTAATAAGTAAATTTTCCGAAGAAAAGTTATATTTTGTGAGGCACTGGGTAAAAAATTACTACTAGAAGTTCTTATTAGTAAAAGTTTGGTCGTTTCTACGACTACGCCATTTTAGCAGTTTACAACAATGTATTTTCGGCGGCCATTGTGGTTCAACTTTAATTATTTTCGTTTTATACTATTATTCCTAAAATAATGTTTTAAAACACTTTGAAACTTCATAATAAAGCAAGATGATTATAATTTTAAGGCTTGACGCTAAAATAAAGTTTTTCTCCAAAAATATTTTGTTTCAAAAATATATTTTTTTTACAAAAACGGCGACCCAGTCCGCAGAAGCACGTCAAGATGACGGCAATTTCTGGTGACTACTGGTCAATATACATCAGTCGACCAAAAATCGACGCCATTTTGACGTTGGTTAATTGCCGAATTTCTGACGTCATTTAATTCACGTTATATGAACCGATTTTAGGCGGATAACCACAATTTAATGGTAATTACCGCGGTTATACGTTGGTCTTTACACGCCATCAACAACAGTGACGTCACTATTTGCTTCCGCCTAAACCTTATGGTTTAAACAGTGGTTATTTTAGTAAACAAAAACAAGCTTGTTTTTAATAGTAAACAAACTTGTGTCTTGTATTTATTTATTTCTTGGTTCCTAATTTCGTTTTGCTGGAGATTTTGGATTTTTAGAATCTGTTTTTTATATAGTATCTAGTATACCTAGATTTTGTGCCATAATGAAGAACTGTATAAATGCTGATCCAAAAATGAGACTTATGTGCTTATTAGCTGCCGAATTTTTATTTGACCAAAATTTAGTGTTATTGCTTCTACAATATTTACGGCACTCACCCACGCTAGGAATAACCCTTGATTTGAACGAGAAATATATCCCCCCTAATAAAGTGCCTTCTACAGAACCATGGTTAATGGAGTACAACAACCTTCAATTTTTTCGCCTCTTCCGCATGGAGAAAAATACATTCTATAAACTTGTAGAAGTTTTAGCAAAAGTTGACAACAAAAAAATTTTATCTAGACCTTACACGGGAGGCTATTACCCGGTGGACATAAGGATCCATGTATTAGTGTTTCTGTGGTATATGGCTACGCCAGATTCCTTATTAAGCATTGGAACAAGGTTTAGATTATGTCCAGCCACAGTAATGAAGGTTGTAAATAAAGTATTATACTTCCTATTAAAGTTAAAAAGTAAATACATTTGTTTTCCAAAATCAGAGCAAGAAATAATGGATATATCTAATGGTTTTAAAAAGTATCCAGGTTAGTTGTAGTGATTTTGTGTAATACCCATAGTAGGTATAAAGGTAGTAGATTGTTTTTTTTTTTTTTTTTGAGTAATTAGTTCCCTCTTAAGGTAAAGCTTGAAAAACTTTTCATATCACTGAGCATGCCCTACCATTTTAGGATGAAAAGGATAACATTTTTAACCTCACTAAAAAGAGGCTAAAAAGCTTCTATTATTTGCAGGTGTGTCAGGTGCAGTGGACGGTACTCACATTTTTGTGAAAATTGAAAAGGAACAGCAGGATAGCTACATTGACAGATATAGGCGGACTTCCATCAACCTTATGGCTATATGTGATTCTAACACTTTATTCACATATGTTTTTGTAGGATATCCGGGATCTGCCCATGATGCTAGAGTAAGTAATCAAGCAATGCCAAAATATGATGATTTTTTAAGCCTTTGTAATTAATTCAGTTGGTTTGATATCCAAAAAAAATTGCTTTAAATAATTCTTAGTACCTAATACCTAAATAAAATATTGTTTTACTAGGTATTGGATAACTCAATTTTGTGTAAGGAGATTGAAAGACATGGGCCAAACTCCTACTTTGTTAATGATAAACAATACCACCTAATAGGTGACAGTGCATTTGGATTAAAAACATGGATAATGACTCCGTATCGAGGAGAAAATTTAACTAAAAAACAAAAATATCATAATTACTGCCTAAGCTCCGAGAGAGTCAAAATTGAACATGCCTTTGGTGCTTATAAAGGCAGATGGAGGAGGGTACAATACATTAACACATATAATATTTGCAAGGCTATCGAGATAGCCACTGCAGCTTGCGTACTCCACAATTTCTGCTTGTTACATCATGATAGATGGGATGAAGATTTTTATATAGAGTACAAAAAAAGGGAAAATTACCAGGAGAATTTTAACATACAAAGAAATGTAGAAGCAAAATTAAAAAGAGACACAATTGCAAATACTTTATTTTTAAATAGATTATAATTTACTGACTAAAATATAATTATTATTATAAGTGAATTTATGTATGTACCGGGTGACTTCGTATAAAGTACCACCCCACGTAACTTTTTTATTTCCCATTATAAATTTTTTTTAAAAATATATATATACAGGGTAAATTTTTTTATTTCCAAAATCGTACTTCAATTTTTAGTAATTTTGCATATAAAGGGGCGACAAAAAGTATTTGTCGCCCTTTACATTGCAAGCTTTACATTGTCGAGATTATTATATCTAAACCACCATGGAAACAAATAAAACCCATAGTAACAAATGTTTCTGATTTGACTTTGTCAGTTTAAATAGCTGTCAGCAAATTAAATTGATTTTTTTTTTTTACAATGTTGTATTCTGTGGCAGAGAAACAAGAGATTGTTTTGCTCTTTGGTGAAAATAATTATAAAGCATAAGCATTGTAAAGCATTGTTTTTTACAGAAGTTTATTTTATTTTATAGGTCAATTTAGAAACTTTAAACTTCAATAACTTAAAAACGGCTGAACCAAATGACATCCTGTATGCTATGTTTGAAATCAGAAAAATAG
Organism: Polydrusus pterygomalis; assembly: GCA_963969555.1. NCBI lineage: Eukaryota > Metazoa > Arthropoda > Insecta > Coleoptera > Curculionidae > Polydrusus > Polydrusus pterygomalis. The sequence goes on from OZ018379.1 coordinate 53,490,197, forward strand.
TATCTTTCATTTGAGCCCAAGATATATAGGGCATTCCATTTAAAAAAAGTATACTTTTTGTCGCCCCTTGTATATATGCAAAATTACTAAAAATTGAAGAACGATTTTGGAAATAAAAAAATTTACCCTGTATATATATATTTTAAAATTCTTTTTATAATGGGAAATAAAAAAGTTACGGGGGGTGGTACTTTATATGAAGTCACCCGGTACATTGTAATGTATATTATTTGTACTGTACTGTGTGTATGTATGTACTTAACACAAACTGTTCGTTGTGTTGTGTTCGTAACTTTTTCTGCATGTACCTACCTAAGTACCTATATATTTTTTTTCTGAAATAAACATTATTATTAGTATTCATTTTACGTTTTTCTTCCTGCTTGTTTTTAATAAATAAACACCTTTCAACTTTTCACAAATATTTTATTCAAAATTTAAAAAAAAAATAGTCCTATAAACAATGGTTTCTAAACAAAGAAAACAAAACATTTCTAATCAAATATCTCTACTAAGAATACAAATTATTAAACTAAATATTTATAATAACATATATAGGAACTTAAAAATCAGACTCTCATTAAAAGGACTTATTTTCACATTTCAAGTAGGAAAAGATTTAAAATGTGCCAGTCTTCGAGTGAAAAAAAAACCTAATACTCAACTTTGTAACTGGGAACTAGGGTAAGTACATATTTATTTGTACCAAACACTTATTGTATATCAAAATATAGATATACAAAAAAAACAAAATAACGTGTTTGTGGTAAAATTTTAAGGTCATATTAAGATTATATACGAAACGGTATTTTGGGTAAGGGGGTAGTAAAATATAAAAAATTACCCTGTACACCTCAACAACTTTACCTGTGTCTCGGAAAAAAAATTATGGGGTTTGAATTATCTTTAAGCACAGTTGTAACAATATTCCATAAATAAACAAATATTTTTGAATTTATTACAGTAATATATAATTATAATTTAAAAATATTTGCTTATTTAGTGGAATAATATTACAAGGGTGATTTTTTTTCCGAGACACAGATAAAGTTCTCGAGGTGTACAAGCCCTGTCTCAGTGAAATTGGCTCAACCCTTCAGAATAGAATATTTGTACGTATTTTGGAGCAAATTTGTTTATAGTTGTGGCAAAAAATTTATTTAGAATTTTTTGTAGCTAAAAACTAATAAACATGGAATCAGAAATTTATTTGTAGTTTTATAGAACTTTTCTTCGATTTTATCCTAACATGGAATATTCAAACAAATTATTTTGGTAGTTTTGCCATCTACACTGCAACAGAGCTTATAGATCCTCTTTATTTTTTACATTGCAAAATAGAGGCATGAAACAGAATACAAAAATTAGTCAGATTCACTTGAATCTTGTTCTCTTTGCCTGTTTTTCTTCATACCGAAGGCATGTTCTAGAATATCTAGAAATCGATCTCTTTGTAACTCTGATTTTGTTAGATGTTTTTGTAGGAAACTAAATTCCTCTGTTTTTTTTCTCCTATCTTCTTGAATTTCTTTAAGCAATTCATTCTGCTTTGATGGGGTTACTTTTCTTACTGTTTTCTTAAACCTATCACTATAATCTTTAGATGTACTTGGTGTAGGTGTAGAGTTACTAAGCTCATCAGATAATTGATGCTCTACCTCTTCACCTCCAGAAGCATCTGCTTGGGACCCCTGAGGCTCTGCATTGTTTTGGTTTTCATCATCTACCATCTCCATATCAACATCAACTATAGAGTCCTCCAAATAAGTAGGATTGACTTTATGTTTTCCTCCTAAAAAAAATAGTTTAATGACAAAATGATCATTTATTATTATTTCTTTAATAGAAATGGGTCACACTGTATATTATAGGTGCACTGTATATTATAGGTGCACTGTATACACTGTATATTATACAGTGTGACCCATTTGTTTGAGGAACATCCTTATAAAAAGTTAATTTATTTGTGTGATTTGGTCTGAGCTTTTTTTTAAATTTTAGAGCTCTAGAAAATGCATGTACTCAATTAAATTATCTCTCACTGACTAAAGTAACTTAATGGCCAAGGCATACTATGAGAGTTTTTATGAGCAATTTTTTAAAAAACCATATTAGCAATGCTTTAAAAAAGAGCTTTTACACGCCACCGGATTCGGAATCCTTTCGAAAGGGTCCTTTATGAAAAATAATAAAATAATAATTTACCTCGTAATTTACAACCATTTGATGGGGGGAAAAGAATGCACACAAAGTACTTATAAATTTTCTAAAATATTACAATTTACTAGGAAAAAATAAATAATAACAGCCTAAAATCAACATATTTAACAATACATCTCTATATTTTTTTTTTTAGCGAACTGATAACCCCAAATTTTGGCACTTGTCTGGAATTAAAAAAAAAAAGACTAGTATATATATTTTTTTTTACGTCATTAAAAGCAGGAAACAAGCTTACAAAGCCTAACTAGCTGGTGAAAACTGCATTCCAATATCACTTCCCCACTTCCGGTTACACAGGAAATAGATGCGAACTTTCTTATTTTAAATAAAACACCCTATATATTATTATTTGATTTTTAGATTCTACATAAAAGTATAAGAAATTAGATGTATCACATGTTATACTTCTGTCAAATAGTTTCTTTAAAAACAATTGAAAAATATTTTAACAAAGACCTAGAATGAAATCAAATAAAAATTGATTTTCCTCAAAATAGGTTGGATTTATCAATATTGATAGTCTCTTTATTTTACTAAAACAATTGAGCTATCTAGAATTTCTAAAAATCATATTATTTAGGCTTTATCGAACAAAGTGCAAAAAATTCTCTAAAATTGTGATTAAGCTAATCCGTTTTGTGAGTACATTATCATGCCCCTTATAGTATGGGGGTACAAATCTAGCGTAACTAAATTTTTGCAATTTCTGTTAGATACGCCCATACTTGATAAGGGGGGTGACATAGGTATTTAAAGAAGGCTTACTTACTGATTGTTACATTAAAAATTAATTTAATTATTTACTAAAGCATTAGTAATTATTAAAAAAAAAAGAGTTTTTAGAGGCTTCCTTGAACTACAGCTGTAAAGCACAGGATCTTGGGAAAAATGTTTATATGGATTTCTTTACTTATCTTTCGAATGCTACCCAAATCTGAGAGATTGCCCACACATTCTGAGACACCTTGTATAATAAATAATAATTTTACATAATAAATATTTCTAGTTTTACCTAAAATTGAATGCAACTCATCAAAAAATGGAGGGATGTCATCATTCCTTTCTGTCCCTGTTGTTTTTTGATGTTTAATATATAATAAATAGGCTTTCTGCAAATTAGCAAACTTCTGCCTGCATCGCTCACCAGCTTTGGGTCCCAAATTAAAGCCTTTTTGTTCTAGTACTTTGGCTATGTCATTCCAGAGTTTAGATTTTCTGGTCTTTTTGTCACAAAATAGGTGCTCAACTTTTTGCCTTTGGGTTAACAAAACTTTTGTAGCTTCATTGTCGCTCTCGGTGGGTTTTTTTTTAGTCCATATAACATCTCCAATAATTCCATTTGGCACTGATTCAGACATACAATTATTAGACTGGGTTTCAGAGGTAGGTAGAGATAGTAGAGAACTGCAAGCATCATTGTTTATATTCAGATTATTTTCTGAATTCAGCATTGACTCAATATATTGGCTTGCTGCTTGATGATCTAAAAATTTAAAAGGGATGGCTTAAATCACACAATAGGAATACTTATTAAATGAGCAAGTGACTATTACACCAAAAATGGTAGAAAAGTATGTACATAGTTTACGCCTTACGGATAAATACTCACCATTTAACAATAAATTTGCTGTTTCTAAATTATCCACTTCTATCTGGTAATCTACTCCTTCATAATTTAAGCTTAATAAATATTTTGCCGCCATATCCAAAACTATAAAAAAATACAGAAACAAATAACATAACCCACACACACAAGAAAGGAAAATCCCCACCATGGGTTTTTTTATGATAACCGAAAATGAAAAACAACTAGGGAGTTGGGTAATTACCGCTAAATTTTGGTGACAACTTTGACGGTAAACAGCTGATTAATGACGTCATTATTTTAAAACCAATTTAATAACCAACAGCACCTAAACGTTTTGGTAAATACCAATATGAAATTGGTAAAAACCAAACGCCTTTGGTTATTCGCCTAAAATCGGTTATGGTCGACTTTACTTGGTGATATCTGGTATGATATATTTTTCATTATTTCTACCCAAAAAACTATAAGTTACATGACAAACCCGAACAAACCCCTTTTTTTTGTGGGTGCCGCAAAAAATAAAACAATCGTGCATTGGCTGCGCGCGCTCCTCCTCCTGCCATATGCAACGAGAGTGAACAGGGTTGCCAGTTTATTAGGAACTCCCTAAACGCCTATCCACGCCATGACGTCATGTTTAATAGTTTTACTTTTTTTGATAACGATTCAGTCGGTATAGGTAAAAGCAAAAACAATTATAACTTTACACTGTGCTGACTATATTATTAGTGTATATAGTGAAAACAGAAAATGCTATTTTATGTTTGCCAGGAATGCAGAAAAGTTTTGCCAATAATTTTGTATTAACCTGTTGGCTGTAAATGGAGGGCACTTCGAACAGTTTATATGAGTTTTAGTTTTAAGTTTATTGTTGTAGATGATATTTAGGAAAATTATTAAATTTTATTGAAATAAAAGTTCTGCTTTAGAATTAAGAAAATTAATACATTTTAAACCACTTAAAATAAAACATATTTAGGTAATACAAACTAAATAATTATCATTGTATAATTTCGATACAACTAGCCAAATATTATAAAAATGTCACATACCAGCTTATGTCAAATATACCTGGGTAAACTTTATATACAGGGCTGGGCAAAACAGCGTGATATTATAACTTAAAATGGTATTTTTCAATGTTTTGCGTTAGTAAAGTAATACAAACATGGTCCTAAATTGGATATGAGACTACAAGAAATATTTGTGTAAAATTTCAACTCGTAGTTCTCAATATAAATGTGCCTAACATAGACTTAAAGATTTACCATGTAAATCCCTATGGCCCGCGTTAAAAAAAAACACACACTGTATATATTGAATCACAAATTAACTCGAGTAATAGATGTGTTTTGGACTTCCATTGCCTTTAGTTTTTCATATCACAACGTTTCAACTGGTAAGTATCTCCAGTCGTGTTCAGGTGAATACTAAAAAAACACAAATTAACTCAATAAAAACTCGTTCAAAAGTTAATAATAAAATTCAAAAGTTCTAAAACCGCCGTTCAAGTTTCCCGCCATTGCGCCACTGGTGGCCAGCAGGCATACTAACACCCCTCTTCCTCACTCGTCCATCTTTCTCTCTTCATTTTGTTACGATTTTTTAACATGGAGTTAACATTTCTAACCCTATAAATTTTCGTTGGTCGTGTCGTCTAAACTACTGTAAAATTGAATTATTTTTCGAATTTTATAGTGTTCCTAATAATGGGGGTAAGAAAAAATTATTATAAACAAATTAAAATAATACGGGGTATAAATAACTGCAAGGCAGGCATGTTGGGCTAATAATAAAATTATAGAACATAATATTTGTGCCTTGGCAGGCGCGGATACAGGGGGGGGGGCAATGGGGGCAATTGCCCCCTCCCCTCATTTGAGCAAGCAAAATTTTTTCGGGGCACCCTTGTCAGCGTGGGTAGGCGAAAAGCCCGAACATTTTTTTTTAACTATACGTCCAAATTTTAACAAATTTGGTCAATAAGTTAGAGCAAAATTTTTAAAATCGATCAGTTTTTTCCTCAAACAATGTTCTTATATCCATGATTTCTAAAAATAAAATACTAACATTTTAGTAGGTATGTACCTATCTGCTACTTTAAGGAATAATAAAAAAATATGATTTCATAAAATTGTAATAGAGTTGCTAGATGTATAAAACTCAAAGCGCAAATTAAAACCCCGAAGGCGCCCGAAAGCGCGCCTGCAAAAGGAGCACATGATGCGAATAGAAAGTAGCTTATTGGTTCTTATTCTTAAAATTTTAGTATTTTTTTTATAATGCATAACAATACGTATAACAAGTAATAAATCACAGGGAGTAGAACCTAAAAACACCTCTAACACAACAAATTAAAATTTTATGAAATTTTTATTTAGAACGAATTCTCTGGAAGGTAAAATCACAAAAATTAACCCCCTCCTAAATGCACCGGGTTGTTTTTGTAATTTTCTTTTGTATTTTTTATTTTTCCCACTTGAAAACCAAGCACCATGATTCAAAAAAGGGCGTGGCACCCAAAAAAGATTTTTTTTGCACCTTCGGCGCTACTTTCTTTTCGCCCCCCCCCCCCTGGGAAAAATCCTAGATCCGCGCCTGTGCCTTGGCAAAATACACTGCATTTTTCTCTAATAATTTTTTTTAAAAGTAATTAAATCTGTTAAAACCCTCTAGTATTGGATGGTCAATTGTATTATTCGTTTTATGTGATGAGCCGATCACCCTTACACATTTCTTTTATCTAGAAAAACAGTGTATCGATAGACGTACGGTAGAATTAGTGTTAATAGTAGTATTATCTTTATTTGTGTAGTGACAAAAACTGCCTGTCCCGGAAGAGGTGAAAAAGATTGGGAAAAGATACCGAAAATCGTGACTGATTATTATTAGATATGTTATGTTTGTATAATTTCAATGATAAGTATTTTTTTGGAACAAGTATATAAGTGATTACTTTGAGTTTTATTAATTTTTTTTACTAGTTAATAACTAATATGTTATAATTTAATGTTTGTATCAAAAAGGCGCTTAATTAATTTCATAAATCTGTAGAATATCGGCGTTTATCTGCTGTTTAGTGCTATTTTAACGATCGGCTCTAAAAGGTGTATCGGGGCAGGTTTGTACTTCGTTATCTTATTTTATTTTTAAATAGTATTACAATATTAGCGTTCAAGCGAGAAATAACGCATGCTACTACTTAAAGGTAAGACAAAGAAAACAAATCTGTTCGGGCTAGAAGCCAAATAAAATTTCTATGAGGTTCCGACGAACGTTGCCATTTTGCAGAAACGTGTGAGAAGAAGAGCCTAGGAGTTACATTGTGGGAGCAGTTCTTAGTGTATTTCCTAGGAAAATTTGTAGGCTCAAGTGCTTAACCGATTTCTGCAGTAAGGATTGTATAATGTATATTCAAATATTCATTATCAGTTTGAAATATTTGTATAGCTACCACTTCATTTTTAATTATCGATTTACGCACGGTGCAGGCCGGGTGTAGGTTTTTTTTATTATTTACAGTAGGTAGGTACTAAAAGTGTTATATTAAATTGTTGATTGTGTAAAATCTCGCTTGAGCAAAATCTAAAAGGCTTAAAAAACATCAGTAATATCTAGTTTGAATTGTGATTAGTGTTTTATGTTTAAAACAACTGGTCGTTCACAATTCAATTTATTAATTACACAACCAAGTAAGGACAAAAATAAGCAAATCATTTTTTTACTAGGTAACAAAAAAAATTTATGGGCGTGGCACCAAAAAAAATATTTTCGTCAGATTACGATGACCCCCTATTTAAAATAACCAAATTTCTGTAACTTTATTTGATTTCATTGATATAATTGCCTCGGTCGGCCAATTTTTTTTTTTGATTTGTCCATTAAACCCACAAAAAAGACAACTATAATTAGGTAGGTATACCAAATTTCATCTTTCTAATCGTTATAGTTTAGGAACCGTGCAGACTGGCCTACGAACGGCGGCGTCTCGTATAAATATATGTTTATACAAAATTCTAAAATGACTGCACTGTTGATTTCATGTTTCAAATTGGTCGTTTTACAAAATAGTAGTTTTTAATAACATCTACAAATTGTACAGTGTCATCAGTAAAGTCCGCATCATATGGGATTTTTTTTATTAATAGCTTTATTCAAAATTTGACTTTGGCATCAAGTTTTGCATCGATCGAGATGAAAATTAAGCAAAAAAATTGTAGTCATGTGATTCGCATTATCTGTCAAATTTTAATTTTTTCCAAAAAATAATTCAAAAGTGGGGTTATTTCTGAAAATATCGAAACAAGTTATAAGAAAAAGTTTTTCTAAATGCAGTTTCTAGCCTCCACGCAAAATTTCAGCTTCATAAGATAATTTTGATTTTTTACATATATTTTGTAAATTGCACCACTTTTGAAAAATAAGATTCAGCGCAACCTACATAAAACTTCTTAGTTTTGACAATGCTTTATTTCAGATACAATTTCTTTAAAGTTATTAAATGTGTGTTTTTTTACAAAATAAAAATTGGTCTATTAAAATTTGGTCGCATGTGACGCAAAGTTCATTTGTTTTTGACCCTGTATAAGGTAACTTCATAAAATAAGTATTTTTGAAAACGTAGTTTGTGTCTGAAAGTAAAAAAATAAAAAATAAAATAAATGGGTTTTAAATTAAATCATTAAAAATAGATAAACTTTACGTTAAGTTAAACTAAAAATTATTTTCCAATTAATGAACACTTTACTGATGACACTGTTCTTTTTTGTCTTAATATTAAGGTGTATTACTTTCAGACACAAGCTACGTTTTCAAAAATACTTATTTTATGAAGTTATCTTATACAGGGTCAAAAACAAATGAACTTTGCATCACATGCGACCAAATTTTAATAGCCCAATTTTGATTTTGTAGAAAAACACACATTTTAAATGGCGCTACTTTAAAGAAAATGTATCTGAAATAAAGCATTGTCAAAACTAAGAAGTTTTATGTATGTTGCGCTGAGTCTTATTTTTCAAAAGTGGTGCAATTTACAAAATATATGTAAAAAATCAAAATTATCTTATGAAGCTGAAATTTTGCATGTAGGCTAGAAACTGCATTTAGAAAAACTTTTTCTAATAACTTTTTTCGATATTTTCAGAAATAACCCGACTTTTGAATTATTTTTTGGAAAAAATTAAAATTTGACAGATAATGCGAATCACGTGACTAAAATTTTTTTGCTTAATTTTCATCTCGATCGATGTAGAACTTGATGCCAAAGTCAAATTTCGAATAAAGCTATTAATAAAAAAAAATCCCATATGATGCGGACTTTACTGGTGACACTGTATATAAAAGATTTACCATTAAAATAATTTAATCATTATTATTTGTATTTTATATTATAACATAAATGATGCAAAACCAAAAATGAAGTAATAATGCCAAGACATTTTTACTTGATATTCACTTATAATCTCCCTGGCAGCAGAATTATTACCGATAATTTTTTTTTAAGGTCACGAATGGTTTTGTTGATAGAAAATTATCCCAAGTCGAAGACGAGAGAAATTTTCTATCAACAAAAACATGAGTGAAACCGAGAAAAAAATTATCGGGAATTAATTCTGCTGCGTGGGAGATTCGGTAAGAAAATTTCATAAATTGGAGTTTCTTTTAATGTTCCTGAAATTTTAGTAATAAACCTTAGTTCCTAACAAGGAAAATCAACTTCTATTGTAAAAATACAGTGCGTCATATTAAACTAAACTGATCGGAAATATGTTTTTTTAAATTATATTTGAATTTAAAACTATAAAGACATTGGATTTCAGATAACAAATTTGTTATTTAATGTTTCTCACATTTTAGTAATAAAAATGAGTTACTAACTGCTCAATTTCTTTGCAATCGAACTTTACACAATATTATTGTAACAATAAATATCACGGGTCCGACTAAAAAACTGATTGTTACTTGCTGGTTTGTCTGACCTGTCACTTCGAAATTACTTGACATTTAAATTAAAATTAAGTCGTTGTAGTATACCTAAGAAAAATTATCACTTATTAATTTCATTAGGTTAATAGGCTATAGACTATCGCGATAATCTCCCGTTGCTACAAGCAACGTAAACAAAAAGGAGCCTTCTAATTGGTTGAAAATAAATTTATGAAATTTTCAGCAAAACAACACCAGAAAAAGAACTATTAAGGTTGAATTCTCAACGTCATTCAATCTAGTGCCAACCTATAACCTATTTCGCGTTGATTTTTTGAGTTTATTATTTTAATAACTAACATTTAAAGAAAATCAATATCGTCGGTACATTATTTAGGTAGTATCTGATATATTACAAAAATATCAATTTATTTCATTGCTAATTTTGGGAGAATTGTATAGTGAAAGAACAATGAGTGACAATGACATAATAATGTTTAAAAAAATCTTACCCGATATTTTTCGATATACAATTCTCCTAAAATAAGTTATGAAATTTCGTGATATTTATTAAATATGTCAATTATTACCTATAGAATATCAAGTCGATACTAATTTTCTTTAAATTTTGTATAAAAGCTAGAAACATAAATAAATCTACGCGAAATCGGTTATAGGTTGGCACGCATGTTGATACTCCCACCTTAAACGTGAAATAATCGATGTGTGCCCTCCAGAAAATATGGCCGACCTGTCACAGTCCACAACAGTTAAAATTAAGTTAGACTTATTGAATTCTTTAAAAAACTAGACACACTGTCTTAGACTAAAATAAACAACGAAAGCAATAATATTAAATTTTGCTTGTGCAGCCGAAACATAATAAAGATTTGCTAAAACGAGAATTAAATAATTCTAGTTCCTAGTCCATCATATCCCATTTTTTCTTACCTCTTCTATTTTTAAAAGGTCCCTTAGGCGCCCTTAGCTGTACCTTGGATCCGACCTTGCCATTTGCGGTATCTTTTAGTACAAACAAAATACTTGAATTGGGTTTACAGGCACTTCAAATCCTATTAAAAAATGTACGTTGTATTTTTCGCCGAACGTCTTTTAATCGTATCTTATCGCTAAAAAAGTTTGTGGAATTTATTATATCCGCGAGTTTTTGTATTTAACCAAGGAAGTAACCAATTATTATACACACAATTACAATTAAAACGAAGGAAACTGACAATAGCAAAAATGTCTTTTAAATCTTTATTAAGTTTTTTGGTGCTTGGCGTTGTTCTATGCTTATCTACCGCAACACCCACGGGTAAGTAAACTTCAATCGACTTACATTATGCTATTGATTTTTTACTTTTATTATAAAAGCATTTTAGATGACCAAAAATATTTTCTGTCTTATAATTCTCGATGTCAGCATCGTAGCTAGGGTCATGAGCACCCCTGGCAAGATATGAATTTGGCGCCCCCTTTAGACTTATTTTCTAGAAAGAGCAACAACACAATAACGATGCGTTAGCATTGGTATTTCGGTAACTATAAGAGATAGAGAATTGGTTAAATGGAGGCAAAGTTACATATTTTAATGTTAAATAATTTGTTAAAAATAAATCAACAAATATTTGGTTTTTAATTTTCTACGACAAAAAACATTTATATATTTTGAAAAACCAAGAACACTTTCTGAAGGCACTTTTCTATGCTTATTAAGGAAATAATTCTATTTTTCAGATACGACGTTTTTTAGATACCCACATCAACCTAATTTCTTTAAATACCGACCTGAACTTTTATTTTTATTTTTGAGTAGCTTTCGACCTCTCAAAATTACTGATGATGCTATTCCCTAAATTGTAAGAGCATTTTCTTACGACAATTTGTATGCTCCTCATAGAATAAAAATAAACTATGCTATTTAATTTGTACAGGTACATGTCCAGAAGTTGACGACCCAACAGGACCCGGTGTCTATTTGCCTGATGCAGATGACTGTGGCTCCTACTACGCCTGTAGCGGTGGCATTCCCTTCCACATGCACTGTTCTCATGGAACCTACTGGCAAATTACCACCAATTACTGTATCAAAGGTGCTACAACAGCTGACTGTGGTATTAGACCTACAACAGTTGCTTCAATTTTAGATTAGGATGGATCCGTTTCGACCAAATAGTACCTATTTGAATATATCTCATATTTTTGTAAAAACATTGTAATTGTAATACAAAAAAAAACTGTTGCGTATTTGTGATGTATATAAAATAATTTTAATAAATCATGTTAAAAAAAATAACTGTCTATTTCAGCCCCGCTTTCTTGTTGCAATGTTCATATGGCAATTTTAACATTTTCAACAAGTGCTTCTCCAGGCTCCAGGTGCTTGTCTTGTCTCGTTTTATCGCTTTCAGTCAGTGGATAATTTTTCAACATTCGCCGTTTGGTCTATAAGGCTATTTATTAGTGAAATTTCCCAAAATGGTAAAATAGTTTTTGTAGAACACTTACACAGCATCATATGAACGTCATAATGTAAATGTTATAAGCATTTATTGTAAGTGGATTTATTAATACCTTCATGATAGCATGCCAATTATTAATAACTTTAGTATCCACAAAATGTACTGAGCGTTACTTTACGACATGTAAGGTAAGGAAAAAAAACAAAATATTAGCATTTGGGAGACACATTTATTTCCTACAGCTTACATTTTATATAATGTAAAGTACGCATATGAAGAAAGAAAGTAATAAATTGTTTATTTTAAATGATTATAGAAAATTTGATTATACAAAAAATAAAGTTCCATGATAATAAAACTTTCTATATTTACCTAAAGCAAGTAAAAATATCACCATTAGCAAAAATAACTAAATTAAATGATAATGATTAATTCGCGTTTTATTCAGTTGCACTTTAAGATTAATAACTTGACCATACCAAAGCATAACTATTGTAAAAAAAAAACCGTTAATTTCTAAAAACCTATTCTGATGCTCCATTCTTTTTGCTCTCAGTGCTGACTACGTCGATAACTTCAAAGTAAAATTGAGTAGAAATGGTGGTAATAACGTCAACTGAATAAATAAATTTAAATGCAAATAATGTATTTTTGAGGATATCCAAAATGTTACTAATCTATACGTGATTCTCATCTTAAAAAATTAAAACAGCACCTCTCCACTTTCGAAATAATAACGAATTATAAAATGGCAATATTTTTCCTATTTGCTATTTTTTTATTTAACTCTAATTTGGTTTAACATTTATGTTTAAAAACAGATAATTCATTTAATAATTACCGGATCAAATTATTGTGAAATGCGATTTCTAAATCACCACAATGTCTTTAAATAAAATGAATGTCTGAACACCACATTTAATTCATATTCTCTAGCTTTTGTATTTGTTAATTAACAGTATGTAGATCTATTTGTAAGGCTTTAAAATCCCAGATTATTCGTTGGAAAGCTAGTAGGAAAAGAAGTTCTTTAAAACTTTCTTTACTTAGTAGAATAAAACTTTGTCAAATCGCACCAACTTCTTTTATACTGTGCTAAGAAATTGTATATTTTTTATGCGTATGGAACGTAATTACTTATGTATGGTTTATATGCTGCATTTAGATGAGTTTTAATAATTTTTTCACCTCCCAGGATCAAAAATAATAAACAAGTTAAATGTATACTTTAAAAAAAATCTACTTACATTACTGATTGTTCATGCTTTTATTTTCAAGATGGTTAACTCACTCGTTTAGCTCAATGCCAACTCTTTGATAAGAATCGTTGATAGCCGCGAACGATCCATATCTTCCTTACAGTCACTACTGTATTTCTACTCCTTTACCTCAAACTATTAGTTAAAAGGTCAAAACGAAAATACTGAACATTAGCATTCAGATTTCAATGGTGAAAAAGAATGTAGTAGTGATGACTAATATAATTCAGACTGCGCTAGTTAAACCAAATACTGTCCAACTTTGGAACGTTTAAACCATTGTTACGAATATCATCAATCCAGTTCGATTGGGATTCGATAAAAAAATTCCCCCCTCTCTCCGAGAAAATGAAAAAAAAATAGATTGAATGTATTTTCGTGAATAACTTGAATCTCAAACCTAATGTGATGAAGAAACTTAAATACATCTCTGAATAAAACAAAACCGTAGTACAAAAAGTAATTAATTGTGTTCCAATCGGCAAAACCTTGCAGTTTATTGTTATTATAAATACTATTCTCTAACACTATTTTAGAAACAACTTCTTAACTAGAAGTCTGTATCAGAATTCGTTTGTTCTAACACACTGTTACAGAATAGAGCCTTTCATATCAGGGCTCGGTTTACTAAAGTTTCGCTCGTGCGGAATTTATCCATTCCATACTTGTTAAAGAATATACTATTATGACATTTGACAAACTTGCTTTATTCATATCGTAAAAATTCTCAACTAATACAGAAAACCAGTGACATTATTACTTTACAAACAGAACTACGGGACGTTGCTCTTTACGCAACTAAACGCAGGGAAACCTATTCTAGGAGCGCCTGACTCTCGCAATGTACTTTGTCTGAGTCAGGGCCCTTCCGCCATTGGTGGGATCCATCATTCTGCTCCAATCAGTCTGGCCGACGACGAATCCGATAGCCTTCATCTTCTTCTGTTGTCTCTGTTCCTCCAAGTCGGCCCACCGAACCTAGCAATTATACACTTTATATATGTTGCTTCCGCACATTAGAAACAAAGATTAACTGCGTTTTATTACTTTATTATCGATGGATCGATCAATTAATCACAGAAAAATGTATGCTGATATATTGGATATAGCGCATTGTATACAGGGTGGTCTGAAAAGTCTGTATTGATATCTTAAAAAAAATTATTCCCATTAGAAACAATCGTAATTTCTTAATAATAGAGCTGGAAATTATTAAAATTATGCACAGTAACAACACTAAACTACCTTTTCAGAAACCGACCATATCTTATAGTGGCGTGCATACAATAGAAGCATAAAAGCATTGCCTACCCTAGAAAAATTACCGAACTACATATTTTAAAATTATCCCTAAAAAGGTTTCTACAATATATCTTTTTGTTTCAAAAGATCTACTATAATACTCCCCTCGCCAGCCACAACTCATAATAATATGATAAAATTATACAACTCCCGCCGCTGACTCAAAAGGTTATTTTATTTATATTTTCCTATAGCGCACCGCTCTGCCGCCTATTATGTGTAGGCATCCTATTTGAAATTAAAGCAAAGCCTTTTCAGCTGAGTAATACAAATTCATACGGAGCCCAGAAGCACTGCCTTTGCCGTTTTGGCGATCCGGGTCGACCTGACTCGACCGATAACGAGCAATATTATGCAGTCGCCAGTTCAAAGGCGCACGACAGATGATAACAATCAATTACCGTGGTATTGATTTTGCATCGAAATCGGGTTGACCTGAAGGTAGATAGATACTATTTTATATTTTTATTAGTGATTTTGAGACTACAATTAAAGACAATGAGTATGGCGGTACCGTGTGAGTGTGTAAGTGACAATAACTGTATTCGGAAGTTAAAGACAACAGCGTTTCACACATTAACATTTGACGAAAAGCAAAGGGTGGTTGAACTAGGCCGCCCTACACCAACTTTAAAATTAACTCAGCAATCGAAAAAAACGGCCCGGTATTTCTATAATAAGTTTTACGATAAATATAAGTGGCTCTATGGTTGTATATGTCGTAGGCTGATAGTGAAATCCGTCATTTCATGAAACGCCTAGTCATATCATGAAGCGCTAAAAGGTATATTGCAACTGGTTTGTTCGTTGTTACCCAGAGCATTTTTTTCAATTTTTTCAACTAATATTATTTTATTAAAATAAAATTTAAATTAAATTAAAAAAAATTGAAAAAAATGCTCTGGGTAACAACGAACAAACCAGTTGCAAATATACCTTTTAGCGTGCAGCATAATATGACTAGGCTTTTCATGAAATGGCGGATTTCACTATCAACCTACGACATATACATGACAACAAAATGTACTGTTGGTCATGTTTATTATTTTCGAAAGACAAAAATGTGTGGAACAGGACAGGTTATACAGACTTGAATAATTTGCCTACCCTACTGTAAGTAGCATTGCACGACACTGATATCTTACGATAAAAATCGATATTTTTTCCCGTCTCTTTCATTTTAAATGCTATTAGATTTTCCAATCGCTCTCACTCGAGGACGTTATGTTTTTTAGTGACGATCCAATTGTCGTTGATTCTTTTCTCATGGCTGCGCGGCAAATTCAGTCTTATTTTAGGGGCTTAGGTTAATCATAAAAATGTATGCAGTGTTTCTCTAGGGCATCCAAGGAGTTGCCCATTTAAATATATTAAGTCATTTTTATGACACCTTGTATAAAACGGTAAAGGAAGTGAAAAGTCGGATTTAAAACAAAAAAGTCATAAAGGATCAAACTTAGCAAAAATCCAGGGTATCGTTTTAATTTTGTCCGAGAGTTTGGTTACCGACTTTTATTACTGCGTGATATGAACTAACGAGCTCTTTTATGTTATAACTTGATACCTTACCCTCTTCTGTCCTGGCTTGGTGGGTGCGGAGGGTTCCTCCCACTCGTCGTCCAGTTGGAGGTACTCCTCCATGGTCCGGGAGTGGCGGAGGGGTTTGCTGACGCCATCAAGTCGGGCTGTAACACACAAAAAGAAAGAGAGATAAGGTATTTGTCGTCGCATTACTTTAGTTAAAGAAAATGCGATAGGTAGTGATTTTTTCTACAGTTTGAAATTACAAGATATGTATTTAATCAAAAATTGTTTACTTAAAACCCAAATATTAAAACGTCAACCATGTTTGCTGTACAAATCGTTAAATCATTAACTACATTGTAATTGTCAACAAGAAAATACCACGACGGTGTTCACAACCAACCAAGTAATTAAAGCTACTACACGCCCTGATTCTACAGCAGTATAATAGCGCTTCGTATTTTTTGATATGATTTTCGATGATATTTTCTGACAGTTTCAATGCACCCATAAAAGTTTAGGATGTGTAAGGCAAATTATTGTATTTGAGTTCTAAAACAATTTTAGACCGTATATCATGTTACTTGAAACCAAGAAAAATAACTATATATAGACGAGTAACGTTGAATGTTATACATTCAAAAGTTTGAATGCATTAAAATAAAGTACACAATTCAACTGTTGCTGAAATTGGAACATGAGTTATAAATAGGTGTAAAATTGTATAGTAGATATCTAGATATTTACGCAGGTATTACAATTTGATTCTAACATGGGTTATTATCCATATTTATATGAGGAGCTCAAAATTTGGCGAGTAACCGAGATGAAACGGATAATTCCGAACAAAACCGAATTGTAGACAAAGTAATATGATTAGTCCCAAGCAAGGTTCACTATAATTAGTTTTAGATGGCTGAGAACTACCTTTTTAAGGCTGAAAAAACACTAATAAAATAATGTTCGTTGCATCCTTTAGGTCATAATTATTATAGACGTAAAAATAAAGCATATTATTATGTACATATTATGTATATCACTTGTTGATAAGAAAAACTGTTTACGAATAATAGCGAACACAGCCGAATTAAAGCAAAAATAACCGAATAATTACGACACAGTTTACAAGCACAGTTCACAATAAGGGGTTTTAAATTAATGAAAATCCCTTATAAAAGCTGAAAAACAGCCAAGAAAATAATGTTGAATAAAGGTAATTTTTATTTCACCCACTCTTACAATGATTTAGGGTCATTATAGAACTGTACAATTTAATTTAAAAACCGCATGTCACTTATTGATATTGTTTAAGAACAATAGCGAATCCAACGAAATTATCTCTAAAAAACCCAATTCCAAAGCATTAGAGCTTCCAAGCAAGGTGTATGGATGGTAAGGATTTTAAAATATTTTAAACTCGCACTAACACTAACAGTAAAATAAGATTAAGCAAATTTAACTTTGTCCATTAGCTAGTATTAAGGTGCTTTACAGTTCTTTACAATTCCTAATTTTTAATATAGACTAGAAAAGGTATGCCTATAATAAAAATTGTCTACGTATAATAGCGAAGACAACCGAAATATAGCAAAAACAAATTATTCCGAAACAACTTCCAAGGTTCACTGTCGATAAGGTGATTTAAATGGAATGGAAAATTGGCATCACACATAAAATAATGGTGAACTAATTGATATCATTCACAATTGGGGTGCTGTGTCGATTATTATTATCAAAGACAAAAAAAATCACTTGTATAAGATAAATTATGTACGAATTATAGCGAACCAATTTACAACAAAAATAGTCTAATGACAGCGAAAATAACCGAAAATACTTTAAAGTAGGTAAATATTACGGGTTATAAAGATTTTTAAGTGGTTGAATGGTTCAAAACGAAAAAACAAACACTCATAAAATAATAGCATAATTCTTGTTCCATCCTCTAGTAAGGTAATTTGGCGTTTATTACATACTATTAAGGTACATTTTTTTTAACTTATTTACATAACAAGAAAAATATGTCTTGGGTTATAATTAACTCTTCTAATTTGATACCATATCAACTAGTATTTCCAAGCAAGTGAGATGGGACATGATCACTGATCATACCAAAATTAATAATAATGATGAACAAGTCAATAATTGGCTTAATAAATATAAGCACCAAAATATTCGTGGCGTCACAATAATCGCTTTTAACAAAAAGGAACAATACCCAATAATATATTCGATTAATCGGATTTTATCATATTTAAAAAAAAACAAGTTTTATCAAAAATAATACATGTTTGGCACATACAAAATAATATCAAAAACACTTGAAATGTTTAAAAATAAAGGTAATCCTATGATTAACATAAAACGTAAAACCTTTTTCAAGGGTTTAATGTGTGTTGCACATGTAAGTAAATAAACACTTCAAGGTGATTTTAAATAAAATTATATAAGCAAAAACTTTGCAATTGCAAAGCTTGTGCAAGAATATGTAATAGAATTTCTAGAACTGGTAGCTAATATAGGTTTCTCCTTATTAAATTAAAGTAGAAAAGAAACACTGAAATCAATATTTCATATGCCTGTCGGACGATAAAAAAATCATTAGATTTAAAATAGTTTAAAATGTAATTCGTGTCATTCTCAGAATATTCTTATGTCAAATGAACTGCAACCGTTACAATAAATAAAAAAGGAAAAAAAGCTGTAATACAATGTAAAAAGGTTCAGAGTTTAACCTATTCCTGAAATTACAATAATCTCAGTAATCTTCTGCCCGAACCCACAACTTGTGGATCATAATTTCGATACGTTTACCAACCAAGAGACAACACGACTCTGGTGATAGACAATCGGTAAATATTTGACAAGTTGACTAAACTGCAACCGTGTATATGGTTGCTCAGACCAAAGTGCGTTCGAGATAAGGGGTATAAGGGAAAAAATAAAAATATAATAAATAACACTTTTCTTCCTCTCATCTTGTAGTTCTTTACATAAAACAACTGTTGCGTTCTACAGGTATGGAAATGCGTTATATCATCATAATAAGTTATACAGTGTGACCAGTAAAATCCGCATCATATGGGATTTTTTTTTATTAAAAATTCTATTCGGAATTTGACTTTGGCATCAAGTTCTGCTTTGATCGAGATGAAAATTAATCAAAAAAAATAGTAGT
Source organism: Polydrusus pterygomalis (assembly GCA_963969555.1). Classification (NCBI taxonomy): domain Eukaryota; kingdom Metazoa; phylum Arthropoda; class Insecta; order Coleoptera; family Curculionidae; genus Polydrusus; species Polydrusus pterygomalis. The sequence continues at coordinate 53,509,664 of OZ018379.1, forward strand.
CACGTGATTCGCATTATCTATCAATTTTAAATTTTTTCAGGGGATTGAAGAATAAGTTTATTGAAGACAACATAAACATATTTATTATATTATTAAATTTTTAAATAAACTTATTATTATTATTATTATTATTATTATTATTATTATTATTATTATTATTATTATTATTAATTCAAAAGTAGGGTTATTTCTGAAAGTTTGAAAAAAGTTATTAGAAAAAGTTTTTTAAATGCAGTTTCTAGCCCACATGCAGATAATTTTGATTTTTTACCCATATTTTGTAAATTGCACCACAAAATAAGACTCAACGCAACCTACATAAAACTTCTTTTTTTGACAATGTTTTATTTCAGATACATCTTCTTTAAAGTAGCGCCATATTAAATGTGTGTTTTTCTACAAATCAACATTGGGCTAATAAAATTTGGTCGCATGTGATGCAAAGTTTATTTGTTTTTGACACTGTATAAGTATTTTTGAAAACGTTTGTGTCTGAAAGTAATACACCCTAATATTGATACAAAAAAGAACACAGTGTCATCAGTATAGTGTTCATTAAGTGGAAAATAAATTTTAGTGGTGGGTAAAAAATCAAAATTATCTTATGCAGCTAAAATTTTCCATGTGGGCTAGAAATTGCATTTAAAAAAACTTTTTTCAATAACTTTTTCGATATTTTCAGAAATAACCCCACTTTTAAATTATTTTTTGGAAAAAATTAAAATTTGACAGATAATACGAATCACGCGACTACTATTTTTTTACTTAATTTTCATTTCGATCGAAGCAGAACTTGATGCCAAAGTCAAATTTCGAATAAAGCTATTAATAAAAAAAAATCCCATATGATGCGGACGGATACTGGTCGCACTATATATTATGTATGTATATGTATTATGTATCTCAAAGCAAACAGAAATAGGCAGATTATGTTTCCTCCACTACATCGTACGGCAGCATCCCCGTTATTGTTCTCCTGGTGTCACGGCTCCCGCCTCCATTTATTTATATTAAATAAATATTCATTATTTCGCTGGAAAGGTTATTTTACACCATAATAAAACTTTTATTTCTTTCAGGTAAACAAACTAAAAATAACAACACAGTACAACTCCCTTCGACAGAGTAAATAGCAATAAAATTTAAAATGCCGTCGAAGCAGGAGGAGTGACACTAGGAGAACGATCAGAGTGATGCTATACGATGCAGTGGGGGAAAGATAATCTACCTATTTCTGAATATAGTGCTCAAGAGAAAAATATATAAATAATCAGTGTGCACTGAGCAAGTCGATTTCATTATTTCGAATTACTGAAAAAATAGAGGCATATTCAATTTCATATTCCAATCCCCAACTTTTAACCTAGAAACTTACCAAGGTTATTTACAGAACAGTCGAATGTGTCCCATTTGCTTCTAACATGGTCCTGTGGAGACTCAATTTTTATCATTTTGTAAGGGAAATTACGAAATTATTAATAATCATAACAATAAACGTCCTTGCTGTGGAAAAAACATTAGTAACACTGAAATTTTAATGAAAGGCTGAACATAAACCAGTGTATGATTGAAAATATTCCTTACCTATTAAATATGAAATTACCTAAAAAATATATATTATGCCACACATTAAACATTTTTATATACTTTGTTAGTGACTCATTCTGTCTTTAAGATGGAAGGCAAGAAGTGTAAGTTTGTAAAATAGTTAACAGCCGATTCTGCTGAGCTGATACATCAACAAGAAAGTTTCCGAAATGCGTAAACAGCCCCGGATCGGATGCCTACAGTGGGGACATAATTGAAGTATGGTATTAGCAATATAATGAGCCTAATGAATAAAAATTAAGCAATTACTTGAAGCAAATACTTTTTAGTAAAAGCAATTGCTTGACTAGCAAATGCTATAAGTAAAAGCAATTGCTAGATCTGGATATGAATAAAATTTTGAAGTAATTGCTGTTTTTCTTGCACCTCTGTAGCAAATGCTTATTCAACACAAGTTCAGACGTGGCTTATCCAATTGTTCAGATTATAGATTTCAAGTTCAGTTTGGTGCCTATTTGCAAAAGAGTTGACGTAAATACAACAACGTTGGTCTATTTATTTAGCACAATAGTAATTTGTTACGTTTTTGTGGAAAATAGGAAACTTATATTTGTGATATGGCAGATTTTCGTGAAAATGAGGAAAGTGATAGTAGTGATGAAGAAATTAAAGACAAGCAATTGATATCCGTTCACAAATTGAAGAAACATAAATAAATATCTCTGACCACAGCCGTTTAAAGTCGCCACAGTGGATATTTTTCCGTGCGTCATCAATCAACGATCAGGACTCAACGTGGTTAATAACTTTGCATCCTTATTTATTACAGTAACAAGTTTGAATAAAAGCATAAAAGAACGTCTCCAAGATTCCGCAATAATATAACGTGCTAGACAAGAATAAAACTATAAACGTCAATTAATTACTTTTTTTATTTGTTTAGTTGACTACCGTTGTATTTTAGAATGTCATTGTCAACCTTATTTTGATCTGCCAATCTAATTAGTATTTTGTAAATTTGTGTGCCTTAAAACTGTTCCTTTTTCTAAAAATAGTTCTTTTTAGAGCTAAATTATACCCACCATCTGTTTTGGCGGTAAGTATTTATGGATTTTTATAATACCTAATTTATTTATTTTAAATATTCTAACCGTGAAAGTTCTTTGAAAAGTTTACGGCAGTGGCTAAATTCCCTTAAATGAATGGATGTCAAAAATTTGACTTTTGCGATTTTAATAGTCAAGAAAACACCAAACTTTTCTAGATTTTGAGCTTTAAAAATAGTATTAAATGTATTAACATTATTTGTTTGTCAATTTCTTTTAGATAATAGAGAATACCGGGCAAAACTCGGAATTATAAATAATTTTTCGGGATATTATGTAGGTACGTCAAACGGTAGGCAGGCACGTCCATTTCATAAACTTAAGACTTAGTTCTGACTTTTTTCGTCTCGTAATTTTGATTTGATTCATACGGTTTTGATGACGTGAAAGTGATGACGCACGGGAAAAGATCCACTGTGGCGACTTTAGCTTCCCCAACAGCTTCGGCACTTGTAGGAAATTTAATAAAAATATATTGGCCTTCTTCAAAACTGCATCCATTACAGAAGTGTATGTCTTACAGACAGTAGTTTGGTGAACACCGAGTTCTTCACCTACAGAATTTTGAAAGCCCGAATCCGACAATTTCCGCAGAAAGACGTTAATATTATTTAAAGGCGACAGTGCACCCCCTCGCCTTTTACCAGTATCAGTCAAAAAATAATTTGCCAACCACTCAACATTTTCGCAGTCAAATCGATATAACTTTCTGACATCATCATATCTGCCATTTTTACGTACACTGTAGATTTTTCTTTTACGGACGTTCATATATTCAGCCATAATTGAAGACACAAATTAAAAGCAACGCACGTGTATGCCGCGGAGAACTAAAAGTTGACCGCTACCAAGCAAATGATGCAGGGGTCGACCTACCTTAAAAAGTTGAAAGCAATTGCGACACTAGAAAAAGCAATTTCTTAATTTATTCATCACATTTTAAGCAAACGATAGCAATTACTTCTTGTTTTTTAAGAAAACGCATTGACTAGAAGCAATTCCTGCACTTTTAAGCAATTGCTGGACGCAAAAACCATTACTTTAGTTTTTATCCATTGGCTTTCAAGAAGTTACTTCGATTTTATAGGAAAAAGCAATTGCTACATTTTTATTCAAAAAAAAATTCAAAACAAACCCGACGCGTGAGCCGATTCTATTGCTTAAAAAATAAAAATAAAGTTTACCACAGAATCACATAACAAAGAGTAATATGTGGTATATTTAATGTAATTTTTTAAGAAAAAGAGGAAAAATGTTAGCTGTAATGAAAATGTAAATATATCAGTAACTATTGGAAAGAATGTATCAATTTATAAGCTAGGGCAGTTCCTTTCTGGTTTATGTTCAGAAACCTAAAAATAAAAACAGTTAGTCCATCAGATAAAATTATTATTCAGTTTATTCTAGGCATTTACATTTTGTTTATATAACTTTTGGTTCTAATCAACAACGTTATACGGAAGGCAAACTGTTTTCATTAAAATTAAACATAAAACCATTTTAAAAAAATATTATTAGACTCGCCTAATTAGCAAATGTCTAACCTTGCAATAGTTTTTGCACACGGAAGTGCATGCAAATAAAAGCCCAAAATTTACAAAAAAAAATAGTATTGTACCGATTATTATACATGTCTGGCGAAACAAATCTTAGGTCAGCATTTTCATAGAAAGTAAATAAGTGAGGCATCTCAAAACAAAATAAGTTTAAAGGGTTTATGTTAAAAGTATAAACTTTATTTTAAAAAATGTTACGCTTGTCTTTGTTAGAATAAAACAAACATTCCAAATTACCTACTACAACATACACAAAACTTTGAATTAGAAAACACTGAAAAAATAGCATAGACAACACTAGTAAATATTGCGCTGTATACGAGGGAGAGGTGAAAACGTTAAATTCACTCAAGAATAAAGTGCCCTTATTTTCCACTGTAATTTTTTTATTTATTAGGAAACGTTGTTTGCACTTAAAAGTTATCCATAAATACCAAATTTCAGCTCGGTAGCACAAAAAAGTGTTTTTACTTTTTAAAAACACTTTTTTTGACGCCCCCTCGTATAACGAATCGATAGAAGCTATGCAACCTATAAATTCAATTTTTTAACAGCTCTTGGGCAATTAGACACATAACTTACTTAAGTTTGTTTAAATACGCGAGAACTGGACGTTTAATAAAATAACGTCAAAAATAATCTAACTTTTCTGGTGCACACCGTACATTATTCTATGGATAAGCGGAATAACTTTATGCAAAACAAATTAGGGTTTACTTCATACATTTAACAATATTTTGCCGTTCCCAATTTTTCAAAAACTCTTAAACCCATTGGTTCATGAATTAAAATTTAAACCCTTACAATAAAATTCGTTTTTATTTAAATCCAGTTGCCATGAAAAATATTTACTACTGAGCTGAAATTTGGTATTTATGGATAACTTTTAAGTGCAAACATTTCCTAAGAAAAAAAAATTCCACAGTGAAAAATAAGGGCAATTTATTCTTGAGTGAATTTAACGTTTTCACCTCTCCCTCGTATACGGCGCTATATTTACTAGTTTTGTATATTTTTTTTTTGTTTAGGGACATGCAGAACTTTTCCACCGCCAAAAAAATTTGGTAAGTTTTGAAATTAAAAAAAACCCTTTGGAGCGTATTTTCTGCCGATCACTGTATTATAACAAAATTTCATGTTTGCAATCGATATTTTACAGGGTTTTCTACTTTCTCCTGTATCTGTATCAAGAAATTTTACGTTTCCTTTTATTTAGATTTATAATAATTTTTCTCTCTGCTTTTACAGGTATTTTTTTAGAGCGATGACACAACCGGCGGTGGCATTGGCATAGAAATCTAGATCCAATTTCACTGCAGTTCATTGATAAAGTAAAATTCTTTATTTCAAGTCTTAAAGACGCTCTGAAAACCGCCGTGTCTAAAGCCCGTCGCATATTATGCATTAGATGCTGCACCGATGCGGAAAACCACGCCCAAATTTGGTCAATAATTTATAGTAAATATTTTAAAAATTTATGATTAGATAGGTACCTACTTATTTTATTGAAAATGAAATAAGATAAAAAAATAAAAAAGGCCAATTTGTTATTCAGTAGTGGGTACCTACATTGTTTAAAAGTAAAGTCCAATCCTCTGTTTTTATTTGCAGCAAACTGATCAATAATAATAAAGTCCCCAGATCTACACTTTGTAGTCTGTGTCAAGTTAATTTCCGGTTTAGGTCTTCCCTCAATTTTAATTTAAATTTTTTGCTCAATACATAGTGAGCTTAAATTGTTTCTCAAATATTCCACATTCATAGTCGTTTTGGCATTTAAACTGTTCATTTTTATTAAAATAAGTCTTAACTACCCCAAAATAATAACAAAAATATAAAGGAAAACTCCAAATAATAAATTCATACAGCAATTAACACGCAATGAACTCAACGGCGCACATTTAAATTGTGCGACTTTTCCTATTAGAATCGCGCTTTCCCCACCACACCTGCTAGTACAAGATACATAGAGAGACAGCAGAAACCCCGCCTACTTTAACGCACGTGCGACTAGAATTCCTACGCGCTACATCGTCGCTCTTGACAACCGGCTTGGTGAGAGCTATTACACCACCTTTCGTTCGATTGTTTAACGGTACGTTAAAATAGAAGGGTTCTAACTTATATTACGGTATCATATTTATATAAGAAGATAAATTTAAATGAACATTATTTTTTCTATATGGGGTAATTCTTTGTGGAGTATGGGGGTGCACGTGCTTCTGTGCTCCTGTGGAACCTCCCCTGAAACCGCCACTGTTAAAAACACGATGCGTGTTATCACCCTTAAAGTTTACAAGAGATAATGATAAGGCAACTGCAGCTTCAAACATTTACACAACACGATAAGGAAGACCAGCATAAAACAAACCATAACTAAAGACTTTAAAACCAAACGGGAGCCTGAGTTACATAACTTTACTTGATGACATTACGTCTCCTTTTACTGAACATGCCTGTCAACAACCGGTTGCCCCGTGTCTATGAACGAAGTGATATATTCAGGTGCAGCAAACGTATATTCAGTTGGAAACACCGAGTGAAGTGCCATTTACCACCAAACTTAACGCAAATGCCCACCCAAGATTTGTTTAACCCGGCGCGTTGTACCTCCTTTCTTTCTGTTGTCGATACCGTTAGAACTCATTCCAACATGCAATAGCTAACTTTGTTTATTAATCAAATTCGCGCTACTTCTACCACTAGTTTGTCGCAAAGACAAATTTCGAGCAGCCAAACTCATCAGTTTAAAAACAAAATGTTCGAAACTTCCTCTCATGATTGGCCCTTACCTCAGCTGCTTCATCTACGTCGCCCTGCGATTGGACGTCCTCCATTTCAACCTCGGTGATTGATCCAGAACTTTGTAAAAAATTTGTAGCATCTATCAAGGGATGATGGGAGGGGGTTGGTTCCCAACCGGCAATGCAGTCTTCGATATCGGACTGACTCCTGTTGTGAATATTCCGTCTCGTACATAACTGGGGATCCAAATCCAGCTGACAAATGTATACCTAAAAAATCGGTTAAGGTGTGCTGCAAACGTTAAAGCGCGAGAATTGTTCGAAGGTAAGGTTTCATAAATAAATCTCTAATAAAATGTGAAAAAAACCTACGAAAAAGAAACAAACAGAATCAACCATTCTTACTGTTGAATAAAGCAACCATTATTTAGGCCCTTATTGTACTAATTTCTTAAATATACAAACTTCGCAACAATTAAACAGTAATAAAGGAAATTGTGGATCACATCTAAAGGCATATTTTGTAAAACTATTACAGAGATCTGGATCTGAAAGGTGAGAAGGGTGCGCTAGGCTACACAGCACTTAGACCACGTTACGTTTTCTCTGCGGAGTTCTTGTATTCTTTGCTATTAGGTACTTTCCTTTTACTTCTTTTAAACAGCATAGCACAGTAAAAATCTTTGCTTAGCTAAGTTGTTAAAGGAATGCTTCGCGAACAAATCGTGTAATAGACACCAGAAACCACTACCTTTTCCCCCAACTTGGACAAGAAATTAAAACAAGTTCCAGTTTCATGACAATAAATTATGGCAAGAACTTGAGGGGGCAAATGTTAGCGATTTACACGTGAAAATAAATTGAAGGTCAACTTTTACAATTTCTTGAGAAAGAACTTAAATTTTAAAGCCCGGACCTACCTATTTTCCATTTCATTAAATGATACATGTATAGTATAGTATAGTATATCTTTATTTGCATGAATTTTTTGCATAATTAAGCAAATAGCGTCAACATGCCTATGGCTTTGTTTACATGCGCTACTTTCGTGATTATTGTTTGCTATCTAAAGGTACAGGGTCTTCCAACGAGGACTGAACAGGGGCTCATTCTTGAGCTTTCTTCTATTTAAAGAAAAATCCAAAATAGCCAATCGATGTACTTTTTCCTGCAGAATTCAAAAATGAAACAAAAAATTTATTTGAACCAGAAACAAAAGAGTTACGCTATGGATAAGGTGTTTTTTAAATGGAACATAGCTTTTTTTATACGATTTTTGGAACGAGTGATTTTTTTTTGTCCGTTCTGATTAAAATATTTAATATTGTGACAGCTATTTTTATTAAATTTTAATGTTTTATCCAGTATAATTTAACTTTAACCTGTTTGAAACATACACTAGGTAATAAAGGTATAATCACCTTTGAATCCTTTAAAGTCAAAAAATTTGACAAATTTACTATAATATTGCCGAAATGACTTTGAAGGATTCAAAGGTGATTATACCTTTATTACCTAGTGTATGTTTCAAACAGGTTAAAGTTAAATTATACTGGATAAAACATTAAAATTTAATAAAAATAGCTGTCACAATATTAAATATTTTAATCAGAACGGACAAAAAAAATCACTCGTTCCAAAAATCGTATAAAAAAAGCTATGTTCCATTTAAAAAACACCTTATCCATATCGTAACTCTTTTGTTTCTGGTTCAAATAAATTTTTGGTTTCATTTTTGAATTCTGCAGGAAAAAGTACATCGATTGGCTATTTTGGATTTTTCTTTACATACAAGGAAGCTCAAAAATGAGCCCCTGTTCAGTCCTCGTTGGAAGACCCTGTACATGTTTATGCCTAACTCGGATAAGCGTTGAAATGTTTAACCAATTAAAATGGCTGCTAGAGGTAAATGCCCTCTTTCAATTTTGTGTCAGTTGTTGGTCAATCCGCACAGAAATTAAAAAAACACCGATTTTAAAAACATACAGAAGTTTAAAAAAAACGCGATTTAATAATATCCTCAATGTCCTGCAACGTGTAAGCTGTAAACTATGTAGTTAATTTAATAGACATTGTAAGATATCTCTATTAACAACACAACATATTTTACCTGAAACCCATTTTGCTTGGCATAACTCCACATTTCTCCAAAGTATTTGACTTTTTGATTGACATTATCCACTACTATGAAGTTAAAGTATCCATCAGTAACAGTCTTTTTAAAAGCTTTGGTTAAAGATTGCCTGTACGATTCTTCCATTTCGGCTTCGTACTCGTATACCATTTCTTTTACCACAACTGGTTTTCCATCTTCAAAAACTTCCCTTTCCTGTTCGACCATAAAATAATCATCCAAAGATAATATTCGTGGGGCAGATCCACCATTTTCCACCTGAAAATATCGAAAAGCACATTTTGGTACGTATTAAAACAAAATTTTAATCTAACAAATAACTAGTTTTGATCTTTTGCATCGAAACTATAAGACACGTAATTTTACTTTCAAAATGTTTTTATTCCAAACTAACTTTTACAGTTCATTACATGGAAAGTGACAACATATACAGATAAATAATGATAAATGAAAAAAAAAAGAAAATAATAACCATTAAAAAAAATAACAATAAAAAAAATTAAAGTTAATCCAATTTAATTGAATAATAAAATCAATTTTTAAAAGTTGCCAATTTTTTAATTTTTCTGATATTTTTTGGAAGATTGTTATATTTTATTATTCCGTCATATAAAAGCGATTTTTTTCCGAAATTACTTTTTACTGGTATACTTAGTTTGATAATTCATACAATGTCTGGTGTTATGATCATGTAATGTCTTATTCTCCTAAAGTGTTATGTTTGGTTTTTTTCTTTTAAAATAATAGAGTGAATTAGAATACAAGTTTTTAATTTATAAATGTTTTGAACGTGTAAATACCCTTTCGGTCTATATAGATTAACGGTTGGTTCTAAATGTGGTAATTTGTGTATACATTTAATAACTTTATTTTGCAATTTTTGTTTAAGTCTGTTAAACAAGCAGAGCCCCATGCAGAAGCTAAGTATTGTAATTTTGAATATATTAATGAAAAATATATATTTTTTAAGTATTTCAATAGAATGAAATATCTAGCTCTGTACAAAAAAGACACCAAAGGAGATATCGAGTTGATAATATACTGGATATGGCATTTTCAATTTAAATTTTCGTCTACAAGTAATCCTAAAATTTTTGTCGTTTTTGAATATTGAATATTTTCATTATTAAATGTTAAGGGGTTAATGATGGAATTTATTTTATTTTTAGTTATAAACATAAAAGATTTTGTAAAATTTAACGTAAGTTTATTTGGTTGAAGCCACGAAAGAAGTATTTTTAAATCAATATTAATATCAAAATACATTTCTGCAAGAGTTTCAGCGAAATAAATAATTGTCGTATCATCTGCAAATAGCTTTATATTGCCCTTTTTTTATTTACAGACCCTTGTATAGGGTGTTTCATGGCGAGCAGCATATTAGAATATTACGGACCGAGACATAACTTATTGGAACTTTGGATCTCTTAACAGAAGCCTTTTGGTAAATATGTTTAAAGGTTTTTATCACTTTCGGTCCGGACGAACCGAAAATCGAACAAAAGTACCTATACTGTTTGGGTAGAAAATAAAAATCTGCTAACTAAATGTTACAGCGCGTTATTCTCACCTCTCTATCCTTTATTAATCTCGCAAGATACGTTTTTCCACTTCCAGGAGGACCTCTCAAAATGATAACAATCCTAGGCGGTCTTTTATATCTCCCAGGCGCAACGATCAAGTCTTCTAGAGTAATATTCTGATTAACAGGTGTATTATTTGCCGAATTAGACGAATTTCCTCTGAACGAAACCTCAGGAGACGGTTTATCAATCTGTTGAGGAGGTGAAAACCTCAGACTTTCTTTATTATCCGATTTGTTGTTGGTGTCCTCGTCTTTCCATTCGTCATCAGAGAGTTCTTCTAGGTCCAGTTTTTTTCCAACATATTGTCTTTCGGATTTATCTTGGAAACCTCTATTTTGGGTTCTATTATCATACCCGCGATCTCTATCGCGAGATTCTTGCTCTCTATGTCGAGGACTATTGTCGTATCGATTTCTTTCTCTGTCGCGTCCATATTCTCTGTCCCGCTGTGGCCCGCGATTTATACCCTTGTCTTCATATTTTTCCCTATAGTCTCTATATTTATCATCGTTAGGTCGAGTACTTCTAAGTTCAAACGTGGGCCGCCTGTCAAATCTATCTTCCTGCGGGTATCTGTCATTATTAATATCTCTAGTTACCATCGCGGCTCCTAGAAGATCGAACTGCCTGTCTGCACTAGAGAACCGCCCACCGCCTAACGGGTCGAACTGACGTGTATTTCTCAATGTTCCCTGAAGCCATATTGGTCTTTGGGGATAGGGAATGCGGTTGACCGGTTTATGTCTGTAGTCGAACATATGGATCGGTTCAAGGGATATTTCTGGTTCGGCTAAAAAAATACTTTAATAAATAATTGGAGTAAATCTAAAAAGAAAAAAGAGGCAAGAGAAGTCCGTAGTCATTTTTATTTCTCATTTTTATCCGTTTCGATGATTTAACTTTTGCCATTAATGGAAGTAACCTAAATTTTATAACATTCTGGTGAAAAAACTCATTTCCAAGAGAACGAATCGCTAGAAGCATATTTAAAACGAGTTTTATAACAGACACCACCAAAACACAACTGGTTGATCAAAATCAAAATTTTCATAAGAATAAATAACTTGATGATAAAAATCGATGTAGTTTTTTCACAAATGATGCAATTACGGTTTTGTCAATTGAAAAATTGAGTTACACATCGCGTAAAAGGAGTAACTGCAGGGTTATTACGTAGACACCACCAAATCAACACATATTAATATAAACAACTTTAACATTTACTTACGTTCTTTCAGAGACTTATGTTCATAGTCCACAACTACTTCTGGAACAAAAAGTGGTTCATTTTCCACGGGCGGAACAACTTCCATAGGTTGAGGTGCTGGTGGGGCCATTACAGGTGGGGCCTTTATAGGTAGGCTCATTATAGGTGGGGGACGAACAGGTAACAGGGGCACAGCTGCTATAGGTGGAACTTCAGGTGCCTGATCTCCCTCGTTAAACATATCATGATACTTGTCGTATTCGTCTTCCTCGTACCACCCTTCTTCATTGTAATCATCGCCACGACCTTTTTGATCTTGGAAACCTCTCTGATTATTATAATCTTTATTCTGATTATTATAATCTTTATTCTGATTATTATAATCTTTATTCTGATTATTATAATCTTTATTCTGATTATTAAAACCTTCATCATATTCTTGATTATAGTCATTGTAATTATCGTTGGAACGATCATCGTAATCGTCTCTGTAATTATCATAGTCGTTATCATATCTGTCAAAATTCCCTCCGCGATTATTTAAGTTGTCATGGCGATTATTAAAATTATCGTTTCTGTTTCTATCATTATCAAAGCTATCATTTCTATTGAAACCTCTACCCTTATTATCGTAATCTCCACCTTGATTAAATCCAGGTCGATTGCCTAAAGGCCCTTTGAAACTATCGATTCTATCAAAATTATCTCGTCTGTTATCATTAAAGGTTGTGCCAAAGTTACTATGGTCGTCTTCTCGATTAAAACTGTCATTAATGCCTCGGCGTCCAGAGCCCGGCGGAGGACCGTTATTAAAATCATCATCAAAATTATTTCGGTTGCCTTCTCGATTAAAACTATCATTTCTTCCCAATCGCACTGTATCAGCTAAAGGTCCGCTGTTAAAGTTATCACCAAAGTTATTTTGGTTATCGTCGCGATTTAAACTGTCATTTCTTCCTAGTCGCCCAGGGCCAGGTGGTGGACCAGTTTTAAAATTGTCACCAAAATTGTTTCGGTTATCCTCTCGAATAAAACTGTCATTTTTACCTGGTCGTCCAGGAGTGGAAGGTGGGCCATTATTAAAATTATTTCCATAACCAACATCTTGGTCATTGGGACCATTCGAAAAGCTCATTCTGGTTTGATCGTCAAAGTTATGAACAACTTCTCTTGGACCAGGACCATACTGGTCTGGAAAGTCGTCATAGTTTTGATTGGACTGGTCTACAGGAGGGGGTCGCTGTAATTGCATGCTCAATAAACTAGGTATTGGAGGAGTAGATTTAGAAGCCGATTGGTGGGGGGCTAAGGGCTGATTTAACATTTGAGTTCGTGTATTGCTCGTATTACCTGCAGGGAAACTTTGGTTTTGAGAAACCATAGATAACATATTCATCAGCTTGGAATCGCCTAATATTGTATTAATACCTTTGGATATGGCATCGAGATCCGGGCCTTTCGTACCAGCTGGTGCAGTATTTTCAATAACAACCGCTTCAACAGGTTCGTCTTCTGGAATATCCTCATTCTCGCTCTCTTTAACTAAGTCCAGTCCAGGAATACCTTCGGCAGCTGATGTAGACGATTTAAGAAAATCATCTCCTCCTTCCTGTTCAGGTGCCTCTTCACCAGGATATCCTTTAGGGGGTTTGAAAGCTAACGGCTCATTATTTTGTGTAGGCGGAGGCTTACTAAAAATATTTACAGGGGGTGCCTGATTCTTCTGATGTGAAAAGCCGGCTTGTTGAGTGGGCGGAGGCTGGCTAAACGATTGTTGGGGTTGTAAGACTGATGCAGGCTTAGCAGCTGGTGCACTTTGAGCCATGGAAGTCTGAAGAGCAACGCGTTTTTTCCTCATTTGCTCGCGCCTCTCAAGAAGGGAGTTTCTCCAGGACTCCCACTTTTTTTCATATTCCATATATTGGGTTTTATCTGGATGATTCGCATTTTGATCTTTCCATTTATTAAACTGCGCTTCCCAAGCGGCGAACTCCTTATCAAATTTCTTTTCCGCAATGGTGAGTTCCTCTAAATTAAGGACTTTTTGCGCGTGAGTTTGTGCAGAGGGAGGAGGCTGGTTCTGCCAGGATTGACCGGTAGCTTTAGGTTGCTGAGCTGGTTTGTTCCATTGCCCTGAATTGTCCAACATTTGTCTTTTTCCGCCGTCATAATCATCTCCTTGATTCAATGGTCTCTTATTATTGGCATTTTGCCAGTGATTTTGCTGTGTGGGTTGTTGCCGAAAATTTTGCGGAGGTGCAGTATTGTACTGTTGATTGGGAGGAGCAGTATTATATCCGCTGCCTATTTTTGGTGGCATTACGTTATATTGACCAGGTTGAGCACCATCATCTGGTGGTGGTGGTGGGGGTGGTTTACTTTCGTTGGGTGGAGGAGGGGGCACTGCCGTATTGGGAGCAGCTGCAGGCACAGGAGCGGTAACGGCTAGCGCGTTCATTGATTTCTGATACTAAAATAAGAAAATGTGATAATAAAATATTAAATCATTTGCTTTATATTTCATAGAAGGTAAAAAATATATTTTTTTGTAACATTAATTTTCACGGTAGAAAATTTATATCGTCGGAAAGATGAATGGCTAGCAATGTATTAAAAGCTACTTGACAAGGATAATGAAGATATGTTGTTTTATTTTGGATATTAGCATTCTCAAATTCATCAAGTTTTTTGCAGTTTCGCAATTTTAATAAAAACTTATATCGGAAGCATAAATTGATGCAATCGTGCTTTTTGGGGTATGTATTAGATTGATGTAATCCTTGTAGTAGGAAGATTTTTGAAACCAACCAATGAGGAAATTATATTTGAAAACCAAATATAATGCAGATTTAAACCTTTATTTTGTAAACTACATATGCAATGAAAAAGAATCTTTGAAATAAATAACTTTTAGAATTAAATTTTACTTTAAAGGACACATCAATTTTTTAACAATAAGCTTTTAATTCAATTTAATAAATTATTTAGTAATAATAATAATGGTAATTTTAAAGTATTAATAAACAATCAATTGTTGTACTATTATCGCTAATGATCGTTAGTGGTACAATATTATTATACTTGTGAATTTTAAGCTAGATCTGTGGAGATTAAGTACTAAAGTCAAGTACTTTTAAAAACTATAAATTATTTTTGACGATACAGTGTTGTCAAATAATCGCTTATAAGTCAAAAACTTGACTAGTTAGGTAAAGATATGATATACAAAAATAAAGAGCCAATTTAAGTAGCTTTTCATATCAGTAATAATATACAGGGTGTTACATTTTAAAAAAATATACTTTTTAAGTAACCACATTATCTTGAATTTTAAAACACCTTGTATATCGCAATTAAGATTTGGGCATAGGCTTAAAAGCCCTCTGGTATTATTTTACTGTTAACCAAGTGTTAGGGTCTTAATATTTCCTAGTTAAAATATATCACCATTTTTTTAAGTTAAAGTTTTCTGTCAAAAATTTTTTAATTTAATTATTATTTTAGAAATGGTAAGAGATAGGTATAGGATAATGTTAAAGAAAATTGTTAGAAAATAAATAGGAGTTTCGAAAATAAAATAAAATAAAATACAGGGTGTTCCATTTAAAATTTCGAAGTTGCTACTAATTTTTGGTAGAAGTGGCAACGTTGTGCCGTCAAAAATATTTGCGGTAAATAGAGCATGTGTGTTTATGTAAATAGCACGAACAAAAATGTCATAAATGTCTTTACTCACCTCGGCGCCGTATTGCTGGTGCCATTGCTGATACTGTTGCTGCCACTGCGCCCACTGTTGCCAGTTTTGTTGCTGCATTTGCGCCCATTGTTCGGGGGAGTATTGCATGCCCGCGGGTATAGCAGCGGCCGCGCCAGGCGGGAGCACTGCGGGCGCCGAGTTAACAGCCCCTTGCAGCAATGCAGTTTGCATGGGGGGTGCTGCCACCACACCAGGCATGGGCGGGCCCGCTGTTGGCCATGCTGCCCAAGACATAACCTAAAAATATGTTTAGTAATATTATGAGTAAACTACACGGGTGCAATCAAAAAATAAACGGGATGCAGATGGAAAATATAGTGCGAAATATATTAATGAAAAATGAGGCTTGACTACCTTGTTTACTCGAGTGATAGTGCCAGCAGTATGGGATTTTGTTTCTTACCTTACCTTGACCAAACACGCACAAATGCCACTGCACCTAGGGAGAGAGTAAAATAATCCAATGGGTGAAAAAACTATTTATTCCCTCAACGCGTTTCATTAAATAGGCCAATATCAGGAGAAAAAACCAAAATTTGTAAAAATAATGCAAGTTTTTAACCAAATAAAGATGAATACTTGTATTTAGTCACATCTAACGATGGCCCACATACTAATATCGCTGCTTCAAAACAATATCGACGTAACTAAATTTTTAAATAATAATAATAATAATAATAATAATAATAATAATAATAATAATAAAAGTTTATATATATTTTTGACATTTAATGCTAATATATAATTTTTTTTGTATAAACTATCAATTCCGAACTCAGAAGTAAAATACTTGTTGTGAGTTAAATAAAATAATATTTTTGTCAAGAATATATTTCATAATTCAGGCACAACTAGATTTTAATACACTACGCCCATTAATTATCGAATATTCAAAAATGCACGCCCAAATTAATAAGCTGTAATTTCGTTAATAATGAACCAATTTTGAATTTTTTTTGTTTAAATGATAGATATAAGATCCTAGGGTTTAGGGCAGAGTAGTTTGCGTCCTGACACGTCTTATTGTACGGGGTAGCGCATAAACTATAGATGCATGTAAATTCCTTAAATTTAAAACTGACTTATCTTACATAAAAATTAGATTTAATAATGTATTTTTTTCTTTGCCTCTAGTGACATGGCGAAACTTTTTGGCCAGTTTCTAGCGCAAATACATGTCTAATTGATTTCGTTTAAAAAATAAATTAAATTCAATTTTTATGTAAGATATTATTATGTCAGTTTTAAATTTAAGGAAATTTACATGCATCTAGAGTTTATGCGCTACCCCGTACAATAAGACGTGTCAGGACGCAAACTACTCTGCCCTAAACCCTAAAATCCTATATACAGGGTGTCCCGAAATTAGCGTGCAATATTTCTAGGGCGTAAACTATATCCAAAAATATGACAAAAATGTCCTATAAACATACCCCGAGAAATGTTCCTTTAGGGGGCTAGAGCCCCTCAAAGAGGATCGGGAAGACAGTCTTTTTTTATAATAGTATGGAAACCCTTAAAGATAATGACATGAAAATTGGTACGTGCCTTACAACCGATAAGTTGTACATAACAGTTAGTTTAGAGTAAAAATATTTCTTCCAGTGGCGTCGTACGGAGTGGGGATGAGGGTAAATCTTATCCAATATTTTTTATTTCTAGGATTTTTTAATTTTAAGTACAATATTTTAAGAACCTCGAGATTTTTCTTTAAAAAAGTACCCCTTGTTTTATTTCGATAGGAGGCACCGTTTTTAAGTAAAATTAATTTTAAAATAAAACGTATTTTTCAAAATCTATGTAAAGATCGTGTCAAGCTGTTTAAAGCAATTTTTTTTATTGGCAGGCCATGGAAACAAAAGTAAGTAAATTCTTTGTAGGTGTCACATTTATTATTTTTGCCATTTGATGTTATCGTTCAATAGTTCAGTAGCTGTTTGTTATTTCTCGTAACAAAAATGGCAAATTATTCAAACAGAGAAGAATTGGCACACAGAATAAATCGAGCCGGAAACATTTTCAGATTCGGCGTGCTTTCCCACCTATTAGACAAAGAGCTAGATTGTGCATTCAGCAAAACGGAAATTATTTCGAAAACCTGATATAAGTTCACCCAATGCATTTTTAAAAATAAAAATTATAAAATTTGTTTAAAATTTTTTTTACTGATTTTAAATAATATTGTTTTTTAATTACTTTATACTGTGTATGTTTAACAAGTTTATAAAACACCCTACTATTTATTTATTTTTCATAGATAAAATAAGGCACGTACCAATTTTCATGTCATTATCTTTAAGGGTTTCCATACTATTATAAAAAAAGACTTCCTTCCCGACCCTCTTTGAGGGGCTCTAGCCCCCTAAAGGAGCATTTCTCGGGGTATGTTTATAGGACATTTTTGTCATATTTTTGGATATAGTTTACGCCTTAGAAATATTGCCCGCTAATTTCGGGACACCCTGTATATCATTTAAACAAAAAAAATTCAAAATTGGTTCATTATTAACGAAATTACAGCTTATTAATTTGGGCGTGCATTTTTGAATATTCGATAATTAATGGGCGTAGTGTATAAAACGAATATAATATTTTATTGATATATTTTATATCACTTTAGTATACGAAAATACAATATGTTATCTATATAATATATTTATTTATTTATCTTATGTATTATAACTTGGTATATTTATTATTTATTAATGACGTTCTTGAATATATCTCTTGGATTAGATAATATCCAATTTTTAATTTTATTTCTATAATTATTTATTGATTTAATTATTTTAATTGACTGTGGTAGCATATCAAAAATATATTGGATTGATGTTTTAAAAATGTTTGTGTGCTATTGTTTTGTTTACTCTATTTTTATGACGAGTTTTATGTGTGTGATTGATATAATTTATTTTATTTTTATGTTTAAAAATATATATTACCATGTTGTAAGAAAATATTTATTTTGTTTAATATCCATTTTTTTGCTATCTTTAAATAGTAGGTAAATCAGAAGAATATTGGTGGTCTATTTCGTAAATAATTTTCAAAATGTATTTTTGAATAGTTTCAATATTATTAAGACAATTCTTATTTATGCCTCCCCATCCTAGTATTCCATAATTTAAATGGGTTTGTACTAAAGAACAATAAAGTATTTCTAATTCTTTTATATTTAAAAATTGTTTAAAGTGTTTAAATTTTGGTATAAGAATTCTTAGTTTTTTTACAATGTAGTCACTATGTAAATCCCATTTTAAATGTTTATCAAAAATTATTCCTAGATATTTAATATTTTCACCTTCCTTTATGTTAATATTATTATTGCATATTATTGGACCAATATTTGGAAGTTTATTTTTGTATGAAGTAAATGGAATGTATGTTGTTTGTTATAATTTAGTTAATAAGTTTTTATTAAACCAGTCGCTTATTTTTATAAAATCTTTTTCAATAGTATTTTTTTAAGTATTCCAATTTAGACCTTCATAAAAAATTACCCTATCATCAGCACAACTATGTAATTTTCCTTGACAGTTTAAATTAAAAATATCATTTAGATAAATTTAATATTAAAAAGTATTGGTCCTAGGACTGTACCTTGTGGTACTCCATAATTAAATATTTTTGGTGTGAACTAATATTTTCACCAATTTTAACACGATGTACTCTGTTATATAAATAGTTTTTAAATGAAGTTAATATTTGACCACGAAATCCAAGTTTTTCTAATTTGCTAATAAGAATTTTATGACTGACAGTATCGAAGGCTTTAGCTAAATCTAAAAATATGCATATACTGTTTACTGTTCATTTTATTATTGATTGAACTATATATTTGATTTGTTAGGTGACAAATTGCATCTTGTGTAGATTTTTTTTTTGAAATCCAAATTGTGTGTCTAATAGGATTATATTCTTATTTACGAAATTTTCTAATCATTCTTTTAAAACTTTTTCGAAAACTTTTGCTAATGATGAAATTAATTTACAGGTCTGTAATTTTGAAATTCAATTTTATTTCCGCTTTTATAAATTGGTTTTATTATACCTATTTTAAAAGCAGGTGGATATATTCCTGTATTAAAGATAAATAAAAAAATAAAACTCCCTTTTATTTGGTTAAAAGTTGCCACAACTGTAGTACAAAATTTGAGCGCTAGAAGGAAGTTACGTCGTTATTCCATAACGCTTCTTTGCGCTAACTTTCTGGTACAACACCGACGCATCCATCACTTGTGCGAAATATTTGCTAATGAAATTGCTGCAATAATGCCGTAAGTGCATTTTCCGACTGTCAGAGTTTAAAACAGTAGACTTTCTTTAGGAGAAATAACGACGTAAGTATAAAATTCACCTAAATTTTTAATTAGTGAGCCTTAAAGTGGTCAAAAATACTGTTAAGTCGTTTTTATTTTAGAACATAATATTTTTTTCCTTCTCCTTCAAAATTATTTAAATAATAAATTAAAATCATTTTTGACGTCTTCTGTAAAATTGGTGGTTTCGCAGTTACGTCGATATTGTTCTGGAACAGCAATATATTAATAGACAATTATTTACTATTATTCAAGAAGAGAAAAATATTAAACTGTAAATTTTTACAATATGTCATTGTATTAACAAAGGAGCAACCGACATCTATAAACCAGAAATAAAACTAAAAAAAAATTAACTCTGATTGTGCGAAAATCATTTCTGCCAGTGTCATTTATGTCCTAGTCAAAATGACTGGTTAGTTAATTATTGTTTAAAATCTTTGTGCAACCCGACATAAGTCAACTTGAGCATTGTAAATATATTTTTTTTATTTGAGTATTTTTCATATTGTAACTACAAATTTACATAATTATACATACAGTGTGAGTTTGTAACTTGGAATAAACCCAGTAAATAGGGAACAGTTTTTTTTTGGAAACATGATTGTGTACGGGTATTAACATTTTAAGTTACAGTTTGTCCAAAACTAGAAATATGACAATATTTTCACATTTTCTTCAATGGCAACCCTAGTATTTTATTGACTATTTAAGTTCATATTAAGTACCAAATTTCAAATTTTTATTCCTACCATGTCGGTCAATGTTATTTACTGTTACAGTTAAAGTTGCCTGATTAGTCAATTATTTTTAAAAACATTTGTGCAATCCAACATAAATGTCTGCAAAATATTAGCTTCCTGGGCCTTAGCGTTTTTGAGAGATCGCTTTTTAATGTCGACAATAAATTAGGGGCATCTCCCCACGGGAAAAGGGGCAGCCGTTAATATATGTATGCACTTTGTAGTAAGTACTGATTGCCTGTAAAATTTTAGGTTCTTTAATAATAATAAATAAAGGGCGGAATATATGCAAAATGCATATACATATTCGCATATTTTGTCAAATTTATAATAAAATGCATACCTATTTTTCATAAATTATTATTTTAAGTGCATGTTTTTATGTTTTCGGCTTAAAAAATTTGAAACGTTAAAGGTTTAATGTCCAGTTCGGTACTTATTTCAGGGATTTTCCAATTTGAAGATTTTGGTTATACACAAGGTATTTATTGGGAGTTTGTAACAACATTCCCCCCAACTGTAAAAAATTGGATGCAACTGTAAAAAATTATGAAGGATTTAAATACTTAACTGCAGTAAAAAGCATTTATGAGGGTAAACCATCCAACAAAGTTGTACAGGGTCTTCCAACGATGACTGAACAGGGGCTCATTTTTAAGCTTCCTTGTATTTAAAGAAAAATCCAAAATGGCCAATCGATGTACTTTCTCCTGCAGAATTTAAAAATGAAACCAAAAATTTATTTGAACCAGAAACAAAAGAGTTACGCTATGGATAAGGTGTTTTTTAAATGGAACATAGCTTTTTTTAAACGATTTTTGGAACAAGTGATTTTTTTTTTGTCCGTTCTGATTAAAATATTTAATATTGTGACATCTATTTTTATTAAATTTTAATGTTTCATCCCGTATAATTTAACTTTAACCTGTTTGAAACATACACTAGGTACTAAAGGTATAATCACCTTTGAATCCTTCAAAGTCATTTCGGCAATATTATTATTATAGTAAATTTGTAAATTTTTTTGACTTTGAAGGATTCAAAGGTGATTATACCTTTATTACCTAGTGTATGTTTCAAACAGGTTAAAGTTAAATTATACTGGATAAAACATTAAAATTTAATAAAAATAGCTGTCACAATATTAAATATTTTAATCAGAACGGACAAAAAAAAAATCACTCGTTCCAAAAATCGTATAAAAAAGCTATGTTCCATTTAAAAAAACACCTTATCCATAGCGTAACTCTTTTGTTTCTGGTTCAAATAAATTTTTGGTTTCATTTTTGAATTCTGCAGGAAAAAGTACGTCGATTGGCTATTTTGGATTTTTCTTTAAAAACAAGGAAGCTCAAAAATGAGCCCCTGTTCAGTCCTCGTTGGAAGACCCTGTACCTTGGCCTTATATTTTGCTACCTAAGTTGCAGAAGCTTCTCTTTGTATAAACATATTTTTACTAATAGAAGACGATCCTTTTTAGTTGAAAATTTTGAAAAATATTTAGTAATAAACTAATAAATTCCTTTTATACAATTTTAGGTTAAAAAATTGTTTACTTTTATTTTTCTTTGTTTTTTTTGCATTTCTTTAAAAATAAACCTATTTTTTAGCACCCAATGTGTTTCATTACCTCATTTTACTTAAAATTAAGAAATATTGCATACCAGTATGCATATTTTGTAAAAAATGCAAAAACTTGCATTTTTAAAGGCAAACAAGGGATACATATGCGCATATTTTGGCTGAATTTAAGTGCATATAATCCGCCCTTTAATATTAAATAATATTTGTCAATACTTATGCCGACTCTGGTTTCACTACCTGATATCCGGACTATAACTATAATGGTCTTTTTGGCCGAAACGCTCATAGAGGGAAGGGATTAAATAATAGTTCAAATAAATTTGTGATGCATTGTTGGATTATTTTATCGTTTTATTCATAAAAGCCCATTATCCCAAAGATATCTACAAATCACTTAACAATAAATTTGTTGAGCCAAAAAAGACAATTAACATCAAATTAAAACCTTTCTAATAGAATAAAATATGGCATTGTGAACCACATCGTAAACACTGCCACTACTGCCAGCAACTAACATATAAAGGGTGTTTCAGAACATGTGGGTAATCTCTCGGATTCATATAGATTAGGTGAAAATAACATGATAAGTTCATATATTTTTTCCGAAGAGCCCCCCTCGAGGAGATATATGCCCCTAAAGACCGGCCCTGAAAACTAGTTTTTATTGATAGCCTTTAAATCGCCCTGTATATTTTGAATAAAATTTAGTATAATCTACACTATGGAAGGCTTTATTAAATAGGTTAATATTAAAATGTATAGTTCATTCTGTGGGCCAGGGACGGACTAGCTTGGGCATAAAAAATCTTACATCTTTGACAGGTCTCATGCAATCGGGATTTTTATATTATTTTTGGATAGCTTACGTATTTTAACGCAAAATAGATACTCTTCGTAGATTTTGATAAGTTGAACCGTTTTCGAGAAAAATCCACTTGACCGTTAATATGCTTTAAAAAGGTTTAATTGTACCCGAATCTGTTTCGTGTTTTTTCGTAATACGAGGCTTAGGTAAATTGTCACGGCATGATATGATTTTAATATTAGTTGTCAAATAATTACTTGCCACACTCATATTTACTGTAAACTTAAAATGTCAATTTAAAATACCCGAGCTTAGAATGGAATGCACATTCATTATGCGGATATGCACTTAATATACGGGCTTGCTCGCTGTTATGCTTTGGAAGCTAAAAGATTGTATGCGGAAAAGTTTCCAAACCGGAGTATCCCAGATCGGAAAACTTTTGAAAGAATTGATCAACGTCTGAGAGAGACAGGTAAGAATTGCAAGTTAATTATGATAATCGTAGACTTAGAACATGTTCCTTTTATTGTAGGCAAATTTGCAAAAAGTTCTGCTAACGGTGGCGTCCAAAGAACGATCCGAACGGTTGACTTAGAGGAAAATGTTTTAAATTCCGTGGCTGAAGATCCGTCAATCAGTATAAGAAAACTTCATGCTCAATTAGGTGGCTCTATAACGTCCATATTTAGAATTCTTAAAGAACAATTACTGCATCCTTCTCATTGACAAAAAGTACATGCACTTACACCTGATGATTTTCCACGATGAATGCAATTTGTGACCTGGTTATTAGACCAAAATAGGAATAACCATAATTTCGTTGGAAAAATATTATTCACAGATGAAGCGGTGTTTACGAGAAACGGCATAATCAATTCGCAAAATTTACATCATTGGGCTGACGAAAATCCCCATTCTACAATAGTTGCGAGACATCAGCATCAATTTGCATCAATCAATAATAGGCACTCATTTAGTAGGTCCTTATGTTACCTGCTAGATTAAATGGCGCTCTTTACTTGGAGTTCCTTCAAAATGATTTGTCAAATATCCTAGAAGATGTTCCACTCGGAACAAGAATAGACTTATGGTTCATCCATGATGGGGCTCCTCCTCATTTTAGCCTTATGGTTCGAGAGCACTTAAATAATGTGTTTCCAAATCATTGGATAGGTCGAGGAGGACCAGTTGCTTGGCCACCTCGATCACCTGACTTGAACCCCTTAGATTTTTTCTTTGGGGACATCTCAAAAACTTAGTTTATTCAACTCCAGTAACGACTTGTGAAGAACTACTAGAAAGAATAACTTTTTACTTCCGTCAAATAAGACACAATGCCGGGGTGTTATGGAGGGTGCAGCAGTCTTCAGTACATCGTGCCCGGGAGTGTGTTAGAGTAGAGGGAGCCCACTTGGAGCCGTGTTATAAATTTTTTAATTAATTAAATCCGTTCATTTTCCTTTTATTATAGTAATAATAATGATTAACGTTATTGTCTTTTTCCCGAAAACGGTTCAACTTATCAAAATCTACGAAGAGTATATATTTTGCGTTAAAATACGTAAGCTATCCAAAAATAATATAAAAATCCCGATTGCATGACACCTGTCAAAGATGTAAGATTTTTTATGCTCAAGCTAGTCCGTCCCTGGCCCACAAAATGAACTATACATTTTATTATTAACCTATTTAATAAAGCTTTCCATAGTGTAGATTATACTAAATTTTACTCAAAATATACAGGGCGATTCAAAGGCTATCAATAAAAACTAGTTTTCAGGGCCGGTCTTTAGGGGCATATATCTCCTCGAGGGGGGCTCTTCGGAAAAAATATATCTGAAACACCCTGTATAGTGAAATTATTTGCAAATGACTTTTATACGGTCAGAACTTTACGACACCATAAAAACGTTTTATTGGCATTTCGCACGTTTTTATTAAAGAAATTTATTAATTTAAATTTTAAAACCTGATGTTGTATTAAAATTATTTGGTTTATAAGTTGGTTATCGATAACATTCCTGTCTAGAAATGTGGCAGGATATCCTTCAACTATTTCGTCAAGAAGCTAAAAAAAATCTTACCAATTACTTTAAAAACCTTTCACAAGCGTTGCAACGTCATATAGATATTTTTCGAACACTGGTCAACCCAAATAGGTTTATTTATTTTAACTTTTTTTATAGCAACAAAATATTGTTAACTCTATGGGGGACCTACAAGATCAGTATTACTGACATTAGTAATATCAATATCAATCCTAAAATGACTAAAGTACGCAATAAAATTATTAACGTGCTTGGTAATCTGAGAGAACATAATATAGATATCCATAGACATGTATGTTAGTTATAATATATACTTAATGAATAAATTATTAAATATATTCAGTGTAACTTTCAATAAAATCCGGCTTAGTAGTCATATTCATAAATAAAGTCGTAGAAGAGTTAAATGAGAAGTGTAACTTGTCATATAATTTATCATTGGTCATGTCACCTCTCTTTAAGATATGCCTAAAGTCTTCATAGACTTGTACCAAATTATCTTTTCTATACTTAGCGTATCAATATAAATCATTGACCCAAATTATGTACCGGGTGATTCAATAAGAAAGGCAGCCGGCTATATCTCGGAAACTACTAAACGTAGAAACTTGGGATAAAAAAATTATGATTAAAGCGGTCCTGAGAAAATTCGGGAAATAATTTTTAAGTTCCGCATTTTGCCGCAAGAGGGCGTAATTTAAAAGTAAATTTTAAAATTTTACCTAACTCCGAAAATTCCACATTAAGGTATATGTTTGATAACACCATTTTAAAGCTTGGACAATTATGCATCATTTTGGTCTTATGCTCATTGGCGTACCGACTTTAATAAGAGTGGGGGAAGCTGTTGAAAGGGTAAACATTTAAATCGCTGTAACTTCTAAACGACTTATCCGATTTTAGCAAACTAAAGACTGTTTGGAAAAGAAATGTATGCACTTTCACCAATCGTATTTATAGTTGTTCATAATAGTTCTCAATAAAATTGCGAGGGCGCAATTTGTAATAATAACAGTTTTTTTGATTTTATCCCGAAAATTCAAATCATACGGTATAATTATGATACCATAATCGAAAAGTAGATGAAATTTGCTAGAAAAAATATAAAAACCGCAGCCCGATATCTTTGTTCGTTTCAGAGTTATTGCCAAAACATTAATTTTTAATACAAATTGCGCCCTCTAGCAATTTTATTTGAAACTATTGTGTACCATTGAATATGACAATTAAAGGTACTTACCTTTCTCTTCCAAACAAGCTTAAATTGAGTGAAATCGGATAAGTCGTTTAGAAGTTACAGCGATTTTAATGTTTTCACTTTCACTTGATAAGAGTGGAGAGTGGGAGAAGCTATTGAAAGTGTAAACATTAAAATCGCTGTAACTTCTAAACGACTTATCCGATTTCACTCAATTTAAGCTTGTTTGGAAGAGAAAGGTAAGTATTTAATTGCCAATGGTACACAATAGTTTCAAATAAAATTGCTAGAGGGCGCAATTTGTATTAAAAATTAATGTTTTGGCAATAACCCTGAAACGAACAAAGACATCGAGCTGCGGTTTTTATATTTTTTCTAGAAAATTAAATCTACTTTTCGATTATGGTATCATAATTATACCGTATGGTTAGAATTATTTGGAAGATACATTTAGGACTAAATATGTATCTGTACCTTTAATAAATTTGGAAAACCCACAGTTGACCATTCAATCTTCTAATCCTAATTTTAATTTTGTGACATGTTTATAGTTACCATAACGATATAAATACCTTTGTAATGTCACGTAGAATTTAGTATTTTCTTGTACTCCTTTGACAATGGCCCGCAAGGGCCGAAACACGTGTCAGGAAATTGAATAAATTTGTGAAACATAACAAGTAGTTATTATTTTTCTCCCTGTGCAATAGCTTTAAACACTGTATATATAATAAAGTGATAGAAAATAAAGTGTTTTAAACTCGGTTTTAAATTTATAAATATTTTCATATCACCTATGTTACCAAGTAACCAGACCAACACAATGTTAGTGTACAAAATGAGAAGACGAAAATGGGTTAATTTATTCAGTGTACGAAAAAAAAATGAATCATCTGTACTAAATAAGGGTAAGAAGTACCTAGTATATAAAGTAGCTTCCTGCCCTCCTGCAGTATGAACGCTAACCCCCCCCCCCCCCCCCCGTACTCACCTCCCAAGACAGCTACGCCAGTAGTTTGACCAAGCAAGTATAGAAAATGTAAAGAAATAAAAATGAGTTTACTTTTACGACGAACCAAAAAATTAAACTGATTTTTATAACTATTTACATTTACAAAATACGTTTATTTGTAAAACGGATGATAAAAAACTCGATGTAAATTAAACAAACAAAATGTAAACAAATAATATGAAAAGGGTTGTGGGTGACGAGAACTTATTTTTATAAATTGTTGATATGTTGCTAGGGGAAACGTATGTCCTTCCAATAGGTTTTGAGTTATAAACTCAATAAACAAAGGTTCATAAGGGCGAAAAAGGGATGAAAATGTGGTCTTGCCTTGTAATCCCAAAAATAGTCTTAGCTCGCCCACAAAATGTAGGCAAAAGTACAAAATCAAGATCATGCTTATCACGGTTCAGGTTCAGTCTTTTTGAATTTTTTTAAAAATCTTTTTAGAAGTGTAATTTTACCTCCCCTTCCATTAAGTTGGTTTGGACTTCTTCTTTTCGGACAAATATGTTTTAATTATTTGACATATTTTTTACGTACTCAGTAAGATATAAATTTCTACCAATTTTCAATTTCAATTTGTCCTTCTAACATTCATTTGATACACCAACACACCTATTGCCATAAAAGTTCCATTAAGGTTGTATACCTTCTATCATTTTCTCTTCTGCTAACACCATCAGCGAAGCCTTTTCTGTCTCCTGATGATGAACTTTTCTACGTTCGAATCATGTTGAGCCTAATTGAATATTTTATTCTAATAAGTTGTAGTTAGTTTTCCTTTTGTTCCTTTAAAAGTTTGTTTCAATTTTTTATAAACAGCGCCCAACTTGAAGTCGAACATTTACTATTTAAAACCGCATAAAACGCATTAGGAAAAAACACAGTTTAATAAAGTTGTAAGCGTTTTCACGCTAATTGGTTAAAATTTGTAAAAAGTGAGCATTTATACACGAATAAGCCAAAACGTGTGAAAAAATGTAAATGCATATGCATGTTGCAGCAAACATATCCTAAAAGTCGTGGGGTATTTTATCCAGAGAACTCACAACCAACGAGAAGCGACAGCTCGGCGTTTTGCGGGTTCTGTTTTGGTACGCGCATGTCGCAAAGATGTTGTGTATCGCTAAAAAACATGTGCTCGTCTAAATTGTGTTTAGTCCGCGAGCTGACGTTGCGCCTAGCTAATTGTGATATTATTTTGTTTTCGTTCTGTGTTGTAAAAGGTCTGGATATTATTGTGCCTACCCGTATTGTTCAGTCAAAACCGGCCAAGGATTAAGTTTATTTAGTTTTCCAAAGGAGTACGAACGGTAATTATTATGATAATCAATTAATTATAATATGGATAATAGATTTAAAATTTTTAATCTTCTTGATAAATAAAGATGGAGCTTATTAGTTTCCTTATGTTTTTATGTTTAATCGCGAATAATTGTTGATATGATAAAATAAAATAATAAAATATAAGTTGTAAAGGTCTGGTTAAAATAGTTTTTGGGTAGATTTATTTCAAAAGGGGTAGATTTATTTCAAAAGGGGTAGAAATAATGGATATTATGTTGCTTTAAATACAAAATTTTGTTATAGTGCAAAATTGTGGATAGGCGCCTGCAGTAGGCCAGATTTATTGCCAAAGATTATAAATGCACACAAAAACTATCGGCTTTGTGAAAACCATTTCGAAGAAAAATATTTTTCAAGAAGTGCAACTATTAAAAAAACCTTATTTCCGCAAGCAGTACCCACAAAGTTGTCTAACCTTTCGCCAACATGTGAAGAAATGCCTGAAGAAATTATTCCTTCATTAGGAGAGCCTCCCAAAAAAATTATTATATTGTCAGGTTTGTATGCTTTATACAGTGACCGGCAGAAAGTTCGCACCAAGGGTTTTTTTTTTATTTAAAAACTTACCAAATTTTTTTGGCGGTTGAAAAGTTCTGCATATCCTTAAGCAAAAAAGAGCATAGACAAAACTAGTAAATATTGCGCCGTATACGAGGAAGAGGTGAAAACGTTAAATTTACTCAAGAATAAATTGCCCTTATTTTTCACTGTGGAATTTTTTTTTTATTAGGAAATGTTGTTTACACTTAAAACTTATCCAAATATACCAAATTTTAGCTCGGTAGCACAAATATAAATATTTTTCATGGCTACTAGATTTAAATGAAAACGAATTTTATTGTAAGGGTTTAAGGTAGGAGTATCAACATGCTTGCCAACCTATAACCTATTTCGCGTAGATTTATTTATGTTTTCTAGCTTTTATACAAAATTTAAAGAAAATCAGTATCGACTTGATATTTTCTAGGTAATAATTGACATATTTAATAAATATCAAGGAATTTCATAACTTACTTTAGGAGAATTGTATAGCGAAAAATAACGGGTAAGATTTTTTTTAACATTATTATATCATTGTCACTCATTGTTCTTTCACTATACAATTCTCCCAAAATTAGCAATGAAATAAATTGATATTTTTGTAATATATCAGATACTACCTAAATAATGTACCGACGATATTGATTTTCTTTAAATATTAGTTATTAAAATAATAAACTCAAAAAATCAACGCAAAATAGGTTATAGGTTGGCAATAAATTGAATGACGTTGAGAATTCAACCTTAAACACCAGAAAAGTTGAATTATTTTTGACGTTATTTTATTAAACGTCCAGTTCTCGCGTATTTAAACAAATTTAAGTAAGTTATGTGTCTAATTGCCCAAAAGGTGTTAAAAAATTGAATTTATAGGTTGCATAGCTTCTATCGATTCGTTATACGAGGGGGCGTAAAAAAAAGTAAAAACACTTTTTTTGTGGTAAAGAGCTGAAATTTGGTATTTATGGATAACTTTTAAGTGCAAACAACATTTCCTTATAACAACATTTTCTACAGTAAAAAATAAGGCCACTTTATTCTTGAGTGAATTTAACGTTTTCACCTCTCCCTCGTATACAGCGCAATATTTACTAGTTTTGCCTATGCTCTTTTTTGTTTAGGGACATGCAGAACTTAAAAAGTTATACGCAAGCTACGAATCTTATCAAATATATAAGTTTTTTTAAATAGGCAAATGTAAAACAATATGTAATTATTATTCCTCTAGTAATTTCAGAATTAACATGTATTTCTGAATAAAATTTTTGTTTTTTTACAACAGCTTTTTACTTATTTAGGGTGAATTAACTTTTTTTTAATCCCCGAAGGACCATATTTTTTTTTATCCATGGGTAAGTAACTATGACACTGAAGCAATTGTCAAAAACGTCACTGTAGTTTTTAAAGCGCAAAAAACTGTGTAACAAATTACTGACGTTTTAATAAAATTATATTTATCTCACGCCACCCCATATCTACGTATATTGTTATTCCAAAGTCAGTGTGATGACAGTCCATACGGCGGTAAACAGTCTCAAAGAGACCGACGTTTACCGCCGTATGGAATGATTGGAATGTCATCACACTGACATTGGATAAATTATACCTAGTCACGATATATTTTGACGTACCTAATAGTGTTCTATAATTTATGTTATAACATGTTTATAATATATAAGTACATATTTTTGCCCGTCACAAATCGAAGGAAACTCAAACAAATCTGTAAAAGCGTTAGAAATTTAAAGTTTTTTAATATAATAATTTTTTTCATTTTCTACTTCAATAATATTTTTAATTCCCAAGACTAACAAATTTACAACTTTTTTAAAGTTTTTATGTTTGAAAAATAAATCAAGTTATAACATTTGCACTTGTACTAAAAAGTAATGTCGTTCAGTGTAGAAAATAAGCAAGTTTTCTCGGAGTATTAAGTTGTGGATCGACCGTTATCGTTGTGTGAAGGTCACTGAAAAACGACCAGTCGATATCAAAGGTACCGACAGGTATTGTCGCTTCTGCTTGCTGTTAATATTCTGTGATTTTATCTAAAAATATATTATATTCTAAAAACTCTTTTTTTTTAAATACATATCTTTGAAAATTACCTTAATATAAAAATAAATGTTGCTGCCACTTTTGCCATGACGCCAAACCACTGCCGCTGAAGACGCGGAGCGCTCACACAAATGTCGCGTCCCGTAATTACATCGCCGAGATCGACCTGAGGCGAGATGAGTTTAAAAAATCGAAAACCCGCCGAAACAGCAAAAGAGGGTAGATGCGTGCCGCGTCGATATGCAAATAGAGGACATAAGTTCGGAAATGCGTTGTCTTGGTTATTCTTCAATTGAAGAAATTGTATATGTGATTTTGAAAATGGCAACGAATTATGTTTGGTCATAAACACAACGATAGTAATATATATTTATTCTGTAAACTGTGACATTTATCCCACCAAGATATTTAAAAATGTCCAGAAAATGCATGAATAAATAACTTTGAATCGTTGAGACCTTGTCAGTCATAAAACAGACTCAACCTATTCTAATCATCTTTTACAGGAACAACATAATTTTGATAACAAATTTAAAATTTTACATATTGAAAACAAGGGTCAAAACTTAATCTTTTGGAAAGTTTAGAAATAAATCGATTAAAAAATTCCGGTGCATTATTAAACGACCAATTAGAACTAAATAGTTCCCCTTTGCTAAATCTGTGTCAATAATCTAAATAGGGTTCTTTGGATTTCCCATAAGATTAAGATAAATTAAACCGACAATAATATTTAAGTTTACAATACCTACATAACAGTTTTAAGAAAATATAATTAAATAATTAAACTTGTAATGTGTATACCTGAATTGAGTAATAAGTATCTAGACCATTTTGTTATTGTACTGAAATAAAATTAGTTAGCACCATACACCCGAAGAAGCTACAATGTAGCAAAACGCATCGTGTAAAGAAAAAGTTTTTCGAGTAAAAGTGGAATTTGACAAAATAAATTGTCTTTCATTGAGAATAAGTAACTGATGTTTATAAAGGCGATTTATTAAAAAAATTAGGCACAACGCACCTTTGCATTACAATAGCTGAAAGTACATAATTACATACTTTCAATTGATAATTGACGTTTATAAATGTAAAAATAATATAAATAAAAGATTACATTTTTTGCAGTAGGTACTAAAGGTATTTAAATGAATTTTTTGAACACAGTTTATGTAAGTACCAAAATACCAATCATCTAGTTTTTATACTTAAATTTGTTGACAGCGGTCTAAAGACAAGATGTATTATTTAAAACTAGATAAAGCCAGGGATTTAAAACTCTTTCATTAGTAGATAGGTTTTAACCATAAGGTCAAATTCAAAACAAGCTTTATTGCCTGCCGTTATAACTTGAAATAAAAGCAAAACAAACATATAAAATTAAGACCAAACACTAGTAGGGCCTTCGCCATTTCCCTTTTTGATCAAAATTCTGTTACTTCTTCGTTTTATCAAAAAATCGGACGAATACTCCTCTTAGCAGTACAATTACCTACAGTTTTACGTTAAAAAACGGTTGGATTGATAAATTAATAAAAGCCGAAAAAGAAATATGCGCTAATTTGACAACATTTCGTTTTATGCTTTTATTAATTTATCAATTAATTTTTTTTAACTTAAAACTGTAGGTAACGGCTACCCAAATATGGGTATTTGGCCGCTTTTTGGAAAAAACGAGAATAAACGAAATATTGATTTAGAAAAAAATCAAATGGTGAATGCATCACTAATGTTTGCTCTTAACAACTAAGAGTCTCTAAATGTAGAAGATCTTCTTGTTAGTATTGCACAAGGTATCCGGTATTATCCGATACTTTGTCAAGTCAGTCAGGTGTACCAACTACCTAAATAAAAACACTAGTGTCCGACCGAAACAAGATTTTCCGTTTCGACCGAAGCCGAATCTTCGGCCTTGGTCTCAGTTTCGGCCGAAACCGAAACTTATTTATACATGTTAAAAATTTTATTGCATGCTGAAATTTAATTTATTTTATATAGGACGAGGATCGATCTTGGGAACGGATTGAAATCTTCCCAATAAAAAAAAGGTCGACAGGGAAAAAATCTATTTATATAGACAACACTGCCTACGGAACCCACCCAAAGTTAGCTGAACGGTGCGCAACAATCCACGAACACTGAGTTTTGGCGTGGCCGAAGGTTCGGCCGAACAAACCGAAACTGTCACCGAAACTAAATATTTTAGCCAAAACTAAACCTTCGGTCGGTTTTTAAAAAACACAAATATATAGACTGTAAAAAAAATACAGATATAAACTTCCATATTTGAATATTTATTTATTTCCCACCATTTAAAAATGGAAATTTTCCGCCCAATAATGTTATTCGAAGAAACTCTTGTAAAAAATGTGCAGTTTCTAAAACATTTATATTAAAGTGGTCATAAGACACACTGGAAATTGTTTTCAGGCTTCTAGATTTGCCGCTAGAGATGGTAAATATAACCATCTAAAAAAACAGGGCCTATTACCACGAATACTTTTATAGTCGGATACTCGTTACCCAGTAACCCTAACTCCCTAAGCCAAATAATTAACAACATAGAGGTAAGTATTTACATATTTACATATTATACAATGTTTTGAAATATCATTCTTCTTCACTTTCTTTTAAATAAGGTGTCGCGGGCAAAGTAGTTAGTACAGGCAAAACACAGTTCCAAAGATGTATGTATAACATTTATGGACTTAAAACGGGACAAAGGCTTATTTAAGTCAATTAGTAGATTTTCAATAGAAAAAACACATTCTTAATAAGTTTTATTCTATTTTATTAAAATAGTACTACAAATTTAAAAAAGTAATGGTATAAAAAATAAATAGGGACTTCGTTACTTATTTCTATACTTGTCAGAGGAACAAATTTACTTTAATGTAGCTGGTGATGATTTTAAGTAAGAATAAGATTCTAAAAGTCTTTTTAATATTCACTTTAGTTATCAGCATCGGCTTAAGAACTGAGACCTGTAACTGGGATTTTTCTGTCGTCCACAGTTTGTTCGAAAAAAAATATTCTTTCTACTGGTGCATTTGTGCCAGGAAGACATAAAATATATTCAATTAATATAAAAAAGTTTTCATGTTTAAGATTGTTGATGTGAAAGTTTTTGAATACTTCCATCCAACGGATTTCCGTCGAATCATTTAGATTATTTCATTCGGTTACTTTTTGCGAAGTAATGTAGTTAGAGATTATTGAAAATTCGTCGGTCGTTCGTAAGGGCGGAGTGTGAATAAAAATCACACGATTTTCGGCGTTCGGAAAGGTGGTTGTCACGTACTGGTGGAAATTTAAGCATAATATAACATACAGGGTGGCCCTTTAGTGTGGCAAAGTACAATAGCTCCGTTACTATTTCAAATACATTAAAAATATTAATACAAAAGTTGAAGGGCAGTAAGTGACTTATAACGTAAAATTATTTTTAACTCTATAGGATGGCTCAAAAAAGCGGAACAAGAAAAAATGTACTTTTTTCAAATGGAACACCCTGTATATTTTTTCATTTTTAAATTCTACATAGAATTATAATTATTTTTTATTAAATACATTATAAGTCTATACTTTATAGTTTCCGAGATATTGACTCTTGAAAAGTGACATTTTTGAACTTTGACAGCTTCTAACTTTCTAACAGTACGTCTTAGAGTAAAACGGCTTACATGTCTCTATCTTCAATTTTTATTATCTTCCCAAAAAAATCAACTTCCAGTTAAACCGGAACAACTATATTTCCTGCTTTCGAGTAACATCCGGTTTAACCGGAAGTTGATTTTTTTGGGAAGATAATAAAAATTGAAGATAGGGACATGTAAGCCGTTTTGCTCTAAGACGTACTGTTAGAAAGCTAGAAGCTGTCAAAGTTCAAAAATGTCACTTTTCAAGAGTCAATATCTCGGAAACTATAAAGTATAGACTAATAATGTATTTAATAAAAAATAATTATAATTTTATGTGGAATTTAAAAATGAAAAAATATACAGGGTATTCCATTTGAAAAAAGTACATTTTTTATTGTTCCGCTTTTTTGAGCCACCCTATAGAGTTAAAAATAATTTTACGTTATAAGTCACTTACTGCCCTTCAACTTTTGTATTAATATTTTTAATGTATTTGAAATAGTAACGGAGCTATTGTACTTTGCCACACTAAAGGGCCACCCTGTATATCATATTATGATGACACTGATATGTTGTTGATTACGCCATTATTTTTTTTTTCGCGGAGTTTGGGAAAACGGGACAATTTCGCGTCCCGAATTTCTTTTCGGGGACACCGGGACGGAGAGCTCGAATAAGGGACGTATGGTCACGTTATGTATGTATGATTTAAATTATATCAGTAAAAACGAGACAACAGTATTAACAATTTTACCCCAACATTAACCACCTTCGCCCTTTTTGAACCTTTCCGATCTCATTATAAAAGTCAGAATGTCCTTCCAGGCGATGGCGATAACTTCCTCTCTTCGAAGAACCGTCGCTTAAAGCCTCAGTCTCCGGAGAGATTCGCACCCACCCAGGAAGTGCAAAACGGGCAGAGAGTAGTTCGTAGGATCCGTGTGACTACGTAGTTAGTAAACAAAAAACCAAAAGATGCCTACCAAAAAAATGCTACCTACCACACAAGTACTTACTACACACAACACTGCACCAATACACACACCCACACCAACATAAGTAAGTTCTTAGCTAGTAACAGATCACATAAAGCTTACTTCTGCTCAGACCAGCGCTGTTGGTACTCTCCCAGAAATAGCGGGGTCCCCATTGCGGAAATGCGTGGGCACTAAATATCTCAGCTGGGCACAAACAACACAAACATAAACACTAACACAGCAAGCAATAGCTTGCTACTCAGCACCGTCTCATCTGAGCACAAACATCGCAAACACAAACGCTAACACAGTAAGCTTCTACTACTTAGTTAGAGGACAAAGCCAGCTTAAGTACATCGTGTACGTAAAGCGTGTGCGAGCACGACGCAAAGCACGCAGTGCTGAAATACCGAACCGAGTGGTCTGAAGGTTTATACGCCTATGGCGCGGAAACCGCAGGAACACGGTGAGTTTAGTCGGTCGGCGGCCCCATCGGGGTTGAATCCGACACTCCTCGCCTCGTTCCTCTGCTAGTATCCCGCAGGGGGTTAGTCTTTAGAAGATTCTCATCGAAAAAAAAAGGAAGTCCAAGGGTGTCTGCTCCTTCTGACGCCCAGGACAAATTATTTCTTTCTCCACGTCAATAAGCGTTATGTCAGTACAGTAAGTACACATAACCCATACCGCAAAGACGACGACGCAAACGTACCCTTCCATATTAGGAATGGTTTGGATAATTCGCAATGTCGTCTCGCTCTAGCTTATATAATTTAAATATATATATGTATGCATATAATTTAAATCATATGTATACGTTTTCGGAATTGCTTTATTTGATGAATAAGAAATAAAAATTCACGGACCTTAGCGATGTGCCACGGCTCGGTTAATGCAACTCGACAACAAAATGTAGGTTCAATTTCCAGTCAAGTAAGGTTTGACTACAATGCATTGCAGAGGTAGGAAACAAGGGAAACTAAACACGTATTTTCTCGTGCCGGTAACGAGGGGTGTAGCGATGCACTATAAAGTGTCATCCAAATGGAAATTCTTGGCCAGATATTCAAAAAATAAAAGGGAATTTCCAGCCATAAATTACTGATAAATATAATATATACAGGGTTTATTTCCAAAGAGGTTTTTCGCTTTTTAAACGAAAAAATTTCCAAAATCACAAACGCAATTTTGTCAACATGTTCTGGTTCAGGCGGAAAGGTTCTTCTTTTCATCAAACAGAATATTTTGTTTCAGGAGAACTCTAGCCGTTGTCGTGTAATTTGCACTTGTGCACATAATATGTCATTGTAATATAACAGTTTTTTTCCATAAAAGCAAAACAAAACCCAGTAAGTAATGCAGTTTGACTTTGTGCAATGGACATTTTATAAGATGTAAGTATATTTTGTAACTTATGTGAAAATAAGTTTCTGACTTTTTAAAAATCGGTTCTAATATAGAAAATTTTGTTGAAGGATGAGTATTCCTAATTGCGTATGCTGTAACGATATTTATGTAACTCTTTCTTTTATGTAAAAAATACAGTCATAAAATGATTTCCCTTATATTTATGTAGGTAAAGAATATCAATACAACCTGTTTGAAAGTCGTAGACAATATTGTATTATTAAAACGAGTAAAACGACCGATATTGTCAGACTTCCATTGCCTGTATTTTGCTACTGAACACAACGTTTCATTTAGTACCTCTGGCCATTGTTAAGTATCCTACACTAAATTGAGTTCTAGAGTCACGGTCCTTAATACTGTAGTATGTTAGTAATGCTTGACAACAAAAATTAAAAACAAGTTAATAATAATAATAATAATAATAATAATAATAATAATAATAAGTTTATTTAAAATTTAATAATATAATAAATATGTTTATGTTGTCTTCTATAAACTTATTCTTCAATCCCCTGAAGCTGAGCTTGTTAGGGGCAAATCTTATTTTTGTTTTAGTATGTAAAATCATAAATATGCATTAAAAATAAAGTTTTAAAGTAAAAATGTTAATTTATAGTATAAACGCTGAAGAAATATATTACCTATAATAAAATTATTAATTAATAATTTTTAAGTAAAAAATATTACCTAGGTATATAAACTATTCAGAACAATATTAATTAATTAAAGCCTTTCTAAAAATATTTTCAAATTGTCTGTTTTTAATATCCATATTTTTATTTCGACTTTAAATTGTTTTAATGAAATCGATTTTTTAATTTTTGTTGGTAAATAATCGTTTAAATAAAAACATAAATATTTGAAATTTGTTTGTCCTACGGACCTATTTATTTTAGGTTTTATGGTTATTTCATTTTTAGGACGTGTATTATGATTATGGTTTTTAAATTGTAAAAGGCTTTTATTTTTAAATATATATATTAAGATGTTATAAATGTAAAGTTGTCTTATGTTCAACTGAATATAATTCTTTTGAAGGATAAAGATAATCTTTATTGAATATAATTTTTAGAAACCTTTTTTGTAATATTTCTAATTTTTTAACTAAACTTCTATTTATTCCGCCCCAACCTAAAATTCCGTAATTTAAATGAGTTTTAACCGCGTAATATAATATTTCAATGTCTTACATACATTTAAAATTTTTTAATGTTTTTAAAAATCGGTAGTAAAAGTGAAAATTCCAATTTAATTTACTGTCAAAAATAATTCCTAAATATTTTATTTTAATGACTTTAAAAATTTGAATGTCTTCATTTATTTGAATACCTACTATTCATATTTCGTGGTAGGTTATTTAGGTTTAAAGTAAAAGGAATATAATTTGTTTTATTAAAATTAATTGTTAACAAATTGTTACCAATAATTCCAAGCGATCTACCACGATTTCTTGTTATGACTAGTAACATCAAAATTGAATAAGTTATATGTCCAAAGTTAGAGGGAGAATTATCCGTAGCGCAAATGGCAGAGCGTTCGACTGGTGAGAGAGAGGTTCTGGGTTCGATTCCCGGCATACAATTATTTTAATTTTGATATGTTAATTAATTATATAGTAGGTTCTTATGTCACTTTTGTAATGTTTTAATGTTATTATGAAAAAGTGTAGTATGTATGAACTATTAAGCTAAGAATAGTTAAAGGTTTTTATTTATTTTATATAAAAAGTTTTTAACAGTTTTTTAAAGCAAATTTTTGAGTGCCAATAATTACTTCTCCAAATATAATGCCAATACCTATTATACATTTGGAGGTATATAAAAAGTATAAACAAATTAAATAAAACATACTTAGCTTCGATTGGCTATTACCTACAATAGCTATAAAATAAAAATAGGGTGTTTAGTGTCAAATTTATCGATTTATACAATATAGCAGCTTCGCCCGGTGTCCGTCCGACACAACTAACAAATTCTAATATGAAATCAATTTGCAGAAAAATATTTATAAATGTTACCTTGATATACCGGGTGTCCACGGAAGGTGGCTCGCCCCTCTAACTTTTTTGTTTTTCAAGATAATGAAATAAAATTCGGGAGCTTTGTATGCGACATAAAACTGCATTTTTTGACAGGTGACTGAACATTATGGAACTTCCGGTTTAACCGGTTTTATGTCGTATACAAATCCCCCGAATTTTATTTCATTATCTTGAAAAACAAAAAAGTTAGAGGGGCGAGCCACCTTCCGTGGACACCCGGTATAGGGTGTCCCGAAAATACGTGTACAAAATGTTAGCACAAATTCCTGAGGCTAAAATATGAGGATCTAGCCCAATTTACCTTTGTCCAAAAGTTGATAATGTCCAAAATATATACAGGGTATTAAGTAGTTATTATTTTTTGGAACTTTTTTATAAATAGTTATCTTAATAATAGCATGAATTGCACGAAATTTGGTACCTAGGGTTTTTTTAGGATGAGAAATCGAGATCCGATCGGAGATTTGATGTACGCAATAAAATATTTAAATTCGATTATCTCAGAAACGACTGCTCGAAGCGACACCTACTAGGTATACATATTTTGGGCAAAAGATGTCAAGGAATAAGGATTTATAAGTAAAAATTCAATATACACAGGCATAAAAAAATGAAGCTTTAGATGCAGGCAATGTGCTGCTGGTGGCGCCCTCTGCAATCTACATCGAAACTGTGATTAGATCTTGATTTCCTCCATCCTAAAAAACCCTCAAGTACCAAATTTCGTACAGTTCATGCTATTATTAGGAGAAATATTTACAAAAAAAGCGGGCAAAAAAGTTTTAAAAACTTATAACTTTGGAACCCTATTTTTGGTATTTTTGAAATTGTCAACATTTGGACTAAGGTAAATTGGGATAGATACTCATATTTTAGCCTCAGGAATTTGTGCTAGCATTTTGTATACATATGTTGCGGACACCCTGTATAGTAAGAAAATTCACCATCTGTTTTAAAATTTATGACACATGCACTACTAGGGGATTTAAGGGTATGGTCCGAAAGTAACTAGTGTCGTGGTTTAGCGTTCCGTATTTAACCAAATGATAGCGGTAACCAAAAAATAGGTTTATTTTGGAACACGGTTTTCGGATACGACGTCACCCAAATGTCAAAATGCTCACCGGCTTTAAACGCCGGTTACAAGTGGTTTCTCCTGTCACTTGTCATTATAAAATGTTGTTATGCATTTAATTTCAAAATATTTGGCCGATGGTTGGTAATTTATTAAGAGAATGAATCTCAATGAAATTATAAGTAAGTGTATTTAGCATTCCTGTAAATTATCACTCTGTCATGGACTTTTCAAAATTAAAGGTTATGCTTTTAACGAACATGGTGATTTTTCGTCCCGAATATAACCGGATTTTTATGGTTGATCTGTCATTTGTCGCGGTTAACAGTGGTTACTGGTGGTGATATTCGGACCATACCCTAAAGCTGCATGGCATAAAATGACAAGTAACTGCTTGGTTGCATAGAGGAGTAGAGGTAACAAAGGCATAAAATGTACAACTTTAGTAAATAAACAAATTTTTATAAATCTAATGTACGTTTTAAACATTTGACATAATCCACTACACAAAGCTACCAGTTTATATGGAGGAACGGTTCAGAGGAATAAAAAACCGTTTTAAACTGCTTCATTACCTTAAAGTACACATTTTCTGTATGAATAATAATTATTATTACAAAAGCCACGAAACGACTAGACAATGTGCTCCTATTTCTCCAAATGACTCACTGATATTGACGCGAATGTAATAGAAATGCAGCTTCTAATAGATTTACGAATTACTTACTTGTTTTAAATTCGACTAATAAAGTAATAATTTTAAAATCAATTGATCTATCAAAACTAGTGATGGGAATAACCGACTTATTTTAATAACCGACTACCGAGAGTTCAAGTGATTTCAAAAACCGGATGATAATCGGTTTTCACTCGAATGCTAATATTAATATGGGCAGTGGTTTATCTACAACATTAATGACTTTCCGGAAGATTCTAGGAGAACAAGGCCGCCGAGAAATATTTTGACTTCTAAAAAAAAAAGGTCGCCAGTATGGATAATCCTATTCATGAGCCGCCACATATTAGTATTTGAATTAAAAACCGGGTTATTATCAGGTCCGGTTTTTTTTAAATCACTTGTATTCCCGGTAATTATAGGTCGCCAGTCGATTAAATGTTACGTGTACAACACGACGCGGTAAAAAACCGATTATTGTTAAATAACCGGTTTTAAAAAAAAACTGGATGATTCAGGTGTTTGAAAAAACTGGATTATTCAGGTGTTTGAAAAAACCGGATAATAGGTTATTTTTCACTCGAGAGATCCCAACACTAATCAAAACCCTCAACATAATTATTGGGTATGGACAGATTCTTAAAAATAATAAATAAACTTTTGTAAGGTTAAGGCAATAAGGCTAGGATATAGGCAGAGTTTTTGGTTTACTGCTGCAAAAGTGCAGTGACAGTTTGTGCTCTATGCGGTTTTAGATCTATACAAGATATGTACAAACCTATGTGTTTTTTCAGAGTATGCCTCTCAGGCAATTGCACACAAAAAGCAGCTTGATGTCATATAT
Source organism: Polydrusus pterygomalis (assembly GCA_963969555.1). NCBI lineage: Eukaryota > Metazoa > Arthropoda > Insecta > Coleoptera > Curculionidae > Polydrusus > Polydrusus pterygomalis. Next base: position 53,551,620 of record OZ018379.1, read on the forward strand.
ACAGATTGTGAAAAGGCTTTCGACAAGGTCAATCATAGAATACTGCTTGATAGGCTCGTTGATTATGGATGTACTCAACAAGCGTACAATTTTCTTAAATCTTATCTTTTACAGCGAACACTAGTGAAGAAAGTTGGTAAAACGTATTCTAAAAAGTTTCTGGCCACTTCTGGTGTCCCACAAGGAAGTAACCTAGGCCCACTACTATTTGTTGTATTCATTGATCCGCTGCCTGAGTGCATCACACAATCAACCGGCCTTCTGTTTGCAGATGATTTTAAATTGTTCAAGATAATCTATACGAAAGAAGACTGTACGCAGTTACAGCTTGATTTAAATAGAGTTTCTGACTGGTTTGAAGATAACAAAATGCATTTAAATGTTAAAAAGTGTTCCGTGATGTCGTTTACGCGAAAAACAAATTATATTATCGATGAGTATTATGTAAGTGAAATAAAACTTGACCGGAAAAATGAAGTTAAGGACCTTGGAGTAATTTATCAGACATATGAAATTTAACAATCATTATATACATATTACAAATAAGGCTTATAAGTGTTTGGGTTTTGTGATACGAAATAGCAAAAGTTATAGGATAGCCACAATTATTAAATTATACAATGCTTTGGTGAGACCATCTCTGGAATATGCAAGCCAAATTTGGATGCCAACTGCTTTAACTTCCACTAACCATATTGAAAAAGTACAGAAACGTTTTCTAAGATTTCTATATATCAGAGAAAATAATGCATATCCATACATGGTTTCATACAGGGCAATGTTGAATAGTTTTCAATTTACAACTCTATTGCATAGAAGAAACAAAATAGCTGTCATGTTTATATACCATATTATCAATCATACCAAATACAAAGACTGTGGTTTAATTAATTACATAGGCATTAAAGTACCAAAGATTAACGTTAGAATTACAAACAATGATTTATTTAATATTAGTGAAAATATATCCCCGTTAAGTCGTATGTTGGTACAGTGCAATGAATTAAACATAAGGAAACCTTTTGATATGTTTCTTATTAGTGTTGAACAACTTAAGAAACTGTTTAACAATAATGCAGAGATTTAAAATATTGTTTTGTTATGTTGTTTTATATTATTTTGTTAGTTGTTAGTACAACTAATCTCAGTTAAGTACTTAGATTTTTCTATTTTCTAGCCTTTACTTGTAAGTACATATAGGAAGTATCCTAAGTGTGTTTGTAAAGTGAACAATAAATAAATAAATAAATATGTGTTCCCATGACATAAATTATTTGTAAGTAGTCATTATTTTACAGAGCTTGAAGCATGGTCAGTTTCAATAAAAAATCATTTATTGCAAACCCTGAAGGTATATTTTAAACCTAATCATAGAGTACGATAGTAGGCACACACACACAAAGAAACACAAAAAACAACAAAAATCCTTTACCCCAATTATGAGTTACAGTACCTAATTTGTTTAAGGTATTATTTTTACAGAGCTTGAAGTATGGTCAGTTTCAATCAAAAATCATTTATGTATTGCAAACTCTGAAGGTCTATTTTAAACCTAATCATAGAGTACGATAGTAGGTACACACACACACAGAAACGCAAAAAACAACAAAAATCCTTTACCCCAATTATGAGTTATACCTAGTACCTAATTTGTTTAAGGTATTTTTTAACTGGTTTTGATTATAAGATTACCATTAAAAATATCAAATCCTAGTTGAATGTCATTGGCTAGTTTACACATTACATAGGTACATTAATTGAAATATGTGTCAATTGTAGGACTACAACCATAAACCTTAAATTGAAATGTAATAGTTGTTATGATTTAGGCCACTAATCTTAGGAAGCTTACCTATGTGGTGTTGGTTTAAGTTAAATTTCATGTCAGATTAAAATTATTTGCATCATAAGCTAAGTATAGGTATCTCAGTATGCCAATAAAGATAAATTCATAATAACCTACTTTATAAAACTTGTTTAGATTTTTAATATCTATACCTATGCCACAAAATATATTTTGCTTGAACGAATTTTCAATTTTGGCAGTGTTTGTGTTTATAGATAATTATCAAAATAATGTTTTACTCAGAAAACATACTCGACAGATACACACAGTCCAGCAATATTATAAGAATGTTTAGCAGACAAAAGAAATAAGACGCTATTAAAGGCGCCAAAAACACTAGAACAACTCTTTAAAACTGCACTTTAACGTCACTATGTTATTTATCGATATACAATAATCATTAAAAAATATAATTTTTCACGAAAATTCGATCACAGGAACTAGAAGAATAGTGGTAGGTAATCAGAATCAGAAACGAAGATGAATTGAGGGGGTATCAATTTTAGGTGGCAACTTTACACTTAGGTAGGTACTAAATAAGTCCATTAATAGGTAAGTGATTTTGCAGAGAACAGAGAAGTAAAAGTAATATATAAACAGATTATTCTAGATAATACATATTATTATTTAAAATAACTTACCTCCTTGTCTGTACTCCTACCGATTACCTATTACGATTTAAGAGGTCCTTATTACGTTACTGGTGGATCAATGCCGATAAAAGTAATTTAATTCTGAAATACATTAAATTAGTACATAATACGAGAAAAATACCAGTATATAATGCCTTACCTTACCAACTTTTGTAGTATTTCTATATACGAACACAATTGCAGATTTATATACAGAAAATTAATAATTTCGGAACAGAAATTCTTCTTCTACAATCAGACATTTTGCTTTTAATTTAACAGGGTTGCCAAATTATCAACACAAACTAGGGGTGTGGTGTGATTTCACGACCTGTGATTTTGTCACAGCTCCGGGCCTGTCACAGTCGCGACCAGTTCCGCTTCGACTAAAGGAGCTGTGACGACGTGACAGCGCTAGATATGAGGTTCACGGACCGGCCGGTGCGCGCTGCGGCTTCCGCTTCGACTAAAGGACCTGCGACGACGTAACTCACGTTACCGCGCTGGATATGAGGTTCGCGGACCCGACGGTGCGGCATAAAAAAGACCTAACGGTGCGGTAGAAACTGGACTGGAAATGAGTGAGCGACGCGAGCGTAAAAACAGGTCCTGCCGAAACGCTGGAAATGCCGGAATTGGAATCGGTAGGAGTACCACACCGTATTATATTATAATAAAATAGAAAATAACAATTTAATAAAAGAAAAATAAACAATTCGCGGAACTCGTTCAAAAAGTAATTCGGAGAATTCATTTGAGCGTCGCCGCCGCCGCTTCTATAAAATATAAATCACGTGCTGTGTCGAAGCGCAGGAGCTTGTTGGCGGAGCGGAATATAAATAAGTGTGAAACCGCTACCGCGCTGGTACGCTGCCGTTCGTTTGTGCTTTCACAGCCAGCATCCCTGCAAATTGCAAGTCCGGAGCTGTGACAAAGTCACAGGTTCAAGTCACAGGTTCAGACATGGAGCTGTCACAGCTTGGAGCTGTGACAGAAAAATCACGCTTTTTCCCACCCCTAACACAAACACAAAAGACGACGTCAGAACTGCCCCGTTCGTCGTTGCCAACATTTCTGGCGACGGCATTTGAAGCTCGGTGCGTTGGCCAGCATAGCCACCTATAATTTCTCTGTGGTAGATATTACATTTAGAATTCCTTTATCCTTTATAGCATAGCAATCAAAGCCGCTCCCCTTCCCGCGGTTAAGATATGGCCCTTTATATTCCTTATACGACTATGCTAAGTTGTTCTCGAAGCGTACCATTTTTACAACTTGCTAAGCAAAGATTTTTGTTATGCTATGCTGTTTAAAAGAAGCAAAAGGAAAGTACCTTGTCATGGCCCACCGATATTTAAGAGTAAAAACATATATCGGGCCATGGCAGATTTTCACATTTTTCACGTACTTTTAAACATTCCTGTATTAATAAACAAACCGATGTCAACCTCTTGTCAATTTGGCTTTGATACATGCACTCGGGGCTCCCCTTAACCCCCCAACCTCCAGGCCCAACGCCGGATGTAGACCTAGGCTGACTAAGAGCAGCAATTTCTAGGAGAGGCAAACGCCTCATTTTCATTTTATGTTTTAATTAAAACATATTTAAAATCGACTATGTAAAAAGATAGACTTTATATTCTTCGATTTTAATACATACTTTTTGTTTGGTATTGATTAATTAGAACCTCGATTAGAACCAAGTCTGACGACTTTATAAACCCTTGCATTTTTTTGTGTGCACCTTTTTGTTAATTTTTTAAATTATTATAAATATAAGTTTGTCAATAACAGCTTTTTTAATTAATATTTTATTAGCTTGACTTTGTCTATAGCATGTACCTAGGTGAACATTCAGCAATTCCGTGAATCAAATAATCGTGTACGAATATTCGTTTTGGAGACCATCCACACATTACACTTTTAGAACTGAATATTTGCATTTTTGATTCGGGTATAATAAAATCTCAATCTAAAACAAATACAAATATATTTAAACAGAGAACAAGAATTTATACAAAAGCTTAGGTATATGAGTCTTAAAACCACATTACTAAGAAAGATTATAACAAACAAATTACTGAGAATCACTTGCTCATTTACTGCCTGTATCCTTTTTTTCTTCCTTTTCTTTTTGGTCCAATAATGCACTTTTTATTCCCACTTTTTCAAGTTCTTCAATTAAATCTCCTGATTGGTGCATTTGTAGCACAATGTCACAGCCACCGACAAACTCACCATTTATAAACACTTGTGGAATTGTTGGCCAGTTTGAAAATTCCTTTATTCCTAAAAAATATTAAATAAGCTATAAAAATATGGAAAGTAAGTACATGAATTAAGTGATTATTGTAATTTCCATTTCCAACAGTCTTAATACTGTTCAAAGCTTTGTTAACAAGATGTACTTCTTATAACAATAAAGTAATCATTTGATTTGATTTAGTATCAATATCCCCATCGATATCTCCTTTTGACAAAAACCATGTTTTCGCTAAGCACGGCAGTAAGTATTGTATTTTATATTTTCTTCTATACATAAATATTTATCAAATATTGTCATAAAAGTTTCTGTTCATTATTTAGGTATATGGAAAACAAAGTTCTAATTTAAAAATCATGTTTTCCCTTAAAACTAGACCTAGAAAAAAATCTACATACCTAATATAGCTACATACACTAACCAAATTCAGCCAACATTAAGCAAATTAGTGAATAATGAAAGTATTAATTACTTACCTTGTCTTAACGATTCATCTTTAAGCACATTATGGGAATCATAGGAAACTCCATGCATCCTTAATACCTGGACAACGGCATTGCTAAAACCGCACTGGGGCTGCTCAGGAACTCCTTTCATGAACACCACCACTTTATTATTAGAGATTATTTTTTTAATTTCATCACCAGATTTAGTACTAGTATACCTAAGTAAATTTCGTGAAGCAATAATCAACGATCTTCCGTTGGTAAAGACATTCATATCGGTCGATTTTTGATTTTATGAAATTTTCTACTCAAAACAGTCCAAACAAATTATGTTTACATAACCCCCTTTATGGAAGGACTGGATATTGCATCGCATCGCAACGAATGAACGAATACGTCTCTTAAAAGCGAGTTTAAATTTTAAGAGGAACGCTCAACTTAAGGCTCATTTACATATGGCAAGTTTACTGGCGGAAGCGGAAAGTACTTACCGCCAGTAAACTTCCCATGTGTAACCCAAAGGATTGTTGTAACTTGCTACTTGCCGGCCAGCAGCAAGTAAAGTTGAGGCGTCGGGCGTCGGCTAGTTTTGTGGCCAACTTGCGCGCTTCTTGACAAGTAGCTGTCCGCGTGTAAACATGGTTTTATTATATTCAGCAAGTTTCCGTGTAGATTTCAGTTTCCGATAAAATAATAATAATAATAATAATTGAAATTTAATAAAATAGCGATATACTTACAAAACGATTGAATATTTTATTACTATAATAATTTCTTAAACATTGTTGGGGATAATCTCATAAAATTCCTATATGATTCTGGATCTTCAATTGCTATCTCTTTTAAAAGTTTAGCAGAAGCCCTTAAAGCGTTCCGAGTTCCGACGACGCTTAATCCAGCTCCTGACCCATACGCGTTTCTTCTTTTTTTTCTTTTGTTCCTTAAAAATACTCATGTTTTCCACAATACCAGCTACAATAACTTTCACAGCAGCACGCATTATCGAACTAGACTAACGACTATGGATAGTGCGTGCTGCTGTGAAAGTTATTGTAGCTGGTATTTTGTAGAAAACGAAACGCTTTAGGGGCTTCTGCTAAACTTTTAAAAGAGATAGCAATTGAAGATCCAGAATCATATAGGAATTTCATGAGATATTATCCCCAACAATGTTTGAGAAATTATTAGTAACAAAATATTCAATCGTTTTATATATTGCTATTTTATTATATTTCAATTATTATATTATTTTATCGGAAACCGAAATCTAAACGGCAACTTCCTGAATATAATAAAACCATGTTTACACGCGGACAGCTACTTTTATTAATTTTTTTATTTATTTATTTATTTATTTATTTATTTATTTATAAACAAAAACATTTTTTACATAAAAACATAGTATCTTCATTCTAAAATTAACACAAATGGAAAATAGCATATCAAAACTATTTATAACACCTAGGTGTGGAACACCTGTATGTGCGTAATTTACATTGAATATACGTATTTATATAATGTATTTAACAGTATGCACATTCAGAAAAAAAATAATACATTTCTAATATCTAGTATCACTCTTTAGTGCAAAAACCGAAAGAAAGTAGAAGAAGGGCTAAAACAATTCTAGAAAGCTAACAATATTATTAAAAATATAGTTGTTCAGTTGTTTTTTAAATTGCCTTTTGTCAGTTAAGGTTCTAATATTTTTTGGTATTAAGTTATATAGTTTTGGACCATAGTATGTTACAAAGTGTTGCATCATTGTTGTTCTAGTTTTATAAATATTTATTAGTTTATTTGTGTTTCCTCTGGTCTGATGATCATGTGACACCTGCGATCTTTTGAAATCATTATTAAAGTGCAAAAATTGACATACCGTGATAATATACAAAGTTCTAATGTTACAGAGTTCTCTGGAATAAAGTTGATTTGTAGGAAAAAGCTTAGGTTTCTTAAGACTAATTTTTACAATGGAATTTTGCACAATTCGAAGTTGCTCAAGATTGCAGTTGTACATTCCTCCCCAGACCAGTATACCATATTTTAGAAGGGGTTCAACAAGCGCCTTATAGACCATAATGATAAGCTTTCTGTTAAGAAATTCTCTTAAAATGTAAAATTTGTGAATTAAGCATCTGACTTTTTTATGCAAATATAAAACATGTTGGTCCCATTTAAGGTACTTGTCAATGACAATGCCCAAATATTTAAGATGAGTAACTTCCATAAGTGGCTCATCAATACCCGGAATCACAATTTGATTAAAGTTAGGTCTATTTACAGTATTTAATGAGAAGGCGATGTAATGCGACTTTTTGATATTTAAAGTTAATTTGCGGCTGTCTAGAAAACTCTGTATTTTAAGAAAATTTAATATAATTTTTTCTTTTAACAATGACCAACTTTCATCACTAAAAATGACAGCCGTGTCATCCGCATATGCCACCACCTTTCCACCCACGCCAAGATTGCAGATGTTATCTATATACAAATTAAATAGAATCGGACCCATCACAGTACCCTGAGGTACACCATGGCCCATAATTTTGGGAGAACTAAGCACATCCCCAATCCTGACATGCTGGACCCGTCCACTCAAATAATTCTTGAAGACCCTTCACACGTGTCACTTGTCAAAACATGCAAGTTGGCCACAAAACTAGCCGACGCCTCAACTTTACTTGCTGCTGGCCGGCAAGTAACAAGCACAACAATCCTTTGGGTTACACATGGGAAGGTACTGTCCGCTAGTAAACTTGCCATGTGCAAATGAGCCTTTAGCCGTTGGCTTTGCTTTGCTATTTACAATAAACTTAAAGGAACTCACTGAACTCAGCTAAAATTCAAAAGGGTGAGTCTGGATTCTTCGGTAACAGCTTATTAGAAATGGGTGTATATTTTAACGTTATTTGATTGTGAAACTCGTGAGGAACCTGTGGACCTTTGATGTATAAAGCGGAATAAGGCGTATTGTTTTTCACCACTCGTTCTTGTTCGAGCACCGCATACCGTGGCAGATCCACTAATACATGCAATTGTCAGTAATGTCAAATGTAAGATGTAAAGTATGGAATGTAACCTACAATTTTATTTTGAACCTAAATAATTATTGTAAAGTGAAAAAAATTACAGTGTAAACTAGATAATTAATTCTCTCTATAAAATGAATTCATGTTCGTTGCAGGTCAACTAAGATATAATTTTTTTAGTACTATTTTAGATAACTACTATCTCGGATTTTCTACAAATTTAAATAGATGTAGGCTACTTTTCAAAAATATTATGTCCCATATGGAAGATTCTGGACCAAAAGCTAGTGCTAGTACAGATAATGAAAATATTAACCAAGAGATTCTAGTAACAAACGATGACCCACCTCCTAACAGATTACATGACAATAATAATTTTAGAAGAGCTCACAGTGTAGAAAATATATATTATCCATCTCAATCTTTTACTCACTGGAACAGAGAACCCTGTTTTTATTGGAATTGGTCGCATCCTTATTCAACACCACAAGGGGAATATTACTGGCCAAATGGTAAGAGTAAAAATGTCCAAATATAAATTTAAGGTCACAATATTTAAGTAACCTACTTCCTTTTCAATATTTATGCAATATAGGTACTTATACATACCATACGTAATGATACTTATATTATAATGATTAGTTCTTATGTTGTTTGTTGCTGATGAAAACTTGATAATAATACAGAGTTGAATGTTTAATATAATTAAGTTTACGAAAAGTAACATTTATCGAGGGCAAGATTAAAAACTTCACAGAAATGATTGAATAATTAATTTTTTACAACAAAAATGATTGCTTCTCCTACACATGCATACATAGGTAGGTACCTACCTACTGAGTCAATATTATTTCATTGTTATTATTTTTAATTTTATACACTATACCTACCTAGGTACAATACCTTCTGCTGCACAATGTGTGCTTTTGTTAAACTCTATATTTCACTAAGTACCTACTTATGCCTATGAGTAAGGGAGTGGATGCAAGATTGGGCCACTTTATTGAAAAAACTGTATCCTATAACTTTTTAAAAATACAATTTTTATTGTAGATAGAGGTACTTTTTGAGTACTTACCTACCTACTATGTGTAATGTGTAAAAATACTAAGAAATTACAAATTTACTAAAAATTTAAAAAATACTTAGTTAATACTTAGTAGGTACTTTAATAAAATATAATTGCTCATTCCTCCTCAGGGTGGGGAAAATCAGGTGGGGTAGATTGGGCATAGTAATAAAAGACAAAGATTAATTGTATGTACCTATTCTTATTCATATTTATTTATTACAGTAATACATTGACTACTTATGCTGAATACAAAACAATTTATTTATGAGAGGTATAAAATTACAGTACCTACATTAGAAATAAACTATTTTTTATTGTATTATTCAAAATGAATGGTCAAAATCCTTGAAACATAGGAACAGATAGATAAACTAACATAAATACTTATGTGATATAGGTACTAGGTAAACTAGAAAATAAGAGAATTAGGTAATAGTGTACCTACCTAAATTTTTTTAAAATTTATTTATTAACCTTGAAACAGTGGAATCTGGTGATAAGGCCTGTAATTCAGTGTAAGTAAATAATACATAGTAATATTTTAATAACAGTGATAACAATAATAATAATAACAAGTGCATAATATGGAATTTAATTTTTTAACTTAGTTGACTACCTCTTTAATATGGTTTTTAATTTGACTTTTTAGCACTTGTGAACATTCTTCTTTTTAACTTTTGACAAAATTTTAGGAATATTGTTAAGTATAATATAATATGCTTCATTCAAAATCATATCATCATACAGGTAATATTTTATAAAACATTTAAAAACAGTTACATATCGCACTCAGCACTCAGGTATTAAATACCTGTGCTTGTGCTTATTTAGAATGTTACATATTAGGAGTATCACAGCTGCTTGAGCAATAATCTCAGTAAAATCAAATTTTGCATAAAATAGTAAGTACTACAATACAGTGACCGGCATAAAGTGCGCAGCATATGGGAAAGTTTTTTTATCTTTAAGTTTGGAAAATTAATTTTATTTTAAATAGGTTCTGCATGTTCTCAAACCAAAATAACACCCATTAAATCCGGTAAACGTCTTATGGTAATATACGAGGTAGGATCAAAAATTTTAAATTCCGCTACAAGTAGGTAAAGTACCTCCATCTTTCATTTTAGAATATTTTTTTTACTAAGAATTATTGTTTTCGTTTCGAAGTTATACTACCCGAATTCCAAATTTTACTTATTTTGGACAAAAAAATGGATTTAATCGTATTTTTTTGAATAACCCTGTATAAAAAATAAATGGCAACCGACGAATAAAGTCCGTTCAAAATATATTTTTAATTTAAATTTTTTTCTTTATAAATCGAAAGGAAACTTTCTATGCATACTTCAATGTATAAAAAACTATTTAGGAGATGCCTTAAGTTAATGTAAATAAAATATCAGTGAGATGAAATTAACTTGTTCCCTCAGAAAATAAAATACGGTGTGCAGCAAAAATATTTAATATTTTTATGTTTTTATTTTAAAAAGCCATAATATTATGAAAACAAACTAATCGGACTTATGATCGATGCGTTCTCTCTAGCAAAGTCTGCAGAAAATCTTATTTTCGTACTGTTCGGTTGCCATTTATTTTTTATACAGGTTATTCAGAAAACACGATGAAATCCATTTTTTGTCCAAAATAAGCGAAATTTTGGAATTTGGGTATAACTTTGAAATTAAAACAATAATTCTTAGTAGAAAAATATTCTAAAATAAAAGATGAAGGTACTTTACTCTTAGCGGAATTTCAAATTTTTGATCCTACCTCGTATACCATAAGACTTTTACCGGATTTAATTTATAATTTCCCATATGCTGCGCACTTTCTGCCGGTCACTGTCACTGTATATAAACAGAAACAATAAACTTTGAAAACAATGTTCAATTTAAAAAAAAAACCTACCAGGGTAGTAATAATAATAAAACCCAGTGGCTCTTTTATAAGGAGAGTCTGTTTTTTCCTTTGTAGGAGCAAGTGTATTTCTTAGTGCGTTTTTAGATCTTATGTCATAGTTATGGTAGTCCTTATTTTGCTTTAGTAGGTTATTTCTCTACAATAAATCAATTTTGTTTGTGCAAATATTTTAAGCTGTTTAATAGTCAAAAATGGGTATGTTTTATAAACGCGCTTACTAGATGTATAATAGTTTAATGATTATTTATGAGTTATGACACTATAATAGAGATATGACGATATCTATAATTTTTTTAAATGGCACTCTCAGTTTTTATTGACTATTTCTAAAGTGCATAATAAGTTATACAGTGCGAGCTATAATTATTTGCATCAAAGAGGGCTTGGATTCAAAAACGTAGGGCTTGGTTTAGATCACAATGATATGGGGACGATATATCTAAACAATTCTAGGGTAAAACTTTGTTAAATTCATATTATTACATGTTATGACAAACTAATGAGTAATGAAATAAGTAGACAAATACAAATTTATTTTTGTTGTTTACAAAATTAACAAAGTAAGAATATACAGAAAGAAAAAGAAAAATAATTACATAAATTGCTGAAATTGGCCACCGCCATGCTCCAAGCATAAATTCACACGTCTCTTCATATTTTCGAAAGTGTTGACCAGCATCTCTGGAGAAATGTTACCACATTCTTGATAATCGTTTCTTGTAATTTTTCTAAATTTGCAACTGGTGTTTTAAAAATAGTGTTCTTTAAATGAGGAAAAACGAAGTAATCCATAACCCTTAAACAAGGTTATCTAGGTGGGAATTCAATGTCTGATCGAAAACTGATCAATCTGTCGTCGAAAAAATTGCGTAAGTAGGTAATAGTTTCGGCGGCTGTATGGGCGGTTGCACCGTCCTGTTGAAAATATCCAAAACGTAGTTCGTCGTCAAGTAATTGCTCCACAAATGGATTCAAAATTTTGTCTCTATACCGCTGTGCTGGAACTGTGTCATGGAAAAAAATAGGACCAACAATTTTTCTTCGGGAAACAGCTAACCAGACACCAATTTTTTGAGGGTGCAATGTGGACTCTACAAAAAAATGGGGATTTTCACTACTCCACATGGTGGAACCAGGCCTTATCCGAAAAAAAGGTCAGGTCTAATAAATCATTTATTTCCAATAAATGTTGGGTAAGCCATTGAGCGTAATTCCTGCGTCTTTCAAAATCTGCGGCTTGTATTTCTTGGAATACTTGCACTTTATAAAGAAATAAATGTAGCTGCTTCTTAAGAATAGTTCTGCATGTTTCATAAGATCTTTCCACTTCTTGGGACGGGCGTCGTATACAATGTTGGCGTATTTTGCATTATTTCACGAACGTTTGCAACAAGTTCTTCTGTTTTTACAGATGGTCTTGCTCATTTTTTGTGTTATATAGAACCTGTTTCCCTAAACACAGCCACGGTTCTTTTCAGGCAATGATAAAAATCCCCAGCAATAAAAGCAACGTTAGGAAAATGTTCGTGAAAATCGTCCATGCACAAACCCGGATTGTATTGCCACTCACAATTTACTCTAACCCCGTTTCGAAAATACGCTTCAACCATTAAAGTTTTGTGCTGTTCCGTAAAACCCATTGTTGGAAAAATTAGCGGTGAATCAAATTACTTGTAACGACTGTCAAAGATGACGGAATAACTGATTGATTGTTAATTCAGGTAGTTACTGACACCCAACAGGTATTAAGCTCTACGGCTAAGCATTACGTCCTTAGATGCAAGGCCCTCTATGATGCAAATAATTTTTGCTCGCACGTACGTAAGTACCAAATTTAAAATTTTTATTCCTTGTCAAATGTGAAAGACTTAATAGCACGAATAAATCATGAGTGTAGGTTAGTTTCTCCCGAAGTAAATAGAAATGTTCAAAACGAGTTTTACTTGCGTTTAGGATTTTACCAAATAGTGAATGGACAACATTTTGAGCATTTATTGACGAAAAAGTATTTAAAATAGATAGGAGGTTTTTTTTTAATTACATACATTTTTGTTTGTTTAATATCATATAGCCTGTTTACATCAGGTCCAGTCAATGCAATTTCAATAAGAAATTGCCTCAAGCAAGCTGATGCAATTTTATTGAAATTAGGAAATGTTCTAGCATGCAATTTTAGTGATTTTCCTAGTAATATTTTTAATGCCAACCTAAAAAAAAAGTAAATATAACCTCCACAAAAGTATTTTGTAAGGTCTGTGCTGATTCTTGTGAATATTAGGATCAGTAAGATAACTACACGGACCGCGGTACTTCTGTGTCCATTGTTTTAATTAAAAAAATAACAGAAACAACAGTGGCGGTTTCTCCACAGGAGCACGTGCACCCCCATTCTTCATAAAGAATTACCCCATAACAGGGTTGGCAAATATCATGATATTTATATAAATATCCAAATATCCGATATATATCCAAATTTGGATATTTATTTATAGTTTTAATTATTTTTAAATTATTTCATCTGTTTTCTGTAAAGATATATTTTAAAAATTCAAAATCACTTAATTTATTATAAACATGTTATAAACCTATAATTTGTATTCCAATTCTATTCAGTGATAGTTGCTATCACAATAACAAGTTTTTTTAGTAGGTACTCCTATGTTAGGAATGTAAAATATAGGAAAAAAATACAAGTTTATGAATATGAACACATCATATATTTTTGCTTTTAACTGTGGTTCAACTTAAAACCCAGACAGGCGCGTATCTGGAGCTGATCTTTGTGGGGGAGTAATGATTCTGGTGGGGGGTTATGAATTTTTTTTTAATGATACAGTTTTTTTACAAGTAAATCAATCAAAATTTATTGCTCTCGATTTCCACCTGTCCAATTTTAAAAAAAAGTAAGCAAAAAACGGCTCATGGGGGGGGTAACTACCCCCCATTACCCCCCCCCTCAAATACGCGCCTGAACCCAGAATTACTGGGCTTGTTAATTAAATTAAAATGAACCCAAACTGGATTTTTAATTTTTTGCATTATAAAATTTTTATTTCATAAAACAAACAGCAATATATTGCTCCGTTCAATCAGAAATCGGAATAAAAATGCCACGCGGCAAAGAACAACAGGTGGTCAACGTCTCGGAAAGATGGGGAATCACCGCATCGTAAGCAGCATAATACGCTGTTGCCGGCTCAGCGGCAGCGGGGCCATATTTTTATACTGATGAATAGAATTTTAGAAAAAAAAATATTGATATACGGGGTGTTACAAATTCGAGGGCCACCATTGGGATCTGGGAAATGGTAATAGATACGGGGAAGTTTAAATTAGGGCAAAGTTGCGCAATTTAATGCCGATCAATATACCGTCAAGAAGATTTGTCCATTCCGAGTACTTCCGAAGATATTCGATAAAATCCGAATTTAACGTTTTTCATTTATATGTTTTCCTGCGTTTATTTAAATAGATAATTGAAAATAAATTTAACCTTCTCATTGCCACTTTTTCTCTTTTATTAGACTGTGGTATCAGATTTCGAATCCGACGTTTTGTCTCTGGGCCCCATCATTAATTTTTTTTTTTTAAATACGGACCTGGATTTTTTTATTTTATTTTTGGAATCACCAAGGCTGATTGCATGATATGGTTGCATTATTTTAATTAGGATTCAAAAGTTTAAGCTAATAAAAAGATCTTATAATATTGTTTTTGTTTATTTTTTAATTAATGATATTTTACTTAAATTCTAGAAATAATCGGAAAATAATGGTAGGTAGGTACCTTCACATTCACTAAAAAGAATCAATTTTATCTAAGACTAAGATGTTCAAAAAGATTTCCGTTTGCACGTATACATTGATTAATTTTGTTCCTTACTTTTTCAGTGGACCTTTGTATCGACCTTCTCCTTATTGACCTAAATCCTTCAATAATCCTAGCTCTAAGTTCTTCTAATGTATTAACATTATGTTTATAAATTTTATTTTTCAAAGCCCCCCACAAAAAAAAGTGTAAAGGTGTCAAATCTGGAGATCTCGCAGGCCATTCCACCACACCTCGATTTCCTATCCATCTGCCTGGGAATTCATGATTTAAAAACTCCCTAACCTCTCTTGTTCCATGAACCGGGGCACCGTCTTGTTGAAACCAAATGGTTGGTAGTCTGGCGAGCGGAATCTCAGCTAAGAACTCTTGTAAATGGGTGTTTAGAAGGAGGAGATAGTCGGCACCTCTTAGTCTGTCTGGTAAAAAAATGGGTCCAAGAATTTTGTCTCCAAACATCCCTGCCCAAACATTGATACTGAAGCGTACTTGTTTGCGTATTTCTCTATTAACTCTAGGATTTTCTACGGCCCATACGTGCTCATTATTTCTATTAAAATTACCGCAATTGGTAAATTTAGTTTCATCGGTCCAGATTATAGACCTAAGAAAGTTATTATCATCGTCAATTTGATTCTGTAGCCAGTAACAAAAATCTAACCGCCTCTGAGGATCTCCTTCTTGCAACGCATGGGAAATATGAATTTTATATGGTTTTAAACAATTATTTTTTAAAACTCTCCAAGCCTTAACATGATTTAGGGTTGGCAAGTTAGATTCTACGGAAATTTGCCTTGTGGATGTGGAAGGGTTGTTGTCTACCTAAAATAATACCATACCCTAAATAAAATAGCGCTTAT
The DNA here is from genome assembly GCA_963969555.1 of Polydrusus pterygomalis. NCBI lineage: Eukaryota > Metazoa > Arthropoda > Insecta > Coleoptera > Curculionidae > Polydrusus > Polydrusus pterygomalis. The sequence goes on from OZ018379.1 coordinate 53,567,519, forward strand.
ACTTTATAAAAAATAATAAACGAAAAACCAAGTTTACATGGTTTTAAAAGAAAGCCAGTCAAAGTTTTCAATACAGACCTGGCGTAAAACATTGTTGGATTCTGCTTCTGTTACACGGTTACCATCTTTTTTTCTGGGTTTTTCAAATCTACCGTGTTCGCGTAGGTTTTTATCCAACTTTTGAAAGAACCTTCTGTTAGGCTGCTGTCTTTCGGGGTAATCTTCAAAATATCTTTGCGCAGCTGTTACTGAGTTTCTGTTACAGCTGTAATAAACCTTTATCATATCACTTTTTTCCCCAGTAGAATATTGCATTTTAGATTTTTAAAAGATCAGCCTATAACACCTCACAAAAATCTTTAAGTTAAAAATTTCTTACTGTCAGTTATGAAAATTCGCCCATTTTTTTTCCATAGTAAACTACGATTTAATTTTATTTAAGCCTCCTGGGATTAGACATCAAATAAAAATTATGGCATTTTTAATTTTTTTTGGGGCCCATCAGCACCCCACATCACCATTTTTTTATAGCTTATGTGTATTTTTACGCTAGGAATTAACATTAATAAGAAATTTAAGAATATTGTTAGGATGATTTTAAAATAGTAGGTATTTTAATAAAATAAAAAATCCAGGTCCGTATTTAAAAAAAATAAATTAATGATGGGGCCCAGAGACAAAACGTCGGATTCGAAATCTGATACCACTAATATACCACTCTAATAGAAGAGAAAAAGTGGCATTAAGAAGGTTAAATTTATTTTCAATTATCTTTTTAAATAAACGCAGGAAAACATATAAATGAAAAACGTTAAATTCGGATTTTATCGAATATCTTCGGAAGTACTCGGAATGGACAAATCTTCTTGACGGTATATTGATCGGCATTGAATTGCGCAACTTTGCCCTAATTTAAACTTCCCCGTATCTATTACCATTTCCCAGATCCCAATGGTAGCCCTCGAAATTGTAACACCCTGTATATCAGGATAAATATCGTCGCATAAATATCATGATATTTATCACGGATATTATATCCTGCCAACCCTGCCCCATAAAGAAAAAATAATGTTCATTTAAATTTATCTTCTTATATATGATACCGTAATATAAGTAAGAACCCTCCTATTTTAACGTACCGTTAAACAATCGAATGAACGGTGGTGTAATGGCTCTCGCCAAGCCGGTTGTCAAGAGCGACGATGTAGCGCGTAGGAATTCTAGTCGCACGTGCGTTAAAGTAGGCGGGGTTTCTGCTGTCTCTCTATGCATCTTGTACTAACAGGTGTGGAGGGGGAAAGCGTGATTCTAATAGAAAAACTCGCACAGTTTAAATGTGCGCCGTTAAGTTCATTGCGTGTTAATTGCTGTATAAATTTGTTATTGTTATTATTTTGGGGTAGTAAAGAATTATTTTAATAAAAACAAGGTTGGCAGGATATATATCCGTGATAAATATCCTAATATATCTTGATAAATATCATGATATTTATGCGACGATTTGATATATTTTTATCAATATTTTTTTTTCTAAAATTCTATTTATTAGTATAAAAATATGCTGAGCCGGCAACAGCGTATTATGCTGGTTACGATGCGGTGATTCCCCATCTTTCCGAGACGTTGACCACCTGTTGTTCTATGCCGCGTGGCATTTTTATTTAGTTCTGATTTCTGATTGAACGGAGCAATCGTTTGCTGTTTATAATAATAATAATAATAATAAGTTTTTATTTAGCACTTGGCTAGTGATACTTAACAATTTAACAAAATAAACAATAATCGTTAAAATTTTACAAATAACCCCATAGTCAACTCATCAAATGCACAGAAAGTCTTTTATTAAAAGTTCTCAAATCCGGCGCATTTTTAAGATGATCGGGCAGATCATTAAAATAGCGAATGCCCTCATAAAGCAAAGTTTTTTGTAAAAAAGTTGTTTTTACCCTAGATACGTTATAATGTTGATTTGACCTAACATTGTAATTATGAAAATTTGATCTTTTTAATAAATAGGACTTTAAATAGTCGGGTTGCAGATTATGCAATTTTATAGATTAACACCAGATTCGCCCTTTCAATGAACTGCCTTATATTTAACCATCTTAAAGATCTCAACATACTGACAATTGGTGTATAGCGATCGCAGTTTAACAAGATGCGCATAACTTTATTTTGTTGTACTTGCAATCTTTGTATCTCCTCTTTAGTACAAGAAATCAACAGAGAACAGGCGTATGAGAAATGAGGTAGTATTATTGTATTATACACTAACATTTTTGTCCACTGAGATAAACACTTTGATACACGACTAAAGAAGCCTATCTTTTTACCGATTTTTTTACACATATAGTCAACATGATTACTAAAACTTAATTGTGGATCCAAGATCACCCCCAGATATTTTATCTCAGAAACATAATCCACTATATCACCATTAATGTTTAAAAATAGCCCTGAACTATTATATTTATGACACATCACCCTAAAACCAATAATCATGCATTTGGTTTTTGTATTATTTAACTTTAATTTATTTTGACATAACCATTCGTATAGTATCTTTAAATCATCATTTAGCGCTTGTTTTATAAAATAAAAATTTTACAATGCCAAAAATCATAAATCCAGTTTGGGTTCTATACAGTGTGGTTGTTTAAGTGAGCAACATGTGGGCATTATTTTTATTACCGATTTCTCAAAAAATTTTATTCTTGATAAAAGTTGGTGCATATTCGATAATCATGTTTGGTGCACTTGGAATGGTTGCAAGTCAAACGGCGTACAGGGTATGCCAAAAAATATAAAACTTGTACAAAAAGTACCCCTATTTCAGAAAATTCAGCAAAATGTTATTAAGAAAAGTTGTTTAGAATTAAAAGTTATGCATAGATTCAAAAACGTGACCTCCTAAAATAAAAAAATATATTTTTTAAAAAGCATTTATAATTTCCCAAATTTTTTTTTTATATTCACCATAAAGACCTTCATAAATTAATAAAATTAAAAATCAAATTAATTTCACATATCTTTGTTCAGATTCAAGCATATTTGTAAAATTTCCTTGAATTTTTAGTTTATTAAGGAATCACAAATTTCATGTTTGTTGCAACGATATTAAACACAACTTTAAAATATCCTAAAAATTCTTTTTAACAAGATAAAACATTAGTAATCATAATATGCTAATTAAAAAAACTAGCATTTAAAGTGCAAAATTTTTATTTTAAATGTTTATTAAAAAACTTTATTCTTGTACAAGTTTTATATTTTTTGGCCTACCCTGTACGCCGTTTGCTTTGCAACCATTCCAAGTGCACCTAATATGATTATCGAAGATGCACCATTTTTTTATCAAGAATAAAATTTTCTGAGAAATCGGTAATACAAAAAAATGCCCATATGTTGCACACTTAAACAACCACACTATATATCGATATATATATCGGATATTTATATAAATATCATGATATTTGCCAACCCTGCCCTGAATAAAAATGAACAGTTTTAATGCCAAAACGACTATGAATGTGGAATATTTGAGAAACAATTTTAGCTCATTAAGTATTGAGCAAAAAGTTGAAATTAAAATTGAGGGAAGACCTAAACCCGAAATTAACTTGACACAGACCACAAAGTGTAGATCTAGGGAATTTATTATTATTGATAAGTTTGCTGCAAATAAAAACAGAAGATTGGACTTTACTTTTAAACAATGTACCCACTAATGAAAAATAAATTGGCCTTTTTTATTTTATTTTCTTATTTCATTTTCAATAAAATAAGTAGGTAATTATAAATTTTTAAAATATTTACTAAAAATTATTGACCAAAGAACCCCGCACTTCTCTTATGGAAAATGGCCTTCGGTTAAATTTTCTAAATTTTTAGTATGTTGTAGAGAATGCCATTCTGATCAAAAGTGTTCATGGCCACAACAAAATCTGCGGACCAGTTTTTGAGATACAGGGTGTCCAAGTTGCAAAATATGAATTTTCAATACATTATATTTTCGTAGTTTATAATATTAATTAGTTTTGTTTTTTGTATTTTTGTTGACCCTGTTATAGATAGGATAGAATACTATAAAAATAGTTTAAATTTTTTTATTATATACCGGGTGAGTGACGAAAATTATTTAATATTTTTTGTTAATCATTGTAATTTCGGCATTAAGTTAAATGTTAACAAAGTAATATTGTAGATGACATTAGCTTGGAGCAAGCTATGAGAATTTATATTTTTTATATTTATACAGGGTAACTCAAAAAAGTTAATATTTTTTTTATTAGTTATGAAAGAAATTTTGTAGATATTTCTTTATATACTACTTGTCGCTTATCGTATGCTTCCAAATATATATAATTATCAAGGTTATACAGGGTGTTTCCGATGATAGGCGATGGAAAAATAACATAAAAATGCATGTATTTATAAATCACCCGGTATAATAAAAACGGATCGGTTAAATTTCTTTATTTTTTAATATTTTTTGCTTGAAGTGTCTTACTAACTTGTTTGCTATTGATTTTCCTTTTCCTATGACCAGTTCTGGAAATATACAGCGTCAAACAGACTCAAAAACTCAAAAAATAAGCAAATAAAATAACTATTTGTTTTTTAATTTCAATAAAATTTGTTATGTCAGTTTATTAAATGGTTAAAAATAAATATATTTAATGCTATACAGGGTGTTTCGAATAATTAGGGTATTCTAACACTGCATTATGCAAATAAGAAATATATATAAATAGTATAAACAAGAAAAGTCTTAATACAAAGAATTAATTTTATCCAAAAATAATAAGTAGGCCTTGAGAAAACGTAATAGCTGCCATATACAAAGTAATAATATTTTGACCTCTGAATATTTTCATTATTATTACATATTAAACATATCATACCTCCAACCGGAGATGCTACGTTGAGACGGATACAATTAGGATTATTCTCAAGAGTTCTTAAATCCTTTAATATTCCCTGGTGACAAGTGAAGCACATTCTGGTACCTTCCACAATTTCTAAAGGGGGCATTCCCATAACTTCTCTCCGTATGACGGCTTGATCTTGTTTCTCCATATTATCTCCGTGAATTCTTATCATTTATCGAACGTTAAAAGTCTTGTCACACACGTAGCACATTCCTCGATTAACAAGTGCCATATTCTTCAATAAATAAATACAAAATAACTTTTTAAAAAGTAGGTAACATGTAACTGCTAACTTGCAAAAACCCATAGAATGATCTGTCAAAATTTTATTACTTTGTATATGGCAGCTATTACGTTTTCTCAAGGCCTACTTATTATTTTTGGATAAAATTAATTCTTTGTATTAAGACTTTTCTTGTTTATACTATTTATATATATATTTCTTATTTGCATAATGCAGTGTTAGAATACCCTAATTATTCGAAACACCCTGTATGAATTAAATATATTTATTTTTAACCATTTAATAAACTGACTTAACAAATTTTATTGAAATTAAAAAACAAATAGTTATTTTATTTGCTTATTTTTTGAGTTTTTGAGTCTGTTTGACGCTGTATATTTCCAGAACTGGTCATAGGAAAAGGAATATCAATAGCAAACAAGTTAGTAAGACACTTCAAGCAAAAAATATTAAAAAATAAAGAAATTTAACCGATCCGTTTTTATTATACCGGGTGATTTATAAATACATGCATTTTTATGTTATTTTTCCATCGCTTATTATCGGAAACACCCTGTATGACCTTGATAATTATATATATTTGGAAGCATACGATAAGCGACAAGTAGTATATAAAGAAATATCTCAAAATTTCTTTCAACTAATAAAAAAAATATTAACTTTTTTGAGTTACCCTGTATAAATATAAATTCTCATAGCTTGCTCCAAGCTAATGTCATCTACAATATTACTTTATTAACATTTAACTTAATGCCGAAATTACAATGATTAACAAAAAATATTAAATAATTTTCGTCACTCACCCGGTATATAATAAAAAAATTTAAACTATTTTTATAGTATTCTATCCTATCTATGACAGGGCCAACAAAAATACAAAAAAACAAAACTAATTAATATTATAAACTACGAAAATATAATGTATTGAAAATTCATATTTTGCAACTTGGACACCCTGTATCTCAAAAACTGGTCCGCAGATTTTGTTGTGGCCATAAACACTTTTGATCAGAATGGCATTCTCTACAACATACTAAAAATTTAGAAAATTTAACCGAAGGCCATTTTCCATAAGAGAAGTGCGGGGTTCTTTGGGAGTACCTAGTCTTAAAAAATTTTCGCCTGCGGTGCATTTCGCCTGCAGCAGGGGTTTAATACACCCCCAAGTTAACTAGTCAGGAACCGCCACTGAGAAACACTTTTACAGTAAACTCGGCTGATATTGGGAGGATTTTAAAAGTTGGTTACATCCAGTGGCGGTTGCTCTATAAGCGCCTCTCCTAGGAATTTTAACATAACACACAAATTAAATGTTTATTTAAATATTTTTTATTATTATTCATTTTAATACTAATATTATTATTATTCATATAGGTAGTTAAAATTTCTAAATTTTAAAAAACCATAGCAACTCACCAATTCTGAACTCATCTCTAATTGTCCGTTTTCGTTGACCAACGATAAGCAAGCCTCCTCGTGTGAATTTTTAGATAATTGAATTCCGTCGTTGAAACGCTGCGACGGACGGTGAATCTCGCCTGGCGTATATAAATTTCGCCGAACGAACCCGAACGTCACCCGGTTATATCCGATTTATTTAGGGACTCTACGGCCGCGGTATTTTAGCGCCTGCATTGCTTTATACATTTCGGACTTTGTTGGGGCGTAAGCGCGCGTCGAGTTCGAACGTTCGAACTAATGAAAATGAATTTCGTCAATAATATAATTCAAATAAATTTTTGTAGGCTGCCATTAGCGGATAAACTTAAAATTAAAGAACTGGGGAGGCCGTTGCCAGATATAAAGTTATCACAAACTTGTGAACGACGGGCCGAAAACCGATCTTTTACGCGTCGGTTTTCAAAAGACATTTATAAATGTATGTATTAATTTACCTAAAATTTTTTTTATAAATATATACTTTTTCGAGCAATTTGCTTATATGTCATTTGGTATTGGATTTCTATTGCGCCCCTCCAAACACAAACCCCACGACATGCCACTGGTTACATCCGTTGTCAAGATACTTGCAGAAAAATAATTGCTTCATAATATGTAAACGGTCATGCAATGCAATTTATTGCCTCGTTATAACTTTTATGCAGTGATTGAACCTAATGTAAACAGGCTTATTAAATACTTATAAAGACCAATTCCTAAATTCGCCCCTGATAAGAATTAACCTAAAATAGCTTGCTGGATATTTCCTACTATTAAAACGTTTTATTATTGATTAAAGTTGTAGATCCTGGCAATCTTGTGCCCAACCCATACTGTGGCCATTTTTCCGGAGGAGTTTTGAATCCTGTTCAAAATTACTTTTTCCATGGGCCACCAATGTCAACTTCACCACCTAATTTTGTGTTTAATCCTCTATGTACAAGTCAAAGTTTTGACAATATACAACGTAGTATGCGCCGAAGGTACTCTATAAGAAGAAATACTAGCGATGAAAGTATGCTGAGAAACGCTGGTGTGAATCCCAAAGGTAAATAATATTGTTATCCTATATTTTACAAGGTAGCTGGGTTAAGTTAACAACCAGCCATTGTTGCCATTTCCTGATTGAAAAGTCACTAAATAGGAAAAATATTTGGCAACAGCGATAATGAGTATGAGCAAGTGATCAATATTTTTTTAGTTTATTCTATTTTCAACATAACTACAAGAGTAGGTAATTATGATTATATTAAACCTATATTTATTAGAAAGAGTTACAAGAATAATGATGTATTACTCAATCACTGAAGACCCCGACACGAATTTGTAGCACCCTGTAGGCAGAGCTGTCGGTAATTGCTTTTTAGTAATTGAATTACTTTTTGAAAATGTAATTGTAATTGATTTTCCAATTATTGTGATAAAGTAATTGTACCTAATTGGTAATAGGTTTTAAGAAATCTGAGGTAATTGAATTACTTACAAGTAATTGAATTATTTTAAAAAATAATCGAATTACTCCCAAATAATTCAATTATATAAAAAGTAATTTAATTACTCCCAAATAATTCAATTAGAATAAAGGTAATTGAATTACTCCCAAATAATTCAATTACATTAAAAGTAATTTAATTACTCCCGAATAATTCAATTAGATTAAAAGTAATTGAATTACTCCAAAATAATTCAATTCCTTATGACTCAATAGCACAAGTTTTAAAACATAGAGAACATTTAGAAGAGCTCTTTGAAAAACTTAATATTATTAAGAACCAAATGTTTAAAGACTCTGAATTGGAATATTTGACAGAGTATTGTTCAATATTGGAGCCACTGGCTAATGCTATAGTATAGACATTCTACAGCGAGAACAAAATATTCATTTTGGGTATTTATTGCCGTGTTTGGGATCTCTATATAAAAAGCTCACTCGAATGGAATCAGTCACTATCAATATCGCTCGTCCAATATATTAGAGACATGTCAAGAAGGGTTATTAAGACGTTTTAGTAACTATTTCAACTTCTCAACCTCGAAAGCGAAGGAAACAACTATTGCATCTTTCACGCTGCCGCAATTCAAGCTACGGTGGAAAAATTGTTTCCAAAGCTTTCTAGAAGACGATCTAACAGAAAGTATCACGAAGTTTATTTTTGAAAAAACACAGGATTTGAATTAAGAAGATGTCGTAATGGCCAGCGATGCGGAATACAAAAATCCTACTGGAAGTAGGTATAAATTTTCACAGAATGAAAACACAAATAAGAAGATTGAGTTGGAGATTCTTTAGTATCTTAATGACCCATCTATGGAAAATGAATCATTAAATAGATATCCGTTTATTAAAAAGTTGTTCTATAAATATAACACATGTTTACCCCCCTCTGCTCCGGTTAAAAGGCTGTTTTCTTTTGCTGGGATCATTAATAGCCCCCGAAGACATGCTCTATCTGACAAACATTTCAAAGAATTAGTTATTTTGAAAGCCAATAAAGAAAACGAACGTTTCGTAGGTATTTGTTTTTGTAAAAATTTCGCGTTTCTTTGTACCTATCTGTATATTATAGTACTATTAGTAGTAGTACCCAAGTAGCACAATAATCTTACTATTTGACTAAATTGTTTTATATCGGATTTATTAGAGCTTTTAAATACACTGAATTATTATTTAACACTTGCCATCAACACTAACTTGCTGTATAACCAAAATTACTTTATAAGTTTGTAATATAGGTGTTTATAACGTTAATTGTTAAAACAGTTTTAAAAGTAGGTACAGAAACCAGATTGCTTAGAAACATGTATGTAACAAAACTTATACAACTCTTTTCGCTTAAGATAGATATATTTTATACTTATTTTGTAAGGGTAATTTTAAACAGTTTATAAAGCAACTATAAAAACATTCACTTTCATTTTATAGAAGCTTTATTGTTAGATTATATAGCAGTAGCGGAAACTTATTTATAAAACAATTTGATCTTGACGACAATTAAGCAACTACGGCTACTCTTAAACGACTATTTTATAATGGTTATTTAATAAAACGTAATGAAATAGTTAAAAAGCATTTAAAATATAAAAATGCTTTTGTAAATGCAAAATCATTATTTAGTGAACCTTATATAATATTTATAGCACTTCCCGTACTAACCTAACTTTTTACGTCCACATCAGTTGATATGATCAGTCAGTGTATCTATTTATAATTTGTAAACAATGTCAAGCTTAAGTAGTCGGCCAATTTCCCACTGGAAAAAAATGAGACAAAGTGGAAACTTTAAGAAAAAGGTTAGAGATAACTATCAAAGAATTTTAAATGCAAATGTACAACGTGTAAACACAACAGCACATATAACAGACAGGGTTGATTTGGGTAAAATGCTTTACGATTCTTCATCCGAGCAAGAGTGAGCCCATAGCCCATAGTAAAGAATACAATCAATGTTTAGACTCTGATTATTATACCGTAGAATCGAGCGACGATGAAGAAAATTCTTTAGAGTTAACTAAGATCAACAAAAATATTGAAGCTAATAAAAAAATGAAAGTATGGGCTACTAGATTTAATTTCTTAATGAAAAGATTATATTGAACCGGTTACCATAATAGCGTATACGATAATAGTATCAAATAAGATGCCTAAAGTGAGCCTTATACAACAAAACTATCATATTATCAATTTATTAGTGTCGCCATTATTTGAAATTAATCTACTGTCACGCTACCTTGCGCCACTTACTAACACCACGGCCGAGAATGACTGGCCGGCCATACAGCATTGTCGGAATAAAAATAAAATCTGCAAGTCTACTTAAAAGTATTCTTAATTTCTTGAAGCAAATATATTAAAATAGGAACATTAAATAGAAAGGACTAGAATGCTTCACCAAATCACTTTTATTTTTCAAGGCACAATTATTTTAATAAAGTAAGCAATGGTTCTTTAAGGTTACACGCAAAAATTATAAGGAAATATTTGAATTATAGCAAAAAGGTACCCAAAACGATAATAATAATAATAATACTAATCATGATAATGATAAATAAAATATAAAAATAAAGAATGGCTTTTACAAAAACATTCAACACAGGCGAATCAGTATACCTATAGCTACAAAAAATCAATATTCTGCAAAAACATGGCAACATTGCGAGAACCACAATAATTTTACCACGTGATGCTGCGCCGTTTTAAATAATAAAACAATTTTGTCATGTAAAAAGGCATAATATAACAATTTATATAATATATTTGTTTTATAAGTGTGCCTGGAACGATAAAGTGATTTGTTAGAGTTGACGCCATGTTTTAAAAACTACTTTTAATCGGCCATGTTGGCGAAATAATATTAATCAAATAAAATATTTAAATATCTCTTAAAGTAGTAATTTTAATAAGAAAAACGTTTGTCCAATAACATTGCAAGTAAAAAAGATGTCGATTTTCAACTTTATAAATTATTATTTAACTTTTAAAAATATTTTTAAAATATCTTCAATAACAAAATGTTTAATTAAATGAAAGCCCGTAAAAATGCACTTAAAAATATGGATATGTTATGTCAGTAAAATCAGCCTGGCAGAGAAATTTGGCCGTGGGAAAGCGTTCGACTTGAAAATCTTTTTCGTGCAAACTGCTGTAAGTTTTTATTGTCGCCATGTTTCAAGTCTATGCTATCTCTTGTATAAGTTGACATATTAGGTAAATATATTGAAATTTTATTCGTAATAACTACACGACTAAAATATAAACACAATATAATAAAAATATTTTAATCGGCCCAAAATGGTTATTGTTAAAATATTTTTAAGCCTGTTATAAAACAATTTTATTAATATCTTATTAGTATCTATGAGAGGTTATTTGCTATAGCTATAAAATATTTAATTATTTCTTATAAAATGGATTATTTAAACGTTACATAAATTACCCAAAAGTGTATTGTAATTATTTTATGTGGGCCTAACAAAACTTCTAATAAATGAAACTGTTTTATAATCTGGGCCTTTTCCGTGTTTCTAATAGTCATATAATGGTTTACAGAGGACTTTTAAAATATCATAGTTATATTACAAATTGTTATATAGCAATGTATAGAACTGTCTGAAGTATATTTGTGCTACTTGGGTAGGTATTGGTACCTACCTAGTTTTTTTCAATTATTTTTTATTTTCTCTAATATTACGTTTGTTTTATTTCAACAAATAAATCATATTATATAAAAAAAAAACAGTTGTTATTATTGGTCAATTTGTTAAAGGTATTATAAGTACGTACTTATCAAAATTAGGAGATCAAGTTTAACTGTAAATTTCTAAATTTTTTAAATTTCTTTCTATAATAAAGTGTAATAGTAGGACCTACTGCTATTAAAAAAAATAATACCTTACCTATACAACTCTTTTTTTGTAAAATGTAAAAAAAGTAATCCCATTGCTCATATACTAATTCAATTTTCAAAATGTAATTCAATTACCAAACTGTAATTCAATTACCAAACTGTAATTCAATTACCAGAATGTAATTCAATTATCAAAATGTAATTAAATTACTCAGAGTAATTTATTTGCCAAAAACGTGCCTATAATTTATAGATTCAAAATAATTCAATTACTTTTAGGGTAGTTCCATTACTAGCAAGTAATTGAATTAGTATAAAAGTAATTGAATTAAACTCAGTAATTCGAATGCGGTAATTGATCAAGGAATCAATTACTTTTAGTCGGTAATTGGTAATTTAAATATTTTTATCATACTGTTAGTAATTGGTAATTGTAATTGATGCATTTTTCGGAGGGTAATGGGTAATTGTTATTGAATTACTTTTTAAGAGTAATTGCGACAGCTCTGCCTATAGGTATGTTACCTACATGTTCCGTGTTTGAGATAAAATTCAAAGTCACATTTACTAAACGCGTTTAATTAAAAAATAAAATAAGTATGCTTTATTTTGTCCAAGAAAAGTCTATTGACAAAGCTCATCACCTAACATCTAAAATATTCGAGTCATTAATATATAATTTCAATTAAAATCTTAAAAGCAATAATACATATACGTATAAAATCGCCTTTTGGGGGTTCTGTAATCAAGAACTATTTTGGTCATTCAGAAGAGGCATGGATACCGGATATCTTTGCGGTGTAAGAAGTAGAGAACATTGTAAACCACTTATTATTAACCAAATATTTCTTACTGTTATTAACCTGTTTATTGTAGAAACTGTTTGCCTGCAACTGCAAAACTTATATTAATGTCACGGTTTACAACATGCGTAATAATGACAGTTTACCTCTGCCAATCCCTAGGATGGCACATACAAAAAATCAAATATATTTGAAAGTATTAAATTGTACAACCATGTGCCCTTGGCCTTGCGGCAGGTTCGGAAGGATAGAGGTTTGAAAAGCTTTAATAAAAATTTATTGGTTTCAAGAGCATATTATAGTATCCAGGAATTTTATGATGATCATTTTTAATTACTTGTTTTTAGATATGTTTGCGATTTTATGTTATTGTGTGTCTAGTTTTTTTAAATTTGTATGTGGGTATATTATATTTTACTATATTATATCCTAACATTCTTTTTGAATTTTCTTACTGACTGGGTTTTACAACAGATTTTATGAAGGCTGGTGATTACCAGGGGCGGCTCGTGGTATTTGAAAGTGGTGAGGCACAGTTGAAATTTTTTTTTAGCAATGTTAGATTTTAAAGTTAGTCTAGTGGTCACTCTACTTCGTCAGTTGTTTAATAGGTACGTTTTGTAAAAAAAAATTATAATATTAAATTTAAAAAATTGGAATATACCTAGTTTGTAAAGCTAGGGCTATGTTATCGAACAATTTGTTCCTATGGAAATATATGGGTACTTTTATTGTGTAGTAAAAGACCACGAGACAAGTTTTCTAAATCGCTATAACCACATTTTGACCAAACTTTGTGGCTATTATTTGTTGCAAACAGAATACACGGCCAGCAAAATAATTTGTTTAACGTTACACTACCAGTAAGCCAGTCGTACTTTTCGTACCAAGTGTTTTGAAAGCTCCGATTTGATTTCCCCACCCCACCGATAGTAACAAGACGTTTACTCAAATCTGGAACAGGTCGCTTTACTTCTTTTACTATGTATGTACAATTTATCTTCATAGGAATTAATACTTGAAAAATTCTGCTCATTTACTAAAAAATTAACAAGATCACAAGTAGGATTGTGAATGTTTACATTTACCTGGGGAAGTTGTGACGCTTTGCTAGGTCCCGCTGAATCCATTTTTCGCTAATAAGCACAAAACAAATAAACTAATAAGTAATAAAAGTAATGTAATATTAATATTTTAGAAAAATCACTGCCCACTGTTGGAAAAAAAGCAAAACAAAAATCAGTACGGAAAACCACAAAAGTATTTACCGAAAACTATAATAAAATAAAAAATGCAGGTGTAAAAGTCAAATTCACTATGCACTATGTACTCTCTCTAAACTCTAAACTTTCAACGGACAAGGGACAAACAACCTGTTAATCTAATAATAGCATTTCTCCAAATTCATCGAATAGATTAGATTAGTCCCCTCGCGGTCGCATTAATTTTACGTAGAGAGTTGAGGCTGGCCTCAAAAGAATGTTTTTATGCGCTATTTAAAGCTAGATTCGACTGGACTATTACGGTATCATACAAGACATTAGGTATTTTCACTAATACGCTAGACAAGAAAGCGGGAGGCCGGGCCTCTAACCATATACGACCGCATGCAGAAATGAGATGGATGATAATATAAGAACAAAACACGCAACGGGTCAGGAAAGACAAGGAAGCGCGAGACCGGCTTCTACCATATACGATCGCATGCAGAAATGAGATGGACGATAGATGATATTTCTAGCGAAGCGCGTTAAGATTGACGCTGACGGCATTAATTCTAATGGATATTTATGCAAATAGTAAAATAATATAAATTTGTAATTTATTTAATTTGCAAAATATTGGTGAGGCACTGCCTCACCTGCCTCATAGGAGAAGCCGCCACTGGTGATTACCATTTCCTGCATTTAGGTACCTACTTAAGAGCAAACACTAGTGACTCATTCGCTATTTCATGTTTTATCGATACTTCGTTTATTTTTCGTTTTCACCAAAAATCGGCAAAATATCCGTGCTCGGGTACCAGTTACCCAAAAAACGAAATTTGGATGAATTTGTCTACAGTGTCCGCAAGAAAGTTCGCATCAAATGGGATTTTTTTTTATTATTAGGTATAGGTAAAAATTGAAAAAGCAGTTAGTTTTTGCTTACCTAAAAACCAAAAATGACGTATACTGAAGCAGCGGCACGACTTGCGTTACCTGTCAAATTTGACATTTTTAATAAAAGAGGTTCAAAATGCCATTATTTATAAAAACATCGAAAAACTTTATTTGAGAAAGTTGTTTATTTAGGCATTTTTAGTCTCTGTACGACAACCCTCGTAGATTAACTTTTATACATCGATGTAAAACCATTTGCCTTTACTTCATTGGTAATCTTAATGCAATTTTGTGTAAAATTTTTGTTTCCTATTATTTATTTTGCTTCAATAACTGAAATTGTTATTGATCAGTATGTAATGTTTGATGTAAAGTTTATCTAATTACATCAGTTTTGCCAAAACCGACGTTTCTCATTTTTCTTAAGTTAGTAAACAGATGTACAAAAAGAAAATATTGGAAGCTTTCGTTGAAATTTTACTTAATTAATATTAAATTAAATTAATTATATTAAACTATATTTTTGTTGAATAAAATGTTTCGGGTTTGTTCGGGTTTGTTGCGATTAATATTTATTCTTTTTAATCCAATATTAATTAAGTAACATTTCAACGAAAGCTTCCTAATATTTTCTTTTTGTACATCTGTTTACTAACTTAAGAAAAATAAGAAACGTCGGTTTTGGCAAAACTGATGTAATTAGATAAACTTTGCATCAAACATTACATACTAATCAATAACAATTTCAGTTTTTAAAGCAAAACAAATAATAGGAAACAAAAATTTTACACAAAATTGCATTAAGGTTACAAATGAAGTAAAGGCAAATGGTTTTACATCGATGTATAAAAGTTAATCTACGAGGGTTGATCAAAATTTTCAAGAACCTGGCAAAAAATAAAAATTATATTAGACTGTCGAAATTTCGTACAGAGACTAAAAATGCCTAAATAAACAACTTTTTCGAATAAAGTTTTTCGATATTTTGTTAAATAAGGGCATTTTTGAACCTATTTTATTAAAAATGTCAAATTTGACAGGTAACGCAAGTCGTGCAGCTGCTTCAGTATACGTCATTTTTGGTTTTTAGGTAAGCAAAAACTAACTGCCTTTTCAATTTTTACCTATACCTAATAATAAAAAAAAATCCCATTTGATGCGGACTTTCTTGCGGACACTGTATATTTATTTTTCTGTAATATTTTTTTAACGTAAAACTTTTGTAGTAATTATACTCCAAAGAGTGGTATTTCGCCGATTTTTGGAGAAAACGAAGAAGTAACGAAATATTGATCAAAAAACGTAATGGGAAACGAATTTGCTAACGAATTTGGTTAACTGTTGCAATAGAACTTAAAAGTCTGGGTATTGCTGAAAAGTGAATTTAATATTTTAGGGGTTATTTCATCTCTGCTCAGGAGATTAAAGCGAACCTGTTGAAAATAGGTAGGTAATAATTAAGTTCCAGCATTTTTTTAAATACAATATTTTTATTGATGCTTTAAAATAAGATAAATAAATAATCGGACACCTTTACATACCAGGACATATTATTTCCTAATTTTATTACGTATGGGATATTTGGCTTTGATAAATTTAAAAACGTTAACATTTCTCTTGTTCTGCAGTATCAGGTTATTGTGCAAATTATTGTGCAAATAAAATTATGTATTTTTTGCTATTTTTAAAATCCATTGTCTTATTAAACTATTTTAATTCCTAATTATCTTATCATTCATAACTTGCTAAATAGTTTAACATTATATAACATCATTTTCGGTAAATTTATGGCATTGTCGTTCTTTATTTAGGACTATTAATTTTCAATTATGGGTAATATATGTGGTAAGTTTTTTTTTTAAATAAATATACATTCTCTGTAATTTTGTAACAAAAACTAAAAACACATGTCATCTTAAAAAATTTAGGTGATGCCATAAATCTGATTATGTCAACTTTTGCACATGTATTTCAGAAAGCGTCAGTTGTAATTCAGGAAGCGCTAATTTTATTATACATTCCCGTGCAAAAAAAAAAACGACATAATAAAATTTGAAATAAGTTCAGAGCTTTATAGCTTTTTTATTTTTACTCCGATTTAAGTGATTTTAGAGAGCTATAGATACATTTATTGGTTTTAACAAGCTTATGTATACCAATTTTAAGATAATTTTTTTTGACATATTATACAAGGATAATCGAAAAGTTTGCCTAATGTCAAAACACCCTGTGGATTACCTAATTAGGAAGCAAAATTACTTCAAAATATCAGTTTTCATTAAGCGGCAAATATTATCTGCATTTTGGTTTTTGGTTCATGTCAATACGTGCATTAGTTCTCACCCAAATGCAAGATGATCTTGATAATGTCAATAATTAAAATTTTTTCATAATATCATCCTGGGAAATATTCCTCCATTCTTCCTGAAGTGACACATGAAGCTCATTTAATATCGCTGGTGCCACTTCTCGGCGTCTAATGCCTCTTCCTAGTATGTCCCACACAATGCTCTATAGAAATTTAAGTCCGGAGAACATGCTGGTCAACTAATTTTTTCAATACCATCTTCTGTCAAATATTCAGTAACGTACATGTGGTCGGGCATTATCTTACATCAAGATAAAACTGTCTCCGATAGGTGGAGCAAATGGAACTACATGATTGGCCAATAGGTCCTCAATATATCTCAGTGCTGTCAGCGATCCTCCATCAATAAACACTAATTCAGTACAAGCCTCCCTTGATATTCCTGATCACTGAACCTCCTCCATAGCTAAGCCGAGGGCTGAATGTGCATTCAGCAAATCGTTGTTGGTTTTTCGCCTATACTGACGTCAAACGACGATTTCGAAGAGTTTTGAGTACAAGAAATCGGTCATCAATAGCTGTAGTTTTGCGTCAACTACTCTTTCAATAGTAGGACAGCTGGTATTAAGTATTTTAGCCACATACTCATAACTTCGCCCATCTTCCACAGGAGCTACAGCTTTTGCACAATTTTCAGCATTTAAAACCATTGTAACCAAATTCGCTGCCATTAAAGCGATAAATAATGCATAATGCAACCGCCTTGTTAAATAATAAAACATTCAATTCATATTACATTTATAATTAATAAAAAATTTAAATTATTGACATCATCAAGATCATTTTGCATTTGCGTGAGAACAAATGCACATATTGACATGAACCAAAAACCAAAATGCCAAGGATATTTGCCGCTTAATGAAAACTGATATTTTGAAGTAATTTTGCTTCGCAATTATTCCACTAGGCGAAAAAAACCTTTAAAGAAGTAGTCCATTCTCCAAGAGACCCGTTTCTATTAACAAAAAGCCGTCGTCTCGTCAATCTCTATTTAATTAAAAATGTGACATATTTCGCCCTATATGGGCATCATCAGACCTAACATTAAAACACAACATTAAAAGTTAATAAATAATTACACACATCAACATTACATTGTAATACAAAACCTAGCAAAGTAACTGGCAATTTTCTTAACAGACTTGATGTAAATTTGTCTTGTAAAACTAATAACTCTTTAGGTAAATTTATCAAAAACAATAAAACCAAAAGCGATAGAAACAAAAAATAAAATGCTAAGATTATATTTTCTCTTTGTTTTAGTACTTAAAGTATTATCAAAAAGATATTGGGAAGATGTAAGAAAAAAGAAGAAATCCTCGAAGCCCGGCGTTGAATTTACGTTAATGTCATACAACGTCCTAGCGCAAGATCTAATAACCGAACATCCTTACTTGTACAAAAATCACAATCCTCGCTCATTGCAGTGGGAAAGAAGATGGAAAAATCTATTTGATGAAATATGTAAGCTGATGCCAGATGTAAGTTATTTCTGAAGCGCTTGGATCAGGACGAACTTTTTTCTTATTAATACGCTTGGCACTTGAAAAGTATTTTCTATCAATGAAATAATAGCTGTTTACCTAACAAATGCGGGAAATATTTTTTTTTAGTTTAGACGTTAAGGTAAAAATACAATTAACTAATAATTCAAACTTATATTATTTTATTGTACATCATTTACCAAATGTTTCCAGTTCTTTGAAATAATGCTAACTAGATTTTTCTGATAACAGTTCGACTTTCTTGCTTACTCCATCAATGATATTCTCTATAACAGCGGTTCCCAACATTTTTTTTAACCGCGAACCCCTTGGAAAAAATATTTGTTGCGAACTACCCAATTTTTTATATAGGGGAAATGTTTACTGGTAATTTATTTTTTATTTATTTATTAAACATACGGGATACCCCATTCTACAATTTTTGTATTTCTATTAAACACACTACTTAATTTAAAAGAAAAAAATATAATCATTTCAATAAATAATACTTAGCACAGCCCTAGCTAATCACAGCATCCGCAAATGCAGTTTTACAGTCCCTGGATAAATACCATACTTTTAAGTTTCCAGCGAGAGATTAAAAAAATCCATATGCCCGCTCATAGCGTTAAGAGTACGCAGAGTTCTATCCAAAGGTAGCCATAGTTAGTTCTATGAAAACCCAAATGGAAAAGGGTGTAATTTCTTAGGTTTCGATCAGGAACGTTCAAACCAATTCTCGAGAGCAAACCATCACAGTCACACAAGCCAGTTAACACTTTAAACACAAAACATACATCCAAAAACGTTCTTCTTTGTTCCAATGTAACCAAATTGATACGCTGCATAATATCAGCCCTATGGTAGTTCAGAAAAGTAACCCTCATCTTAAAGGCTGCAGCCCGTAAAAACTTATTTTGAACTAGTTCGATAATGTCAGTATACGCCTGATAGTAGGGAGACCAAACAACACTTGCGTACTCAAGATTTGAACGAACTAGACTCATATAGAGTGTCCTTAGCACTTCCAATGATAGATCCTGACAGCTTCTACAAACGAAACCCAATATTTTCAGACTACTCTGAGAGACTCTCACCACATGGTCATTAAAACTTACTCGCTCATCAAAGTAAACACCCAAATCTTTTACTGTATTCTTATATTCAAGTTCAACATTATTAATATGGTAAGATGTTGGAATTCTTGCGACCTTTCTATAAAAGCTAATGTAGCAACATTTGTCAATATTAATGCTAATATGGTTTATTTGAGACCACTCCTAGAGGGAATTAATATCCCTTTGCAAGTCCATACTATCCTGAATGCTGAATCCTGAATATTGTCTTATATAATTTGAGGTCATCGGCATAAGAACTTCCTTTGGAATGCACAACAAAATTAGGTATATCATTAATAAAAATGTTAAACAAAAGGGGTGAACAGTGGGAACACTGCGGAACCCCAAAATAAATAATAATTAATTGAAATAAAGAAAAACTTCGGTATTCACTTAACCCGATTTATTGTAACATAAACAATTCTAGTGCGAACAATATGGTACCGAGACAATTGTCTAACTGCACATCGATTCTCCCTACCTCAAATCCTAAACCTGAAACTTATAACCTAAGAGACGTTTTATGAACCCTAAAGAGAGATGCTTGCAGGACAGAAATAAAATACAATATATTAAACACCTCTCTCCTACGGGGCAAAAAAAAAATGAAGTGTACACTAACCGATCCACTGGTTTTACTTGACGCGTAGGACACACCATACCTGTGTTATTTTCACAATAATCATCACTACTATCATCAGTTAAATCCACAACTTCTATTGGCCCTGCAGATTGCCCATCTAAACGGGAGTTTTCTATAATGGATGATGAAAGACTCCTTATTTATTTGTTTTCTAATTTGATTAATATGGCGTTTCCAAATAATTTCATTTAATGAAGGAATTTTTACTAAGTATGTGGATTTCTCTATTTTTTTTGTAACTATAGCCCTGATCCAGGAGGGCTTTTGTACATTTCGGTAATCTTTTACAAAAACAGATTCGTTTATCTCTAACTCTATAAAACGTTTACCACCATGACACTCTTTTTGTTTTTGTTGTTCTCTTAAGACCCGATTTTTTATTTCTTTAAAATTATCATTTTGATTTCGCGGTATTAAATTTAAGTCTTGTGCGTAATTTTGGTTAAACATCAAATTAGCATGTGCAACACCGGTGGTACAGTGGGGGTATTTCGATAATCAAAAAGAAAATTACTTAATTCTCGATTTAAATCGCCCATTAAATTACCACCCAAAGCATTTTTAAGTGCGCCCTTAATCGTTTTGACTGCGTTTTTTGCAGCGCCATTGCAGGATGACTGAAAAGGGGGAGATGTGCTATGCTTAATATTATTTTTAATTAAAAATTCTTAAAAATCCCGCGAACAAAATGTTTTGACATTATATGTAACAATATGCACAGGTAAACCAAATCTCGCGAAAAGTGGTCTTAAAATTTTAATGATTGTTTTAGAAGTGATATTATTTAAAGAAAACGCCTCCAACCATTTCGAAAGAGCATCAACTAATATTAAAAAATATTTATTCCCATAAAATCTAGATGCAATCTACTCCATACCTCTGAAGGCCAAGGCCAATTTTTTATTATAGCTTATCAGGATTTTTTTATAATTTAGACAGTTTTCGTAATTATTTGCTAAAATTTCAATATCCAAGTCTAATTTGGGCCACCAAAAATACAAGCCCGTATTCCTAATAAATGATTATATTAAATATTCCTAATAAATAAAAACGAAACGTCGCAAAAACAAATACTGCCATTCCACCGCATATAATATAAAAAGGAGCAGTTTTTGTTGCTACATATGAATGGCCGACGCGTGAGAAGAAAGCCATGTTGCCGCTATCATTATAGATTTTGTCACCATGGAACTAAAATAAGTAGGTACTAATTACAATACAATATCTGTATACCACATATTTATTTTATTTAAACCAACAAAACAAAAACTTGTTCTACCTATAATTAGTATCTTTATTTATTTTTATTGTTTGTAATTTATTTGAATTATACTTGTAAAACGTGTATTTTATTAATCTTAACCGAACGTAATATGTGCTACAACCACCTTGAAAGAAGCCGTG
Source organism: Polydrusus pterygomalis (assembly GCA_963969555.1). NCBI lineage: Eukaryota > Metazoa > Arthropoda > Insecta > Coleoptera > Curculionidae > Polydrusus > Polydrusus pterygomalis. Next base: position 53,589,401 of record OZ018379.1, read on the forward strand.
AAACAGAAACATCGACAACACTGCTTCACCACACCCATGCACACCCATGTGTCACGTGACTTTTTTGAGGTTAGCCATGGTTTAGTATGTAATTTACGCGCGAAAGCTGTACTAGGTGTCGTATTAATTTGTATTTTTATCCGGTTTTCGATTGATATCTAATAGAAAATTTAAGTGACTGATTGCTAAGAACCTCTACAAAATACTAATGAACATTTTTGGTGCGGGTTTGCTCTAATAGCATCTTATGAATGGCGGCAGAATTTTATTTGTTTTAATTTAAAAGTTGAAAATTGAAGTGTTTATTTAACTTGAAGGTATATGTGAATTAGTTTAAAAATATCACTAGTAGAGATAGTTCATAAGTAGGTTAGGATGCCTCTAGATGCCTAGGTACTTAGGTAAGTACTATTTTTTTCTTTTAGTTTGTTTATTTATCAACATGCCAAACCCCTCCTGTATTCCTGGGTGTAACTTTAACTATAAAAGTGTTTTAAACGCAGGTGAAGAGAGTGTAATATATTTTTATAGTTTAGATTTGACCAATGACTGTATAAATATTGTTATTGTTAATCAGGTTTTAGTGGACATTGATATGAAGGTAAAGGTTTTTTTTAAAGGTAATGAATTGGCTTTCAATGATTTGAAATGGATTTTACCCTTTAAAATTAAACTAAGCAGGTGGTCTCAGCTTGAAAACCCAGATAGTAGGTGACTTTCTTAAGACAATCGTAGATATCTTAAACAAAGCCTTAAGCTGACTAAATTTTGAGACTTCAGAAGTCGATAGTCAATCCTGTAATTTAAACGCAGAAGATAATAATTTGTATAATAGAATATTACTTTTGATCGATCAAATAAATCTACTCGTACTGAAACAAAAACAGCTTATCAACCCAATATTACTATTATTTAATAGTTAGGTTGTTTTTGTTATCCAAAACTATTTATTACTTTTTTGTACATTTTTCAATATCAATATAGTGGCAACAGAGCCAAAAAAACACAAAAAATATCAGAAAGAATAAAAAATTCGCCCGTTGCCGTGCGTCATAATAATAGCTTGTGGATCCGCAACTCCCATCAGCTGATGCGGTGTTGCCCGATGTCACTTCATGGCTTTGTTTCAAGGTGGTTGTATAACAGCGCTTCTTTTGATGCACGTGTTAAGTATAGTGGACCATACAGCTAACCAGACAAATAATTGTGAATGCTGGAATCTTTGATTTCTTTAAAATGTCAACAATCTAGTATATTCTATAAAAGGTCTTTGAATACTCCTATGTGCGCCGGTGAGCCGCAGTCTAATGCTCAATAAATGTAAAAATATACAATGTGTTTCACTAAAAAAAAAACTTGACGTTCGTAGCGCGCGCAGGTAAAATTATTTCTCCACTTTTTAGATTATGTGCCTTCAAGAAGTGCAAGAATCCCACTTGACCGACTTTTACAGCAGACTAGAATCTCTGGGTAAGCCAATTTTAAAACCGTGGGTTACACCTTATTTAATATAATAAAAATTTAAAATTCAAAGGATACAAAGGCGTCTATAAAAAACGGACAGGAATACGATGTGACGGTTGCGCCATCTACTACAAGACGGACAAATTTAATCTGGTTGAGTACGAGAGGGTAGAATTTTACCAACCCAACGTAGATATCTTAAACAGAGATAACGTTGCTATAATTGCTAAGTTCAGTCCCAGTGCTTGTCCAGAGTCAGAGTTTATAGTGGCTACTACACATTTGTTGTACAATCCGAAAAGACAGGATGTCAGGTTGGCCCAAACTCAACTATTGCTCACTGAAGTCGAACGGTTGAGTTTCAAATTCAGAAAACCTGGGTAAGTTTTTTATACCGATAAAATCGATTTTATTGATGGCAAATTTTCAATTTGAACATTCAATATCAAACTATAAGAATAGCGGATCTTCGAGAAAACTTGACAACACTGTTTTAGACTGTATTGGAGACGGTTTGGCCGCCATTGTGGAGTTGATCGTAAATCTATAGTTATAAATGCAGCGCCTCGCCAACAGATGTCTCAAATTCACTGATGTGATGTCGTGGTGTTGCCGCATATCCTATTTTATTGTAATTTTAAAGGATTTAAGCATTTTTAACAGACAATAAAATAGGAGGTTCTCAATTCCAGCCGAATGTATGTTTTTTATAATAATATGTATGCTGATTACTCCGGGGTAATTGGACCGATTTTCATAATGATTTTACCGTTGCATTAGGTGTTAAATGTTAAATAAATAAAAGTAGATAAAAAGCGACAGCAAGTATAACTAAAATAGGTTTTATTTCGTCGAAAAATAGCAAAATACGTAATACACTAATACAAACAAACTGGATGTTTCTTAAGTAAGAAAGTAAAACCTACTTATTATAACCATTTTGAAAAGTAGTAATAATTGCAAATAAAAACCAAGTTATACAAACCGCACATCATTCAAATTTTACCCATCATATACATTGTAGCCTAGGTACCTATGTATTAAATAGTGAGTCGTCATTTAATTCTGTTAGAAATAGAAAGCATGGCAGTCAATATATGTTTTTATGTAATTAACGTTGGAAACTCAAAAGGTTGTAAATATTATATGCTACAAAGCAATTAAAAATAGGGACATTTTTAGGTCTAGACTATACTTTAGGTAGGAAAATAAATGTATGAATTTAACGTAGCAGATTTAGGGAATCTGCTTATATGGCCTTCTTATAGTTTGATATTCAATGATTTGAATTATGTTACATTTTTCTTTGGCATATTTTACACACACAATGGTCTTTTTCACTAAATTTTGATTTAGAAAAAATAATTGTTTTTACGGTTTGTTGTTAATAATTTGAGTTATTTACTGAGAAAATAAATAAACAAGATACTCTCTTTAAGAAAAACACGCGTATAAACTGACTGACGTCATATCTGCCTTGACCACAGTCCTATAAAAAAAGTAGAATGCTTATTTTTATTTTGTCAGATCCTAGCCTCACTAATGAGCCATGCTATGGCAAAACGCGTCTGGGGCATAGACAATTTACCTTCAGATAAGCAAACAATAATCACGAAAGTGGCAGATTTATGACCTCGCGCATGTAAACAAAGCTAGACACTATTAGACATGCGCACGGCAACATTATCGTTTGTCGAATGGGAAAATAGACAGGTCCGGGCTTTAAAATTTAAATTCTTACCAAAAAATTGGACTTTCTTCTCAATTGTTGATTAAGTTAGGAAAAAAGGTAGTGATTTCTGGTATTTTTAGTAGTAGCAAACCTATCAGATTTTAAAGATAGAAAATTGTTTTTAGGGTTTTCTTTTTAAAATTTGTTTAAAAATGATTCATCGTCGTGTTTTTAGTTCGAAAAGGAAGAGAACAAGAACAAGTGAATTAAACTAGTCTTATAAAATCGAATATAAAAACAGACCGGCAAAATAACCAATCTACGGTGTTATTATATAATTTGGCAAAAACTTGGGTAGGTGTAAAACATTTTCAAGCAAAATTTCTTGTTCAAGAATTTGACAAGTGTTTGCCCGAGGACAAGGAATCCACAGAGAAACCTTCAAACACAACAACAAAAATGGCAGCCGAGCCGATTCTGGAGTGTATTTTGAACATGTCGCTAAAGTAGGACAGGCTGATAACACGAGGTTTGTGCGCATGCCCGAAGGTGCCCAGAGGGAAGGCAGCTGACCGGCGAGTCATGCGCTCGGACGTATTTTTTCACCCATAAAACGTAACTTTTGTTTGCGCAGGAGATAAGCTGTACGTATCTAAAGATAAGTTGTCTACGGTCTGGGGATGGATCTGACGAAAGGACAAACCAGTCTACTTCAGATGGGAATTGCTCAGGGCAGCATTGCAGGACCGATCTTATTTTTGATTTTACTCGGTGACCTGAATTCCATAGAATCGTCTCTAAACGAGAAAATAACGTGCTTTGCTGATGATACAAATCTTATTGCTAGTGGGGAAAATATTTTTGAATCCAGGATAAAACAAAAATGCTCTCCTTTTGAGAACGAAACTGTCAAAAGTTGTGAAATCACAATATATATTTAGTCGATTCTGACGTAGAACTCGTAGAACAAACTCAGTTCTTGGGTGTTCACTTGGATGAATTTTTAAGTTGGTCCAATCACATTAATTCACTGATAAACAGGCTAAACTCCGTTTTCTATGGAATTAGGGTTGTTGCAAGGTACATGAATGAAACAAGCTTGAAAATAATATACTATGCAAACTTTGGATCAATTATGTACGGAATATTTTTTGGGGTAGCATTAGTTTAATAGAAAAAATATTTGTAGCCCAAAAGCGATTACTAAGAATAATAAAACAAATGGCGTTGGCGTTTTCGGAAAGTCGCAGGAATGTCTTTAAAACATGTGGAATGTTAACGCTGTTTGGTTTGTTCAATTATGAATGTTTGATGTTCTTCTTTAAAAACAGATGCGATTTTGAGCTGCGCTGGAAGGAAATGTATATGACATAATTTGAAATATGTGTTCCTTAATGACGTGCTAATATTTTAGGGTGTGATTCCTCAAGTCATTTTATGAAGAAAAGTGCATATATGTCGTAAACGGCTTAATTTTTTTGCTACAGGGTGTTGAATTTTTTTCTTTTTTAATGAGTTTTTGTAATATCTCGGAAAGTCTTAGGATTTTCAATTTTGGCATGTGCTAATGGGACGTAAAACCACATGTTTTAGTTATAAGAGTTATTTTTTTGTCCCACCACTGGCGTCCCTGCAAACAAATCCTCTGATATTTTTTAGAAAAAAAGTGGTACGCCACTGACTTTTTCCATGTGGATATTATTTCTGATTAGCCTGATCAATTCTACGTTGCGTTTTTCTCCTCAGGCACACTGTTCTTAATTAAAATAATTTAATTAAATTAGCTTCATTTTGCAGTATTGACGAATAATTTTTGATCCCATAAATCTAGTTATCCTGGAACGGTGACGTTCTTAAAAACATAATTACCGCCTTAACGGCAGTCTTATCTGCACCTACTTACCTACAAGAATAACTTCCTGTGTTCCTTGAAGATGTACCATATGCGCTAAGGAATCAAATGTGGTACATGCATGATGGAGCTCCTGCTCATTTTAGTGTAATCGTTCGCGACCATTTAGATGCAGTTTATTCAAATCGTTGGATAGGTCGCGGAGGAGCTCAACAATGGCCAGCAAGATCCCCTGATCTCAATAGTTTGGATTTTTTCTTGTGGGTCATCTTAAAACTCTAGTGTATAAAACTCCCATTAACACTTTAGAAAATTTAAGGGAGCGAATAATTGCCTTCTGTGAAACAATACGGAATATTTGAACGAGTGCGCTATTCGATGCAAAGACGGGCGAAAGCATGCCTATTAAGTGAAGGTGGTCCATTCCAACGATTTTTATAAAACAAAATTTTGCATTATTACCTAATGTTAATAATAATAAATAGTAGAGCTAATTTAATTTAATTATTTTAATTAAGAACGAGGAGAATGAGGAGAAAAACTTACGAGACCATTTTTATGTAGAATTTACCAGGCTAATCAGAAATAATATCCACATGGAAAAATGTCAGTGGTGTACCACTTTTATTCTAAAAAATATCAGAGTACATGTTTGCAGGGACGCCACTGGTGGGACAAAAAAATAACTTTCATAACTAAAACATGTGGTTTTATGTCCTATTAGCTCATACCAAAATTAAAAATATTATCTAAAGTACCTACCTACTTTCGGAGATATTACAAAAAACGCATTAAAAAAGAAAAAAATTTAACACCCTGTAGCAAAAAATTTAAGCCGTTTAGGACATATGTTTATATGAACTTTTCTTCATAAAATGACTTGAGGAATCACACCCTAAAATATTAGCACATCATTAAGGAACACCCTGTATATGCTTATGCAGTGACCGGCAGAAAGTGCGCAGCATATGGGAAAGTCCTTTATCTTTAAGTTTAGAAAATTAATTTTATTTTGGTTCTGCATGTTCTCAAACCAACATAACACCCCTTAAATCCGGTAAAAGTCTTAAGGTATACGAGGTAAGATCAAAAATTTGAAATTCCGCTAAGAGTAAAGTACCTTAATCTTTCATTTTAGAATATTTTTTTACAAAGAATTATTGTTTTAATTTCAAAGTTATACCCAAATTCCAAATTTCGCTTATTTTGGACCAAAAAAAATGGATTTACCTAATCGTGTTTTCTGAATAACCCTGTATAAAAAATAAATGGCAACCGAACAGTACGAAAATAAGATTTTCTGCAGACTTTGTTAGAGATTACCGTCGATCATAAGTCCGATTAGTTTGTTTTCATAATATTATGGCTTTAAAATAAAAATATTAAATATTTTTGCTGCACATCGTATTTTATTTTCTGAGGAAACAAGTTAATTTCATCCAACTAATATTTTTTGATTTACATTGACTTAAAGCATCTCCTAAATAGTTTTTTATACATTAAAGTATGCATAGAAAGTTTCCTTATTTTGCGTGACGAATTAAATCCGTTCAAAATATATTTTTAATTTAAATTTTTTTCTTTATAAATCAAAATGAAACTTTCTATGCATACTTTAATTTATAAAAAACTATTTAGGAGATGCTTTAAGTCAATGTAAATCAAAAAATATCAGTTAGATGAAATTAACTTGTTCCCTCAGAAAATAAAATACGGTGTGCAGCAAAAATATTTAATATTTTTATGTTTTTATTTTAAAAAGCCATAATATTATGAAAACAAACTAATCGGACTTATGATCGACGGTAATCTCTAAAAAAAGTCTACAGAAAATCTTATTTTCGTACTGTTCGGTTGCCATTTATTTTTTATACAGGGTTATTCAGACAACACTATTAAATCCATTTTTTTGTCCAAAATAAGCAAAATTTGGAACTTGGGTATAACTTTGAAATTAAAACAATACTTTTTAGTAAAAAAATATTCTAAAATGAAAAATGGAGGTACTTTACTCTTAGCGGAATTTCAAATTTTTGATCCTACCTCGTATACGATAAGACTTATACCGGATTTAATGGGTGTTATTTTGGTTTGAGAACATGCAGAACCTATCTAAAATAAAATTAATTTTCTAAACTTAAAGATAAAAAACTTTCCCATATGCTGCGCACTTTCTGCCGGTCACTGTATATTATTGTAAAAAATGGTGTATATTTTCAAGTAGTTTCATTGTGAAACTTGTGAGGAACCTGGCGGATCTTTGCATTTGACGTATTGTCGGCTTGTTATGATAAAGAGAATGATAGGTCCATCTTGCTCTCTCGTCGTCGAACTAGACTATATTATATTTATATTTAGATCTAGGTAGGAGGATCTTCAACTTCGGCTTTAACTTTTACTATTATAAATTAATAAATAATATTAACGTTTTTAGGGATACTCCCAGTTATTGGCCCATTATAATAACAGGCGATTTTAACTCCACTCCAGATTCTGCCGTTTACGAGTTAATTACCAAAGGGATTCTCCGGTATGATCATTTGTCTGCAAGGAGACTCGATAAATCTCAAACTAGTTGTCACGGAAATGTTTTAGTACCACCTTATCTAGAAATAACAGGTAAGAGTATTGCAAAAAAGGAGGACCTTTAGTAGGGCGTCTACTAAACGGGATATACAGGGTGTTCCGATGATCATGTTACAAAATTCTAGGGTAGATAAAACACACGAAAATAAGAAAAAAAGTTCATGTGAACATGGGTCCGGAAACGCTTCTTCAGGGAGCTAGGGCCCTTCGAAGATGACCTTCAAAAACTACTTTTCGTTTTATAGCTTCGGTACTACTGCAGCTATCGCAACCAATTTTGGGACATGAAATCTAGTTCGTAGGTTCATCAATTTGAGCCTTCCGGATTTTGTCACCTTTAACCAGGGGCGTACAAACCAAGGGGGTATTTGAGTAAATTTGACCCTACTCCTCTTAGGCTAAAATTTCTTACCATTTTTATATCTGATTATGATTCTCCAATGCCTTTTACATAAAAAAGGTACTCTTAGTAAAAATCGCTATCTGTCACAGTTTCCTCCGAAAATGGCTAAATCCAATCAATAATAAATTATTGGTCTTAAACCAATTATTACGTTGAAATATGAAAATGAGGTTCAGTACAGATAGTGAGCATTATAAGTTAGTCAAATCTTTTTCTTTAATGAAAATAAATTAGATTAGAGAGATTTATTGCCTTTTCGAAATTGGGGGTATAAAAAGTAAAAGGGAACGTATACAAAATATTTAAAAAAAAAACAATTAAACAGGTTTAACGAGTGAGTCAAGGATAAGGCAGAGTAAATTTTTGTCTTGAAGATGAATTTACTAACGCTGTCGTTGACTGACCCTGTACGTACCAAAATAAATTCAAAATAACAATTGTTGAAAATGCCTGCCACCACGTTCAATACATGTATTACACCTACGTAGCATATTTAAATTGACGTCAGTAAAAACATCAGGCATGGTTTGGATCATTTCAGCCGCAACAGAAATCCTAGCCACCAAATCTTCCTCCGACTGAACTGGAGTTTCATATACAAGGCTTTTCATATGTCCCCAAAGAAAGAAATCCATAGGAGTTAAATCTGGGGACCGGGCTGGCCAGTTGACATCGCTTCCACGTCCAATCCAACGTCCTCTAAAACGATCATCGAGGTGCTCACGTACGACATGTGCAAAATGAGCGGGTGCTCCATCATGCTGGAACCATAGATTCCGACGTATGTCGAGGGACAGCTCATCCAATAACTCAGGTAAGGTGTATCTTAAAAAATTGAGGTACACCGTCCCAGTTAGTCGAGGAGGCAACATGATTGGTCCAATTAGACGTTCTCCAACAATTCCAGCCCACATGTTCACCGAGAATCGATGTTGGTACCCTCTTATTTGAAGAGCATGAGGGTTTTCCTCCGCCCACACATGGCTATTCCGTGAATTAAAAATACCTTCTCTCGTAAAAACAGCCTCATCAGAGAAAAGCACAAATTTCGGAAATTGGGGTTCTTGTGTACACTGTTGAAGAAACCACTCGCAAAACTCTACGCGGGGTGCATAATCATTTGGTCTCAATTCCTGTACTTTTTGGCGATGGTAAGGATGAAGAAGTTGTTCGTTAACAATCTCCCATACACGTACATGACTTACATTCATGGATTCTGCAACAGCTCGGGTACTAACACTAGGATTTTCCTCGAATTGTCGGAGTACCTCTTCCTCAAATTCTGGAGTTCGTACAGTTCTTTGAGCGCCATTATCTGGCCTCGTTATTTTCACGGAGCCAGTTTCCCTTATGCGCTGATTTACCCTCTCGAATAGCGTGTGAGCAGGTACACGCCTCTCAGGAAACCGCTCCTGATACAATCTTGAAGCGGCTCTTCCATTGCAATGAACTTCGCCATAAATTAATAGCATATCGGCATATTCGGCGAAAGTATAATCCATGATTCACTGGCGACACAATATTTTATTGACAGATTTTTGACAACTATCTGTACTGAACCTCATTTTCATATTTCAACGTAATAATTGGTTTAAGACCAATAATTTATTATTGATTGGATTTAGCCATTTTCGGAGGAAACTGTGACAGATAGCGATTTTTACTAAGAGTACCTTTTTTATGTAAAAGGCATTGGAGAATCATAATCAGATATAAAAATGGTAAGAAATTAAAGCCTAAGAGGAGTAGGGTCAAATTTACTCAAATACCCCCTTGGTTTGTACGCCCCTGGTTAAAGGTGACAAAATCCGGAAGGCTCAAATTGATGAACCTACGAACTAGATTTCATGTCCCAAAATTGGTTGCGATAGCTGCAGTAGTACCGAAGCTATAAAACGAAAAGTAGTTTTTGAAGGTCATCTTCGAAGGGCCCTAGCTCCCTGAAGAAGCGTTTCCGGACCCATGTTCACATGAACTTTTTTTCTTATTTTCGTGTGTTTTATCTACCCTAGAATTTTGTAACATGATCATCGGAACACCCTGTATAATAAATAATTGTTTATAAACACATTAGCTATAACACACTGAAAATTAAATACATTTGTCTTTAACATATTAAAAAATTCGCATTACACCACTCGAATCCTGTCAAATCATTACTCATATTAGTTGCTTACCGAGGTTTGTTCCATGCCAAGGGATGGTGGCATTATCAACACAACACAAACAGTGATTTTTTCTGTTGTTGGCAAATGAGTCACGTCGTTGAAGTAAACTAAATATAGTGGGGGGCCTAAGACTGGCCCTTGTGGAACACCCGTGTCAGTGCTAAGCTCATCAGAGCTGTTATTAGACACGACTGTCTTGTTATATTTATTTTTTATTTAAACTAATTGCATTAAACAAACCCGACCAAGGAACAGGTCCGTATTTTTAAGTTTATTTATTTTCATAGATTCTAACAAATCTAATTTTAAGCCTTTGTTTTCTGTATGTAAGATTTTAAAGGAAGAAGGAAGCATCGAAATTATACTATTCTAGCTTTACTTGATAATTAACACGAGTCCGTTTTGATTTTTAGAAAAGTGTCATATGTTATTGTATTATTTTCTTAAAATGTACTCGTTTGGCCAATGTATACAGGGTGTTCCTTAATGGCGTGCTAATATTTTAGCATGTAATTCCTCAAGTCACTTTATGAAGAAAAGTTCATATAAACATATTATGTCCTAAACTGCTTAAATTTTTTGCTACAGGGTGTTGAATTTTTCTTTTTTTAATGCGTTTTTTGTAATATCTCCGAAAGTACTTTAGATCATATTTTCAATTTTTTTATTTAAACTAATTGCATTAAACAAACCCGACCAAGGAACAGGTCCGTATTTTTAAGTTTATTTATTTTCATAGATTCTAACAAATCTAATTTTAAGCCTTTGTTTTCTGTATGTAAGATTTTAAAGGAAGAAGGAAGCATCGAAATTATACTATTCTAGCTTTACTTGATAATTAACATGAGTCCGTTTTGATTTTTAGAAAAGTGTCATATGTTATTGTATTCTTTTCTTAAAATGTACTCGTTTGGCCAATGTATACAGGGTGTTCCTTAATGACGTGCTAATATTTTAGCATGTATTACGTATTTTTTCACCCAAACTTAACTTTTGTTAAGTAAGTAAAGTTTTTGAAATTACCATGTGTAGAAATAATTACCGTATAGTTTGTTTTTGACTTAACTTTATTACAGACCATAACAGAACTAATAATGATTTTGAAGAAGTAGTCCATACTCAAAGTGGAGTTAAATGATACAGAAAAAGAAAAGCACGAAGTCTTTCTCCACAATCTTTATTTATCGAAAAACTAGGCGAACCTAGTATCACAACGACATGTTTCGAGTGTAGAAACACTCATCATCAGGAAACAAAGTGAAAAGTAAAATGCTGATGTTTTTAGCAAAAGAGAAAATAATGGTGAGATTGAGCCGTAATGGAGCTTTTAATGGTGTACAACAGATGTAAGATTGAAAAATTAGAAGGTCGACAATCAAGACTCCAGCATACTGAAGAGTCGAGGGTTAAGTGTAGAAGCACACTGTGCCGTGCAGAAAATGATAGGGTAGTAAAAATTAGGGAGTTTTGAAAAACATATCTGTAAAAAGCCTTAATAAATTACTGAAACATCCCGAGTTTTATTAAGCCCGGTCAGAAACATGTGAAAATGTTGGGGTGAGATGTAAAGAAAAGAAAAAGAAAAAAGTTGTTTTTTGCGTCAACGCATCTTTTGGTTAAAAAGTAAAAGTAGTTGGGGTACCAGGCTTTTTACGGCCCAGTTACCGCGCCAGAGTCAGAGCAGCCACAGTGATCCTACACGTGTTGGCTACAGTAGCACCTCTCTTTAACGGGAACACAAAAAAAAAAATTTTAAAACTTTTTGATAACCTTTTTGCACCAAATGTGGCTGCTCTGACTATGGCGCGGTAACTGGGCCGTAAAAACCGTGGTACCCCAACTACTTTTACTTTTTAACCAAAAGATGCGTTGACGCGAAAAACAACTTTTTTCTTTTCTTTACATCTCACCCCAACATTTTCACATGTTTCTGACCGGGCTTAATAAAACTCAGGATGTTTCAGTAATTTATTAAGGCTTTTTACAGATATGTTTTTCAAAACTCCCTAATTTTTACTACCCTATCATTTTCTGCACGGCACAGTGTGCTTCTACACATAACCCTCGACTCTTCAGTATGCTGGAGTCTTGATTGTCGACCTTCTAATTTTTCAATCTTACATCTGTTGTACACCATTAAAAGCTCCATTACGGCTCAACCTCACCCTTATTTTCTCTTTTGCTAAAAACATCAGCATTTTAGTTTTCACTTTGTTTCCTGATGATGAGTGTTTCTACACTCAAAACATGTCGTTGTGATACTAGGTTCGCCTAGTTTTTCGATAAATAAAGATTGTGGAGAAAGACTTCGTGCTTTTCTTTTTCTGTAATAATGATTACATTTTAGACAAATGCCAGCATGCCAGGCTAGTGCACCACAGACGAAAAGTCAATAAAATATCTCGACAACAAGAGGAATCCCTAATTAGTTTGCATAAAAGTGACAGAAATATTACTACATATTCAGAGTCTATCGATAATCCCGGTTTGTTTTGTACTGGAACGTTGTCCCACTTGTTTGCTTTCATGTCGGTTTATAATCATGGCGATTCGGACAATGTCGAGGGAACTACTTTTCAAGAGAAATGGTTATCCGTTGATTATATATTTTACACGTAAGAACTGTTTTTTTTTTACTTTAAATATGAGACATTTTATTCTTTGAAATATACGTTACAACTTGGTTTTAATAGATTTTGTTCTAACTCGCAAAATAGACTAAGGGGAGGAGAGGGAACCTCTGTTGAAAGAAATACTTATAACTCCGGTTTGCCTTAACCAAATTTAACAAACTTGGTCTCGTTGGAAAGGGCTCATCCTATAATATAATATACAGTGTCCTCAAGAAAGTCCGCATCAAATGGGATTTTTTTTTATTATTAGGTATAGGTAAAAATTGAAAAAGCAGTTAGTTTTTGCCGGGGTTTTTGCTTACCTAAAAACCAAAAATGACGTATACTGAAGCAGCTGCACGACTTGCGTTACCTGTCAAATTTGACATTTTTAATAAAATAGGTTCAAAAATGCCCTTATTTATAAAAATATCGAAAAACTTTATTCGAGAGAGTTGTTTATTTAGGCATTTTTGGCCTCTATACGAAATTTTGACAGTCTAGTACAATTTTAATTTTTTGCCAGATTCTTGAAAATTTTGTCAACCCTCGTAGATTAACTTTTATACATCGATGTAAAACTCTTACTTTATTTGTAATCTTAATGCAATTTTGTGTAAAATTTTTGTTTCCAATTATTTATTTTGCTTCAAAAACTGAAATTGTTATTGATCAGTATGTAATGTTTGATGCAAAGTTTATCTAATTACATCAGTTTTGTCAAAACCGACTTTTCTCATTTTTCTTAAGTTAGTAAACAGATGTACAAAAAAAAATATTAGGAAGCTTTCGTTGAAATTTTACTTAATTATTATTATTAAATTAAATTAATTATATTTAAACTATATTTTTGTTGAATAAAATGTTTCGAGCGATTAATATTTATTCTTTTTGATCCAATATTAACTAAGTAAAATTTCAACGAAAGCTTCCTAATATTTTCTTTTTGTACATCTGTTTACTAACTTAAGAAAAATGAGAAACGTCGGTTTTGACAAAACTGATGTAATTAGATAAACTTTGCATCAAACATATACATACTGATCAATAACAATTTCAGTTTTTGAAGCAAAATAAATAATTGGAAACAAAAATTTTACACAAAATTGCATTAAGATTACAAATGAAGTAAAGGCAAATGGTTTTACATCGATGTATAAAAGTTAATCTACGAGGGTTGATCAAAATTTTCAAGAATCTGGCAAAAAATAAAAATTGTACTACACTGTCAAAATTGCGTACAGAAGCTAAAAATGCCTAAATAAACAACTTTCTCGAATAAAGTTTTTCGATATTTTTATAAATAAGGACATTTTTGAACCTATTTTATTAAAAATGTCAAATTTGACAGGTAACGCAAGTCGTGCAGCTGCTTCAGTATACGTCATTTTTGGTTTTTAGGTAAGCAAAAACTAACTGCTTTTTCAATTTTTACCTATACCTAATAATAAAAAAAAATCCCATTTGATGCGGACTTTCTTGCGGACACTATATTATATTATTATATTTAATATACAATCATATAATTAAATATACTAATACAATTAAATTTTTAGGTTTATATATTGATGAAAATTTAATAGCATATTGAATATTTAAGAAGTTACATCTCACCAATAATTGGCATTTTGTTTAAAGCTAAATTATATATATCATTAAAATATTTAAAAAGTATAATATTATTCTTTGGTATATGCAAAATTACAGTATATGATTTCAATTTGGGGATCAGCGAATTTAACTAAAATTTAGCCATTAAAAAACTACAAAACAAAATATTTAAATGCATACATAAACTTCCTTTTTTAGAACCAACTATAAGTTTGTATGAACCAAACGGATATTTAAATTTAGAAAAGCTTTGTAAATTAAAACTAGGCATTCTAATACTCTATTATTAAAGACCAACCGAAGACGAGACCAACATTATTCACAACACGATTAATTCAATAAATTTGTGCTCATAAAGGCCCTTCGCAGGAAAGTTTTGATTTTCGCCATTCTTTATATTTTTTGGGATGCTGAATCCGAATCTGAGGTTTTCTAACAAAATTTCGTGACGCAACATTAAAAAAAATGCAAAAAAGGTAAAAAAAAAGTAATTTTCGAAGTCTTTTGATTATAACTCGAAAATCATCAATTTTTCAATAAAAATACTTCTAATCAAAATGAAAGTACATAAAATTTTCTTCAAATTTCATCCTTTTTTAATTTTCTCTGACAAACCGTTCGGGCTTAATCGCTAGTTGAAAAGTGGCGTGTTTTATTTGCCTCTCTAAAAACCCACCTTTTTTACTACAAAACTAACATATTTTTCTGAAAAATCCGATAACTATGGTAACGCTGCACGATAATTTCATACGTTAAGTTTGGCAGCGCTGAAGAAAGGGATTAGTTCCGTTTTAGAATACTGTTAAAATGCCCTCGAACGTGTGTTTTATTTGTGATGAAGTACTGGATAACGACGTAGAGAAACTGACAACGGTGCGGGAAAAAGGTTTGAATACGTTTTGCCCTTTCAAATGTTGTAATAAGGCTCGGAGGATTCCATTTACTAATGTCGTTCATGGGGTCAATTGGTTTCATTATGCAAGGTAGTGGATTGACTGAACTTGACGTATGAAATTATCGTGCAGCGTTACCATAGTTATCGGATTTTTCAGAAAAATATGTTAGAGTTTTGGAGTAAAAAAGATGGGTTTTTGGAGAGGCAAATAAAACACGCCACTTTTCAATTAGCGATTGAGCCCGAACGGTTTGTCTGAGAGAAAATTAAAAAATAATGAATTTTTGAAGAAAATTTTCTGTACTTTTATTTTGATTAGAAGTATTTTTACCGGAAAATTGATGATTTTCGAGTTATGATCAAAAGACTTCCAAAATTACCTTTTTTTTGCCTTTTTTTGCATTTTTTTCAATGTTGCGTCACGAAATTTTGTTAGCAAACCTCATATTCGGATTCAGCATCCCAAAAAACATAAAGAATGGAGAAAATCAAATCGTAATGGTAAATGGAAAACCTATGGTAAAGAGTACAACGGTCAATATTATATAAAGGAACAACAATTTACAATAGTTTGCCAAATAAAATATTTAAAAAATCAAAATTATGGACTTTAAAAAAAACTAAAAAATATTTAAAAAAAAAATAAATCTTAGTTACTAATTAACGTATTTTATATTATTATTTTTTTATTATAAATGGTTATATAATTTGGATGGAGTTATTAATAGTTACTAAACAAAATTTTTATTATTTGTGATTTTATATACAGGGTGTCCCATAACTTATGGGCCGTAGAGTAACTGGAGATACTAGACATCAAACTAAGCCGATTAAGTCATATAAGTTTTTTGGGATTGTTACTCGTTCTAGAGATACAGGGTGTTGAAAGTAAAAGTTTATTATTATTATTATTATTATTATTTACTTAAAAGTGTAATAAAGTGTATTAAGGTCAACGGTGCACGTTCAAGATTTACTAAAGTGAGCTTCTTGTTTTTGTTCCACCGTTTCGAATTTATTGCGTTGTGATAATTAAAATATAAATTTAATTATGTACTATGTTTTTTTATGCTTTGGGATGTTTAAAGGGAAATATCTCGAAAACCGTTAAAGATATTAAGATCAATCAAGTACACCTTTTTGACTCAGAAAATGCCCTTCTTTAAGAAACTTTAATTGAAAAACACCTAATATCACAGGTAAGAAAAAAAATCATAGATTTATGAAGCCCAGTGTATGCAACTAGCGCCCTCTAGTGTGAAACTTAAAAAATTCTACAAATTCTTATTTCTTGCTCATAAAAACATAATACTGCCAACTTTCAATTCGATTCATTAAACCGTTTTAAAATTATGGCTTATTTTCGAGAATAAACATTTACTTTCAACACCCTGTATCTCTAGAACGAGTAATAATCCGAAAAAACTTATATGACTTAGTCGGCTTAGTTTGATGTCTGGTATCTCCAGTTACTCTACGGCCCATAAGTTATGGGGTATTTTGTTTATTTAATGTTATCTCTATATGAACTTTTTAAGTTGGTTGAGAATAAAGATATACAGGGTGTCCCAAAAGTAATGGGACACAGAGCAACAGCAGACTCCTTAAGGCGAAATAATGTGATTTACTTAAACTTGCCTTATCCCAAAATTGATAACAACAAAGATACAGGGTGGCAAAGTTTTAATTTTGTTTTCGTTTTTTTGCGATTACTTCTTAACGAAACGACATAGCAGCACAAAATTAAGGCTTTTGGGGTTTTTTGAGGTGAGGAATTCAAAATTATCCATAGTTTTTTTGTGTACCCAGTAGAGGGCGCTGCCTACGGCATGGCCCACTCCTTTTAGCTGGCATAAGTTTGTTTAGGCTTCTTATATCGATCCGACTATTAAAAAAATAAGTTACTTTACTTCTTTCACATCAAAAATGTATAACTTATTAAAGTCGCTAGGGGCAACCATTTTCGAGATAATTGCATTCGATATTTTTAATGCAAGAATTCTAAAATATTTAAATTAATTAAATCATTGAAATCAATGGTGGCTATTTTGAACAATTGCTATCACGGCGTTACCATTTTTATTTCTAACCATTTTGTTACTTTTAAATGTTATTAAAGTAAGTATTAAAAAAAGTTTTTGTTTAAAATAAAATTAGTAATTTCGTATACGAAAAAGCGTTTTTATTAGAAAAAAATAGTCAACCTTAAGTATCTACATTAACTGACACTTAGCTAATGTAGCTCATTTACAATAATTTTAAGTCAGAAATTTACCGTTGCTTTTGGACCACGTATTTAGTTGCATTGGACATATGAAATGCGATCATCTCAAAAATGGTTGCTCCTAGCGACTTCAATAAGTTATACATTTTTGATGTAAAAGAAGTAAAGTAACTTATTTTTTTAATAGTCGGGTCGATATAAAAAGCCTAAACAAAGTTATGCCAGCTAAAAAGAGGAAGCCATGTCGTAGGCAGCGCCCTCTACTGGTTACACAAAAACTATGGATAATTTTCAATTCCTCACCTCAAAAAACCCCAAAACCCTTAATTTTGTGCTGCTATGTCGTTTCGTTAAAAAGTAATCGGAAAAAAACGAAAACAAAATTAAAACTTTGACACCCTGTATCTCGGTTGTTATCAGTTTTGGGATAAGGCAAGTTTAGATAAATCGCATTATTTCGCCTAAAGGAGTCTTCTGTTGTTCTGTGTCCAATTACCTTTGGGACACCCTGTATATATGGTAACATTTAAACTTTTGACTATTTTTTGTTATATCTGTCGCCGCTAGAGAGGCTATGTGCATAATATTCAGATTTTTAATTTTTTTTCAAAAATTTCAAATGGAATCATTTACAAATATTTTTATTTAGATACAAAATATATTAAAAACGAAAAAAAATGGTGAAAACAGCACGTCGATATCTTAATTTAAAAAAAATGGAAAATTTGATTGTGCCCCATCTAGCGGCGAAGGATGTAACAAAAAATAGTCATACAATTAAATTTTAGCTGTTACTATAGGATAGGCGATTTCAAACGATACCAAGTTTGTCAAATTAGGTTAATGCAACCCGGAGTATTTTCTTTAAAAGTGGTTCTCCTTTCCAGTCTATTTTGCGAGTTAGGGCAAAATGTATGAAATCAAAGTTGTACCGTATATTTAAAAGAATAAAAAACTTCATTTTTGATATCACTTTATTTGGGATATTATTGATAAAAACCCGATAATCTTCTTGGTCATATAATGAACTCCCTCTAGCGGTACCTAAATTTAGGAATTTGAAAATAATCATTTTTTATTATTTTGTATAACAAAAGTTGTTTGTTTCAGTGGGAAAAAACGAAACGAAAATATGAAAGACGACAAATTGAAACTACTGTCAAGATATAGGTTACCTCGAAGAAGCGAGTTAGGTTCAATGAAAATACCAAATAGTGTTCTTGGTTCCGACCACTTAAGTTTGGTCGCAAGGTTTAAGTTGAAAATTTAGCATTTATTTTCACTTGCTGTGACTTTTTATTACAGCAGGAAGCCCGGTAAATTATTGTTAAGAATTCCCGGAGGGAGTTACATATTTACTGCTATATTTTAAAAACTTTTAGCCATACTTAGTCTATAAAAGATATACACATGCAATATACAGGTTCGGCTACGCGAATGTCATTGAGTGCGCATTTCCCGTGTTGTCGGCCTTCCCGCTTCGTATAAAACGCCACATCGACATTGAATGTTATTGTGTTTATTGATAAACCTATGAATCTCGATATTATCGCTAGTATATCTTTTAAAAATAAAGTGCAAACGAGTTTTAAAAACCCAGCAGTTAATTCACATCGGATCTCGGCAGCTATACAGGGTCCTGTAATGGCGCGTCAGGCTCCCATAGCTTCTATAAGAATTGATTGTATTTATATGCTGACTTATGCTGTAATGACCCAAGAAACACAAAATGGTTAAATAAAAGTTTAATTTTCGTTTATACCGCAAGTATAATTATGGTTGTTAATAAACCTTTAATATAGGATAAAATGTCCGCCTCGTCAATGTTTATATATAGTGTATAAAGGGAAGATATCAACGTTTACAATTTACGTTTAATACTCTTTGATACGGAATGAAAATGCCAGGTATCCATTCGACGCTTAAATATAGTATACCAAACATCAGTTATTAACGTTTACGAAATACTTTAATTAACATTTGACGAAAAATGACTATTATTAGTATAAAAAGTAAGAATTAGAAACGTCTTTTTGATACGTTTTTTCAATATTAATTGAAAATGGTTATTGCTCGTTCTTACTTAATTTTAGAATATATACAGTATATACAATGACCTGCAGAATTCTGGTCCAAATGAAAAACTTTTTTTTATCGATTTTCCAGAAAATTTTATTCTTGCTAAAAGTTTCTGCGTCCCCTTAAACTAAAAAAGCCGTCATTAAAATTGAAAAAAATTGTAGTGTATACGAGAGTTTAAATTTTTTAAAAGTTGCTTAAGAGTAAAGTACTCTTATTTTCTGTTCGTTTTCTTGGACAACCTTTAAAAAATTAGATTCCCCTCGTATGCACCACAAATTTTCCAATTTAAAGAGGGCTTTTTAAGTTTAAGGGAACGCAGAAACTTTAATCAAGGATAAAATTTTCTGACAAATCAATAAGAAAAAAGTGTTCCATATAGAACCAAAATTCTGCCGGTCACTATTTACTATATTACCGTAGACCTGTACTGTATACACAGTAAATAAATACAATGAAAATTTAAATGCAAATAAATTGCTAATGAAAATGGATAGAGGTTAATATAGGTAAAAAAACGTATGAATGTAAAATATAAAAGTATAAAAAACATTTATTTTTAGGTAAGTACAGTAAAGTGCTGTAATAGTAGCCCCAGCTAACTTTTTACTTGACTGTTTTGGTACCTATGTTTCGCTTGTTTAAGCCAATCTTGGCACGCTTGATTTATTGCTGTATCAGTCGTTTCCCCAAAAAGTGCTTTTCCGTGGTCTTTGCCCTGAAAGGCTATCTTGACAGCTTCTGTAAAAAAAAATTACTACAACACAGCCTGCTAAAAAAAGTTATCATACACTGTCATTTTTGTCAAATTCACAAGGGACAAATTGATTTAGATTCATGTTAATTATAGAAGTAAAGTATAATTTATGACTTACTATTAATTGCTTTGTATGCATTTGTTTCTTTGAATGGGTATTTCTTATGTTGATTAGCAGATTTCGGGGCACTACCGGCCCAATTAAATGCCATACCCAATTTATTAGTTATGAGATATTTCATCATGTTCATTACACAAGCTCTTACAGTGGTTCCTGGTAATGGAGGCTAGACGGGTTCTCTAAAAAAGGTTCAATCGTTGAAAACAGCTTTAATTAATAACCAACTACAGTATGGTTTGGGAAAGGAAAAGATAGTATGGTGGGATAGTGAATCTGAATTGTTTATATATCTTTATATGGATTTATCACTGTTGTACTGCTTTAGAGATATAATTGATATGAAAAACGACTTGCCAGTCCCTGTACTAATTTTTTATTTTCTATTCGACAACAACTTCCAGTTTAATCAGAACTAAAAATTAAATTAAATTTCAGCCAGTTTCGGAAGTAAGCATTTTTAGATATTATACGCACAATGGCTATTTATTAGACAAAATAAATATTAAACATTTATTCAACTATTATTTTCCCTTTATCAACATGGCGTGGTTGGTATAACCAGTAGGTATTTTAGGTGTATTAAACGTTTATTAAACTAAAAACATAAGAATTAGTTAGTATCGTCGTACCTATAATACCGGATATCGATATCGATAAATATACCCACCAAACGTAGAATTTTAAAGGCTTTTATACTAAAAAATACCTAGACCCTATAAAAACGATATAATAACCTCAATAATAACCTAATCATTTGTTCAACGGTTTGTCCAGCAAAATGGCCCACAATTCCTTCGTTCATAAATTTAACCATGTTTAAAAAAATTGGGATCAAAACTAAAAAACAGATATTCTTACCTTATATTGAGAATTATTTCACGCAATTCAACAAAACTCAAAACAATAAAAACACAGTCACGTCCGCCATTACTCGCTGCTATTTCGTAACGAATTCAAGCAGTGTTGTCACATCCAAACACTTAAATTCTTCGGATGGATACAAAAGTCCTAAATTTATTTTCATCAATCTTAGCCGTGCCGTGAGAGTTATACCGTGCCATGAGGAACTAAATATATCTTGTCATTAAACTTAACGACCTTAAGGCACTTATTAAAATTTAAAAAGTAAGCATTTAAAGAAAAAAAAATAATTATAAATAAAAATGGCAGGTCCTACCATGGTCCTACCTACATTAAGTATTGATAAAGTTATTTTTTTATATGGCATTGTAGGAAATTCTCGAGAATATGCGTGAATAATGATGGCCTTCAGTCGACGACAATGTCTGCAAGGGTGATTTTCCCCAGACCTGGCAACGTCGGACGCAATACGTGACGTAGGCTGGCAAGTTCTTGAAAATCACGCACATAGCTGCGTGGCGCTTGCAAGCGTTGCAGGTGCTGGTAATTTTATATGAACACTGTGAACGTTTATTGGAGGTTTAACAACTTATTGAATATTATCGTTAATTAATACTAAAATTATAGTTCTACAAAACAATGAAAATATTTTAATTTCCGAAACCAATAATTGATTTTTCCTTTTCTTTTGTTGTCGTCACTAAAAAGTTTGGCAAATTTTATAAAAACAGCAACCTTTGAATATTTTACAACCCTATAAATTTTCTTTGTATTTTACTTCCGAATAATATGGACTTTACCCGTATTTTCATTACCGTTTAATAACAGTTGTTGAATTTGATATAAAAGACGAAAAACGTATACGACAAAAACACTTAATTTTTTTCACATAAGACTTTGAATAATAATAATTTGGTAAACAAGTTATAATAACAAAAGTAAACAATAATGTTGTAAGATATCCAGAAAAAATCACAATATTTATAATGTAACCTCAGAAAATGGTATACCGTCCACCTGTATTACACGGTTTAAAACATAGACGTTGACAAGAAACGTTTTATTAGTACACCATAACCAAAAAAATACCAAAATATTGTTGAATACAAGTATATTAAACTATAATTAAAATTTATGTGTTTCTTGGGGAGTGTAATGTATTTAAAAAATATATTTTCGCATATACAGCGTGGTACAAAAAAATGAGATAACACATAGTTGTATGTTTTTAAATGGGACACCTTGTATTTTTTCATTTTTGGGTTTATATTAGTATCCTTTATAAATTTAGAATTTTATTGAAAATGTAGTAGTTTCGAAGTACCTAATAAATAAAAATTAAGAAATTATTTTTAAGTTTCAAAGTTTGCCGCTATAGGTGGCGTAACAAGAAGCGGGATTTTTCAAAAATAATCATAGCAAACATGTATCATTTTTTAAATATAATTAAAATTCTGGATAACTTTTGTTTTTGAGTTTTTCCTCTACCTTTCTGTTAAAGGGTAAGAGGGGAAAAATATTGCTATGGAAAAATATTCACAACTTTAGATTGGCTTATCGGAATATAACCAATTTGAACTTACTAAATAGGGATTTTTTTGTTTTATAAAGTTAATGAAAAATATTTACACCTTGAGTTTGGTCTATCGATAAATTTGAATTCTCTAGATAGGAATTCTTTTGTTTCATCAATTTAATAAAAAACGAAGTCGTTCTGAATTCCGTTGCGACAGCAAGAGGGCGCTATTTAGCCGAATCAACAATGACTTCATTTTTCTCGAAAATTTTAAATGCAACCATATATTTTTTTTAACTTCAACAAAGAAAAAATAATAAGAAGAACAACTGTGAAAACCGCAACCCAATATATATTTCCATAAGAACAAAATGACGTTTTAATACGGAATTTGCAGGCAAGAAGCTACAAATACCATACCATTGTATCTTCTTTAAAGCTATAATTGACACAACAATTCTTTAACTTCATGTTCTGTAAATTTAAATTATTTACAGCAAAAAAATTTTTAGGAAGGGTGCATTAATGGAACAAATTGCAGTAAAATTTTAAGTGGGCTTTAATTTCAAATATTAAATAGTAGATACAGTACTTGTGAAGTTTAAATGGGTTAAATTTTGTTTTATATCCTTAAAATTTTAAACACGAAAAACGACTGTTCTTATGTTGTCGATTCAAAAGCACATTTTTATATTACATTTTCCATATCTCCGGTTTTCAAAAAGATATGCAGTTTTCACAGAGGTTCTTAATTATTTTTATTAAGTTAAAAAGATATACCGTTGCATCTAAAATTTTCGAGAAAAGTTTTGATTCTGCTAAATAGCGCCCTCTAGCTCTCGCAACGAAATTCAGAACGAATTTGTTTTTTATTAAATTGATGAAACAAAAGAATTCCTATATAGCGAATTTATCGATAAGCCAAACCAAAGTTGTGAATATTTTTGCATAGCAATATATTTGTCCCCTCCTACTCCCCTTAAGGTTGAATTCTCAACGTCGTTCAATTTATTGCCAACCTATAACCTATTTCGCTTTGTTTTTTCAAGTTTATTATTTTTTAAACTAACATTTAAATAAAATCAGTATCGTCGGCACATTACTTAGGTAATATCTGATATATTACAAAAATATCAATTTATTTTATTGCTAATTTTGGGAGAATTGTATAGTGAAAAAAGAATGACCTAATAATGTTAAAAAAAATATATTTTTTTTTTTTTTTTTTTGGCCTTGAGCGTAGCTCATTTAGCCACCGCAGAGTAAAAAAAAAAAAATCTTACCCGATATTTTTCGCTATACAATGAAATAAGGTAGGAAATTTCTTGATATTTATTAAATATGTCAATTATTACCTATAGAATATCAAGTCGATACTGATTTTATTTAAATTTTGTGAAAAGGCTAGAAAACATAAATAAATCTACGCGAAATAGGTTATAGGTTGGCAAGCATGTTGATACTCCCACCTTAAACAAAAAGGTAGAGCAAAAACTCAAAAACAAAAGTTGTCCAGAATTTTCATTAGATTAATAAAATGCTACCTTTGATACAATGACATGTTTATTTTTGAGAAAATCTCGGGTTTTGTTTGGTCACTATTATAGTTATGCCCTCTAGCGGCCAACTTAAAAACGATCCAGCAATAATTTCTCTTAGTCAATTTTGTTATAAATATTATTTTCCGCAATCTGTACGGTAAACGGTTTCCAAGATAAAGCATTTTTAGTGGTACACGCGAAAATATTTTCCTGAAATACACCCTGAAAACCGGTATAAGTCAGCATAAGAATGAAATTTCTAACTTAAATCGCATATGAGCTAGACGCACTAGGGCTGGGCGATATTGAAATTCCAATATCGATATATCGATAATATCGAAATATTTTTTTTTTTTAATATCGTTATTCGATATCGTCGGCTTAACCTGCTAAACCAGTAAGTCCAGAAATCAAAATTTTACAGGGGAGGCCAAAAACGCGTTATAATTAATTTACAAATCAAATAGGAAAAACGGAGATACATGTTTTTCGTAATGCATACTGGCGGACTTATGGCGTTTGCCTTATGAGTTTAGCCAGAGTTGGACTTACGGGTTAACTAAATACGAGAGCCACACATTAAGGATTTCTTTGGAGTTACCTAAATTTCTTAGATAAATAGATTATTTTTTTACAAAAGATGGCGTTAAAATGTAAAATTTGATGAAATGTGGACTTACGGGTTTAGCAGGTAAAGCCGACGATATATATTATCGATAAAACAAAAAAATATTATATTATAAATACCGTGTCACCAGTAAAGTCCGCATCATTATTAATAGATAGCTTTATTCAAAATTTGACTTTGGCATCAAGTTCTGCTTCGATCGAGATGAAAATTAACCAAAAAATTATAGTCACGTGATTCGCATTATCTGTCAAATTTTAATATTTTCCAAAAAATAATTCAAAAGTGGGTTTATTTCTGAAAAAATCGAAAAGTTATTAGAAAAAGTTTTTCTAAATGCAGTTTCTAGCGAACATGCAAAATTTCAGCTGCATAAGATAATTTTGATTTTTTGCCGATATTTTGTAAATTGCACCACTTTTGCAAAATAAGACTCGACGCAACCTCCATAAAACTTATCAGTTTTGACAAGGCTTTATTTCAGATAGGTACATTTTCTTTACAGTAGCGCTATATTAAATGTGTGTTTTTCTACAAAAACGTTATTATGGCATAGCTTAATAATAAATTCTAATATAGGGGTTTTAAATTAAATTGTTGAAAATAGATAAACTTTACGTTGTTAAACTAAAATTTATTTTCCACTTAAAAAACACTTTACTGAATACACTGTGTTCTTTTTGTCTTAATATTAAGGCGTATTACTTTCAGACACAAACTACGTTTTCAAAAATACTTATTTTATGAAGTTACCTTATACAGAGTCAAAAACAAATAAGCTTTGCATCACATGCGACCAAATTTTAATAGCCCAATTTTGATTTTGTAGAAAAACACACATTTAATATGGCGCTACTTTAAAGAAAATGTATAAGAAATAAAGCATTGTCAAAACTAAGAAGTTTTATGTAGGTTGCGTTGAGTCTTATTTTGCAAAAGTGGTGCAATTTACAAAATATAGGTAAAAAATTAAAATTATCTTATGCAGCTGAAATTTTGCATGTGGGCTAGAAACTACATTAAAAAAACTTTTTCTAATAACTTCTTTCGATATTTTCAAAAATAATCCCACTTTTGAATTATTTTTTGGAAATAATTAAAATTTGGCAGATAATGCGAATCACGTGACTACTATTTTTTTTGCTTAATCTGCTCATCTCGATCGAAGCAGAACTTGATGCCAAAGTAAAATTTTGAATAAAGTTATCTATTAATAAAAAAAAATCCCATATGATGCTGACTTTACTGGTGACACTGTATATCAATATTTTCTTATGTGCCCTATAAAACTCCGTACCTTCATTTCAAGGGGAGACTCTAGTTATGAAAACATGAAGAAAGAAGATTGAATTAAATATTGGTTCTTAAATGTGTGATAAGGACGATATTGAAATTCCAATCGAATATCGATAAATCGATATATTTTTTTTTAATATCGTTTATTGATATATCGAATTTTTCCCCAGCCCTGACGCACTATTGTATGACCCTGTATACCCCTACCGCTTCGGTGCGTGGGGGGCATCATTTACAGCAAACTTTTATATTTCTAAGCATATTTTATATCAGGGATACATTTGTAATTTTCGAAAGGATTCTAGTTTAAGAGCGTTGGTAACGGTTCCTCGCCATTTCATGATATTGACGATTATTTTATTGACTATGACTTTTCTTTAAGATCGGACTTTCTTCTTCTCCTGGCAATGATTCAAGACAATATGTTAAACGACGAGGTATGGTAAAATTCAAGCTGGTGCCTTAATTAATTGGAACAACTTATAAAAATATATTTTCATTTTGCCGCCTTTATATAGGTATGGCATAACATTTAGAATATCTGGCCAGGTCACCTCTATTCTATTTCATCATTACGAAGAGAAGCGCAAAGCCCGATTTAAAAAAAAATGGTGTACTTATCTACAAAATAATGAAATAAAGGAACAAACCTCTTAAAAGGGGTAAAATTTAATAATAGCATACCGGGCTTTATTTTGTAAATAAATATTGAACTTTACAAATCAAAGTGTAAATAAATTATATATTATTTTTGAATAGAGTTTTTCTATGACAGGGTTTACGTGTGGTGAAAGATATCGTTGGTGTGCATTTCCAATGCCAAGAAGTGAAAAAGTAATGAAACATTTCCAAGTCAAAGTGAAATAGACTACAATGTGCTGTTACCAGATCTCGTTAATGAAGTATATCGTGGGCATACTGCCAAAAGTGATGTCCCAGTGGCGTGTCGTGGGGTTTGTGTTTGGAGGGGCGCAATAGAAATCCAATATCAAATGACGTATAAGCAAATTGCTCGAAAAAGTATCTATTTATAAAAAAATTTTAGGTAAATTAATACATTAGTATATACATTTATAAATGTCTTTTGAAAACCGACGCGTAAAAGATTGGTTTTCGGCCCGTCGTTCACAAGTTTTTGATAACTCTATATCTGGCAACGGCCTCCCCAGTTCTTTAATTTTAAGTTTATCCGCTAATGGCAGCCTACAAAAATTTATTTGAATTATATTATTGACGAAATTTTTATTAGTTCAAACTCGACGCGCGCTTACGCCACAACAAAGTCCAAAATGTATAAAGCAATGCAGGCGCTAAAATACCGCGGCCGTAGAGTCCCTAAATAAATCGGATATAACCGGGTGACGTTCGGGTTCGTTCGGCGAAATTTATATACGCCAGGCGAGATTCACCGTCCGTCGCAGCGTTTCAACGACAGAATTCAATTATCTAAAATTCACAGGAGGAGGCTTGCTTATCGTTGGTCAACGAAAACGGACAATTAGAGATGAGTTCAGAATTGGTGAGTTGCTATGTTTTTTTAAAATTTAGAAATTTTAACTACCTATATGAATAATAATAATATTAGTATTAAAATGAATAGTAATAATAAATATTTAAATAAACATTTTATTTGTGTGTTATGTTAAAATTCCTAGGAGGGGCGCGCGGCTTTATAGAGCAACCACCACTGATATGTCCAAGTCACTCGTAAAGTTGCCGAGTATCTGTAAAAAGTGACCAAGTCCAAATATTACACATAGAATCCCCACACGCAAAAAAATATTATGTCCTAGTCAGAGTATTCAAGTTCTATACTGGTAGAAATGACCAGGTCGACTTGTTCAGTTTTTTATGTACTACAACTAAAGCGTAACATGGGAAAATAACTCACAGTCGTCTCCACAAATATATTAAAAGTCAATTGGGTCATTGGGGGGTGTACATGTTTCGGTACTAGAAAGTACCATCATCAGCACCGAAGGGCCCAAGTGCCACTACACGAAGAAATGTAAAAAAGTACCTATATATTAAAACCATGAGACGGGCAAGAACATTCTGTATACTCGGATGAAAACAAAGTTAAAAAATTAAAACTCTGTAATAAAATAAGTACCCGAAAGGGATTTCCCTTTCTTTTTCTTACATAGTAAACAAAATTGATTACTCAATCTGTCTGGTCCGATTCAGATTCGGATTAGTTCCAATAATATGGTATTATTTTCTTACTAAACCAATAATATTACCGTTAATATACATTTTAAGCATTTTTTTTATCATTTATTACTTTGTAAATCATTAAAAATAAAAGTTATTTTCTTTGAGTTTTTGTTAAATACCAATCATATTTTTTTTTATTAAGTCTGCAATATGAGAAAATTTATACACCAAAAAATGACCAAGTCAATTTTATTTTGTAAACCAGCAGAAGTCATCACAATTTAACAAGGTAACTGCAGAATTATTATTTTCCGAATTCTCGCATACTTTGTACTTGCGACTCATCTTAATTAGCCTTCAGAAAATATTACAAAACACTAAAAACAGCAATTATTACACAAAACCGATAAACTGAAAAAAAAATTTAAACCGCTGTCAAAGAAACACCAAACAGAAATAGGGATTTGCATGCATCGAAAATATCGATATTTTCAATGCGATGTATCGAGGTCATTTGAAATTTGTCGATGCATCGATGTATTAGGGCTTAATTTTATTCGTAAAATAACTATTGTGCCGTTGCCTCTAGATCTTGATTATACCTTTTACATTTGGTTTCAGTTAAGGTGTGAGCTTAGAATAATTAGATATGTGATTTGTTTTGCAATTCTAATTCTATTAAAATGTTTTTTTCGATGCATCGCAAACCTCGATCTTTTTCCTCGATAACTTTTCTGTGGACATCCCTTAATGGAAATGAATGAAATAACGTCATCATGCCCTCATCTTTGGGGGGGATAGCTCTTACTGCTGCGTTGCTACACTGCATACTTTTTATAAGGTTTTCGGCAAAGCTTTAAATTTCCCACATCATGATAATACTTTTAACAGTGCAAGTTAGGCAAACAATCGGATCTTGATTTACTTCAGAATGGAATACGATTTTGGCAATAGGTTCATTTGTTATCGTTTCAACTATAGGTATCAGATCATTGTCCTGATATAGAGTGAGTTTGTAACTTGAAATAAATTCAGTAAATCCAGTATAAATTATGTAGTTTATTTATTTTTTTAAATTTAAATATATCCAATTTGTTATGGGTAATTGCCAACTCAGTTAATTATTAGGGGGCACCGCCCCCTGGATGTCTAAATTGTCACGAGGGCACCGGGT
This sequence comes from Polydrusus pterygomalis, assembly GCA_963969555.1. Taxonomy (NCBI): domain Eukaryota; kingdom Metazoa; phylum Arthropoda; class Insecta; order Coleoptera; family Curculionidae; genus Polydrusus; species Polydrusus pterygomalis. Next base: position 53,619,018 of record OZ018379.1, read on the forward strand.
TCCTTGATTAAATGGCGGTCATAACTATTTTACCTATTTATTAATCAACATTTCATAGATCACACTAAAATACATATAGAACTTAATCCTACCTTTTTATGGTCTAGGCTTCTATCTTTCTCGGAAGGAAAGTGTCGTCGCGATCTTTTATGGACGGCTCAGGGCGCTTGGCGACGTGCCTGCTTAGCTGCGAGATTCTTGCTGAAGTCCCCCGACTCCCCTGCCCTGCTCGCTTTCCCGCCGGTCGACGTGCACTCTGGCCCGGCCATTGGGTTTACCATTAAGCGGGAGAACCCAGGCGTCGACCACTTGGACGCGCAAAAACTACCCCTCGTGACAATATTATATCGGTAGCACCGAAATTTACCATAGGAATGCAAATGCAATACAATAAAATAAAAAAAAAATTAGAAAACAAAGTTCTATCTCGGCCACACGAAATAAAAATTGCAACAGCTTATTTAAAAGGTACGTCTGCGTATGCACGCACAAAATTGCTATAATTAGGGGAAAACTGGCATGATACAGGCAATTCAAATCTCGAACTCCAAGTAAATACATAACTACTTTAAAAATTTTCAAAAAAAAAACTTAATTTAGAGAGGTAAATAATTTTATTGAACAACATAAACAGTATTATATAATCACGCATTTCAATTAACATTACATTGGAATAAATAACTCTCCAACTACAAGCAGTATTATTACACGTATATTTCAATCCAAGTTAAAAATTTAAGTGTACATACAACAAAACATCCTAAAGATGGATGGCGAATAAACGAACCTCCAAATATAAAAATATACATCAAAGCCAAGTATAAAAAAGAAAAAGAGAAATGTTGGCCAACACGAAGAGTTTTTAAGGTTGCTCTTTATCTTTTTTACGTTTATCCATCGTTTTCGATTTTCATGTATCTTTTAAGAATATTTAGAAGCCAATTTATGAGATGTCGGGTAGACAGGCGGAAGGGTTGCCGGGCTCACCCCCCGAAAACCAATTGGGCGGTCTACCTCGAAATGAAACAATGACGTTTTAGTTAAATAAAACAAAACATAATTCTTTTTAAAGCACTAGATTAAGTAAATTGCGATTATATATCCTTAAAGCTAAACACACAACACCTAGAATTATAAAGAACAACCGTTTTTTATGAATTTATAGCTTTTATAACTGGAAACAACAAGCTTATCATGCAACGAGCTTAACATTTTTACAGTGTGATCAGAATCACCTTAATAAAGACATATTATTAGATTAACTATTCGTGGCAATTGGGCCACTGTCAAAAATCAACAAGAGATAACCTACAGTTCGAGCTGTAAAAAATAAAGCTTTTGGTTCCTATTTTAACATTTTAAGTGATATAAGCACACGATGATTGCATCTCAACCCTTAAAAATAGATAAAACGCTTAAAAAAAATAAAATGACTAGATAGATTGTTATGTTTTGACAATGACCTTATCCATCCTAAGAGACCCTAACTGAAAAAAAAAATACTTGTGAAGTGAAGCTGTGATGGGACTAAACATACACCGAGTTTGATAAGATTTATGGTTTCAACTAGATCATCTATTTTTTATGTGGTTTTGAATCTTAGGTGGATTTTGCCCTTTTGGCCTAAACGTCGACTACCATCTTTTTATGGATGTCGGTATTGCCGACAACGTTGCAGAACTCCTCAAAAGAAATTTTGCCATCTTCATCTTTGTCGGCGAAAAGGATAGTCTTGTCGACGATCTGCTGGAGCTGAGTGTCCTTGAGGTTGTTACCCACCATCATTTTCAAGACCTATGAAAACACGTTTAAGGAGGATTTACAATAGGACAATCTGAGCAAAGGCGTTTTTAACTATACACTACTTTTTCAATAATTAAATATAGGGTGTTTGTTTGAAGGTTTTAGACAATGATGTATCTTGAGTAATAGATGTGTTTTGGACTTCCATTGCCTTTAGTTTTTCATATCACAACATTTCAACTGGTAAGTATCTCCAGTCGTCTTCAGGTGAATACTAAACAAGTTACAAAGCTACGAGCCTATTTATACTACCTAGGGGGCGGAGCTAGTGACGTATGATCGGGTGCAGTCGTGAGTCATCTGCTTACGTCACGTCACGTATAGGGTGTTATATTTTTTGCGCCACCGACAATTCCTACTTTTTTTTGGAAAATCCTGTATAAATACTGAACTTGGCTTCCCGTTCTTTTCCCATTTTATTAAGTTCTATACATTTTTATCGTATCTGTCATCGTTTTCTAGTAATTTGTGACAATAGCGCCGCCGAGTAACAAAGTAAGAATTTTTTTTTTAAAAATCTAGTTTGTAGTTAATTAACAATTTAATTCTAACGTTACATGACAAACTAAAAAAATTATAAGAACTGCTGAAAATTACCTCCTCTTGTTAATATACAGGAATCGACAAACACTTGTTTTCATCGACGGCGAACTATCGAATATTCCAGTATTGCGAATTATTTCACATGAAGCTGTAATTCTGTTTCTCAAATCTACCTCTGTCTGAATGGGAGTCTGATACACCAACGATCTTAAATGTCCACAGAAAACTAACAAAATTATTTTATACTAAAAAAAAACGAAAAGCCAACAACCAGGTTAGTTTGCATCGAGGACTATTTTCGCAAATAACTAGAAATGGATGACAGATACGATAAAAATGTAAGGAACCAAAAAGAACGGGGAGCGAAATTATGATCAGTATTTATACAGGGTGTTAAAAGAAAAGTACATTCAATCTACAGTCACAGTTCTTCTATTATACTAATCAACCCAACCCCCTTAAAGATACCGTACAACATAATATACAGGGTGGCGCACCGAAAACTTTCCACCCAGGTATTTTCTTGTTAATAAATAAATCAAAATTCGCTCGAACACGGAAACCTTAGTTCTCAGGGGGACATATTTTTTTGCTATTTTCACCCCTCCTGCTGGAATCCCTACGACGGGGTGGCTTCCACCCTTAAAATCTTAAATGGAAAGGGGGGTCGAGTGATACCTTATTTTAAAGGGAATTGAATTGCCTTCCAAACACGACCTTGCTCGTTTAAATCGAGTGAATAGTTTCTGAGAAATAGGGCTAAAAAGAAAAGAAAATTTAAAAGTAATAAAATTTATTACCGCTTGTATCAATCAAGTAAATGTTGAAAATGTTCACCTCCAACCTCCATGCAATTGTAAAGGCACTGTTCAAAATGTTCGCGAACATTATGGAGCATTGCGGGAGTTATTTGTCGGCACTCGTACACTATTCGTTGTAGCAAGTCTTCCAAAGAATTGGGTTGGGTTGCATAAATTTTAGACTTTATATGTCCCCACAAAAAAAAGTCCAGTGGCGTCAAATCAGGATATCTTGCAGGCCATTCAATAGGACCTATTCTTTCAATCCATTTTCCTGGAAAATTTTCATCCAGAAACTGTCTAAGAGGGAACGCATAATGCGGGGTGCTCAGTCTTACTGAAATCACTGGTCAATAACGGTCATTTTCTTTTATGGCATTCGTTAAAGCAGGGTTAATAGTGGTTTCCAACAGGTTCAGATAAATTTTACCTGTTAAATTTCCAGGTATAAAATACGGTCCCGAAAAAAAACCGAGCACCCCCGCATTATGCGTTCCCTGTTAGACAGTTTCTGAATGAAAAATTTCCAGGAAAATGGATTGGAAGAAAAGGTCCGACCAACCAAGATCTCCTGATTTGACGCCACTGAATCTTTTTTTTGTGGGGACATATAAAGTCTAAAATTTATGCAACCCAACCCAATTCTTTGGAAGACTTGCGACAACGAATAGTGTAAGAGTGCCGACAAATAACTCCCGCAATGCTCCATAATGTTCGCGGACATTTTGAACACTGCCTTTACTATTGCATGCAGGTTGGAGGTGAACATTTTCAACATTTACTTGAATGATACAAGCGGTAATAAATTTTCTTTTCTTTTTAGCCCTATTTCTCAGGACCTATTCACTCGATTTAAACGAGCAAGGTCGCGTTTGGAAGGCAATTCATTTCCCTTTAAAATAAGGTATCACTCGACCCCCCTTTCCATTTACGATTTTAAGGGTGGAAGCCACCCCGTCGTAGGGGTTCTAGAAGGGGGGTGAAAATAGCAAAAAAATATGCCCCCCTGAGAACTAAGGTTCCCGTGTTCGAGCGAATTTTGATTTATTTATTAACAAGAAAATAAACCTAGGTGGAAAGTTTTCGGTGCGCCATCCTGTATATTTTTAACGCCCTGTATAAATACTGATATTAATTTAAAATTTTGTACTTTACTTTAGCATAAACAGTTACATCTTTTGAAAAAACAAAACAACAATTGAGGGTCAAAACTTAAAACTGAAAAATTACATTATAAAAGTAATATTATTTTTTTCAAGGAATATATGGTTAACGGATTGACCTCCTTTTTCCGGACACCCTGTATAAGAGAGTTTTTGTTAATGTAAAAAAGGCATGGGTAGAGCTATGAAATGCGTGCTTCTAGTGGAAGTTGCTGATTGAGTCTGAATTTCATACGTAAAAATAAAGAGATAAGTCAACGTTCAAATTCTTAAGTTTATAAAGGGTTTTCCAATAAGAACGATATGATTTTGAAACGATATGGTAACCATGGTAATAAAGTTATACCTGTCACCAGTAAACTATAACAATTTATTATGGCTAAATACGCGCTTCAAGAACGTTTGGTTATTATCCAAAAATTTTACGAAAATAGACGATCTTTTGTGAACACTTATCGCGCACTTCGCGAAAACTTTGGTGTAAATAATCGTCCTCCTTTGCGTGCCATTCGTCGCATCGTTGAGAAATTTGAAAATAATTTTACTCTTCACGATGTAAAAACACCAAGAAGACATCGAAACGCAAGAACTGTTGAGAATATTGCTACTGTAAGAGCTAGTGTTGCAGTGGATCCAAATTTATCAATTCCTCGTCGTGCTCAAGAGTTAAGGATTAAAAAAACGACAACTTGGCGTATTTTGAGAGAAGACTTGAATTTACACTCGTATAAGATTGTTATGACCCAAGAATTTAAGCCACTGGACCATCGTCGGCGCAGAGAATTTTCTGCTTGGAGTTTAGAACAACTTGAAAGGGATCCTAATTTTGCCAAAAAAATTATCTTTTCAGATGAAGCTAATTTTTGGTTAAGTGGATACGTTAACAAGCAAAATTGCCGTTTTTGGTGTGAAAACAATCCACAACAGAATCATGAGAAGCCTTTGTATCCGCTAAAGGTAACTGTATGGTGTGGTTTATGGTATGGTGGCATCATCGGACCATTTTTTTCCAAAATAAGGCAGAAGATGCAGTTACAGTGAATGGTGAACGATATCGACAGATGTTAAGAATTTTTTTGTGGCCAAATTTAGATGCACTTGATTTGGAGGATATGTGGTGCCAGCAAGACGGTGCCAGATGTCACACTGCTCATGAAGCTATATACTGCAAGAAAAGTTTGACGAAAGGATAATTTCAAGGAATGCTACTGTTCAGTGGCCTCCAAGAAGCTGTGATTTAACTCCTTTAGATTACTTCTATTTGAAATCTAAGGTTTATGAAAACAGACCACAAACACTTGATGCATTAAGGTTAAACATTAAACCCTGCATTCGTCAGATCACGCCCGATTTACTGCATAAAGTCATCGAAAATTGGGTTCCTCGAATTCGCTCGTGTACACGAAGTCGCGGAGGACATTTAAACGATGTGTTATTCAAAACATAAATGTTATCGACTATACTTTAAGATAATATAAAACGTTTTGTTGTATCTGAAATTATTTTAATTTTATTTCATTTTGAAATCATATCGTTCTTATTGGAAAACCCTTTAGAACGTGGTCTACAGGAGCATCTTTGCAATCTAATGAAAATTCTCAATAACTAACTTTTTGCTTTGCCTATTTGATAAAGGAAGATAGGAGGGGACTATGAAAATATTCACAACTTTGGTTTGGCTTACCAGAATTTGGCAAATCTTAACTCGCCAAATATGATTTCTTCTGTTCTATAGAGTTAATAAAAACCTACGTTGTTCTGAATTTCGTTGCGATATCTAGAGGGCGCTATTTAACATCAACAATATCTTGATTTTTCTCAAAAATTTGAAATGCAACAATATATCTTTTTAAAATTAGGTAAGTAAAAAGAAGAGTAAATAAGAATCTGTGAAAACAGCAAGTCAATATCTTTTTTAAACCGGAGATATGGAAAATATAATATAAAAATGAGTTCTATAAAAACAAACTGAAGTTTTAATACGGTATTTGTAGGCAAGAAGTTACAATCGTTTCAATAGCAACTAATACCGCAGCGCTTATTCGTCACATCGTGAGCGCATGATATTTAAAGCTTTGAATTTGAGGTTTTTGTGATGATAACAAAAAGAAGGAAGGCTAGTTGTCCACCCGGTACAAATTAGTGCCCTCTACCCTCTTCTTTATTCAAATCCGGATATAAAATTAACACCGATCCTTACCTGAAACAGCTCTCCATTGGAAATATATCCATCATTGTCCATATCGTAGATACGGAACGCGAACCGCAATTTAGACAACTTGTCCCCTTTAACACTAAACTGGGAAACACCTTGTATAAACTCTGTAAAATAAAGAAAATACCAGCTAAAAATTACCTACATACTAGCACATTGATTAAATGAAAAATGAGTAATGTAACCTTAAGTATTACTCAAAGTAATTAAACTCGAAAACAATAATAAACACATTTTATACAACAGTTATTTTTGGAACGCTTTATAAACAGAAATAAAACATATTTTAAGTGAAGGTATAATAAAATATAAAATAAAATTTGAACCTGGTAAACACAATAGCGCTGTTTCGCAGATTACACTAAAATAGACGTTAAAATCGGGATTTGATTGCAAATTACATTTTTATTGTTCCGACAATTTATAGTTGTTCGTTTTAATTATTAAAATTTAAGATTAGGGATACAAAAATGCGAAGTTATACCACATAATATTATATATAACCATAGTACCGTGCGAGCAAAAATTATTTGCATCAAAGAGGGCCTTGCATCTAAGGACGTAATGCTTAGCCGTAGAGCTTAATACCTGTTGGGTGTCACAGGAAGACCATCTGTAAGAACAGAAGAACTTGTTGCAAACGTTCGTGAAATAATGCAAAATACGCCAACAAACTATAGGACGCCCAAGAAGTGGGAAGATCTTATGGAACATGCAGGACTATTCTTAAGCAGCTAAATTTATTTCCTTATAAAGTGCAAGTATTCCAAGAAATACAAGCCGCAGATTTTGAAAGACGCAGGAATTACTGCAGGAATTTATGCTTGGAGCATGGCGGTGGCCAATTTCAGCAATTTATGTAATTATTTTTCTTTTTCTTTCCGTATATTCTTACTTTGTTAATTTTGTAAACAACAAAAATAAATTTGTATTTGTGTCTACTTCTTTTATTACCTACTCATTAGTTTGGCATATCATGTCATAATATGAATTTGACAAACCCGAACAAACCACGTCTAACTCTATGCAAAATTATACGCATTTATGTTGAAAAATTATTTTATTAATTTATTATTAATTATTTAAGTTTTTAATTATTTAATTAATTTAATGCGTGTTATTGCATATTTAGACGTGGTTTTTAGTTCTGATCAACTTTTTTTAATAAGAATTTTTGATAATGTCAAAAATAAGGTACTTCACTCTTGGGAAAAATTCACATTCTTGGGAAAAATTAACATTTTTTGACAAACCTCGTATATGACAGGAAAATTTTGATATTTGATGGTTGCATTTTAGGTTTTAGACCATGCAGAGCTTTTTATGAAGAATAACTTTTTTTCGTAAAATTAATAATCAAAAAGTTTTCCATATGCTGCGAACTTAAGCAGACAAGCTGTGTAAGGTATCCTAAAAGGTATGGTCAATGTTTTGGGATTTAGTAGATTGGTTAAAAATAAAGTAAGAAATCCATATAAAATTATGTCCTATGTCCACTTGCTACAAAGCTACAGTCCCCCAAAGGGGGTACCCTGAAAATGGTTTTTTCTAAATATTTTCGAAACCTTTACAGATACAAATTCAAAATCTATCTCAAAAACGGTTAGAGATAGGTATATTATAAGATAGATTATTATTAACAAAAGTTATTTAGTATCCAAAAATTCTATAATATACAAGGTATTATATTTAAAATAACAAAGTTGGACATAACTTCCGGTATAATCAGAAGTGACTCAAACGTGAAAATATCATATTTAAAAAATGCAAAGTCAATTATGTCAGATACCAAATTTTTAAAACGATAACTTCACTCGTTTCCGAGATATTCTAATAGACAAAATCTTGTATACCTAAATAGACTATTTTACAATAAATAATTTATTGTTATTAATTATTAAACTTTAAACATACCTATACATTAAAATTAACAATTTAGGGCTTTTTAGTAAATGTTATTTACGATTTATTTTTCCTATATTGTCTTGTAAAGTTCATGAGCACGGAATAGCCCTACTGTTTTTAATGTACCGGGTGGTCAAATAAGCGAGGACTTCGGCTTTATCTCGGAAACCATTAATCGTACAACTTTCAGAAAGATTTTTTTATGAGTAAAGTGGTCCAGAGAAACTGCTGGAAATTACTTTTAAGTTCCTCATTTCGCCGCAAGGGGGCAAAATTAAAAATTGTTTTTTTAAATTATATATTTCTCCGAAAATTCCCATATTAAGGTATAACTCTGATTACATCATTGGAAAGCTTGGACAATTCTGCATCATTTTGGTTTAAAGCTCATTAGCATACCGACCTTGATAAGAGTGGGAGAAGCTATTGAAAGTGTAAACATTAAAATCGCTGTAACTGCTAAACGACTTATCCGATTTTACTAAATTTAAACTTGTTTGGAAGTACCTTCAATTGTTGTATCTAATGGTACACGATAGTTTCTAATAAAATTGCTAGAGGGCGCAATTTGTATTAAAAATTTTTGTTTTGCCAATAACTCTGAAATGAACAAAGATATCGAACTGCGGTCTTCACATCTTTTCTTGCAAATTTCATCTACTTTTCGATCATGATGTCATAGTTATACCGTATGTTTGAATTTTCGGGATAAAATCGAAAAAACTGTTATTATTACAAATTGCGCCCTCTAGCAATTTTATTAAACACTATCGTGTACTGTTGGATACGGCAATTGAAGATACTTATTTTCCCCTTCCAAACAAGTTTAAATTTAGTAAAATCGGATAAGTCTTTTAGAAGTTACAGCGATTTTAATGTTTACACTTTCAATAGCTTCTCCCACTCTTATCAAGGCCGGTACGCCAATGAGCCTTAAACCAAAATGATGCAGAATTGTCCAAGCTTTCCAATTATGTAATCAGAGTTATACTATGGGAATTTTTGGAGAAATTTAGAATTTAAAAAAACAATTTTTAATTGTGTCCCCTTGCGGCGAAATGAGGAACTTAAAAGTAATTTCTAGCAATTTCTCTTGACCACTTTACTCATAAAAAAATCTTTTCGAAAGTTGTACGATTAATGGTTTCCGAGATAAAGCCGACGTCCTTGCTTATTTGACCGCCCGGTATGTCCAATTTTCATAAGGAATACTATTTTTGCATACATAATTTTGTTTTCAGTTTCGATTCTCTTATTTGCAACAAGGGGGATTGGTACTAAATTACCGTAAATATTCTTACCTTTAAAATCAACTTCCCCATTTCCGTCGGCGTCGAAGATATCGATGACTCGCTGCACCAGTGGATTCTGCTGCAGTTCGGGCAGCGACATGAACTCGTCGATGCTGAGCGCCCCCGAATTGTCCAGATCTAATTTCCTAAAGCGTTTCCCGAGACGTCGTATTTCATCGGCGTCAACTGAAAATTATTATTCATTTATTATTATTATTACTTATACTAACATAAAAGGATAGTCAAAAAGTTCATGGTAGCAGCATTTTTCTTACATTCAACCACAGTAGAATTATTCAAAAGTATAGGATAATTCGTAAACAGTGGCTCTTCATATTTTTTGCCATGGAAGGTGGCGAAATTTTTTTTGTATCATACTCAAATTTTGCTAAGTAAATTTGGTGGTAAAGTTAGAGCCGTGCGCGGGCCGGAAAAAACGTTACAAGTTTTTCAACGACGTTTAACCTATTGTTTAACTGGTAAAGTGACATACCATAACATAAAGAATCTATGATCTAAATAAAACGTAAAAATCCCGGTCGGCCCGAAAAAAATTATTAGGACCCGACGCGACGGCCCGAACCTTTATTGATTAAAAGGCCCGACCCGACCCAAAGTCGAAAGTCGGGCCGAGCCGCATAGAGGCCCGAGATGAAAACCCGGCCCGTGCAGGGCTCTACTATAAGTCAGTCGTTCGTTCAACAGACGGTCCTCTTTCCGTTAAAAATTAAATAGGCAATACTTCATCAAAATACATATTTCATTTTCTTGCCCATTTTATGATAAAATTTTTACCTGCCACCACATACAACTAAACCAACTCAACCCTCAACCAAGGACAACAAACAACAATGTAACTTACGTAACATAAATAACATACGCACTAAAAAAACGTTAACTTGAAAAATGTTAATATTTTTTAACTCTGAAATATTAAGACCCTGAAATTTGGTGGACAGTTAAATAATACCAGGTGACCTTTTACCGTATGCCCAAATCGTAGTTGCGATATACAGGGTGGTTTAAAAATACAGTTAATTTTGTTAAGTCAAGTGGGGTGAGTGGGTGCTAAAAATGTGAAAGGTTGACTTTAAGATCATGTAACTTTTACAAAAAAAAAAGATACGGACTTGATTTTTGGACAGGAAATACTTGGTTATGTTGTTATTACGTTGTGGTATTGTAGCTATAATCAATTCAAAAATAAAAAAATAAAATTATAAACGCGGTCTCTCCAACCCACTTACCCCGGCTACTGGGGCAAGTGGGTTTCCGCTCGGTAAACCGCATATACACAGCATTGCATCTTTTTGGGGCAAGTGAGTTCATAATATGCGGTTTAAGCTACATGATTTTTGCAGATTTAAAAAATTCCTTAAACTACGGAAGTTATGAACTATTTAAAAAATTATTAATTTACAAAGAAAAATCCTCGGAAAAATCAATGGAGTTGAAAAAAAGTTGTTTATTATTACATATTAAATCAGAAAACTTAAACACAACTTCTTTAACCAAAAATAGACAACAAAATACTACACAAAAATTCCTTGGTAACAACAAAAGCTTAATAATTATTACTTATAGAATGTTATACAGGGTGTTTTTTTAAGGTCGACGAGCGGCCATATCTCGGAAACTACTGGGCATAGAAACTCAGGAAAAGAAAAATGATAATTAAAGTGGCCATGAGAAAATTCTGGAAATAATTTTTAAGTTCCGCATTTTGCCGCAAGAGGGCGTAATTGAAAAGTAAATTTTAAAATTTTACATAACTCCGAAAATTCCACATTAAGGTATATGTTTAATAACACCATTTTAAAGCTTGGACAATTATGCATCATTTTGGTCTTATATGCTCATTGGCGTACCAACTTTAATAAGAGTGGGGGAAGCTGTTGAAAGTGTAATCATTTAAATCGCTGTATTTTATAAACGACTTATCCGATTTTAGCAAACTAAAGACTGTTTGGAAGAGAAATGTATGCACTTTAACCAATCGTATTTAGCTGTCCATAATAGTTCTAAAAAAAATGCTAGAGGGCGCAATTTGCAATAACAATATATTTTTTGATTTTACCCCGAAAAAATAAATCATACGGTATAATTATGATACCATAATCAAAAAGTAGATGAAATTTGCAAGAAAAGATGTGAAGACCGCAGTTCGATATCTTTGTTCGTTTCAGAGTTATTGCCAAAACAATAATTTTTTATACAAATTGCGCCCTCTAGCAATTTTATTAGAAACTATATTGTACCATTGGATACGACAATTGAAGGTACTTACCTTTTTCTTCCAAACAAGCTTAAATTTAGTAAAATCGGTTAAGTCGTTTAGAAGTTACAGCGATTTTAATGTTTACACTTTCACTTGATAAGAGTGGGAGAATCTATTGAAAGTGTAATCATTAATAATAAAAACTACTTTTTAACGAATAAATTACATAAAACAACTTGAAAACTGTAATGCCACTTTTTTAGCGTAACAATTGTTGAAAATGTGCCCCATAAACCTGTTGGCACAGACCCAACGGATGGTAGAACTCTTCCCTTACTCTTTCCAAAACTTCTGGCGTGATTAATCTTATCTCTGCTCGAATCCTTACTTTTAACTCTTCCAGATTTCTAGGTCTGGTGACATAGACTCTGCTTTTTAAATCGCCCCATAAATAAAAATCTAAGGGTGTAATATCCGGGGATCTGAGTGGCCATTCTATAAATCCTCGGCGTCCTATCCACCTATTTGGAAATGTCATATTCAAGAATTCTCTTACATTTCTTGCAAAGTGCGGAGGGGCTCCATCCTGCTGGAAAAAAATCCTTTGATCTAGATTTCCATAATTAGGGAATATTGTTTGGAGTTCTGGTATTAAAAATGTTTGAAGAAAATTTAAATACAGTTCTCCATTTAAATTGCCTTCAAAAAAGAATGGACCAATGATTCTCTCGCCTATTATTCCAGCCCAAACATTCACTTTCCCTTGGCGTTGAAAATGACATTCAACAATCCAATGAGGATTTTCATCGGAATAATATTGGCAATTTTGTCGATTAACCTAAAATGGAAATTAATTAATAATATGTTTCGATTTTGCCCAGCGATTGTATAACCGTTAATTGCCTTTAAAACATAATTTTTTGCTTAACTTTCGAACTTACTTGACCATTTAAAGTAAATGTTGCTTCATCAGAAAAAGTATCCATGCTAAATCAATTTGTCGGTTGTCCAATGCGGCCATCATAACTTCGCAAAATTCTACCCTTCTGTCTAAGTCTTCCTCCAATAACTCTTGTACTGGCTGCATTTTGAATGGTTTTATCCCAGTAGACTTTGTGATCTTTAACACCGTTTTATGATCGATATTGTGATCACGAGATAATTGCCTTGCTGGTGTAATTGGGTTTTCTTGATAGGTCAATATGATATCCAATTTAGTTTCATCTGATACTTTTGGGGGTACTTCGCGACAGAGGTGGCAAATCCGGATGACTTTCATGAAACAACGCAGCAACTTCTTCTTGGCTCCGTTTTCTTTCTCCAAACCCGATCATCATCAATATTTCAATTTTTAGCGTTTCAGTTAAATACATTTTTTAAATTTCTAAATTAAATCGATAAAATTTAAACAACTTGTCAAATGTAACAGGCTGTATAACCATGGAAACAAGGTAATTGGCGTACGGATGGGTCTGTCTCAAATGGGGCACATTTTCAACAATTGTTACGCTAAAAAAGTGGCCTTACAGTTTTTAAGTTGTTTTATGTAATTATTCGTTAAAAAGTAGTTTTTATTAAATTTTTGACACATGGTTTAACAGATATAAAAAAAAAGAATATGGACAAATTCCTTCTTCAATAAGCTTCCCAAAAAGGTGCCACAAGTGGTATCGTCTAATTTAAAAAAGAAAGTTGGTTAGGGCTGCGCCCCTCCTTTGGGGTCCCCATTTTTTTTTACATGACAAAAGCGTGGCCCATAAAAAATCTTTGAGGACATATTTTTGGTTTTAGAGAAATCTTATTCTTATAGCCGCTATAAGTAGCGTTCCATTTAAAGTCCCCACCCTGTACCTAAACAGTCAAGTCTTCGACTTATAAGCGATTATTTATAAAATTGTCTCTGACAATTTAATTGTCATTCAGTTTTTAGTAAGTATACCATGATAAAGTCTTGTTTGACGTAAAAATTATGTCACTTTCGTTATTCGGTATATATCCTCAGAAGGGGTGCCATAACGAATACCTTTTGGGTGTCTTTGGCAGGCTTTCATTGTATAAAAGAAGAATCAAAATTTTGCTATGCACTTTGTTTAGAATTTTGAAAGGTGAAATTGACTAGGAAAACTACCATTCGCTGTCAACTCGCGAGCCTCAAATATTTTCTATCTGACATATCCTCGAACAAACCTTTACAAAAATTCTCCAATTTACAAAATGTGCCAGTTTTTAATTTGTATGCATCTGATATTAATGTAGATACAACTAGTCTTGGTCAGTTCAAGGATTTGGTCGAGAGAAAACTGAGGACCAATTAACAGACGTAATATTGTGATGCTCAGTTGAGTACCCACTTTTATAGGGTTTTGATACTTGTTCGCCTCATAGGCTTTCCTTTTGTTTTACTTTTGTTTTTGTTATATTCACTAGCTGTAAGATGTATCTGTAATTGGCACCAGTGCTGTTGATACTTATAAATAAATAAATAAATAAATTATTTTGGTATTTTGTAGTATTAAAACTACATGTAAACATTATACTTTATCTAATGCTATAAAATGTTAATGATAATATACATATTATGTAATACACTGTGGCTGAAGGACTTCGGTCGATGGCCTTTTGGGAAACCAATAAAGATCATACGACTACTACTACTACTACTACTGTAGTATTACCGACACAGGTGCTGAATACCGTAGGTTTCTTGGCGCTTTTAAAGTTGAACCAAAGTCAGTAAAAAATTTTCCGTAATCGTAATTCGTAAAATTTCCTGACGTTCATTGGCGGTAGATTTGGGTACATTTTATTAAACTTTGTACATGTTCTAGCGACCACTTACCACATTGTCCAAATAAAATAAATAAATTCATAAGAACTGCACTTGCATAGTTTTCTTCTATGATTTTTAACGCTATGCAGCACCTGTATCGGTAATAATTAACAAAATAGCACAACAATAACGAAAGTGACATAATTTTTATGCCAAATAAGAGTTTAAGTACTAAAAATCAAATTGTCGAGAAAATTTTACAAACAATCGCTTAAGAGCAGTAACCCCGAGAGTAACCCCCTTTACCACAATGAAAATTGCCGAACGTTTTGCTGGTCAAACGAAAAGAAAAAATAAAAATTGGTATTTAGAAAATAAATTCTACTTAAAATACCCCATTCAGAAAAGTAAATGACGATCGAAAATATTCCCAAAATTTTTTTTTACCAATTTTTTTAATTTTTAGTAATTTTGTAATATCTTAAACAATTCTTTATTGGTCAAAAGCAAAATGACTTTCCCGGGTGTAGAATGTTGTACCAAACAATTTTTCTTAAAGCCATTTTTCAATATCGACCTTACTTTTTTCTCAAAAACTTTGGGCGCGTAAAGTGAATTTAAGCGTCTAAAGTGGGTTTACGCGCCCAAAGTTTTTGAGAAAAAAGTAAGGCCGATATTGGAAAATGGCTTTAAGAAAAATTGTTTGGTACAACATTCTACACCCGGGAAAGTCATTTTGCTTTTGACCAATAAAGAATTGTTTAAGATATTACAAAATTACTAAAAATAAAAAAAATTTGTAAAAAAAATTTTGGGAATATTTTCGATCGTCAATTACTTTTCTGGATGGGGTATTTAAAGTAGAATTTATTTTCTAAATACCAATTTTTATTTTTTCTTTTCGTTTGACCAGCAAAACGTTCGGCAATTTTCATTGTGGTAAAAGGGGTTACTTCCTCTTAAGTCGAAAATTTGGCTAGTTAGGTATAGATATGATAAACAATAAATATAGTTTAAAAAAACTAAAAAACACGCTTTAATAATTAATCAAACTAAAAAGCGGAAAATAAATATAGTTTAATTCTTGAAATTCTTAATATAGGCAGAAAATAATAATGAACGATAAACATTAGTATTATTGTGAAAAAAGCTTGGGGTGCTCGATATACGAAAAATATAGCACAAAGCGCATCACGCTTTTTTCACAATTTAGAGTTGGGCATGGTCAATTGACCATGACGTATTTGACTGGTCAAATTCGGTCAAAATATATCAATTTTATTTTATTATTTATGCATTTGTGATCTGTCCAGACTCCAGATTACCTCCTACCACCCAGGATAATGTTTAGTGTATCGTTATAGCGCCGTTATTTAAGAAAACAATAACACCTGATTCTGGGAATCCCAATAGTCAGCCTCGTTTATTAGTGGTTTCCGGAACGGATTCAATCACAATGAAGAAAAGAAATAGAGAAGTTATTGTTATTCTCTTTTTATACCATTTTCATAGACATTTCCTTCTAAGTCTATTTATTTTCATTTCGTATTTGCCAGAGTTAGGGTTTGCACTTGCATTGCATTTTTGTGAACTAACGACGCGACGTCGCATTTACGATGAGTTTGGGGAAGTCCAAAACCAAAATTTGGAATTGTTTTACCAAAATAAGAGAAGAAAACAAAGTAAAAGGGAAATGTATCTACTGTGGAGCAGCTATTGAGATATACACTTATAGAATGTGTACCTGGATGGACCTAACTATATCATCCATTTGACCACCCTGTATAAAATTTAGGTATGGCAATAGACTTTTCAGAACAAGCAAAACTTGTTATAAAAAATTAATTTTTTCCAAAATACAAAATAAGAAATTTGGCAAGTATAGTTAGGTTCATCCACTGCATTTTTTAATTTTAATTTATTTCAGTCAATTGACCAAAAACAAATTGACCGGTTAAATCCATAACCCTATAATACTAATGTTTATTGCTCATTATTATTTTCTACCTATATTAAGAATTTCAAGAATTATTTTAAACTATATTTATTTTTCGCTGTATAGTTTGATTAATAATGAAAGCGTGTTTTTTAGATTTTTTAAACTATATTTATTTTTAATTTTTTAGTTTGAGTTATTGTTAAGAAACATTTTTTTTTGAGTAGAGATAGTCATAGAGAGGTCCATTTTTTTAAATGGCTACATTCTAAGCATTGGATCCACAAACCGGAACAAAATGAGATAAACTTATCAAATTATATTGTATTGTCAGTGGTTCTTGATAAGTCTACAAAATTTAAATTAAATCTGACCATTTAAAGTGGGTCAAAATCGGGTTTGTATCAAATTATTGCATTGTCGGCGGTTCTTGATAAGTCTACAAAATTTAAATTAAATCTGATTGTTTAAAGTGGGTCAAAATCGGGTTTGTATCAAATTATTGCATTGTCGGCGGTTCTTGATAAGTCTACAAAATTTAAATTAAATCTGATTGTTTAAAGTGGGTCAAAATCGGGTTTGTATCAAATTATTGCATTGTCAGCGGTTCTTGATAAGTCTACAAAATTTAAATTAAATCTGATTGTTTAAAGTGGGTCAAAATCGGGTTTGTATCAAATTATTGCATTGTCAGCGGTTCTTGATAAGTCTACAAAATTTAAATTAAACCTGATTGTTTAAAGTGGGTCAAAATCGGGTTCAAAGAAGTCGGTTAGGGACAAACAAACAAACATACAGGTGAAGCTAATAAAAGCGTGTTAAAAATAAAGCTAATTTAAGTCGCTTTTCGAACCAGTGATAATATACAATGTGTTACATTTAAAGAAATAAACTTATGGTTACCTTTTCAAGTAACCAAACTAACTGTACTTTTGAACCACCCTGTATATCGCAACTAAGATTTGGGCATAGGGTTAAAAGTCCCCTGGTATGATTCAACTGTCCACCAAATTTCAGGGTCTTAATATTTCAGAGTTAAAAAATATCATTTTTTTAAGTTGTTTTCCATCAAAAAAATGTAATTATTAGAAACAGTAAGAGACAGGTAAGTATAGGATAACGTTAAAGAAAGTTGGTAGGAAATTAATAGAGGGTTCGAAAATAAAATAAGATAAAATACAGGGTGTTCCATTTCAAATATTGAATTGGCTACTAATTTTTGGTAGAAGTGGCAACATTGTATAATCAAAAATATTTTAGATAAACATGTCTGTTTATCTAAATCTAAATGATCAAATTTTCAGTTAGGTTAGTTCGTCATATAGGTACGGTATACGTTATATAGGTATAAAACGTACACCGTGAATTACCCTGTACAATGAAATAAAAATATATTATCTCTTCATCTATCTATACTATTATATAAAATTGTAGTGATCGACTGACTGATTCATCAACGCCCATTCTAAACCTCTAATTCTAGATTAATGAAATTTCGAGGGTCTTCCGCTTATAACATAGGCATCAACCAAGAAGGGATTTTTCGAAATTCAACCCGTAAGGCCTTTTGCACACACTCACGGCGACCGTCCTAACGGCACCGTTTATATGGTTAAGGGATTAGGCAGCATATTATTATGTGACCTTTCACACGCACCGGCACCGTGTACACGGTTCCGTTCCACCGCGATGTCACCGTGAGCCTCCACTAGAATTCACGGCGACCGTTACCGTGTTGACAGAGAGACATGCCCAGTAGAGTTTAAGATTTAATTGGTGCTTGCACATGTACCGCGCTTACGATATTTTCTTGGTTCATTGGCGGGAACATTGTATTATTTAGTATATTTTATCATAATCATATTTTTCGTAATGGCAGTAGATATAGATATGGATATGTTTTCTTTGGTGGAAGCAAGGCCGGTTATTTGGTACAAAACAAGTTCTATATATAAGGACAGAAACTGCACAAGAAGTGCCTGGAAGGAAATATTTTTGAAGGTCAATCCTGGTTTTGATTGTAACAGATAACATTTCCATAGGCTGTATGCAGTCTCTCATAAATGTATCTTAAAGTTTAAGCGAATTTTTTAATTGTTCGTGTAGGTCATCAAAGCTGGATATGGACATCCTAAAATAGTTGAAAAAGTTTTTTTTTTCGTCTTCCCTCCACTGACCAAACAGTACGAAGAATGCACCGAATTGTTTCCTTCCCATATTGATTAGATGATTCTGTTTCGTGCCTTTCTTCGTTTTTTAATACGCATGTAAGACATTAAAATCGCCACAGCACATCTATGATCCATATTCGAATCATAATAGAATCAAACTGATGAAAACCTTGCATGTGTGCAAGGATAACACGGACGAGGTAGATCGCGTAAACGGTGCCGTTAGGACGGTCGCCATGAGTGTGTGCAAAAGGCCTAGGGTATATTCATTCTTTACTTATTTATAGTTAAAATAACAGCGAAATACATTTAGAATTAATGGAATTTACAGAGGGAAAATGGAGCGCTTTTAATATTCAAAGATCCCTACAAGGAAAAATAAATTATATGGATCAGTAAAATAGTAGGTACATAAAACTATTAGTAGGTACATAATTTACTATTTTTAATCCTATATCTTTATAATATCTGAGGAAAATTGTAAATGGTTTATCAGCTAACTAAAGCATTATAAAACTTTATGACCCTGAATGGTTGGTTGATTAAACCAACGAATGACCCTTAAATAAATAATTAAAAGCAAAATGAAATCTAATTAAATAATAATATATTAATTGATAATAAATAATAATTTCCATATTCAATGATCAAAGTAATGTCCTAAAAGGTATTTTTAATGTAGGTCAAACAGAAACACTCCTAGAATCCCAAATTTTTATTTTGTTCAGGTTCAACCTATATATGAGGTCATCCTTAGGATACTAGAAAGGGAGTTCCTGTTACAACAATAAATACTTATCCAAGAAAGAGACAATTAAAAAATATGGCACTTACGAGGGCACTTAAGTAATTACCTACCTATTATATTATGAACACTACCTACCCAAAATTTTTGGAAAAGCTTTGTTTTTGAAAATCCTGCTGTGGTGACATAACTCTAAGAACAGCACTTTGGGAAGAAATATCTCAAAAACTAAGCGTTTCGGCCGAAAATCGTTTTTTGCGCCCCAATATTTATTAGTCCTAAAATTATTATCGATTTTGACAGGGGGTTTATAAATAGTAGATCCTTGATTAGGTGACAAAAAAATTTATAAATAAATTCAGTATTGTAGGACCTACTAAATTTAATATTTAAAAAACACAAAGAATGATATATGAAAGTATTGAAATAATTTTTAAAAAATAAACGTTAGAAATTATTTACTGTAAGTAAGGTAGGTATTTACTTAGATAGGTTGTTGTACGTGTTGAAATATAAGAAAAATTTTCACCCGCATCGTGTTGCAATAAATTTTTTAGATTAAGTTAAATTTAAGCATACCTACATGTAGTAAAATGTTCAAAAACATAGGTGCCCTATTTCCGACCTTACTGAAAATTGGTAAAAAAAAGTTAATGAACTAAGGTTTTTGAAGTAAACTTACAGAAATGCTCAAAATCAGCAAAATTTGTCATTTATTCAATACTTTTAGTGTAATAGTTAATGTGGTAGCAATATCTACCTAGGTAGATGGAAATTTATTGGTATGAAAAAATTACTTCTCATCCTTGTGAATATTCATTTAGTGTTTAGATTGTGGTATTATTTTAAAATGTAAAAAAAAAAAATATACTTACAGTTAGAGCAAAGCTCCATGGGCAGGGAACTCTCGTTACCCTAAAAAACAGAATAGAATGTAAGTCGATATCCATACAACGAAAAAGCTAAATCTACTGGCATTAAAATGGGCTTGTCCCTGCAACTAGGCTAACGAAAAAACTCGTATTTTCGGCCATGCAGAAACTAGTAAAATATGTATGATCACTCGGGATATATTTCTAAACAATTTTAAAACATAATTACCATGGCTAGCTCCTTTGATCCTAGTTTTTATTGATAAAATGATTTTAATCTGCCTGACTCTCCAACTAAAGTAAACGTCAAATTTTATGAGAAAATTGACTTGCAACTTGCAGCAATCGAAAATGTCCAAGGTCGCAAGTTGGTATTACAGGTGCCCTACATTATCGATAGACCCAGCCAGAAAATGACATTTAAAGGCCCATCTATAAGTTCTTTCCTTTTGCTTCTTTTAAGCAGCAAAGCAAAGTAACAATCTTTGCAGCTATCTTGTTAAACTGCGGTAAGCAAGGTTGTAGCACTACCACCTTGAAAGAAGCCATGAAGTGACATCGGGCAACGCCGCATCAGCTGGGAGTGGTGGATCCACAAGCTATTATTATGACGCGCGGCAACGGGCAAGTTTTTTATTCTTTCAAAGGGTAAAATTCATTTCAAATCATTGTAAGCCAATTCATTACCTTTTAAAAAAACCTTTACCTTAATATCAATGTCCGCTGAAACCTGATTAACAATATTTATTCAGTCATTGGTCAAATCTAAACTA
This sequence comes from Polydrusus pterygomalis, assembly GCA_963969555.1. Taxonomy (NCBI): domain Eukaryota; kingdom Metazoa; phylum Arthropoda; class Insecta; order Coleoptera; family Curculionidae; genus Polydrusus; species Polydrusus pterygomalis. The sequence goes on from OZ018379.1 coordinate 53,640,224, forward strand.
TAAAAATATATTTTTGAGTCACTTACAATTTTTACTTTCCAAAATTCAGAAGTATTAAATTTTTGTGAATAATTACTGAGATCGTCAAAACTTTTTATAAAATCTGATTGCTCGAAAGCTTGATTAAGTTGAGAGGTACGCTCTTGTTGTTCCTCGTTTCTCTCCGCTGGACTTTTTCTAGGAATGAGGTCATTAATTATTTTTCTTTTTTAAGGTGGGAGTATCAACATGCTTGCCAACCTATAACCTATTTCGCGTAGATTTATTTATGTTTTCTAGCTTTTAGACAAAATTTAAAGAAAATTAGTATTGACTTGATATTCTATAGGTAATAATTGACATATTTAATAAATATCAAGGAATTTCATAACTTATTTTAGGATAATTGTATAGCGAAAAATATCGGGTAAGATTTTTTTTAACATTATTATGTCATTGTCACTCATTGTTCTTTCACTATACAATTCTCCCAAAATTAGCAATGAAATAAATTGATATTTTTGTAATATATCAGATACTACCTAAATAATGTACTGACGATATTGATTTTCTTTAAATGTTAGTTATTAAAATAATAAATTAAAAAAATCAACGCGAAATAGGTTATAGGTTGGTAATAGATTGAATGACGTTGAGAATTCAACCTTAAGAAATAAACCAAATGAGTGCTTTTAATAAAACATAAACTTCAGTAACAACAAGCAGTTTTTGACAATTAAGCAGGTAAATGGGGATAAAAGCACGAAACAGCTGTTAAATTTAGGCTCACTTTAGTTGGGATTTTTTTGTGGTGCCATCAGGCAAAAGATAAATACCGCAGGTCGAGTTTGGCATGTTGATAAATAAACAAACTAAAAGAAAAAAACTAGTACTTACCTTTGTACCTCTAGAGATGTCCTACCTACTTACGAACGATCTCTACTAGTGATATTTTTAAACTAATTCAAATAATATATAATTTGTTAAATAGTTAAATAAACAATTCAATATTTAATAAATTAACTGTAGCCACAAAACAATAAAGTTTATTCCAAAGAGCTAACAGAATACAAAAACACAACTTTTAAATTAAAACAAATAAAATTCTGCCGCCATTTATAAGACTCGTAAATAAACCGTTCGGCCGGCCAGACTGTTCGATTTCTCACTTTAATAATGCTAATACAGCAAGCCCGCGCCAAAAATGTTCACTAATATTTTGTAAAGGTTCTTATAACAATCATGTCACTTAAATTTTCTATTAGATCAATCGAGAACCGGATAAAAATACAAATTAATACGAAAACCGCAAGGTTAACAAATGAATCAGGAGTAAATTAGGGTATGGTCCGAAAGTAACTAGTGTCGTGGTTTAGCGTTCCGTATTTAACCAAATGATAGCGGTAACCAAAAAATATGTTTATTTTGGAACACGGTTTTCGGATACGACGTTACCCAAATGTCAAAATGCTCACCGGCTTTAAACGCCGGTTACAAGTGGTTTCTCCTGTCACTTGTCATTATAAAATATTGTTATGAATTTAATTTCAAAATATTTGGCCGATGGTTGGTAATTTATTAGGAGAATGAATCTCAATGAAATTATAAGTAAGTGTATTTAGCATTTCTGTAAATTGTCAGTCTGTCGTGAACGTTTCAAAATTAAAGGTTATGATTTTAACGAACATGGTGATTTTTCGTCCCGAATATAACCGGATTTTTATGGTTGGTCTGTCATTTGTCGAGGTTAACCGTGGTTACTGGTGGTGATATTCGGACCATACCCTAACATACTAAAATATGGTTAATTTCAAAAAAGCCACGTACCGCCAAGCAGTCGTGTTTCGATGTTTCTATTTCGTGGCTTGGTAAGTAAAGAGGGCTGTGGTTGTAGGATCAACTTGAATTTAGACTAAATTAATTTTTATCATGGTTCAATATACCAGAGAATCATTTGAAGCGGGATTAAAGGATACTCTGGTGTTGCATACCGCAGTAAAGGAACGCTTCGAGAATAATTCGCGTATACTCGTATGAGAAATATCGTCACCCTAGAATTATCTTGTTCTATATCCACTTTTGGGGTTATTGAGATATTTACACCGTTAAAATCTGTAAATTGTTTACGTAAGTTCTATGCAAAAACTACGCAAAAATTCCCGCCAATAAAGATTATTCTGGTAAATAAATGGTCTATATCCCAGTGTTTTGCACACCTGGCTAATATTATCCTATTCTATACATATGTATAGAATTATGTTGTGCCACAGACCGTAGCGTACGAATTTTGTTCTATATCCATATCAAAACTTAAAAGGCATTATTTTATTCTATATCCAGTTACTTGCCTTTTTTAAAGCAAACAATACGTAAATCATTATATAGAGAGGAAATTTAAAAAAAAGTTATATTTAAAAAAAATGCTCAACTTAGCTGTTTGCTTTGCATTGTTATTTAAAAGGAACTGAGTCCATATCACAGCTTTTTACCGATTCTGGCTAAATTAAAAGTACCCATCAGCTATTCACTTTTTAATTCCATGCGACCATAGTGTACCTACCATTTAAACGGCCTATTTAGGCATTTTCTCCTTTTTTATTATCGTTCTGTTTGTGATTTTGCTATATCCTGATTGGCTCGAAGCATATTAAATGCAGTTTGGTATTTCCGAGTCACGTCTCGGTCCAAACAACAACATTAATTTGGTATTTCTCCAATAAAAAATTATATAAATTAGGGTATAGTTAAAATTATGGAGGACTTGTTAAAATTTTAATTCCTTTCGCAAGATGGATTCCAAGTCAAGTGACACACTGTCACACTGACAATTTTGGTCTATTAAATTTTTATAAGTTGGCATGAATTCCAGGACCGGACTTGAAAATTATACATGTGATACCTTCTAAAACAATTGATGCAATAGTCTCATCGGTTCTACACACTATATCTCTCAAAACAAGTTACCGCGGCGACCGGGAGTCGCGGCACATTGTTTTAAATGGAGCTTTGCTAACAATAAGGTCTTTGAGCTTTGCTCACTAAAGCAACATAAAGCGACTTACTGACACAACCACTTTGAAAGAAGCCGTGCAACAGAAACATCGACAACACTGCTTGAAGATCCATGTGTCACGTGACTTTTTTTTAGGTTAGTTTGAAAGTTGTTGACAATGATGTATCTTGAGTAATAGATGTGTTTTGGACTTCCATTGCTTTTAGTTTTTCATTCACAACGTTTCAACTGGTAAGTATCTCCAGTCGTCTTCAGGTGAATACTAAACAACAAAGAAAATTTATAGGGTTAGAAATGTTAACTCCTTGTTAAAAAATCGCAACACAGTAGAGGGAGAAAGAAGAGAGAGAGAGGGGTGTTAGTGTGCCCGCCGGCCATCAGAGGCGCAATGGCGGGAAATTTGAACAGCGGTCTTAGGACTTTTCAATTTAATTATTAACTTTTGAACAGTGGCGGCTCTTCCTTAAGGTCATTTGGTCAATGACCTCCCTCACTAATTCTCTTCTCATGTAACTTAACACTTATTAAGTTTACAAACATCGTTTGTTTCGTATACTATTACTATTACCTCTAAAATATCCCTCGTATTGTACCAGATTCGCGTTTATGATCGCAGCCACGCACTACAAATAACGGTACTTATCGTATGTTCCTCGTATATTCGGTCCAGGCAACGCTTGACCACCGCTGTCTGTGTATTACCAGTGATGTTTTAATGCGCAAGCGTGAAAGAAAGAAATAAACATATGCTGCTACTGGAAGGAAAGACAAAGAAAAAGAGTCCGTCCGGGCTTCAAGCCGTATCAATTTTCGATAAAGTTCCGACAAACGTCGCCATTTTGCAGAAACGTGTAGGAAGATCTTGGGAGTTACGTTGAGGTGCAGTTCGTTTATTTTAAATTTATTGGCTTAACTGATCGCTGCAGTAAAGAGGGTTGTATAATGTATATTCACTATATTCAAATATTCATTGACAGTTTGCCATTGTTTACATTTTTTGAATTTTTAAATTACTTACGGGTGCCGGTCGGGTTTAATAAATTGTTGTTTGTTATTATTTAGTTTGTTAGTATTTAAAGAGTCTTGTGTTAAATAATTTATTGTGTCTCTCTCAAAATAGTCAAAATGTCGGTTGTAAAAAAATATTAAAGACTTAAAAAGCAGTAATACTTTGGATTTTGATGAACGCTTAATGTTTAAAACAAATGGTCGTCCTCAACCGAATTTAATAATTACACAAACAAGTAAGGACAAAAATAAGGAAGTGCATAGAAATTTTCGTAATTGGTAATTGATCACTTTGCAGAAACTAAGGAGAGAAGAATCCACCTCAAATTCAAATCTGTTTAAAATCTAAGTAGGTATAGGTTATTTTTTGATTTTTTATCACAAAATTATAGTACTTATTAGTTTTTTTCCCGCGAAAAAATAATATAAGTAGTGTAAATAAATCAAAATTAAAATTTTAATAGGCCAAAAAAGACTTTTATGGGCGTGGCACTCAAAAAAAATTATCGCCTTCGGCGATTTGATTAGCCTGCGGCGCTGTTGTTATATCCTTACAATACTAAATGACCCCCCACTTCAAATAACCACGAGCCGCCACTGCTTTTGAACAAGTTTTTATTGATTTAATTTGTGATTCAATATAAATATTATTAAATCACAAATTAAATCAATAAAAAGACGCACAAAAGTTTTTATTTTATGGAATAAATAATGCACAATTTTATATTAACCAAGATTTAGAAAATAAAGATGGAAGCACTTTATCGTAAATAATGCTTTTTTCGTTTATTTATAAATAAAAACTGCATTGACAACCATAACAAAAAATAACTGTTTAGAATAAACTAATGTCCTTAGGTTACGTCTCACAGGTCTCACTCATCTGGAATTGTCTCAATTCATATAATATTATCACAAATACTGTATAAACACAAGCACTAGGATGCATTGAGACACGTACTAAAAGATCCATAAACTATCAGGTGATTCTTACAGCGTTCTCTGAAACAAAAGAAACAGTATCGGGTAGACGTTAACTTTCTCTGTAAAATATGGCCGATGGCCAAGTATCTACTTATCGAGTTAGCTTAAACCATTATCTTTGTGCCATTATGTTATAAGTTTTAATCCACTCAGTAAAACAAAAATGTTAAAATTATCATTTCAAGAGACTAAACTTATCTGTTCGTAACTGATAGATTGTTAGGTATTACCTCGGGCACAATGTGTTGCAGTTATCTGCAGGTTGCCCAGTGATATTTTGTTAAGATTGGCTTGTTAACCAACACCTATTATGTATGTGAAACATTTCATGTTAATTTATTTATTGTAAACTTACATTTCCTATATTCCTATTTAAAAAATAGGTAAGGAAGTGTAAAATCAATTTGATAAACAATAAAAAATAATTACCTGCATAGTAGGCTGGAATAATAACTGAAAGATTACACACATCGGCGAAGTTTTCTAGAATAGAAACTAATAGAATTGTGGACAAGAAAAATTGACAGTTGTGACATGGATGGATGGCGGGCTGGCTGGTTTGTTCCAATTAGCACCTGGCGCAGTTTGGGAAGCGTTATAGTAGGTTAGAATATAACTGTCCCTCTCTTATACGTCAAAAATATGCGACAGAACCCGGTTACACGGCCAGCTGGCGACAACAGCGCTAATTTGCCCTGATGGCCGGCGGGCACACTAACACCCCTCTCTCTCTCTTCTTTCTCTTTCTACTGTGTTGCGAAATCGTCCATTTAAGCTTCACCGGGGTGCTAAACAAGTTACAAAGCTACGAGCCTATTTTATACTACCTACGGGGTGGGGGGCGGAGCTAGTGACGTATGATCGGATGCAGTCGTGAGTCATCTGCTTACGTCATCCGCTTACGTCATCACGTTTGCATCACTACTCAATCTGAGCCTACACCTATTTAACAAGGGCTTCCAAATGTTTCTTATTTACTAAAACAGCCAGGGTTCTGGATTATGACAGCTGCTTCTTTAAATTTTCTCTTCCGCCGATGCTCTTCTTTAAGTATAATTTTTGCGTTTGTTAATCAGGTTTCAGTCAGAACGCGTATCTGGAGTTGATCTTTGGAGGGGGGGGGGGGGGGGTGGTAATGATTCTGGTGGGGGGTTATGAATTGATTTAATGATACAGTTTTTTTACAAGAAAATCAAAAATATTTGACTACAATATTAAATTGCTCTCGATTTCCACCTGTCCAATTTAAAAAAAAGCAAAAAAATTACTCATGGGGGGGGGGGGTGGTAACTACCCCCATTATGCTCCCCTCAAATACGCGCCTGGTTTCAGTGGACATTGATATAAAGGTAAAGGTTTTTTAAAAGGTAATGAATTGGCTTACAATGATTGGAAATTTACCCTTTGAAATGAAACTAAGCAGGTGGTCTCAGCTTGAAAACTTATTGTCTCGGTACCAATTCACATATTGTGAAAGTAACGAAGTTACGCAGATAGTAGGTGACTTCCTTAAGAAAAGCGTAGATTTCTTAAACAAAGCTTTAAGCCTTAAGCTTACTAAATTTTGAGACTTCTGAAGATATAATAGTCAATCCTGTAATTTAAACGCGGAAGATAATAATTTGTATAATATAATTTTACATTTGATCGATCAAATAAATTTACTCGTAGTGAAACAAAAACATTACTCACCATCAACAATAGTACAATGTCTTTTATGTTGTATACGCTTTCTCCCTGGTGCTTATGATCTAATGCGAGAATATATAAATCTACCCACTAAAAGGAACACGGGGAGTTTAGTCGGTAGGCAACCCTCGTAGGGATGAATCCAACCCTATCCTGCCTCACAGAGGGTGCCAGTATTTAGAAGATTCTCCTCGAAAAAAAAAACAGCTTCTCAACGCAATATTACTATTATTTAATAATTATAATGTAAGTTGTTCTTGCTATCCAAAACTATTTATTACTTTTTTGTACCTTTTTCAATATCAATATAGTGGCAACAGAGCAAAAAAAAAACACAAAAAATATCAGATAAAAACTCGCCCGTTGCCGCGCGTAATAATAGCTTGCGGCTCCGCAACTCCCAGCTGCGTTGCGGCGTTCCCCGATATCACTTCATGGCTTCTTTTTAAGGTGGTTGTGTTACTGACATAAGGTATCCGTCTCGCACGTCTCAGTCCGTTTATAAATATTTTTCTATGGCCTCAGGGCTTTGCTACAGCGACTATATTTAAAGGATCGCGAACTATTGGCGACTAGTTAGTGCCGACTTCATAATATTTTTTAAAAAAATTTAACAAAAAAGTATGTAAATGACAAGAATTAAACCATCGATCATGCGTTACATGGCTTACGCCAAGCTCTTCAGCCGGTCATCAGTCTCTCTTCTCATAAACATCGTAGAGGGCCATGCAGAATGCGAATCTGTCTTAACTGGCCAAAAATCCGAAATCTCGCTGTTCCATTTGTTTTAAGCTTTAATTAAAGCTCTATTTTCAAATAAAAAAAAGTTATGTCAAAGAATAAATGTGTACTTTAAAATTAAAGAGGTAATTACTCTAATTACATAGAAATTTCTGGAAAATACGGTTTTTAAATGAACCGCGAAATTTTAATCGATTCTTACGTCAAAAACATCAATAGTTTATCTGTCTTCTTTTAATTCATATCATTTCCTGATCAGAAAATTCATTAAACAAGGACATTCATATACTGATACTGGAATTTTCCAGAATCTTCCTCCCATACCTTATGAAGTAGATTGTCAACTGTCAACGTTCATTTTTATTCTTGTCGAGATCATTCTTGATTTCAGCTTTGGCCGGCACGTTTTAAGAGTCAAAAAAACTTTTAAAAAAACCGTTTGTGTCCATTCCAAGAGCATTTACTGTGATAGTGAAAGTTTGTATTTGTCTTGAGAATATTTAAAGGGAAACAGAAATTATGGCGGCGATGTCAGTCATCGGGATCGACTTGGGAAATGATTCCTGCTATATTGCCGTTGCAAAAGCGGGTGGAATTGAAACTATCGCTAACGATTACAGTTTAAGGGGTACCCCGTAAGTATTCTTTATATTAATTTATTGCAAATATAGTGTTTTGTACCCCTTATTCCTATCGCCACTACGCGCCTTGTTAATTTCACATTTCACCTTGACAGAATTACTCCCTACAAGGAGATAAAATTTTTGCTTCTACACGGGCACCGACTGGGTGTAATGGTCCAAATTATGTTGAATATATAAAATTACCTCCTCTTAAAAGTATTATAAGACTCAAAACTTCCCAAAAATTTATTTATCTTATAAAAAATGCTGTTACTTATGTCAAAGTATTTAGGTAAAAACATTATTTAAGATAGGTATATAGGTGACAATTTTATTATTTTGTATATGGGCTAAGCTCGTTAATTAATAAATAAGCAACAATAATTTCTTCATGCTCCTCATAGGTAGGTAAGTCATCACTAAGTACCCTTTGGCCTAATAACGAGCCTAATAAGTTATTAACAATATATTTACATAATATGACCAATAATGGTTGGAGATCTACCTAGGAACCTAGTGCTATCTACTAGTAAACTAATAAGAAAATCCTTTATTGATAAAAAATTTAAATAGCGAATGCGTATGCCCCGGCGTATGCCTAATTTTTTAAATTTAATGTACCTACCTATTAGGTAGGGTTGGGATTTTGACCGTCAAAATCTTTTGTGTTCAATTGACCATTCAATTGACCAAGCCCCGGTCAAATTCCTCAGTTTTCTCAAAAGAAATGAAGCCATGAGTAATTACATAGAAACGTGTCTTTATTATAAAACAGCTAACAAAAAATAAAGAAACCATGCTGAGGTACAAAAAACACAAAAAAATTACACATAAATATATAGGTATTATGTATAATATTAATCAAACAATACTAAATTACTAATGAAGTATTGAGTGAGTGACTAATTGATGATGAAATAAGAGACTGCTGGCAGTAGTGGCCTTAGCTTAGATAAAGATACATCATCTTCGTCACTGAACTCACCCCCGGCATTGCCTTTATATTCTTCAGAATCTGAATCACTCGTTTCATCCTCACTACTGAAATTTAGCGCTGGTTCCTCCGAATTTCCATTTTTTTTAATTTCCACTGCCACTTAATAGCTTTCAGTTGTACTTTATATAAACAAGCTTTCCTGAGCGAGTGGTATTTAATCGGTTGCGAAGCTTGCTATGGAATGCCTCATGAGGACCAATTAATCTCACAAAAGGCTGCAAAAGTTTTTGACCTAATTTGACCCGGTCAAAATCTCTCCGGTCAAAATCTCTCCAGTCAAAATCGGTCAAAACCTCTGTCAATTGACCGCGGTCAATTGACCAGGCACAACCCTACTATTAGGTACTTACTTAATCTTTTTTTAATATTCCTATATTTCGGATTTTTTTTTGTTTATCTAGATGAGTTAGGTAATCTATTTTATTTATTAAAATGTCATTGCTTATGTGTTTCTGGTAATTTTTACTTGAACTTGACTCCTACTTAGGTACTAAACTAAGGTATTGCAATACTTATAGGCGATTGTAACCTACTTTTTCCTGAATAAAAGAGAATTTGAATTAGTATCAGTTGCTATATAGTTACAGTATGTAATTACTTACTTAGATTATCAACATCAATATTTTAATTTACAGTTCAGGTTTCCCAGCACCCCATTGACACTTGTTGGTTTTCTGTTAAATAATATGCCGGGGTCATTCATTTCATATCAAATCAACCAGAGGTTTGGCAGGTGACCTCTCCGATTTTGATATTTTTTGGTACAATTATTCTACCCATCTAGTAGATGAAAAATCCAAAATTTTAAATTTTTCTGAAAAGTAGTTTTTTTTTAATTAATTTTTAAAAATCAAAAGTAATGATCATTTTCCCTAAACATATATTAAAATAAGTCAAAAAAATCTCAAGAACTACTTACACTAGAGGAGTGAGTTAGGCTCGGAGTTACGTCTCATTTAAAAGGTCTTGAAAATACCTTTTAAATGAGGTACCACTCATTGTACAGGGTTATCCAACCAAGACTAGACAAGGCGATTTTTTGACTTTTCCTGTACTTTTATAAAAAAACTGAAATAGCCATCTTAAGTCATTTTCTCCCGCGAATTCGAATATCTTCAGCAAAAAACAATTAAACATCAAACAAAAGTACTAGGGGTCACTTTGATATTTTTTTAAATGGGATGCCGTATTTTTAATGAGCTTATCCGATTTCTCATATAAATTTTGATCTAAAATGTTGGATTTTTAATTCAAAAACGCCTTTTTTCTTCAGTTTTAAATTCGGAAAATGTTCGTCTACCGTACCGAATTAATTACAAATAATGAAATATTCTTTAGAAGAACGGCTAAGTGTAATAAAATTATATTACAAAAGTGGAGAGAATGCTCGACAAACACAAAGAACGTGAAAAATATATAGAAATTTGACACTTGATTATTTTGTCTAACTGACGGACGCTTTAAAGCAGGTTAAAGGGTGAACAGGTGAAACGGGTATCCATCTATCAGGTATTAATCGTACGGTAGACGAACATTTTCCGAATTTAAAACTGAAGAAAAAAGGCGTTTTTGAATTAAAAATCCAACATTTTAGATCAAAATTTATATGAGAAATCGGATAAGCTCATTAAAAATACGGCATCCCATTTAAAAAAATATCAAAGTGACCCCTAGTACTTTTGTTTGATGTTCAATTGTTTTTTGCTGAAGATATTCGAATTCGCGGAAGAAAATGACTTAAGATGGCTATTTCAGTTTTTTTATAAAAGTACAGGAAAAGTAAAAAAATCGCCTTGTCTAGTCTTGGTTGGATAACCCTGTACAGTGCTTCCATTTTAATTTGTCCCACTTTTAAATGGCTGTAAAATACGTATTTTTTGAACATTCTATTCAAGGTTCTAATGGAATTCTAAACACTTTTTATTCTTGGACTTTTTTCCATATCTCATCAACTTATCTGATTTATGATGATTTCATATTGGTTTTTTCAACTTTCCCGCCATACCATTGGTCACGTGACGTATGTCAAAATCGATTTTAAGGTTATGGGACATGCACATCCAATCCCCCAAAAAAGATTTTTCAATATTCAGCTAATAAAAATTTTTCCCATATGTTGCGAACTCTTTGCCGGTCACTGTATATGTATTATTTATATATGACATTTGTAATAAAAACTATGACAATAATTATTGAAAATAATACACGTGGATATCTTGATGTTTTGAAAAAATTCTAATTTTAATCATATTTTTATATGGATTTAGGCTAAAAAAATAAAAAGAAAGGGCATGTATGGTATATTTTCGTAATAAGAAAAAAAATGTTTTTCTAAATATGTAATGATATTCCATATTCCATTTAAAAAAAAGTAAGTTATGTCAATAATTTTGACATTTTATAGTTTAAATTATTTTTGACTTAACAACATAAAACTTTACTCAAATCCCTACAATTCCTTTTTTTATTCAAAGTTCTAGTTAAAAAAATACGTATTTTACAGCCATTTAAAAGTGGGACACATTAAAATGGAAGCACTGTACAGGGTCGTCCAACGAGGACTAAACAGGGGCTCATTTTTGAGCTTCCTTGTATTTAAAGAAAAATCCAAAATAGCCAATCGATGTACTTTTTCCTGCAGAATTCAAAAATGAAACCAAAAATTTATTTGAACCAGAAACAAAAGAGTTACAATATGGATAAGGTGTTTTTTAAATGGAACATAACTTTTTTTATACGATTTTTGGAACGAGTGATTTTTTTTTGTCTGTTCTGATTAAAATATTTAATATTGTGACAGCTATTTTTATTAAATTTTAATGTTTTATCCAGTATAATTTAACTTTAACCTGTTTGAAACGTACACTAGGTAATAAAGGTATAATCACCTTTGAATCCTTCAAAGTCATTTCGGCAATATTATAGTAAATTTGTAAATTTTTTGATTTTGAAGGATTCAAATTCAATTTCAATTCAATTTTGGATACCTTTATTACCTAGTGTATGTTTCAAACAGGTTAAAGTTAAATTATACTGGATAAAACATTAAAATTGTAATAAAAATAGCTGTCACAATATTAAATATTTTAATCAGAACGGACAAAAAAAAAATCACTCGTTCCAAAAATTGTATAAAAAAAGCTATGTTCCATTTAAAAAACACCTTATCCATAGCGTAACTCTTTTGTTTCTGGTTCAAATAAATTTTTGGTTTCATTTTTGAATTCTGCAGGAAAATGTACATCGATTGGCTATTTTGGATTTTTCTTTAAATACAAGGAAGCTCAAAAATGAGCCCCTGTTCAGTCCTCGTTGGAAGACCCTGTACCTACTAAAGTCTATTTTTATTCGAGATGGACACGATATAAACATTGCCAGCGCGTGATCAGCGCGTGATAGAAGGGATTGTCCAAATCTTATTGGTGGTTCCGATGGAGGATCAAACGATCGTGCCGCTTTTAACACCTGCATCTCCAGACAGTCTGGCTATTGTTTTTATACAGTATTGTAATAGGCCTCTTTGACGATTTGCGTGTTTTTAAAAGATTTTTAACTGGCATTAGAAAATATTACACCAGAAAAATGGCAAAAATGTGTTGCACATGTCCGGGAAAATGTGGAAACTAAAATGTGGGAACTAGACAACGTCATGGAGATCCAAATGGAACGCCTTGTGATTCACGTTAGCGAGAATGAGGATACAACCTCAACCAGTAGTGATTCAGATCTATCTGAATAGTGCTTTTTTTATGTATTAAAAATACATTTTTTACTTTCACTACTTATGTGACCAATATATACACAGTTGCCCATAGGGTTTTTTTTTTCACATGGTGAAAATATAAAATATGCTTATAGAAAATAAGTGATTTTTAAACATATTGTGCAGAAAAATAGTACGATAAAATAAACTTTCAAAAAGCAGTAACGCCCTTTCCCTCCGCCTTATCACCTTTGCGAGCCATCCATCAGATACCAACATATTGCAAATATAAATTGCTCTTTGTGTTGCCGAATAGTTTATACTAATTTGTGATACTAAGTGAACAAAACAACATAAATTTATTTTTTATTTAAAAAAAATAGGAATTATGTTCTAAAAAAAAATATGTGATCTGACCTATCCAACTGTAGTACCATGATGCTGCCGAATGTGGTACCATTTATGGAATTACTGTTATAAAGGTCTTAAAACCCTAAGGTAGGAATGTAAAATTAATTTTTGCTCCATCTCATACCGGTTTGGCATAAAAAGCTGTCAAATAGGTTAAAATAACGATTTTCAATTGTTTTATAGCTCCTAAAGGTATAATTGAATGTTTTCAAGTGATATATTATTATACTCGTACTTTCATGTAGAAACAAAAAATGTTAAAATATATACGGTGTCCCATTTAAAAAAAAAACATTACTTTGGTCTGCCACGTTTTTCTAGGACACCCTGTACAACTAAAATATTATGGTCTTATAAATCCTTTAAAACCCTAAAACTCTTGTCTAAAACTTTTTTTTGCTAAACATTATACTTTACGAAATCGACCGTTCTGGTTCTTTATACTCACCCTGTATATCAATAGATCTGACCCTACCCACCAACCTACAAAATGTGTGATTGTTCATATGGGTAAATATCATGAAAATGAGACATTCCATGTCTTTTGCTCTAAAAAAATAGAAAAATAGATTTTTGAGTAAAAATGCAATAATAAATCGTTCTTAAAATATATTCTATTCTATAATACTACAAAACAATTTTCTTGCATTATCTTATTTTGTAATAATAAATAAAAATATGATAAAAATATCAGTCCCGTGGCAGGTCTCTGTACAAAGTTACGTTGTAAATTATTTAAAATCTCTACTCATGGATGTTATTTTAACTTTATTTTAAACACATCAATAAATTAATTAGGCATTACACATATTCTACCTACCGGATTCAAAATAAATTATTTTGTTTTCCCATATTACCATATAAAATTCCGTCTCATAAAAAATAATCAGTCCCGTGCTCTATACCACGCAAGCTCGAAATAAATAGTGGGAAATTTTTAGGAACTGGTTCATCATGTATATCAAATGTAGCGTCCCGCCATTTCGCTCTTAACCGTCTCAGTGTTAAAGTTAGTTTAACAGTTTATGTGTTCTGTGCAGATTTTGTGTGTTTGGATCAGTTGTAACCGACCAGTAGCCAATCCCGTGGTAAGAAAAATATGATTGTTTCTTTAGTAATTATTATTTTTTATTTTTGTATAAATTATTGTTACACTATACTTGTTTGGAAATTACACAGTATGGCAAGATATTTAATTCATAGGATGTTTTATCAAATTAAATGTGTAAAATAGTCAGGCCCGTGCCAGTCAGGCCCGTGCCAGTTCAGCAACACGAGACTGAGAAAGTTACACGGGACTTACCAAATAATACGTAATTTTAATAAAACATTAGTTTTTACGTTTTTAGGTACTTTGGAATAAGATGGCAAGGCCGTGCGTAAGTGAGGAAGAAAGAAAACGGCGTAAACGAGAAAAGGAGCGAGAACGTAGAAGAAAGATACGCAATGATCCAATTAAAAAAAACATAACAACGAGCTTGTGCATACCATAAGAAGTTAAGTTTTATTTCAGTTTTTTGCATCATAAGCATAGAAACGTTTTTTTAATTTATATTTTTGTAATAAATCACCAGTTTCTTTGAATTTATTTTTGTTTTAATCAGTCCCGTGGTAACACGTCAGTCCCGTGCAGACAATCTCCAAAAAGCTCAAAAACTTTATAAATGTCGTAAAGTATGAATTTTGACAAATATTAGGTACCTATTAACCATAGTTTATAATTTTACCGTAGTATAATTGTGATGTTACATTAATTTTTTGTGGCCGAAATCTACTTTGGAATTACTCACTTTCGTGATATTTACCCATATAGCATTTTTCACACCAAAAATAATTTAAAAAAATATTGCAAAAATAAGATTTTAACGATTCTAAATGCGGCCCTTATAAATATAGCTATTAGGGAAATCACGTGCTCATGGCATGCTTTTGTTTTGGTCGTGTCCATCTCGAATAAAAATAGACTTTAGGTGTTTAAAAAAAAATAGAAAATAAAATTTTTTTTCAAATTTTTCAAAAAAGTTTTTTTATTTTTTTCAAAAAATTATATTATTATCGTCCATATTTTAGCACGATATTCAGCAAATTTCGGAATGGAGAAATGATAGGTTCATTGGGAAAAAAAAATTAACAATTTGAAAACAGCAAAAACTACAAAAGTGTTTTTTTTTTTTATTTTAAACATCATTTTTCAGAGTTTACTGAGGTTTACAAAGTTTGGTAAATTGTTACCTTCCTTTCGTGTTTTTAAAGTAAAGCCTTAACAGAAATCTAATTATCCTACCACCCGTCCTCCTCCACATTCCCACCCACCTTCCTAGAAAAAAAAACAACAAGATCAGTTTTACTATTTGCCATTTTTTTAAAGCAGTAACTGGCTGACACGCGCGCATCTAATTTGGTAAGTATTCTTTTACCTCCCCCGCTACCATCCTTGGTTGTGTTTTCTGCAAGAAAATACCTGCAGTCCAATTGAATTCTTCTAATTTTTATGCCACTGCCTTGTTTTATTGTTGAAATTAAAACATTTGTTTCAACCTGTGTGAACTGATTTTATTGCATCCATTAGTTTAGTTCTGCAAAGTTTCTTGATGAACTAGCACGTTTAAAAATGGCTCAAAATCAACCACTAGATTGTAACAAGAAGCTTTTCATTCAGAGTGAAAGAAAAAACACAGGAACTTGTGAGGTGTTCTGAAACTACAAATACTGAATTACTGTTTCTTTAATCTGGTTAATATATGGAGAAATAATGGGAACAAGCAAAAAATGGTAACCATGTAACACAAACAATGCCTATTACTTGAAAAATTCAATTGGACTGATCATTGCAGGTATTTTCTTGGCTCTTGCAGAAAACACAACCAAGGATATGGTAGAGGGGAAGGTAAAAGAATACTTACCAAACACGCGCGTGTCAAGTTACTGCTTAAAAAAAATGGCAAATATTAAAACTCATGATCTTGTTGATTTTTTTTTCTAGGAAGGTGGGTGGGAATGTGGAGGAGGACGGGTGGTAGGATAATTAGGTTTCTGTTAAGGCTTTACTTTAAAAACACGAAAGGAAGTTAACAATTTACCAAACTTTGTAAACCTCGGTAAACTCTGAAAAATGGTGTTTAAAATTTAAAAAAAAACACTTGTAATTTTTGCTATGTTTTCAAATTGTTAAAATTTTTTTCCCGATGAACCCATCATTTCTCCATTCCGAAATTTGGTGAATATCTTGCTAAAATATGGACAATAATAATATAATTTTTTGAAAAAAAATAAAAAAACACTTTTTTGAAAAATTCAAAATTTTCTATTTTTTTTTTAAACACCTACATTGAGTGGCACCTCATTTAAAAGGTAATTTCAAGACCTTTTAAATGAGACCTAGCTCACTTCTCTAGTGTAAGTAGTTCTTGAGATATATTGATTTATTTTAATGTTTATGGAAAATGGTCATTATTTTTGATTTTTAAAAATCAATTAAAAAAAAAACTACTTATCAGAAAAATTTGAAATTTTGGATTTTTTATCTACTAGATGGGTAGAATAATTGTACGAAAAATTATCAAAATCGGAGAGGTCACCTGCCAAACCTCCTTTTATTTTGGTTGATTTGATGAGAAAAGACCCCGCCGGTGACTGAAATAGTCAAACCTTTAAAATAATCATAATATTCAATTTTTAGATGAAAAATATTTTTCCATTTGCAGAGAACTTTTGACATGCTAAAAAATCTTAAGAATAGGTACAGTGCAGTATTTATAATAACAGCAGATAAATAGTAAATAAAAACTGACATTTGTATGATACATGACAAAATACAGGACAAGACTCACCTTTTATTCTAATCTTAACTTCTTTGTTTATGAATACAACTATAACTATTAGAACTATTACCAAAAAACAATAATTTTTATTGGCAGTTAGTACCTATGTCAGTTTGGCTGGCAACACTGTATTTTAACCAGCTATAAAGCAAAATGGTGTAATGAAAGAAAGTATTTATTCTTTTATCAAAACTAACTTATTAAAATTAAAAATAGGTTGGACATTGGTGCGGAAATCTAATTGTAATTAATTTTTATAAACCTACTAAGTAATAAATAAAAAATAAATAATAATAAACTCCCTGCATAGGGTTGGAAACACTTTCTTACTTTAAATTTTTCTAATGTCTATTATTGGTAACATGTTATTAAACTTAGACAGGTCACACATCAAAGAAACTTGAAATGTTAAACATGCTTTATAAAATATTATCATAAATTATCTTAAATGAAATACTTTAATAGAATGGAAATATTAATAATTTTGGTTTTACAAATATAGGATAATCCTACAACACAAAAAATATAAATAGGTATATTCTCCTATTATCAGAACATGTGCTGCGGCTCCCAACTAGCATTTATAGTGGCAGGAACGTAACAGCCACCATGAAAGCATCCCCAATGGTGGCTGCTACTTTCGGCGACCACGTTGCAGCCAAGTAGCAGCTACTTAATGGTCACCAAAATGGGGAAAGATATTGAGGTAGCTACGTAGTGTCCGGGTAGGTCCTGGAACTTATTTAGTTACTACCTTGAAATCCTTTTTAGTCGCAGAACAGTAGCGGGAACTACTTGGCCATGTAGCTGCTTAGTAGTCGCCACTCTAATATAGGAACTTATATCCTTTTTTAACCACAACCTGAGAGCATCATTGTTTGTTAAACATATATGTCCTTTGTTTTAAATTATGTCAATGGATGGCCACTTTAAAGTGGTTAAACTATAGAAGACAAACTTTAAGCGCGTTTTTAACCACCATAAGAGGGTAATTTTACAAACGAAAAAAAAAATTTAGACTAAAGGCCAGGCCAGTTTGTGGGAAAATTTCGTTTGGCCCTCGAAACAATTATATTTAAAAAAAAATTTAAGCAAAAAAAAATTACCAAAAAATAAAAATTACTTCTGCTACTGGAATATACCATTTATTTTATTTGGGCTTTTATAGTACAGTAAATAAAACGCAATAAAAGATTGATTTGTTTTATTTATATCAATTTTTTTTTTAATAAGTAAAATTATACAATGGCGAAGATTTATTCCATTTAAAAATGGCCGGCTAGAAAGTAGTTACTTTAAAGTGGCACATTTCTTATTAAAAGTTACTGCAACTTTATCATCGAGGCCAATACTACCCGTTTGTAACTTTTTAATATCTGCGACCATAAAAGGTATTATTGGAACTACTTAAAAATTACTTAATAGTGGCAGTTACTACTATATCACTATTAAGGTTTGAAAATATAAGTAACATTTTCGATAGAAGAAGTTATTTTGTCGATACAGTCCCAGATGCTTATATCCGGCGACTTATCGGTCGCGCTTGTTACGACACGTAGGCAAAGGCGACACACGCTGTAGGCAGAAGCGACTATAAAGGAGCGGAAGCCACTAATAAGTAACTCAGGCCACTATAAAGTTACACCTTCCATCGCTATATCGGTCAGGCGACAAGTGGACAATCTAACCTCAAATTAATTCGTTTAACGTGTGAGGAGATTTGTGATTTAGTGTTTAAGTTTTCTATAAAATGTACTCGAATGTCTAAAAAACTTTTTTTTCTGTGCTTTAGGCATATTTATATACAACGAAATAAGTAGATACTAAAACTTGCTTATACGAAAGTTAAACGATAACTGCGTCTTTTAGCAAACCACTAACCTTAAAAAATAGAATTAAAACTGTAATGCGGCCGCCACTATAAAGTTATCATTATTAAGTAACTGCGACTCTTTGGTGGCTTTCGAATAGTAACAGTCACTCAATAGTGGCTTTGAAAGGTTTCGGGAACTCCCCGGCAACTATCAATGTCTCTTAAGAGCCACTTAACTTTATAGTTCCCGGCAATGGTCCCGAAAAGGTAGCTGTTACCAAGTAAGTTACTCGTTATGGAATCGCTACCTTATAAAGGCATTATGGTAAAATTTAATGGTACCTGCCACTATTACTTTATTACTTTTAAGTTTCTGTTACTTTTAAGTAACATTTATTAGTAAATGGGTAGTTCTACTTACTATGATAAACATATAATTGCTACCTTATCAAATGGGTATTTTAATTCCAAATTTAAAGTGGCATTATCGTAACGGCGACTATTGAAATAGAGTTTATGGTAGCTTTTACTATAAAGTGGTGGTTATAAGTAGCGAGCACTAGGCAAATATTATTTCTTAGTAGCAATTCCTGTTACTGAGGTATCTGCGACTTATTTTGCTACTTGGGATACACTCCCGCCACTGCCCACCATTAATAAAAAAATTCTTTTTGCCTAGATCATATGTTGCTTTTTCTGGAAAACACCGTATTCTTGGTGTCGCTGCAAAAAACCAACAAGTCACCAACATGAAAAACACCGTTTATGGACTTAAGAGGCTTATAGGAAGAAAATATAGGGATCCTCATGTCCAAAGGGAGCTGCAATGGTTACCGTTTACGGTTGTCGAAGAGAAGAGTGGAAATATTGGAATAAAGGTCGGTAGCTGAATCTGATTTTTAATCGAATTCGTTTAAACCCATATATACAGTGTGTCCAAAAAAGTATGCAACATATGGGAAACTTCTTTATTACCGATTTCTCAGAAAATTTTATTCTTGATAAATGTTGGTGCATGCCTTAAAACTATAAATGCATAATTATATCATATTTCACCTGCGGCTAATAGTAAGGGAGCAAATGCCATTTTTTCGAAATGACCTTAAGAGTAAAGTACCTTAATTAGTACAAATACAACAAAATTTTATATGGAAATGTTTTTGCAAATAAAAAACTTAGTCTAAATACGAAATTTGAGTTATGTATCTCAATATCTCAATTTTTTATTTTTTTTTCTTAATATCTATTTTCCCCTAAACGGTACGCCTTTGGTCGATTTTTTATTTACGGGATTTTAATATAATAATCAAATATCTTAATCATGTGTTTCTTATATTCAATTCTTTATTAGTTCTGTCAAAATACAAAATAGCATAGAACTTGTCATGTAACAACTAAACTAAGAGTAAAACTTTAGGAGTATACTAAGACTTAACAATAGAAAATGAAACAAAAGAAGTAGCAGGGAGGGCCAATAAAGGTCCCACCATTACAGAAAACAAAGTTTGTATACAATTTAACTTAACCATCACACAAGACACAAGATTTTAAAATTAAAATAAAAAATAATTTAGGAAGTATTTAGCCGTCAAATGTCTACATCATTAAAGAATTCCTCCATTGTATAGTAGGCCTTGGAAGTAAGAAATTGTTTAAGTGTGCGTCGAAGTTTGGTAATATTATTATTTTTTATACGATTAGGCACTTTGTTATATATCTTTATTATCATGTAATGTACATTCCTTTGGAGGTAGGTATAATTATATCTTGGGAGTAAGGGGTCATGTCTACCCCTGGTGAGATGATCGTGACCCCTGCGCGCCTCCCCAAATAGGTGTTCATTTAGTTTAAAGAAAAGTACAGATTCGTAGATGTATGTGCCGATCACAGTCAGGATTCCCCACCTGCGAAAAACAGGTCGACAGCTATCGATCCATCCCATGCAGAAGATCCTACGCAGACACGCTTTCTGCAGAATCATGATCCTGGATATGTCGACACTGCCACCCCAAAAAAGGACCCCGTACCGCAGTCGAGAATGCACATAAGCATGATACGCCGCCATAGCAGCTGTCCTCCCAATATTTTTTGATAGTACACTGAGAGCAAAAGAGAAACGAGATATTTTCCCCGCCAGCACATTGATGTGGTCCCTCCAATCAAGTCTGGAGTCTATAGTTACCCCAAGAAACACAGCCGAGTTGACGGATTCCAGTGTGGTGTTATTTAAAATTAAATCTTCTGTTTCCCTAGAATTCTGATAAGAAAACTTAAGTAATTGTGTTTTATTTATGTTTAAAATAAGATTATTTGAGTCGAACCATAGTTTTAATAGTCTCAGGGCCTGATCCACCTCGGCGCTCGCGCTGGAATTATCCTCAAGATCAAAGATAAGAGTCGTATCGTCAGCGTATTGAACTGTGCGGTGAGACGTTACCCCCGGGAGTTCGTTAGTATATAGAATGTATAGTAGCGGCCCCAATATTGAACCCTGCGGCACGCCCATTTTTACAGATTGCATGTCTGATGCCAACATGCCACCAATCCCATCCACTCCAACAACACACTGTTGCCGGCGGTGCAGATACGATTCTATTAATTTCAAAACCGTTCCCCTGAAACCATAACCTTCCAGCTTTCTTAAGAGAATGTCATGTTTAACACTGTCAAACGCTCGAGACAAATCAAGACAGACGGCAAGTGTTTGATTATTTTTATTCAGAGCATCAAGAACTGTGGTAAGAGCCTGATAGACAGCGGTAGCTGTTGATTTCCCGGGTCGAAAGCCATTTTGATAAATACTTATTATATCATGCCCATCCAAAAATTCTAGGAATCTTTTATACATTATTTTTTCAAAAATTTTGCTTATATTATTTAGAAGAGCTATAGGTCTGTAGTTAGAGATTTCAGTTTTGTCACCCTTTTTATATATGGGGCTTACCCGGGCCACCTTTAGCTGATCAGGGAAAGTACCTGTAACGAAAGATAAATTTATTATATGCGACAGCACCGGCGCAATCTCTACAGCCATACACTTGAGAAGGTGCACAGGCAACTCATCGACTCCCACAGATTTAGTGTTTTTTAGGTTATTTATTGTGTTTACCACTTCCCCTGGATCTGTTGGAAGCAAATAGAGAGAGTGTGAACAAGGAGGAATGGCGACTGCATCACCCGTTCCTCCCAGATCCGGGCATGCATTTATAAAGTAGCTGTTGACCTGATTAAGAACTTCAGTATCAGTGGTGTTCACCTTTGATAAATTGCCAAGTATTGATTCGGACATTTTATAGTTCTTTCTTGTATATTGTTTAATCAAGGTCCATGTTGCTTTCCCAGGATTTTTCGAATTATTGATAAAATTTAAGGTTGACATTTGTTTAGCCGCCTGAACAACTCTCCTAAATACTTTGCTATAGCTTTTATAGGTTTCATTGCTTATTTCACCACGTCGATTTTGTCTGTAAAGGTAATTTTTATGTTTGGAGGATACTTTGATGCCCTGAGTGATCCAACTGTTTGGAATTTTTGTATTTTTTCTTATTGTTTTTAAAGGAAAGTGCAAGTTTAATAAACTTTTTAATTGGTTAGAAAATGCAGTATATGCGTTTTTTACATTGGTCTCTTCGTACACCCTCTCCCAGGTCTCCCCCCGAAGCTCCCGACGGAATTGCTCAAGTTTGTTTTTAGAGAATATGCGTCCCCTGAGCGGCACATGGTGACATGGTCATGCCCGTGGGGAGGCAGCACATCCACCTCAAGAATCTGTCCGTGGTGGTCCGACAGGGCTGTGACGATAACCTCACCACGAGCGCAGGAAGGAAAATCTACAAAAATATTATCAATAAGTGTGGCCGAGTGTTGTGTTACGCGGGTGGCCACAAATATTGTCTGTCTGAAGTTGTAACTGTTTAAGATGTCTCTAAATAAGTTGGCATTAATATTGTTTACAAGAAGGTCTATGTTGAAGTCCCCACACATTATTACTTTAAAAGAGTGATAGGTATTAAAGGAGTAATTTAAGATATCAGTGAGAATGTTAAAAAAATATTCTGTGTTACCTTGAGGCGGCCTGTATATACATATTACCAATAAACTATTTTGCCTATCTACAATGGAGGAACACTCAAGAACACCCTCGAGGCTTTTGTCTCTGATTGTCTCTTCCTCGGAGGCATTGACCAGGCTTTCGTCCCTCACAAGTACGCAGGAACCCCCATGCGATTGCTCAGTTCTTGAGAATATTGAGCAGCTGGTGTAACTGTCCACTTTCATAAATTCGGCCTCAGTAGAGGTGTACCAGTGCTCCGTCAGACACAATATAGTAGGTTTAGCTTCTTCAAGAAACACCTCAAGCTCAGCCAACTTATTTTTCATGCACTGCATGTTTTGGTGTATTATGGTTGCCTTTCCTGGTTGACCAGAAACATCATTACAAGTTGACTGAGGATTCATGTGGCGAGTTTTAAGAGAATTGAGAGAGTTCCCGCCCATCTGGGCAGAACTGATATCCGGTCCGTGTCCAAAAGTTATTTCCGGTAGCGATGAGACGGTGGTTTGGAAAAATTTTTCTTGTCTCTGCTGTGTGATCTCTGTGATTCAGGATCATTTCTTTTCTTTGGTTTGTATAGATCTACATAACAGCCATCGGGCCAGAAGCTTTTTGACAAATATCTGTCCATCATATCCTCTGGAATGCCCAATTTAAATGCAGCACTATTTGGATTCTCAAATTTTGAGGGTAGCTTCTGACACTGATAAACATTTGCAAACTTAGGGTCAAGTACTGCTCTGACGTCGTCCGGGCTGGTGTTGACATCCAAATTGGAGATAGCATAGTTTTGCTATTCTTTCTCCTATATTTCTGTTGGCAATTTTCAGGTTTGGATGGTTAGGACCCGTACAGATGTTTCCCGAAGGAACTGAAGTTTTACCTGAAACTCCTCTGGCCCTTGGATTAGTTGAGTTTTTGTTGACAGTTTCCAAATTCTTTCTTTGGGGTGCATCAGAGACATCTCCACCATTTTGCACAGCGGGTTTTCTCATTAATTGAGGGTTATCCATCATCATATTCACAAGCTCCTTGTTGGTGTCTTTAATGGCCGAGACAACTGCCTCTAGTTTTTGCGTGACTTGTTGAGACTGTGTGTCCAAATGTTGTTGAATAACTGCGACCACTCCTTGGTTGCTAGCTGACTGCATAGATTTTTCTTCCTTGTTCTTATTAGGACATATTTTAGCCGATTTGAGCGCCTCTACTTCTCTCTCAATAGAAGTTATTTTCTTGTGCAAATCATCCTGGGTTGCCTTCGATTGTACTGTAGCCTCCAATTTGTCAAATCCGTTCTTTATAGAGGTAACCTCCCTCTTCAAACTCTCCAGCTGTTTTAAGGTTGTAGGTAAGTTTTTGAGATCTGTAAGACATTCTGGACATAGGTGCATCATTGTTCTCGATGGACTTGGGATGACCCTGATTTCTTGAGCCTGGGTTTCGTTGCATTCCTGGCAAATAACTCGCTTACACAGGTCACACGGGTAACCAAACAGGTTTGACCTATCCTCCTTGAGAACGCAGCTGGAGTTGCATTTATAACATTTATTGGTCATGTTAGAAGATTTGTGGTGTGTGGTGTGGAGTTCTAGTTCGGGAGTCTAGACAGCCAATTAGTCCTCTGTGCTTCAGCGAAGCTTCACAGAGAGGAAACAGAAGATCGAGGTCTTAACCCCACTTTCGGTTGTCAAATATTGGCGGGTTATGTGCAGTGGGATTTTGGATGTTTTTCGCACGTTTTTCGATAAATACCACCGATTGGGAACTGCCTTTATTTCCACTGGCGTAAAAGATATTTAGGAACGACACTCCACGCTACTTTTGGAAGAAAAAAAAGAACTATGCCTCCAATTGACAAACACAACCAAGCACAAAGAACACACACTTCTCATCTCAACAAAACTAACAAAACTGTAAAATGTATTAAGTAGTTGAAAATCTTTTAAAACTTTTCAATGATACGGGTGGGTTTAGATATTAGCGTGTTGCACGCATATTTCAACACATGTTAGCCAGCTTGGGTTCTAATAAAAATTATAACAGAATCCAACTCTATTTATACAAGTGAAAATAACTAATAATTTATTTGTCATTTTCACCTAGTACGGTCAAGTCCAGTCTTAGAGCAATTTCGAAAAAATGGCATTTGCTCCCTTACTGTTAGCCGCAGGTAAAATATAAAATGTGCGTTTATCATTTTAAGGCATGCACCAAATTTTATCAAAAATAAAATTTTCTGAGAAATCGGTAAAAAAAATCTTTCCCATATGTTGCATACTTTTTTGGACACACTGTATATTCAGAGTATTTAATTTAAAACGGTTATATAATAATTTATTCACAACAAAACCATATAATTTCCTTTCGTTTATTATGTTGTATAATAATAACTTGTAGCTCGACATGCGTTGTTTACTTCGCACGCCGGCGACACTGATTGATCTGTTGTCCTTAGTCCCCTGCAAATAAAATCTACAGCACCATACTCTATGTTCCTAAGTCCAACCAATGAAAATGAAATTATAAATCAAATAGCCTCACTAAAAAATTCCTGCGCTCCGGGTGCTGACGGTATTACCTCGAAAATTATTAAACTCCTTCACATGTATATTGCTTCTCCACTAGCCCACATCATTAATTTAATCTTTCGAACAGCTAAAGTCCCTAAATCTTTTAAAGTGGCTATAGTTAAACCCATTCACAAGTCCGGGGACAGATCTGATGTAAACAACTACCGCCCTATTAGTATTATAAACACTTTTTCTAAGATATTTGAAAAATGTCTAAAAGATCGTTTGGTACGTTTCTTTACCCAAAATAAAGTATTGTCCGATCGCCAATTTGGATTTAAGGGCGGTCATAGTACTGCGGACGCAGTTTGCGAATTGTGTGAGCTCGTCACAAACAATCTTGACAGTGGCAAGAAGTGTCTGGCTGTATTCCTGGATCTGGCCAAGGCATTTGACACGGTGCCCCATTTTGTAATAATAAACTAAAACTAAAAACTAAAAACTAAAACTATTGCGGACATCTAAACATCTTATTTACTCTCTCATACTCACATAAAATGCCACTGTGAGTTTGCCAGTAGTGTATATTTTTAGAGGTGGCAACATTACATTTTTCTATTGCTTCCGTTGGTTAAGAACAGGAACGCCTCGATACGTAAGTGTAATTACTAAGGATGTAACGTGTATCCGGGCCGAGTATTTACACACTATACTACTGTACAGAACGCAACTGCTCTAAATAGCGGTATGATTTGTAATTGTCAAACGCCTCTATTTCTACTCCAAATCATACCGCGATACAGATGGACGTCATTCTATAACATAGACGCGCGTACTTGCCCTACGTTGTAGAGCGCAATACAGTTTTCGTAGTAAAGTATTTTTCACAATAAATGGTTGACTCTGTTTAACTACCTGGGACGTTTTGCAAGAGCTCGGCCATAAAAATGCAAATAAACTGTCGGTCAGGGTCGGATTATAATTTGTAATTATAGCAGGTAATATTTAACTATTAGATGGAGAGCTCGTGAACCCTCCGAGTAACGGTCGTCCTGTAAGGCTAGTAATTTTTTTAGTAGCTAGTCGTAGCATACTAAGTACGATAACCACGACCTGGCAGGCATCAGCCCTGCACGTCATTAGCCCTTAAATTATATTATTATATAAAGTGTGAATAAAATTAGAAAAAAAAACTTGTCGCTGTAAACTTCAAATTTTAATATGCTTTCGTACAACGATTAAAAAAAATTCAGTTGTGATAAGGATTTATTCTCGTGAAGTCTTGTTCTACTATAATACCAAAATATTATTGTGTATGTGATTTTATTTTGTGCATTATTTCAAAGTGTAAAATTTAAACTATATATTAATTGTGCAGTTTTCGTTGCACACTGTTATACCTTAAATTATTATTTAAGTAAACAGTGTGCAGAATGGAATCCGAACACGTTATAAGTTAATTTTCAATCATATAATGCACACCTTTCGATTCACCTGTCAGGTACTTGTGCTGGCCGAAATCGCCTGTAAATTTTTTTTTATACTTTACTGTCAATGAACTAAATCATATTAAAATTTGAAGTTTACAGCGACAAGTTTTTTTTAAAATTTTATTCACCCTTTAAAAAATATAAGGGCTGATGCCTGCCAGGTCGTGGTTATCGTACTTAGTATGCTATGACTCGCTACTAAAAAAATTACTAGCCTTACAGGACGACCGTTACTTGAAGGGTTCACGAGCTCTTGGACTATATCTTGTGCTTGCGATAACATCTTTCAGTCTTAATATATTATTAATAACGAATTAAATATCTAAAGTCGTACCCTGTAGTGTATTTGCTTGTTGATTGTGTATAACAATGGGATTAAACCGATAGTTTTATTGTAGTCAATAAGTCCATACCATTTAGGGTGACAAATACTTTACCTAGTATGCAAACAGTGAAATACAAAACGCATGGCATTTTAACTGCGTTTTCTATCACTAGGACGCTAAAAAAAATCAATTGAAAGTTATTTAACTTTATTTTCTATTTTTTCTAAGCTAAGGTGACATAATATTTTAAGAAAAAAACGTTATGTAAAAGTTAATGCGATTACTTTGATTTAAATGAATATAAGCTTCCATGTTTCTCAAACACTTCCTTTTTTTAACGATACCGTTTTCGAATTTTGATGGCCTACCAGCTTTAATTCTTTGTGAGCCTGCAGTAAGCCCTGTTCGTTGCGTTCAGTCGCATTCAGTATCGACGTGGAAACAGTGTGCGTTGTTTGTGTGTTTAAGATCACAAGACACTTGTTGCCTCTCAGGTATGTTCTGGCATTTTTTTCAAGGGTTGTTCAATTTTAGGAAATATATTTATTCGATATTATTAATTTCACCTTGTTGAAGTTTTCACTTCTGTCGTGTGGTCTTAAGCACACACAATTTTTTTTTATCTACATTTTACATTCCTAACATAGGAGTAGGTACTAAAAAAACTTGTTAAATTGTGATAGCAACTATCATTGAATACTTGAATACAAATTTATAGGTTTATTACATGTTTATATTAAATTAAGTGATTTTGAATTTTTAAAATATATCTGTACAGAAAACAGATGAAATGATTTAAAAATATAAATAAATATCCAAATTTGGATATATATAGATATATATCGGATATTTGGATATTTATATAAATATCATGATATTTGCCAACCCTGATTTTTCCATAAAGATGATTTCGTCTTTTTATCAGAACCACGACCAATTTTTACAATACATAATCAACCTATTGCTTTTGATTTATTGTTTTCATTAATTAAAAAGTGATTATAAACTTTCCTTATTATTTAAAATGTTTAATAAACGCATAAAATTAATTAAAACAACCGTCCTTAAAATAGCAAATTAATTACTTAAGTAAGTAAGTTGTAACACTTTGTGTGATTTACCAAACTATATTTAATGAAACGGGGGTTTACTCAAACTTGGTCTCTCCTTTCAAAATAAATCCAAACCACAATAATAATCAAACAAAGTGCAATTATTGGCCGCAGTTTCTGTAGTTTAGATAGATATTATGTATTACTTTGTTTATCATGATCTTCCGGAAGTCACATATAATCGCTGTTATTTCACTTGGAAATACCGTCTCCGAAAACCCCATTACCCCAATTTGCAGGATTCAAATCGCATCACTATCCAAAATATCCTAATGGAAGGTCACCATGAGACCCATGTATACGATACCGTAAAAGGTATTCTGCACTGAAAGCCTTTTCAAAGTATTCCGGAACTGCTTTTCTTACAGATCTTTGCTTTGATATAACGTGAAGTTCGTTATAGAAACTGCGACCATTGTATAATGTTAGACAAGATGTTTAACTTTGTAACTTTTCCCGTCCTAAAAATGGTCAAATACCAGTGTTTGTTGGCCAGTTACCTAAAATTTCAAGATAATTTAAAAAAAAATTTGAACAACTAAAAAACGAAATTGTCAATTTTTTTTTGTTTTTAATTTCTAAAAATCAAAACTTCTTAAATTGTAGGTGTAGGTTACTCAATGATCGATATTTGGCCGATTTTTGTAAGTATAAAACTTAAAAACGACATATTTACTATTTTAGGTCCATTATCTTAATGAGGAACACACTTTTTCGCCAGAGCAGTGCTTGGCCATGTTACTGACAAAACTTAAAGATACTGCCAGCGTTGCACTGCAAACTCCTATTAACGACTGCGTGATCTCAGTACCATCCTACTTCACAAACAATGAGAGGAAAGCATTGCTCGATTCTGCTGCTATCTCAGGTAAATATAATAATAATAATAATAAGTCGTTTATTTAAAATTTAATAATATAACAAATATGTTTATAACTGGACATCGAACGTGCCACATTGTCAAGCCAGATCACTGATGAGCATTCAGAATCAGAAACAAGGATGACCTCATATTTCATTCTAAGTGAGGCAACGAATGTTTAACGATATGTAAGCAAGCCACGGACAACTGTCGAGGTCGCCGGTGTTAACCGCCGTTGCCTAAATTTCAGCCGTCAATGGCAGCATGGTCAGGGGGTTTCCACGCTGGGACCCCCGTCGTCTATTAGACACACCACCTCGGCCTGACGACCGGGTCGGAGGGTTATGGTTTATACCGTTCCCCAGACAGTTGTCCATGGCTTGCTTGCATCTCGTTGTTAAACATTCCTTGCCTCACACAGAATGAAATGTGAGGTCATCCTTGTTTCTGATTCTGAATGCTCATCAGTGATCTGGCTTGGCAATGTGACACGTTCGATGTCCAGTTATCATAATGATCCTCCAGACTCCTTAGCTCATTTTGTCGGTGATTTATTCGACACGTGAGAGGTAGCTTGGCTGCTTCTGAGTTCTAGTTAAGGCTTTAAGCCTTCTCCTTCAGATCAAATATGTTTATGCTGTCTTCTAGAAACTTATTCTTCAATCCCCTGAAGCTGAGCTTGTTAGGGCCAAATCTTATTTTTTGTTTTACTATGTAAAGTCATAAATATGCATTAAAAATCAAGTTTTAAAGTAAAAATGTTAATTTATAGTATAAACGCAGTTTTTTTTTTTGAAGAAATATATTACCTAGAATAAAATTATTAATTTATAATTTTTAAGTAAAACATATTACCTATATAAATTATTCAGAACTATATTAATTAATTAAAGCATTTCTAAAAATATTTTCAAATTGTCTGTTTTTAAGGTTGAATTCTCAACGTCATTTAATCTATTGCCAACCTATAACCTATTTTGCGTTGATTTTTTGAGTTTATTATTTCAATAACTAACATTTAAAGAAAATAAATATCGTCGTAACATTATGTAGGTAGTATCTGATATATTACAAAAATATCAATTTATTTCATTGCTAATTTTGGGAGAATTGTATAGTGAAAGAACAATGAGTGACAATGACATAATAATGTTAAAAAAAATCTTACCCGATATTTTTCGCTATACAATTCTCCTAAAATAAGTTATGAAATTCCTTGATATTTATTAAATATGTCAATTATTACCTATAGAATATCAAGTCGATACTGATTTTCTTTAAATTTTGTATAAAAGCTAGAAAACATAAATAAATCTACGCGAAATAGGTTATAGGTTGGCAAGCATGTTGATACTCCCACCTTAATATCCATGTTTTTATTTCGGCTTTAAATTTTTTTAATTAAATCATTTTTTTAAATTTTTGTTGGTAAATAAGTAATCGTTTAAATAAAAACATAAATATTCGAAAGTTTTTTATCCTATGGACTTATTTATTTTAGGTTTTATTTTTATTTCATTTTTATGACGTGTATTATGATTATGGTTTTTAAATTGTGGTTTTTATGTTTAAATATACAGTGTCACCAGTAAAGTCCGCATCATATGGGATTTTTTTTTAATTAATAGCTTTATTCAAAATTTGACTTTGGCATCAAGTTCTGCTTCGATCGAGATGAAAATTAAGCAAAAAAATAGTAGTCACGTGATTCGCATTATCTGTCAAATTTTATTTTTTTTTAAAAAATAATTCAAAAGTATTTCTGAAAATATCGAAAAAAGTTATTAGAAATTTTTTTTTTAATGCAGTTTCTAGCCCACATGCAAAATTTCAGCTGGATAAGATCATTTTGATTTTTACCCATATTTTGTAAATTGCATCACTTTTGCAAAATTAGACTCAACGCAACCTACATAAAAATTCTTAGTTTTGACAATGCTTTATTTTAGATACATTTTCTTTAAAGTAGCGTCATATTAAACGTGTGTTTTTCTACAAAATCAAAATTGGGCTATTAAAATTTGGTCGCATGTGATGCAAAGTTAATTTTGACCCTGTATAAGGTAACTTCATAAAATACGTATTTTTGAAAACGTAGATTGTGTCTGAAAGTAAAAAAATAAAAATAAAATAAAGTTAATAAAGTTTTAAATCAAATCATTGAAAATAGATAAGCTTTACGTTAAGTTAAGCTAAAATTTATTTTCCACATAATAAACACTTTACTGATGACACTGTGTTATTTTTTGTCTTAATATTAAGGTGTATTACTTTCAAACACAAACTACGTTTTCAAAAATACTTATTTTATGAAGTAACCTTATACAGGGTCAAAAACAAATAAACTTTGCATCACATGCGACCAAATTTTAATAGCCCAATTTTGATTTTGTAGAAAAACACACATTTAATATGGCGCTACTTTAAAGAAAATGTATCTGAAATAAAGCATTGTCAAAACTAAGAAGTTTTATGTAGGTTGCGGTGAGTCTTATTTTGCAAAAGTGGTGCAACTTACAAAATATAGGTAAAAAATTAAAATTGTCTTATGCAGCTGAAATCTTTCATGAGGGCTAGAAACTGCATTTAAAAAAACTTTTTCTTAAAACTTTTTTCGATATTTTCAGAAATAACCCACTTTTAAATTATTTTTTGGAAAAAAATTAAATTTGACAGATAATGCGAATCACGTGACTACTATTTTTTTGCTTAATTTTCATCTCGATCGAAGCAGAACTTGATGCCAAAGTCAAATTTCGAATAAAGCTATTAATAAAAAAAATCCCATATGATGCGGACTTTACTGGTGACACTGTATATAAAAGATGTTATAAATGTGAAGTTGTCTTATGTTCAACTTTTTTGTTTCTGAATATAATTCTTTTGAAGGATAAAGATAATCTTTATAGAATATAATTTTTAGAAACCTTTTTTGTAGTATTTCTAATTTTTTAACTAAAGTTTTATTTATTCCTCCCCAACCTAAAATTCCGTAATTTAAATGAGTTTTAACTAACGCGTAATATAATATTTCCATAATATGTCTTACGTTTAAAGTGTTTTTAAAAATCGGTAGTAAACTTCTTAATTTTTTAATTAAGTATTCTAAGTGAAAATTCCAA
Source organism: Polydrusus pterygomalis (assembly GCA_963969555.1). NCBI lineage: Eukaryota > Metazoa > Arthropoda > Insecta > Coleoptera > Curculionidae > Polydrusus > Polydrusus pterygomalis. The sequence goes on from OZ018379.1 coordinate 53,672,482, forward strand.
TTTAATTTACTATCAAAAATAATTCCTAAATATTTTATTTTATTAACTTTAAAAATTTGAATGTCTTCATTTATTTGAATACTATTCATCTTTCGTGGTAGGTTATTTAGGTTTAAAGTAAAAGGAATATAATTTGTTTTATTAAAATTAATTGTTAACAAATTGTTATCAAACCAATTTTTTATAATTTTAAAATCTTTTTTAATTTTATTATTTAAGTTTTCCCAATTTGTATCGGTATAAAAAATTGTAGTATCATCTGCAAAACTATGAATTTGTCCATCGCAATTTATTCTAAATAAGTCGTTAATATAAATATTAAAAAAATAATGGTCCTAAAATTGTTCCTTGAGGAACACCATACTTAAATACCTTTGGGTGGCTTTTTTCTTTATCTATTTGAACATAAGTTGGTCTATTTTTTAGATAATTTTTAATTAATTCTAATTGCTTTCCTCTGAATCCAATATTTTCAAACTTTTAACAGTAAATTAGGGCTAACTGCATCAAAGGCTTTTGCTAAATCAAGAAAAATACTAATACAAGGTTTTTTATTATCTGGTGCATTATATATTTGTTCTGTTAGATAGCAAATAGCGTTTTGCGTTGATTTATTTTTTTGAAACCCAAACTGTTTATTAGAAATAAAATGTATTTTTTCCAAATAATTTTCAATTCTAATTTTTTTCGAATACTTTTGCTATCGAAGATATTTATTGGTCTATAATTACTAGTTTTACTAGAATCTCCATTTTTAAAAATAGGTTTTATTATACCAATTTTGTAAGCTTCTGGATATATACTGGTTTTAAAAATATTATTTATAAGAAATGTCAGTGATATACAAATTCAAGTTAAACTATCTAATTTTCTCCTCTATAATAATTGTAATTATTAATAGTAATACAAATCTTTTAGAGAACATAAAGGTACTTTAAAAACTTAAGATGTACCTCCTCCTAGGACCTTCTCCAAACATATTGAGGTGATCAAGTAATGCTACAATATTCTAGCTTAGGTTTCAATGCATCAAATAATCGAAGACATACGTAAGCATTGAAATGTTTCTTCCCCAACAGCCTTTAAAACTATCTTAACAACTACACCAAATTTGACTCTTATTAGCTTAACCATTATCAAATCGTCGCCAATTTTCTAAAATAAATTTTTGCTTGGATCACCCTGTATCTCTTTAACCCTGGATATTTTACAAAACATTCATGCTATGTTTTTTTAGAACCATTATTATTTTTAATTAAAACACACAGGTTAATATAAAAGCGTGTCAAATATATGTCGGTATCCAGAACAAACGGTATTGCGTCCCTGGTCCCCACCTGGGGTTGTGGACTTGACCGGCCAATTTGTTTTTGTTCAATTGACTGAAATAAATTAAAATTTAAAAATGCAGTGGATGAACCTAACTATACTTGCCAAATTTCTTATTTTGTATTTTGGAAAAAATTAATTTTTTATAACAAGTTTTGCTTGTTCTGAAAAGTCTATTCCTATACCTAAATTTTATAAAGGGTGGTCAAATGGATGATATAGTTAGGTCCATCCAGGTACACATTCTATAAGTGTATATCTCAATAGTTGCTCTACAGTAGATACATTTCCCTTTTACTTTGTTTTCTTTTCTTCTCTTATTTCGGTAAAAAAATTCCAAATTTTGGTTTTGGACTTCCCCAAACTCATCGTAAATGCGACGTCGCGTCGTTAGTTCACAAAAATGCAATGCAAGTGCAAACCCTAACTCTGGCAAATACGAAATGAAAATAAATAGACTGAGAAGGAAATGTCTAGGAAAATGTTATAAAAAGAGAATAACAATCTCTATTCCTTTCCTTCATTGTGATTGAATCCGTTCCGGGAACCACTAATAAACGAGGCCGACTATTGGGATTCCCAGAATCAGGTGTTATTGTTTTCTTAAATAACGGCGCTATAACGATACACTAAACATTATCCTGGGTGGTAGAAGGTAATCTGGACAGATCACAAATGCATAAATAATAAAATAAAATTGATATATTTTGACCGAATTTGACCGGTCAAATACGTCATGGTCAATTGACCATGCCCAACTCTACCCCCACCTGACTACGCTACTGAAAATTAATTATATTAGTGCTATAATAATAATAATTTATTTTTAACACCTTATCATTATTTTTGAAAGGCAAAAAGACGACTTGCTTAAGTTAATTAACGTGAATATTTATATTATTCCAAAATATTATGAAAATTATTATATTTCTGTGTATTGTGCTTTAAAGGGGACACATTACATTACAAAGAAGACTTAAAAACATCATTAAATGGTATAATTTACATAGAAACTGAAAATGTGACCTGTATCTCAAAATGTCTTTATACAGGGTGTCTTAAAAGTAATGGGACACAGAGCAAAAGCAGACTCCTTAAGGCGAAATAATGTGATTTACTTAAACTTGCCTTATCCCAAAATTGATAACAACAAAGATACAGGGTGGCAAAGTTTTAATTTTGTTTTCGTTTTTTTGCGATTACTTCTTAACGAAACGACATAGCAGCACAAAATTAAGGCTTTTGGGGTTTTTTGAGGTGAGGAATTCAAAATTATCCATAGTTTTTGTGTACCCAGTAGAGGGCGCTGCCTACGGCATGGCCCACCCCTTTTAGCTGGCATAACTTTGTTTAGGCTTCTTATATCGATCCTACTATTAAAAAAATAAGTTACTTTACTTCTTTCACATCAAAAATGTATACTTTATTAAAGTCGCTAGGGGCAACCATTTTCGAGATAATTGCATTCGATATTTTTAATGCAAGAATTCTAAAATATTTAAATTAATTAAATCATTGAAATCAATGGTGGCCATTTTGAACAATTGCTATCACGGCGTTACCATTTTTATTTCTAACTATTTTGTTACTTTTAAATGTTATTAAAGTAAGTATTAAAAAATTTTTTTGTTTAAAATAAAATTACTAATTCCGTATAAGAAAAAGCGTTTTTATTAGAAAAAAATAGTCAACCTTAAGTATCTACATTAACTGACACTTAGCTAATGTAGCTCATTTACAATAATTTTAAGTCAGAAATTTACCGTTGCTCGATTTTCCGTTGCTTTTGGACCACGTACTTAGTTGCATTGGACATATGAAATGCGATTATCTCGAAAATGGTTGCTCCTAGCGACTTCAATAAGTTATCCATTTTTGATGTAAAAGAAGTAAAGTAACTTATTTTTTTAATAGTCGGGTCGATATAAAAAGCCTAAACAAAGTTATACCAGCTAAAAGGAGTGGGCCATGTCGTAGGCAGGGCCCTCTACTGGTTACACAAAAACTATGGCTAATTATGAATTCCTCACCTCAAAAAACCCCAAAACCCTTAATTTTGTGCTGCTATGTCGTTTCGTTAAAAAGTTATCGCAAAAAAACGAAAACAAAATTAAAACTTTAACACTTTGTATCTCGGTTGTTATCAGTTTTGGGATAAGGCAAGTTTAGATAGATCGCATTATTTCGTCTAAAGGAGTCTTCTGTTGCTCTGTGTCCCATTACTTTTGGGACACCCTGTATAGATAATTACAAATGAACGCTAGTTTCTGAAGGACGATGTGACACATATTTTGACACCATTTTGTTTTAGGTTAATTTTCAAGGTTCTTACCAGTATCAAGTTATTAACAATTACATTGCTTAACCATTTCCTTGTTTGATAATGAAAACTGATTAAAATTTATTATCTACGTTAATGTGCAAGTAAATCTTTTGATGTGATTTATTCGGATTTTATAATAATTTTTATTGGAAAGAAAGAAAAAAACTCAAAGTCTTCCTCCACAAAATTTAATAGAATAAAAAGCTTAGTCTCAACATGTTAAGTATGGACTACTTCTTCAAATTTTTATTGGGATTAAGTAGGTATGTATGATTTCATTAATATTATCAATCAACATTTTTTGGGATATTAATAATAATTGTTTTCAAATTTGTCCGTCAAATATGCCTGTTACCAAATTTAGCAAACAAGTAATTTTTAGAATTTTAACAGCCCTATTCACTAATTTAATCTTAATTTAAAATCGTCTTGAATTGACAGTTCCAGGTTTTAAGTGAAATGTGTCAGAATAAGTCGACTAAGTCCGGCAACAACATCCCAGTAAAATTATTTATCCGTCAAACTAACTCCAAAACGACATAATATGGCATATTTAAACAATGGCACGGGGAAAATACAGCTGGGAGACTAAGATCCAAATATTTTGATGTAATTTTGCATGGAAACGGCGTCTTGCTGTTGTTTACATAATATAAGAACATGAAAAAAATTTCATATGAACGTAGGTCTTCATAATAGGTATTATAAGAAAGATAACGCCTCTGACTAAAATTTGACGCTTATTCTCAGTATCAAAAATTAGCATTCTTTAATATTAGCGGTTGGAAAAAGTAAAATAAATAAATACTATAGTCTAACTGATTATATGTATTCTACTATTTTGTTCTACCCTTTATATTTCAACTTTCTTTTCTTCTTCTATCCCTAATTCAAAATATTGGTAAATTATTAATTTTGGTTATTTTTGGATTTTCTAAAAAATTACAGAAGAAAATGTTTCCTTTAATTTCGTCAGAACTATCCTTAAACGCGTTACGCTATATCATGGCTCATCAGTACAGCTAGTATCTAACGAATCAAGTTAATGTGTGTGCTACTTAAATGTAGTATAAATTGCGAATGACAAATTCATAGCTTTGCAGACGATACTACAATTTTTTATACCGATACAAATTGGGACAACTTGAATAATAAAATTAAAAAATATTTTAAAATTATAAAAAAATTGGTTTGATAACAATTTGTTAAACATTAATTTTAATCAAACAAATTATATTCCTTTTACTTTAAACCTAAATATGAATAACATTCAAGAAGACATTAAAATTTTTAAAGTTAATAAAATATTTAGGAATTATTTTTGACAGTAAATTAAATTAGAATTTTCACTTAGAATACTTAATTAATAAATTAAGAGGTTTACTAACGATTTTTAAAGACATAAAAAAATTTTAAATGTAAGACATATGGAAATATTATATTACGCGTTAGTTAAAACTCATTTAAATTACGGAATTTTAGGTTGGGGAGGAATAAATAGAACTTTAGTTAAAAAATTAGAAATATTACAAAAACGGGTTCTAAAAATTATATTCAATCAAATTATCCTTCAAAATAATTATTTTCAGAAAGAAAAAAGTTGAACATTAGACAACTTTACATTTATAACATCTTAATACATATATTTGAAAATAAAAACCTTATACAATTTAAAAACCATAATCATATTACACGTAATAAAAATGAAATAACCATAAAACTTAAAATAAATAAGTAAATAGGACAAAAAAATATCAAATATTTATGTTATTATTTAAACGATTATTTGCCAACAAAAATTAAAAAATGATTTCTTTTAAAAAAATTTTAAGTCGAAATAAAAACATAGATACTTATTTAAAACAGACAATTTGAAAATATTTTTAGAAATGCTTTAATTAATTGGTTAATTAATATTGTTCTGAATAATTTATATAAGTAATATTTTTTACTTAAAAATTATAAATTAATAATTTTATTATAGGTAATATATTTCTTCAAAAAAAACTGCGTTTATACTAAACATTTACATTTTTACTTTAAAACTTGATTTTTAATGCTAAGAGGAAATCACTTGCCAAGACAAAAGTCACAATTACAAGAGTCGGTATAGGCAGCGCTAAGACCCCTAGATCGTCGATTAGGGAACCGAAACCAATGTAGACAGAAGAAAATGTTTCTTTTAATTTCGTCAGATCCAATCAAGACTTTAAAATTGATAATTTTTTTTTATCGTGATATACAAATGTCGCCACTCAGCAGCCGAAAAGTTCGAGGAAGTTAAAATCATTTAGTCCCTTGCAGTCTATACAGGGTGAGTCGGGAGGAACGGATCTTTAGGAGCGTAATATACACGCAAAAACAATTTGAAAAAAACCATATGTTCTTATTCGATAAACATTTGTTTTCAAGTTATAGCGTAATACTAAATAAAGAAAAGTTCATATATTAACGGTTTCCTAATCATAGCGTTCTTTTAATAAATGTCCAAAAATACCGCCATTGACTTCTAAACATTTTCTGCTTCGTCTACGAAGATGGTCCGTTGCTCTTCTAATTGCTTCATGTCTTTCTTCTTTAAAATTGGCTGCAGTATTTCTAATACGTCGAATTACTGCATCCTGAGTGTCCACTTTTACTTTGTACCGGGTGTTCCACCTAAGGAGGTAATCGGCTATATCTCAGAAAGTAATAACACTAGGACTTTGGGAAAAAATATATATCGATAAAAGCGGCCAAGAAAAATTGCTGGAAATTATTTTTAAGTTCGAAAAATGACCGCTAGGGGGCGTAAGAGAACTTTCAAAATAGAAATGCCGATTTTCTCTTGATTTTTCTTGATAAAAATATGTTAAAAATATAAGCATTGTATTCTTCATAAAGTTATGCAACTTTATGTTAGGAATCGTTTTTTTCTATTTACAATAATAAAGTGGTGGGAGAAGGTCAAACATTTTTTCTTTCAAACGCTGATATCTCTGCTTTGGATAAAACCGATTTTATTTAACTTGGTCTTGAAAAAAAGCCCTTCTTTTCCTCTTCCCGTAGGTCTATTAACTATACCATAGTGATTCTGATGGTGGCCACTAGATGGCGTTTTCCCGTAATTCCTCAATGAATAAGGATTTTCTCAAAAAAACCAAATGTTATGATATGACTTTTTCATCATATTTTATTTTAGGCCTATAAAGGCTATTAAATAGTGGAATAAAAAATCCAGGTCCGTATTTAAAATAAAAAGTTGATGTTGGTCGCTCGAATCCGAAACGTCGGATTAAAAAACTAACCCCATCAACTTGTAGAGGACGAAAAGATACTAAGAGGAACTGAAAACCGCAACGTGATATCTTTTGTTAAACTAGAGAAATTAGGGATAATAATAATTAATATGGAAAAATAGGCCATTTTTTAAAACATTCGATTTTCTCTAGTTTAACAAAATATATCACGTTGCGGTTTTAAGTTCCTTATAGTAACTTTTCCTCCTCTACAAGCTGATGGGGTTAGTTTTTTAATCCGACGTTTCGGATTTGAGCGACCATCATTAACTTTTTTCTTTTAAATAGGGACCTGGATTTTTTATTCCACTATTTAATAGCCTTTATAAGCCTAAAATAAAATATGATGAAAAAGTCATATCATAACATTTAATTTTTTTGAGAAAATCCTTATTCATTGAGGATTTACGGAAAAACGCCATCTAGTGGCCACCATCAGAATCAATATGGTATAGTTAATAGATCTACGTGTAGAGGAAAAGAAGGGATTTTTTTCAAGACCAAGTTAAATAAAATCGGTTTATCCAAAGCAGAGATAGCAGCGTTTGAAAGAAAAAAGGTTTGACCTTCTCCCACCACTTTATTATTGAAAATAGGAAAAAACGATTCCTAACATAAGGTTGCATAATTTTATGAAGAATACAATGCTTATATTTTTAACATATTTTTATTAAGAAAAATCGAGAGAAAATCGGCATTTCTATTTTGAAAGTTCCCTTACGCCCCCTAGCGGTCATTTTTCGAACTTGAAAATAATTTTCAGCAATTTCTCTTGGCCGCTTTTATCGATATATATTTTTTTCCAAAGTCCTAGTGTTATTACTTTCTGAGATATAGCCGATTACCTCCTTAGGTGGAACACCCGGTACACTTCATTTTTAAACCAGCCCCATAAACAATAATCTAGTGTTGTGTGGTCTGGAGATCTTGGAGGCCAATTAATAGGACCACCGCGACCAATCCAACGCCCTGGAAATGTTTCGTCTAAATGTTGCTTGACCTGACAGGTAAAATGTTCCATCGTGCTGGTAATACATTTGCCTTCTGATATTTACCGGAACATCCTCTAGTAGTCCTTGTAACTAATGTTTTAAAAAAATCTAGGTAGTTGTCTCCTGTGGGGCGATTCTCCAAAAGGAAAGGGCCAATTAAATAGCTATCGAGCATACCACACCACACGTTAACCGAAAACTTATGTTGAAAATTACTTTCAACTGCTGCGTGGGGATTTTCGATTGACCATACATGAGAGTTACGAGTATTATTAATACCGTCACGGGTGAATGTTGCTTCATCTGTAAAAAGTATACGCGATACAACACGATGATTATTTATCCACCGCCAAAATTCAATACGTTTAGAATAATCTTCCGGTTTTAGGTGCTGTACTCTCTGTACATGGTATGGATATAAGCCTTGCTCGTGGAGTGTGTTTAATACTCTTTTTTGTGGAATGCCCAATTGAGTACCAATTCTTCGTGAGCTGGTCGTTGCTTTTTCTTCTACGAAATCCAGAATATTTTCTACTTCTCCTAAACCTTGTCGAGTAGCTCGTTCAGGTGTAATGTTGGCACTGGGAAGCTTACCATTCTCGCACAAATTGTTAAAAACTCTGATAAACACGTTTCTAGTCGGATGTCTGTGATGTGGATACCGTTGACGATATTCTTCAATAGCAGCTGCAGCACTTCCATTACAGAAACCATAAATAAAGACCATATTTGCATATTCTAAATTTGAATAAGTATTTGGCATTTTGTAACACTTTTATCACTCAAACTTGAAAATAAACGTTTAATTACTGCCACAATACACAGACACATTGTCGAGACAACATAGATGTCAAATAGTTCAGTCTTGAGCATGGCATACTCTAATTACGTGAAAATTTTGATAAAAGTGAAACGTAGAAAAAAATTTGATATTGCGCTATAACTTGAAAACAAATGAATATGGGATAAGAACATATGGGTTTTTTTACATTGTTTTCGCGTGTATAATACACTCCTGAAATTTGGTCCGTTCCTTCCGACTCACCCTGTATATTAAAGAATATATTTGGATTTTTCTTTTTATATAATATTTATTTGTAGAGTTCATTGCACGAAATGTTCACACTAACTTACATTTTAGGTTTAAATGTGCTTAGACTGTTCAACGAAACCACAGCCACTGCTCTTTCCTATGGAATCTATAAGCAGGATCTGCCCGCTCCCGAAGAGAAGCCGAGAAACATTATTTTTGTCGATTGTGGGTACGCGTCGCTTCAAGTTTTCGCATGTGCATTTAACAAAGGGAAATTAAAAATGTTAGCGACCGCTTCGGATCCCTATTTAGGTAGCAGGGATGTAGATAGGCTGTTGGCAGATCATTTTGCAGCGGAGTTTCAACAGAAATATCACGTTGATGCAAAATCTAATGCAAGGTAGGTGCTTTGGAGTAAGATTTGTTATTTAAAAAAGGGGTTGCTGGAGTTTAATATGATATTATTTAACGGGCGTAGATTGTAGGCCATAATAAACGAGGATGATGCTGGACGCCGCTACACTCGGAGAATTATAAACCTCGCCGCATGTCATTATACCAGGGTTGGCAAATATCATGATATTTATATAAATATCCAAATATCCGATATACAGTATGTCTCCGTAAGTTGGAACCATATGGAAAACTTTTTTATTATTAATTTTACCAAAAAAAGTTATTCTTCTTAAAAAGTTCTGCATGGTCTAAAACCTATAATGCAACTATCGGATATTAAATTCTTCTAGGCGTATACGAGGTTTGTTAAAAAATATGAATTTTACCCAAGAGCAAAGTATCTTTATTTTTCACAATATCGAAAATTGTTATTAAAAAAAAGTTTATCAGAACTAAAAACCACGTTCAAATATGTAATTACACCCATTTACGATAAAAAAAATAGGTTTTGTTATTGTTTAATAATTTTTCTGCATTATTAATTAATTGTGAATGAACATTTATCTCTTGTAATTATTAAAAACATTATAACCTTTTCGTTTCTTAATTTTATCTAACAATGTTGCAATTTAAACACATCGGTAATGAATGCATAAATGCATTTATATTGCAAATAATAAAACACATACAAATAATAAATTGTGTAACTGACACAATAATAATACTAGAAATAGACATTTAATTTTCACTCATTCCACTAATGCCTCGGCATATCCACCCTCTCGTTCAATACATTTCTTTATTCTATTGGCAAATTTCCTTAATACTTTCCTTATCATTTCTGGAGAAATTTCCCGGCATAATTTTATTGTGTATTTATCCTCTCCAAATAATTAACATCATGAAAAGGCCATTGCTGGTAAACTTTTTGTTTTAAGTAACCCCATAAGAAGTAATCTAGAGGGGTTAGGTCAGGGGATCTAGCAGGCCAAAAAATATCTGAATATCTGTGCATGACTTTTCCATTTAACAAATGTTTAAGATATTCCCTAACATTTAATGTACTGTGGCATGTTGCACCGCCTTGTTGGAATCAAATACATTGACGTTTTTGTAAAGGTAGTTCGTCTATGAAGTCAATAATATGATTTTGCAAAAATTGTATATAACGTTCGGCATTCATAGATTGGTGAGAAAAAACGGTCCTATTAATCTGTCCTTGGAAATACCACACCACATGTTCGTTTTAAATTAATATTGGTCACGAGACTTTATTGTAAAATTATGATTTTCCTCAGACCACCAGCGACAATGTTGTGACGAGACAGTTCCATTTGAAGAAAATGTTGACTCATCGGAAAAAATTATACGCCTCGGAAAAAAACGGTCCCCTTCTAATTTTCCTTGGATGAGAGAGCAAAAATCAAAGCGCATATCATAATCACTTTTTTTCAATGTGTGAACGATTTTTGGTTTAAATGGTCTGAATTTATTTCGTTTCAAAATTCTGTCCACTGTATCTTTACTTATATTTTGTTGTCTTAACGACTTCCTTTTGCGCAATGACACTTTTGGATGTTCTACAACAGTCAGCATTACTTCTAAACTTCTAATTGCGTGTTCTCATTAGCAACCAGTTTTCGGCGTTTTCCATTAAAGTTATTGTTTAAACTTCCACTAGTCTTATATTTATTCGTTATTTTTGTAACAGTTGAATGATTAATATTTTTATTGGGACGTCTATCGTTAAAAATAATTGATTCTTCTCTATGCGTTTTATAGTTTTCTCCCACAATCAAAACAATCTCAATTTTTTCTTCACAACTTAATAACACCATTTTTATGTAGGTACTTTGTAAATTTCGCGTTTCGACGGTCGCTGTCAATCATTTCTTGCTATCAACAATTCATTCGTATGTAGAGCATCCAAGATTACATGTAAATACAGTTAAATTTACATTGTTATTGTACAGGGTCTTCAAACGAGGACTGAACAGGGGCTCATTTTTAAGCTTCCTTGTATTTAAAGAAAAATCCAAAATAGCCAATCGATGTACTTTTTCCTGCAGAATTCAAAAATGAAACCAAAAATTTATTTGAACCAGAAACAAAAGATTTACGCTATGGATAAGGTGTTTTTTAAATGGAACATAGCTTTTTTTATACGATTTTTGGAACGAGTGATTTTTTTTTGTCCGTTCTGATTAAAATATTTAATATTGTGACAGCTATTTTTATTAAATTTTAATGTTTTATCCATTATAATTTAACTTTAACCTGTTTGAAACATACACTAGGTAATAAAGGTATAATCACCTTTGAATCCTTCAAAGTCAAAAAATTTGACAAATTTACTATAATATTGCCGAAATTACTGTGAAGGATTCAAAGGTGATTATACCTTTATTACCTAGTGTATGTTTCAAACAGGTTAAAGTTAAATTATACTGGATAAAACATTAAAATTTAATAAAAATAGCTGTCACAATATTAAATATTTTAATCAGAACGGACAAAAAAAAAATCACTCGTTCCAAAAATCGTATAAAAAAAGCTATGTTCCATTTAAAAAACGCCTTATCCATATCGTAACTCTTTTGTTTCTGGTTCAAATAAATTTTTGGTTTCATTTTTGAATTCTGCAGGGAAAAGTACATCGATTGGCAATTTTGGATTTTTCTTTAAATACAAGGAAGCTCAAAAATGAGCCCCTGTTCAGTCCTCGTTGGAAGACCCTGTTTTAGTTCTGATCAACTTTTTTTAATAACAATTTTCGATATTGTCAACATTGCTCTTGGGCAAAATTCATATTTTTTGACAAACCTCTTATACGCCTAGAAGAATTTAATATCCGATAGTTGCATTTTAGGTTTTCGACCATGCAGAACTTTTTATGAAGAATAACTTTTTTTCGTTAAATTAATAATAAAAAAGTTTTCCATATGGTTCCAACTTACGGAGACATACTGTATATCCAAATTTGGATATTTATTTATATTTTAAATTGCTTTTAAATTGTTTCATCTGTTTTTTGTAAAGATATATTTTAAAAATTCAAGATCACTTAATTTAATATAAACATGTTATAAACCTGTAAATGTGTATTTCAATTCTATTCAATGATAGTTGCTATCACAATAACAAGTTTTTTTTAGTACTCGTATGTTAGGAATGTAAAATGTAGATAAAAAATACAAGTTTATGAATATGACCACATCATATATTTTTCTTTTTAACTACCCAAGTAGCATTTTTAGACACATTACGGTAAATGTGTCTAAACTATTGTTTCTGTTTCCGACACAAATTGGAAATTGTTGGCAACATGTATGGAAATATTTTCGAAACGTATACATTTTAAATGGAGAATTAGCACGTGTTTCCAAGTGGTTGATACGGGCTGTGACTTTCGCTGTTTCGACGCAAAATCGAAACTTTTATCGAAAATGTTTCGAAAATTTTTCAGAAATGTTTGGAACATGTTTCCATAAATGTGACGAGTGAGAGTTCATTTTACAAAGAGGGCGCTGAGTGTTGAAATTGTAAATTGTCAAAATGGAAACATTATTGAAACAAATAATTAGATTAGATATAATATCTATCTCTCTGCAGGTTGTAAAATAAAAGAAAGTAAACAATATGATGACAGCATAATTTCGCCATAATGAATTTGTCACCAGAGTATTTTCTATAAGTGATACATTTTTTTTGTATGGTTTATTGCAGAGGAGATCCAAAAATCGTTGACGAAATAAATTTTATCGTGCAATTTAGTAATTTAGCTTTATATTCTTAAGACGCTCCCGGTATATTGACATTTACAGACAAAATAAATACTTTGTCAAAAAATAAAATCTTAAATATTTTTAAAATTTTACTTAATTCTTCTTTCAATTGATTAAGCTAGCAAAATGGAATTAATGTTACCACTTTTTTACATTTCAAATGACGCAGGAAGTTAATTAAAGTCCATTTTAATAATATAAAAATGAATTTGTCAAAATGGCCTCCAGAAAGCGAGAATTATTCTGGTCTAAAATGGAGTCTACACACAATTTCTAGTATTTGGTTTCTATAATGTTTCGATAATCATGTAGCTATAATTCATAGAAAATGTGTCGAAACATGAAGAATGTTTCGATATTGTACCGAAACCATGCGAAACAAACGTCGCTAAAGTAAAAAATGCACAGTCCCGTCAAGAGGAAGGTTAAACTTAGAAGCATAAAACTTCTGTATACCGTCACGGTATACACTACCACTTTACACTTTCTGTGACATATAACCTACAAAATTGGTTTGTACTTTGTTAAACGTTTAATAAAACTTACTTATAACTTATCCCTAAGTAATGATCTAAAACATGTACTCAATTGTCGAGACAAAGGAAAAAAGTAGGTTGGTCCTAACGGTTGTGCCGACCAGCTGGATAGTCGGAGACCACCTTCTTTGGCCCGATCAAGTAAGTATAAAAATATTGCTGCCTATTTGGGAACCGTTTAATGTGTTTTTTTTTAGTACACTAAAAGAAATTATGGAAAAACCATTACCATCCTCGGGGATATCAGTCCTTAATCAGAAGCTACAAAAATTGTTTCAAACAGAGAAAGATAAGCCTTCAATTACTTTCTTTTTCCTTTTTAGTGCCTTGTAAAACCTCGAAGAATGTTTAAACTGTTGTTTTCTTCCCATATTATCAAAACAAAAATGTACAATTTATAGGTTATAATCGTTATAATCGAGGTTATAATAATTGTCCGGGTGCGGTAGTGTAAAGGTGTCTGGCAGTTTCGAAAATTATTTTCTGCGCAAGTTTCGTAATTAAATGGATATCACTGTTTGGTAAATATTTCAAAGCAGAAGAATACCAATTTGTTTTGAATCACTTAATTCGAAAATGTGTCGCTACAATTTGGGAGCACATGTGTCTAAACACAATTTCATAATATTATATAAAAATGTTTCGAAAAATTTTCTTTTGTGCGTTTCCTAAATGTATCGACACTGTAGTTTGGAAAGTATTTCGAAACTAACAGTTCTTAATCGTTTTTAGTAACTAAATTCGAAAATGTGTCGCAAAAGTTTCGAAACACATGTGTCTCCACACAATCTAAATAATTTTAATCGAAAATGTTTCGAAACGTTTCTCAGCAAAGAATTTGTGTCCAATTTGTGTCTATAATTGCTACTTGGGTATGGTTCAACTTAAAACCCAGAATTACTGGGCTTGTTAATTAAATCTAAATGAACCCAAACTGGATTTTTTTATTTCTGTCATTGTAAAATTTTTATTTCATAAAACAAACAGCAAAATATTGCTCCAGTCAATCATCAATCGGAACTAAATAAAAATGCCACGCGGCATAGAACAACAGGTGGTCAACGTCTCGGAAAGATGGGGAATCACCGCATCGTAAGCAGCATAATACGCTGTTGCCGGCTCAGCGGCAGCGGGGCCATATTTTTATACTGATGAATAGAATTTTAGAAAAAAAAATATTGATATCAGGATAAATATCGTCTCATAAATATCATGATATTTATCAAGATATATATCCTGTCAACCTTGCATTATACGCAAGTCAAGCTTTATCTACAACCATCCAAACTTTACTATTTACATTATTTTACATCAACATACCTATGTATATTGACATTTCTCGTTCGGCAATGCGAGGCGCAGTTTAATGACATTATACAGTCCGGGAGTCTGCTACTGATTTTGTTTTGATATTTCGCCGTCGTTTATTATAAGTTATAATGAGATTACTTTTATGTTATAATGTTGCCTCGCCTATTTTAAAGCGAGATTCTTGTTCTGTCAATTTTTAATAAAAATATCCTTTTTTAGAGCTTACCTCAGACTGTTAGCCGAAGTGGAAAAACTAAAAAAACAAATGTCTGCTAACTCTACAACATTGCCTTTGGGCATCGAGTGCTTTATGAACGATAAGGACGTGAAAAGCACCATGAAAAGGGTGGAAATGGAAGCCCTTTGCGCTAGTTTGTTCCAACGTGTAGAAGAAACGTTAAAGCAGTGCCTACATCAGTCAGGTAAGCTGACAAATCGTTAAATTATCCGATATATTTAGTGACCACCCTGATAAGTTTTCGATGGGGTTAATTAGTTGCATAGAGGTCAGTAAAACAGATCGTAGAAATTATTCTCTGTATACTAATTCATTCATCATTTATTTAAGTTATGATAAATAATTATTTAATGACTTAATTATATAGAAACTAATAAACCATAAAAAACTATATAAATAATTTAATTTAGTAAGTAAATATCTTGTTTTTCAAAAATTGTCAATTTTTTAATTCTTCTAATATTTTTGGAAGATATTTGTTTATTCCGTCATATAAGAGCGATTTTAATATAGAAAATATTGACCATTCAAAAAAAAGGAAGTTAATCTAAATCTATTTTAATTGATTGATAAAATCAATAAAAAATGTACAATTAAATCTAAAAAACTCTTTACTTAAAAGTTGCCAATTTTTTAATTCTTCTGATATTTTTTGGAAGATTGTTATATTTCATTATTCCGTATAAAAGCATTACTTGTATAGTTTGATAAAGTTATACATTGTCTGGTTATGGAATGTCTTATTCTTTTGAAGTTTTATGTTTACTTTTTTCTTTTAATATAATAGAGTAAATTGCAGTACACATTTTTAATTTATAAATATTTTGAACTTGTAAATAATTGTTGTATCATCTGCAAAAAGCTTTATATATTATAGGCCTTTTAACTTCAATTTAGAAACGGAATTACTTTCAATTATATAATAGTACTGCATTATTGATCCTTGTGGAACTCCACATAATATTTCATTTTACGAACTTTTTCTTTCCCCAATTTGAACAAATTGTTTACCATAACTTGAATAATTTTGAAGTAATTTGCGTGTATTTTCCCTTATCCCAGTATTATATACTTTTCTTAAAAAATATAAGGATTCATGGCGTTAAAAGCTTTACATTACTTTGTGAGTAAATAGGAAGATGGGTTATTTGTAGCTTAGGTTTCTTCTGTAAGATCAGTTTCAAAGGTAACTCCGCCGTAATCCCCACTACCTGCCCCACTCAGCTCTTCACCTCCTCTCTCCTACAAATGTTGTTAAAGTCGGCTTTCAGTTAACTAGGCGCACGTGACCTCCTGAATCAAATCAGTTGAATCAGAGATTCAAAAATGTTTCAAAATATAAAAATCAATATGGCGGAATATGGACAGCTGATTTTCCATAAAATTGAATGTTAATAGGTTAACAATTAATTTGAAACTATCAGTCATAATAAAAATGACATAATAACAGTGACGGGTCTCGTTCCAAAATTAATTTCCCAGGGGTACGTTCGTGTTGTTGCACACGGTTGACAAAATAGTTTTATATTTCAAAAATGTAATAAGTAAATTGATGGAAAATTAGATAAACAATATACCTACAGTAAAACCTCTGACTGGCGACCACCCTTGGGAATCAAATGTTGGTTCGTAAATAGGGGTGATTGTTTAATAAATAAAAATTAGAACATCAGAATTTGTCTGCATTTTACATTGTATATAATTTTGAATATTTTTGTGTACATTTATTTTAGCACAATTAGGGATGGTTCATCCAAATTTGGTATCAGCTTTTCTCTAGCCCACTTTTCAAAAAGCTCACAATTCATATTATCATGGTAGTCGGCGCTCTTTGATTTAGATGAAAAAATTAAACTAGCTTCCTTTATAAAACCAGTAGATGAGCCAGCATGTAATACTATATAACGTTTTCCCGAACCACAACCTTTTTTCGTTTTACTGATTTCACTTGAGTCGTCTTGCCATGATTTAGACCCACTTCCATTCGAAAATACCCAAGTTTCGTCTAAAAAACTGCTTTTCTAAACTGATTCATAATTTTCAACATATTTTTTCAGAAACTTTACTCGTTCGCTTGCAATTCTTGGTAGTTCGCACAAATATCTTCTGTTGCAGTCCTTTCTATAACGAAATCCTAAGCTTTTAATGAGCGCTGACAATGACCTGAGACCTATTTCCAAAACACCTCGTTCCTTCCAAGCATCTTTCAGAGCTGAAAGCGTTATGTCGACTTGTGATGCATATAAGTCGTATATAACATTCCTTACATCCATTTTTTGACCTTCCTGTAAAGTTTCAATCTTCGTTTTCCTTGATCGTCGTTGCGTTTTCTTCATTGGTATATTTCTACTACTTTCATGAACAATCCTCTGTAGTGATCTTAAACTTAGTTTTAGTGCTTCCGATACTTTCTCTTTAATAGACTTGGGATTTAATAACTCGCCGGTTTCAGTAGCCTTTTCTTCTTCATTTTAAAAATAATCTATTAAATTGAGAACCATTTTTTTTGCCTGGGGATGCAGAAAACCTGCAAACCGATTTGTACTCGACATTTTATGTCACAATATTTTTAATAATGACACATTTGTCAAAACTAGGGAGCTTATTCACGACATTATATAATACGGTAGTTTCTTCGAAACATTTTAATAATTACTGAAAATTAGATGTGCTTCTCTCTTCTCTCTCAGATTAATAAATAACCAATAGGTTTATCGCGTTTATATTACGGATGTCTTTATAATGCTGTTTTAACCTTGGTTTGAGCAAGACAACACTATATAAGTTTCTCTATGATAAGTTCATAACGCGCCTAGTTAAGTGGAAGCCGACTATAACACATTTTAATATCGTTTATAAATGACATGTGTCATCTATAGGCACCAAATCATTTGGATCTACCACCTGACAGTGCATCACCCGATATATGATTTTAAATATAACGGTAATTTCTAATTATCAATTATTTCAGGTCTCAGTCTAAGTGACATCTACTCTGTGGAAATTGTCGGGGGCTCATCTAGAATCCCAGCTATCAAACAGCTCATAGAGAAGGTTTTCCACCAACAGCCGAGCACGACGCTGAATCAGGACGAAGCAGTCGCCCGTGGGTGTGCCTTGCAATGCGCCATGCTGTCTCCGGCGGTGCGAGTACGCGATTTCAGTGTCACAGACGTTCAAGTAAGTATACTGGGTAGGGCTGACCGATATTAAAATTCGAATATCAAATATATATTTAAAAAAATATCGATATATCGATAAATATAGATATGTTATTTTTTAAATATCGTTATTCGATATATCGATATATCGAATTTTTGCCCAGCCCTACTTATATCAAATTAGTGTTATGCAATATTAAATATCAATGTGTGTTATTGATACACTGACATTTAAGTATATTATACCAAAAGATTGACTTTATTAAACAGAAGACACATGTATAATAAAAACTCATTAGTGACAGTCAAAAATGACATTAAGGTGGGAGTATCAACATGCTTGCAAACCTATAACCTATTTCGCGTAGATTTATTTATGTTTTCTAGCTTTTCTACAAAATTTAAAGAAAATCAGTATCGACTTGATATTCTATAGGTAATAATTGACATATTTAATAAATATCAAGGAATTTCATAACTTATTTTAGGAGAATTGTATAGCGAAAAATATCGGATAAGATTTTTTTTTAACATTATTATGTCATTGTCACTCATTGTTCTTTCACTATACAATTCTCCCAAAATTAGCAATGAAATAAATTGATATTTTTGTAATATATATCAGACACTACCTAAATAATGTACCGACGATATTGATTTTCTTTAAATGTCAGTTATTAAAATAATAAACTCAAAAAATCAACGCGAAATAGGTTATAGGTTGGCAATAGATTGAATGACGTTGAGAATTCAACCTTAAACACTAAACAAATCAGGTAAAGGCGTAAATAAAGGATAAAAACAATAATGATTATCGAATTCTTCCCTCCTTTTATTATCAATGATATTCATCCAAATATTTACTCGACATTCTTACACCAACATCAAAAAATCGATGTGATCGCATATATCGATAATATCAATAAATATCGATATTTTATTTTTTAAATATCGTTATTGGATGTATCGAATTTTTGTCCAGCCCTAATACTGAGGTCTTCCAGCGGCTGTATCTCGGGAAGTATTGGTCATAAATTTTCGGCAATTTTATTTTTAGGTAAACCGACAAAAAGAAAACACTGGAAATTATTTCAAAAGTTCTACGGTTGCCGCTAGAGGGCGTAACTGACGACAAAATTTAAATTATTTTACCCCATTAAGGTACTGTTTTGATATCGGGAATAGAAAACTTATCCATTCTTGCGGCAGTTGGTCTTAAGAATTTTTTTCGTATTTCCAATAATAAGGGAGAGGGAAGCTGGTTGGGCAGGTTGTGAAATAGAAGGTAAACAATGTGAAGACGAAATAATTTCGCCATGGTGCATTTGTCACAAGTGTATTTTCTGCAAGTCATGATTTATTTCACTTAGTTATTGGAAAAGAGAAACAAAATGCATTGACGAAATAAATCGTATCATGTAATTTAGTAATTTAGCTTTATATTTTTAACGCGCTCTCAATTTATTTACATTTGAAAAAAAAAATTATTTTACAAAAAAATAAAATTGAAAATATTTTCAAAATTATACTTATTTCTTTTTTTAATTGAATTGACTAGTAAAATGGAAATAATGTGACAACTTTACGGCTTTTCAAAAGATGCAGGAATTTCACTAAAAGCAATTTTAACAAGATAAAAGGTATCATAATCATAATACACGTCATAAAAGTGAAATAACCATAAAACCTAAAATAAATAAGTCCCATGGGACAAAAAAATTTCAAATATTTATGTTTTTATTTAAACGATTATTTACCAACAAAAATTAAAAAATTGATTTATTTTAAAAAAATTAAAGTCGAAATAAAAACATGGATATTAAAAACAGACAATTTGATAATATTTTTAGAAATGCTTTAATTAATTAATATTGGTCTGAATAATTTATATAAGTAATATTTTTTACTTAAAAATTATAAATTAATAATTTTATTATAGGTAAAAAAACTGCGTTTATACTATAAATTAACATTTTTACTTTAAGGTGGCATCCTCAACGTCATTTAATCCATTACCTTTCATTTTACCTTACATTTCGCGTTGCTTTTTTTAGTTTATTATTAGATTAACTAACATTTAAATAAAATAAATATCGTCGGTACAATATTTAGGTAATATCTGACATATAACAAAAATATCTATTCATTTTATTGCTAATTTTGGGATAATTGTATGGTGAAAGAACAATGACATAATAATGTTAAAAAAAATCTTACCCGATATTTTTCGCTATACAATTATTCTCCTAAAATATTTATTATTTAATATGTCAATTATTACCTATAAAATATGAAGACGATAATGATTTTATTTAAATTTTGTGTAAAAGCTAGAAAAATTAAATAAATATACGCGAAATAGGTTATAGGTTGGCAAGCATGTTGATACTCCCACCTTAAAACTTAATTTTTTATGCATATTTATGATTTATGATTTTACATACTAAAACAAAAAATAGGATTTGCCCCTAACAAGCTCAGCTTCAGGGGATTGAAGAATAAGTTTATAGAAGACAATATAAACATATTTATTATATTATTAAATTTTAAATAATATTATAATTATTATCTCCAGAACGCGAGATATTATTCTGTTTCAAAATGGAGTCGGACACAATTTCTAGTATTGGGTTTCTATAATGTTTCGTATATTATGTAGCTATAATTAATAGATACATTATTGAAACAGAAACACTGTTTCGATTATGTATCGAAAATAATGCGAAACAAATGTAGCTAATGTTTGTTTGAAGGTGGTAGACAATGAAGTAATATCAAAAAAATTACCTTGTCGGACTTCCATTGTCTTTATTTTGTTACTTAACACAACGTTTCGGTTAGTTAGTATCTCTAACCGTTTTCAAGTGTAAACTAAATTATAATTCTAAGGCTACTGTCTTAAATACTATCCATGTGCAATGAAGCTTGATGACTCCGCCTACGTGCTTATTGGAGTGTGAAGTTTGAGCTGTTGGTTTTGGACAAGAAGTTTGCCGCTGGATGGAGTGATGGAACTATTGGAGTGCTGTTTACGTAGTTCCTACTTTCAAGTAAAAGATAGGTTCTATGCCCAGGATGACGGTCTTCCAATGGGTTCATCTCTCTCTCCGGTGGTGGCTAACCTGTACATGGAATGGTTCGAGTCACACGCTATTGACACTGCCAAGATTAAACCTAAACTTTGGCTTAGATATGTTGATGATACCTTTATTATCTGGACAGACAGCAACGAAGAGCTGATACGGTTTTTGGAACATATTAATAGTATAAGACAATCCATTAAATTTACCATGGAAACAGAAAAACATTCCACTCTACCTTTTCTCGATGTTCTCGTCAAACGAAGTGCTGATAACATAAAAACTTCAGTATACAGAAAACCCACTCACACCGGGCAATACCTTAATCACGGATCGAATCATTCAAACTCCATAAAACAGGGCATAATTCAAACACTTTATCACAGAGCATCTAACATTTGCAACAATCCGGAAGACCTAAATATTGAAATTTCAAACATCAAAAGAGATTTAAAACAAAATGGTTACCCTGAAACGTTTGTAACTAATACCATCTCAAAATTTAAAAATCGCGAAGTAAAAACTAATACAGAAGCTAGAGAGGAGCAAACATTTCTTACAATACCTTATGTCAAGGGGATTTCTGAAAAGATTAGAAGAATAACCAAAAACTATAATATCAAAACAGCCTTTAAATCCGGAAATACGCTCAGAAGCCTTCTTACAAAAGTAAAACCCCCCAGTAATGAAAACACAAAAAATTGTATCTATCAAATCCCTTGCGAGTGTGGCGAATCGTACATTGGAGAAACAAAAAGACCTCTTCCCGTACGAGTTAAAGAACATCTGAAACATACTCAAAGAGGTGAAACTTCGAGATCAGGTATAGCGGAACATGTATGGACTAATCAACATAATATACAGTGGTCAGAAGCCAGGGTTTTGGACACGGAACAGCACTGGAAAAAACGAAAATTCAAGGAAGCAGCTTTTATGAATCAAAATACACATATATTCAGTAAACCAAGTATAGATATCCCCAATATCTGGAAGCCACTTCTTGTCCAAAACCAACAGCTCAAACTTCACACTCCAATAAGCACGTAGGCGGAGTCATCAAGCTTCATTGCACATGGATAGTATTTAAGACAGTAGCCTTAGAATTATAATTTAGTTTACACTTGAAAACGGTTAGAGATACTAACTAACCGAAACGTTGTGTTAAGTAACAAAATAAAGACAATGGAAGTCCGACAAGGTAATTTTTTTTTTTTTTTTTGAAATGTAGCTAAAGTAAAAACGACTTACATAACCTAAAACAAGAAGAACCCACAGAAATATTTAACACGTTGACAACTTTTAAAACGCGGCCTATTAGACCATGATGCAATTTGTCGCACGCGCCAACTAGGTCCATTGGACCGAGATCATTTTTAGTTCCCCAGGGCCAACGGTCTGTTCTCATCGGGGAATATTCGCTGTGATAGACCGAGCTGGCGCATGGGACAAGTTTGCACCACTCGGTGAGAAATTCTGAGTCCGCAAAGCGATTTCCCAGCGAGTGCCCTTTTAATTTGTTCTACTTTATGCAATGTCACAAGCGGCCTCTCGGACTTTTTGTTTTGGCATGGCGTCATGAACAAAAAAGCGAATATGGCTTCGGCAGTCGACGTGTTAAAAATATTAAAAAATTAAACATATTCAAAAAACCAAACTGAAAACAATTTAAAAACTATAGTTATTTAGGGTAGATATTAAAATCCTCTTTTCATTTTAAAAATAGGTTATTGTAATTATGATTTGTTCCGATCAAGGAGCAGGTAGTGAGTGTGATGTGTGTATGTTGGTTAAAGTTTCGAAAATTATTTTCTTCACAAGTTTCGTAAATGAAAGGATACTATTGTTTACTAAACGTTTCGAGGCAGAAAAATACCAATTTGTTTCGCTTCACTTAAATCGAAAATGTGTCGCTTCAATTTGGGAACGCATACATAACTTGTTAAATGTATTGACACTGTGGTTTGTAAAGTTTTTCGAAAGAAACAGTTAAAAAATATTTAACAGAATTCGAAAATGTGTCGAAAAAGTTTCGTAACACATTTTATGCGCGACACAATTTTGATATTGGAGTCGAAAATGTTTTGAAACGTTTCTCAGCAAAATTTTTTTGTCAATTTGTGTCTCAACATGCTACTTTGGTTATACATAGCGCCCTCTATAAAACAAAATACGAATTAGCGACCATTAAGCATGAAATTATCTTTCAAACTATAGTCCTAATTTATTAAAATTGCATAAAAGATGTGGAAGACACGGTAATTTTAATAATAACTTATTTACTATATATTATTGGAGATACAAAAAAAATCCTTAGGACCAAACAGCCTCAAGAATGAATAGGCTTTTCGTTCATAATACCACAACAGTACCTTATTTTTAAAAATAACTAAAATTTTGTATTTTGTCTCGTCAGTTCCGCCCTCTAGCGGCAATCATATATACCAAAAAAAATTTTGGAAAATGTATGACCAATACTTTCCGAAATACAGCCGCTGTATTCGGTATATCCACCAATAATAGATGAATTTAAATGTAGAGTAGATATAATAATTATTCTTATAACTATTTTATTTTCAGAACTATCCAATTCACCTAGCATGGGAAGCCAGTCCTGGGGGCGAATCCGCAGGAGATATGGAAGTATTTCCTGTTAACCATGCTGTACCATTCTCAAAGATGTTGACCTTCTATAGAACCGAAGCATTTTCAATTAAATCATTTTATAGCGGTCATATACCTTACCCAGATCCTAACATTGGTACGTCCATATACAAATTAATTTACAATAATTCCGTATTATGCTAAGATATTTTAATAGATTGCTGCTTGCCCATTAATAACAAATATAAAATTATAGTGTTTCTCAGGTTAATTTAATGACATAAAAAAGTATTAAACTCCTAACCATAGGCGTCGCCAACCAAATAATTAAAATGCGTAGGGTATTGTTTTAATTTTGTAAGATGATAATAATATAAGTAAAGGAACTTTAACATAAAAAAGCATTAAACTCCTAATCATAGGCGTCGTATCTCCAAATAATTAAAATGCATAGGGTATAATAATATATTGTTTTAAATTTTTAAAATGATAATACAATATAAATAAAACAATTTTAATAGGTAACACGTTGTAAACGAACATTATTGATTTAAAATGAGTAACAATTGAATTGATGGAATCATAATTTTCAGAAGTAGAATCGTTTTCAGGTTGGATCACTATTGGTGCTATAGGCGATAAACCAGGGATATTCCATTTCTACAGTAACATGAGCTTCGCAATTTTTCCATACATCGCTACTCATGTCGTTAATTACCTGCCGAAATAATCAAAGACAGCTGCGCTTAAAATTAAAATAATACGTTGACATTGAACATGTTAATCTTTGTTTCTCAATTCCGGACTTGTTGCGCTCTCGAAGGCCGACTCCACCGAGCATGTTGACACCAATATAGTTCACCTTGATCTGCTGTTTAAAATAATTGCTAAAAAGCCATTGCTGATAATAAAATTTACCAAGTAAAAACCGTATCTGTCCAAAACCACACAGTTATAAACCAAAATTAAATACGTAAATTATTGCAAATATGTTAAACCACCTACTCCACTGTCCTTTTCCTTAAGAAACTATTAATACCTGACATGACAGTGATGATGGCTTAATTATCTATAATCTTCTATTATCTAGCAGGTAGATAAGAAATATCGTGATTCGCTGAAAATATTCCGCCTTTCTTGTCTAGAACATATAAATTTTCAATTGCGTTCGTCTTAGTATCATTCACAGATTGGGAGACGGTGTTTGAGACGTGCATAAATTATGCACGATTGCCAGTTCTACCAAATTTTCGGGTTTGTTAATCTTAACATAGTATAAAACAAAGTCGCTGTCCCTATATGTGCTTAAATCTTTAAAACTACGCAACGGATTTTGAAGCGTTTTTTTTTTAAGATAGAGTGATTCAAGAGGAAGGTTTTTATGTATAATACATGCATAATATTGTAGAGAAACACTGATAAATTTAGAGGTTTGTTCGGGTTTGTATTTATAAATCTTGACGTGATGGTGAACTCGCCTTATTATCTCAGAGAAAGCGACGTCGTATAATGCCGGGCTGCAACGCAGGCCGGGTACACGCTAGTATAATATATAAGTATACGAGAAACAATTGTTTGTTAATTAGTTGTTTTTTAACAATGAAAACCCTTTTTATCTTAATATTAATTATTTTTTTCTAAATAGTATTTCTTAAGGACTAAAAATCCTATAATAATATTAATGTTCTTCTTTCTTTCACACTCAAAACTTCTTAGTTTTAAGTATATTTGTAAACTAGCTTTCAAAGAGAGTTACTGACTAACAATTGAATGCTGATATAAAAAGAACATTTTTAATAAAAAAAACCTAAAGAATTTAAAAAAATAGATCTGACAACTCTGGTTGTGAGGTCGATCTCTTTGAAGCCTGTTAAACGCTTTTTTATGTCATCAAACTGAGTTTGGATAAATTATACTATAATGTACTATTTCTTACAGGTTCCTGGGTAGTAAAAGACATTCGCCCAGCATCCGACGGCAAACCCCAGAAAGTGAAAGTGAAAGTGCGGATCAATATCCACGGCGTTATGAGCGTGTCAAGCGCGTCCCTAATCGAAGCGAAGGAATCCCCCGAAAACGAATCTCCGGAAAACGAAAAAATGGAAACGAAGACGGCCGAACAGCAGAACGGCGAACAACAGCAGCAGCAACAGCAGCCGGCCGAAAAAGACGCGCCCATGGAGGGGGAGGGGGCGCCGGCGCCTGCAGAGGTAGGGTCCGGCACCAGCTGGACGAAGAAAATTTCGGCCTGGTTCAGCGGGGTACGCATTGCACGTGCCGGCACGCTGGCCTGGCGACTCTAGTTTTGTTCGGTCCACCTGTTTTGTTTCATTTGCTTTAGGTGTTTTTCTTTTGGGTTGTGTGTTGTGTGGAAGGCTCTAGGAGGAATAAAATGGTAAACTGCTATAATTGGGGTTTTAGAATAAATGCTTATTTAAAGGTGATTAAGTAAATTTTTCTGTATGACTAAACAGAACCAATGGAGTGATCAGAATGTGTAGTGCGCGAGAGTAGGTGAGAGAGTTTCTATGCGTCTGTGTGTAAAAGTTTTAATAAATGAGAAAATGCGTTCTTGTTAGCGATAAGAATACCGCTTAGTGAAAGACACATTCCTCATGTTCGTTTGCAATTTGTGAGTGGCATTATTTTTGAGCTTATTTCGCCTTCCTTAGCCTTTCATATGTCTGCTATGTCAGTGAAAGTAGTACAGAAGTTTGTAGCTAAACAACGGGTAACAGACGAGTAGAAGATACATTTTGGTCGATAGACGGTAACAAGTACCGTCCGAGCAAAAATTATTTGCATCAAAGAGGGCTTGGATTAAAAAACGAGGCTTGGTTTAGATCACAATGATATGGGGACGATATATCTAACCAAATCTAGGTTAAAATTTTGTCAAATTCATATTATGACATGATATGCCAAACTAATGAGTAAAGTAGACAAAATTAACAAAGTAAGAATATACAGAAAGAAAAAGAAAAATAATTACATAAATTGCTGAAATTGGCCACCGCCATGCTCCAAGCATAATTTCACACGTCTCTTTATATTTTCAAAAGTGTTGACCAGCATCTCTGGAGAACACAAAATCTGCGGCTTGTATTTTTTGGAATACTTGCACTTTATGAGGAAATAAATTTAGCTGCTTCTTAAGAATAGTCCTGCATGTTCCATAAGATCTTCCCACTTCTTGGGACAGGCGTCTTATACAATTTGTTGGCGTATTTTGCATTATTTCACGATCGTTTGCAACAAGCTCTTCTGTTCTTACAGATGGTCTTCCTGCTCCTTTTTGTGTTGTATAGAACCTGTTTCCCTAAACACAGCCACGGTTCTTTTCAGGCAATG
Source organism: Polydrusus pterygomalis (assembly GCA_963969555.1). Lineage (NCBI taxonomy): Eukaryota > Metazoa > Arthropoda > Insecta > Coleoptera > Curculionidae > Polydrusus > Polydrusus pterygomalis. Next base: position 53,699,896 of record OZ018379.1, read on the forward strand.
ATAAAAATCCCCAACAATAAAAGCAACGTTAGGAAAATGTTCGTGGAAATCGTCCATGCACAAACCCGGATTGTTTTGCCACTCACCATTTACTCTAGCCCCATTTCGAAAATACGCTTCAACCATGAATGTTTTGTGCTGTTCCGTAAAGCCCATTGTGTGAATTGTTCAAGAAATTGGAAAAATTAGCGATGAATAAAACGAATTGTAACGACCGTCAAAGATGACGGAATAACTGATTGATTGTTAATTCAGGTAGTTCCTGACACTTAACAGGTATTAAGCTCTACGGCTAAGCATTACGTCCTTAGATGCAAGGCCCCCTTTGATGCAAATAATTTTTGCTCGCTCGGTAGAGTAACATAGTGCTTTTATTTCTCTAAATTTGAATCCTCAGCTAATTTTAATGAAATATGATCACTAGTAATCTCCCTAGTATTTGAATTACTTCCGGAAATATTTCCGAGAGCATGAATTTTCTTAATTGTAATCCCGAAAATAACAATCTCCGTATTTTTAACAAAAAAAAATCCGTCGTCACGAACCACCGTAACCCTTTAATTTCGTAAATATCTTGCAAAGAGACCACCTTGATACCCTATTCTATCTACCTCTGGCAAAAAGAACAATCAAAAGAGATGTTATGCATGAGCACATTTTAAAAAAATTCACTACACTTAGGCTTATTGCACACTTACACGGCGACCGTCCTAACTGCACCGTTTACGCGATTTACCGCGTTTATGTTGTCCTTGCACACATGCACGGTTTTCGTCAATTTGATTCCATAGTGGTTCGAGTATGGATCATAGACGTGCTGTGGCGATTTTAATGTCTTACAGGCGTATCAAAAAACGAAGAAAGGCACTTATTTATAGAACTTGTGTTGTCCCAAATAACCGGCCTTGCTTCCACCAAAGATATAAGCATATCCATATCCATATCTACTGCCATTGCAAAACATATGATTATGATAAAATATACTAAATAAAACAATGTTCCCGTCAATGAACCAAGAAAATCTCGTAAGCGCGGTACATGTGCAAGCACCAATTAAATCTTAAACTCTATTGGGCACGTCTCTCCGTTAACACGGTAACGGTCGCCGTGAGTTCTAGTGGGGGCTCACGCTGACATCGCGGTGGAACGGAACCGTGTACACGGTGCCGGTGCGTGTGAAAGGTCACATAACATAATATGCTGTCTAATCCCTTAACCGTATAAACGGTGCCGTTAGGACGGTGGCCGTGTAGGTGTGCAACGGGCCTTAGGGAAAGAACGAAGATTTTTGAAATGACACTTCGTTGCTGCACTGTTCTACTTTCATTGACAAAATTATCCTGCTTTGTCATTCGCTTCCCAGCTGTTTTATCGTATTCACAAATGTCTGGTTGCACAAACATTTTAAACAATAATTAACTAACCAGACACTTTGATTGCAACATCGATGACATTGCCAAACAATATTTACTTACAATCAAAGTTGCCTGGTTAGTAAATCAATAATTTAGTTAACCAGGCCACTTTGATTGTGACAAAATACTTTCTGTCAAAGTTGTCTGGTTAGTTAAGTGTTGATTAAAATTCTGCAACCCGACATTTGTGCATACATTTAAACCAATTCAAATTTTAATAATTTTTTTTACGTAAACAAGGCTGCTGTTCTATGTATAGTTTTTGCTCTTTACTACACACATGTCCCAACAGTAATTATTGTTTAAAGGTTAAATGTGCGTTTTTATTTACATAAAATATTTATACAGGGTGATTCACGGTGGATGGTACGTTAGACGTATAATATGACGAACCAGCTGACGAATCGATCTGAAAATTTGGTCATTTACATAAACCGACTTGCTCTATTTATCTAAAAAACTGTTGACGATACAGTGTTGCCACTTCTACCAAACATTCGAGATTTTAAATGGAATACCCTGTATTTTATTTTATTTTCGAACCCCTTTATTAAATAACTTGCTTTACCATTTTCCTATACCTATCTTTTACCGTTTCTAAAATAATAATTAAATTACAATTTTTTTTAACAGAAAACGTTAACTTCAAAAAATGTTGATATTTTTTAACGCTAAAATATTAAGATCCTGAAATTTGTTGGACAGTTAAATAATACCAGAGGGCTTTTAACCCTACTCCCAAATCTTAGTTGCGATATACAGGGTATAGGAAGGATATTGTAAAGCCCACTGGTATTATTTAACTCTCCACGAAAAAAATCAACATTTTTTAAGTTGGCATTTTTTGTCAAAAAAAAATTGGAATTTAATTAGTGTTTTAGAAACGGTAAGAGATAGGTATATGGAAATGTTAAATAAAATTGTAAGGCGGACTATGCAAGCACCGTATAAATTTGATAGCTTTGGTCATTTTTGAGTAAATGTTATAGGTAATGGCGTAATGATGGCCCTTAATTTATGTACTTGTTATTATGGACAAGAGCAGCCTTGTGAGTAGGAAATCTTACTTATTGTTGTTATTTTTAAATTTGAATTTGTTATGCCATTTATCCCATACCACCTTAAAATAAATCATATTTATTATTTTAAAATACCCATGTAAACAAAAGAAAGTTTCTATAAAAGATGGCAAATATAAGGCAACAAAAATTATTCAATTGGAAGCTAATAATCAAATGTCGTAAAACTTTCATAACTTACATTTTGCTTTGCTTATTATTTACATCATTATCAGTCTTCACATTTGTTTTTCCATATTCTTATTATGTTACGAGAGACACTAGAAAAGATCTTCCCAACCATGAATAATATGCCTTTTTTTTGAAATTGTCGTTTTTTCATTATAATCGTCTTTAATATCAACGCTCTTTCGAATAGAAAAACGACTTGATTCCGTTAAAAAAATATTTCGGTTGGTTCCCTGATATGCTTTTTTCATATTTCTACAAAAAAAGACGGGCCGAACCTAATCTGGATTATACGGCGGCCATGGTTAAGCTTTCCAGCAGAATATTGTGTGGCATCTAAATTTTTAAAGAGAAAAATTCAGAATCTGTATACAAAGAATCCAAATGATTTTGAGAAATTGACTGCTATATTCTTATTTTGCAAAACACATCGTTAAACACAAATATTAAACGATTAAAATTTGACACAATTAGAAAAAGTTTGTCACTGTCAACGTTGTTCGGTAACGCAGTTAGTTGTTTCTATTATGGTCAGGTTGATATTTTTTCTAGTTTCCATCGTATCTAACAAAACATATTATAAAGAAACCACTACTACTATTTATTAGTTTCCCTTACCGTCACCAAGGCGGTCTGCAATTTTCCTGTTGAAGGTGGGTGAGATAAGTCCAAAATTAACAAAATTATGCTAACTTGTGTGCGCTGTGTTAGTAATAATTTTCTTGTAAAATTACATCGCAAATTATGGCTTTGAGCTTTTATCAAGTTCAGTTTGACGATAGTTGGTTTAAGTTCAACCAGTCGGCGATCTGGCCGACAACCCGACGCTAAACCTGAATGACATCTCGAGTTTCCTGTTCTTTTCTATTAAAGTTATCGAAACATTGATAACATTACATTTGGCCGTTTAATTGGCAAATTGTGTGTAATGGAATGACGTGTGTCCAAACTTTATGCTCTGGCAGAGTCTCTTTAATTGTTTTTGGAAAAGTTTTCAGACATTCTGGTTGGTTAAAGGCTGTGGTCGGTCGTGTGGCCCAAGCTTCTTGCAGTGCAGTCTCATTGCTTATGGGGCGCCCCAGTCTTGCTAGAAAAGGTTTTTTTTTATAAGGTCTAAAAGTTTACCTCAAAGATTGTCATGCAGGAGGTTGTCACCGCGTTGAATATTTCCGAAGATTTTAAATGTTGCGGGCTTCGTATATGATACCAGATGTGGTTTCGTCCTTTTCGCCGCAAAGTTTGCATTCAATAGGTCCATTGCAAATTCCTATTCGCTTTAGGTGTTTTCTTAAGTTGCCTGTTAACAAGCTAGTCCCCTGTTTTATCTGGGTACGCGTTAAACGTAGTATTCCAGTTCATAGTTTCTTTAAGGGTTTTCCAATGTGGCCCGTGCTTGTGTTTGACCTGGTGTTCTATTGTGATAGATATTGTTTTTGGGTCCATCTGTCTGTCGATAGTTTTTAATCAATGCAATGTATCATTTGTCTAATGACGAAGGTGTTTTTTTTTATATCGAATGGTCTTGTGAAGGTGTAGATCGCGGTTTGCATCTTCAAGTGCTCATTGATGATCCATAGCTCTTTTGTGTCCTATTTTCTCGGGGTGTTGTTTCCATTCCCCGTTTACTTTCAGCTGCAGTTGACTTCCATTCTGATGTGTATATGTCGTAGTCTTATAGTGAAATCCGTATTTTCATGAAGAATCTAGTCATATCATGAAGAGTCGGCATATTGTGTAAAAACATGAGCTCGGTAACTTAAACACAATATGCCTTGCCTTTGTGGAAATTTCACGAAACCGCAATATTTAAAGTTAGGCAGGTTGTAGTATACACAATTCGCCGAAATGCTACGGGCTCTTCTTGAAAAGCCTAGCCAGATTGTGTAGCTTAATGTTTTTACATAATATGCCGACGCTTCATGATATGACTAGATTCTTCATGAAAAGACGGATTTCACTATAAGACTACGACATATATACAGTGTCACCAGTAAAGTCCGCATCATATGGGATTTTTTTTTATTAATAGCTTTATTCAAAATTTGACTTTGGCATTAAGTTCTGCTTCGATTGAGATGAAAATTAACCAAAAAAAAATAGTAGTCACGTGATTCGCATTATCTGTCAAAATTTAATTTTTTCAAAAAATAATTCAAAAATGGGGTTATTTTTGAAAATATCAAAAAAAGTTATTAGAAAAAGTTTTTTTAAATGCAGTTTCTAGCCCACATGCAAAATTTAAGCTGCATAAGATAATTTTGATTTTTTACCTATATTTTGTAAATTGCACCACTTTTGCAAAATAAGACTCAACGCAACCCACATAAAACTTCTTAGTTTTGACAATGCTTTATTTCAGATACATTTTCTTTAAAGTAGTGCCATATTAAATGTGTGTTTTCCTACAAAATCAAAATTGAGCTATTAAAATTTGGTCGCATGTGATGCACAGTTTATTTGTTTTTGACACTGTATAAGGTAACTTCATAAAATAAGTATTTTTGAAAACGTAGTTTGTGTCTGAAAGTAATACACCTTAATGTTAAGACAAAAAAGAACACAGTGTCTTCAGTAAAGTGTTTTTTAAGTGGATAATAAATTTTAGTTTTTTCAACGATTTAATTTAAAACCCCTATATTATAATTTATTATTAAGCTATGTCATAATAACGTTAACGTGTATTACTTTCAGACACAAACTACCTTTTCAAAAGACTTATTTTATGAAGTTACCTTATACAGGGTCAAAAACAAATAAACTTTGCATCACATGCGACCAAATTTTAATAGCCCAATTTTGATTTTGTAGAAAAACAAACATTTAATATGGCGCTACTTTAAAGAAAATGTATCTGAAATAAGGCATTGTCAAAACTAAGAAGTTTTATGTAGGTTGCGTTGAGTCTTATTTTGCAAAAGTGGTGCAATTTACAAAATATAGGTAAAAAATCAAAATTATCTTATGCAGCTTAAATTTTGCATGTGGGCTAGAAACTGCATTAAAAAAAACTTTTTCCAATAATTTTTTTCGATATTTTCAGAAATAACCTCACTTTTGAATTATTTTTTGGAAAAAATTAAAATTTTACAGATAATGCGAATCACGTGACTACTATTTTTTTGCTTAATTTTCATCTCGATCGAAGCAGACCTTGATGCCAAAGTCAAATTTCGAATAAAGCTATTAATAAAAAAAATCCCATATGATGCGGACTTTATTGATGACACTGTATAGGGGAATTAGTTCTGTTATGATTTCCATTGCTGCGGTGAGAGTACTACTTATTGCACCGCTGATAGACAAGCAAGCCAGGGTCTGACTATTTAGTTTGGGTGGCTGTCTTTTTAATTGTTTTTGAAAAATATTTGTGACACTAGGACAATTTTTGTTATTGGGATATATTTTCAAAAGCTTCTAAATTAGAATTTTAGCGCTAAAATATACACACCATCACATTTGGTTATCGGGTTCAAACATTATTACTTGTAAGCCCTTTGTGAATAAATCTATCCCTTTAAGTATGTTCGTCGAATTTTAATTGTTACATTTTCTGTCTTCAACTGTAAAACGCTAGGGTCCTCATTATTTTTTTGTTAATCAAACAATTTGGCATGTGGTCTACGCCACAGTAAACATAATTCTGAAATTTTTTAGGATGGCGAAAAGGACAAAAAGAAAAAACTAGTCAAAAGCGTGGAACTACCCATCGAAGCCCTGACCTTCGGATTTTCCAATGTAGAAATTAACAAGTACACAGAACAGGAGTTCAAGATGATTGCATCTGACAAACAAGAAAAGGAACGCGCTGATTCGCGCAACGCTCTAGAAGAATACGTTTATGAGCTGAGGAGTAAAGTTTCAACGGAGGAAGAGCTCGCCCCTTACATATTGGAGGATGACAGAGATCAACTCGTGCGGCAGTTGGATGATATGGAGAATTGGTTGTATGAGGAAGGGGAGGATTGTAATAAACAGGTAATTAAGGACTGTGCATTAAATTATTTTTCCAAAAATTCGATATTGCGGGATACAATTTGGGCAAAAATGGGTTTGATTAAATTTGCTTTTTAATAATTAAAGATGGCGAATTTAATATGGCGGACTAACTACTTATATTCTTAAATGATATGGAAGCAAAATGCTGTGTACAGTATCTGGTTAACAATTTTTCTTTATTAGTTACAATGACCAAAAAAAGTATCTGCATTGTTATTTTTCTGTGGTCAACTAAAAAATTATAAACAATAAAAAAAAATAATATACCATATAGATATCTATTTTATGGTTTCACATCTTGTTTTTGAGGGGAAAATAGTTGTTTATGCAACTAGTACGTTTTTTTTTTTTATGATCAAGCACAAGCACTATAAGAAAAATCCTTTAATGCGCTCTGGGAGCGGTGCGTGTGCGAAGAAAGCGATTCACGTTTTTCTTGAACCGTTGGAGGTTATATTCGGTTGGAAACACGGTCTCAGAAAGGCCGTTCCACAAAGATGACGTCCTCCAAATGAAAGAGTTCTGAAACAATGATGTTCGGGGTGTACTAAGTTGAACCACATAGGGATGGGCGGCAGTGGTTCGTCGTGTGTTTCTGCTATGTATTGCTCTAGGTGACATCGAGCGGGCAATATCTGTCGAACACTTGCCATGGAAATATCTGTAGAAGAGAGTCAAATCACCAACCTGTCTTCGATGTTCTAAGCTGTCGAGGTTCTTAGTCAGCGCGTGGTCGCCGATTAGTCGAACGGCTCTCCTTTGGATGGAATCCAACAACCGAAGGGTATGCTTAGGTGCAGAACTCCAGATATGAGAGCAGTATTCCAGTGATGGTCGAATCTGGGCTTTACCCAACTAGTAATTTTAGTCGCCGCTACGTAACCTCGACTAGATAAAGAACTTTAAAGTTAGTGTTACTAGTATCGGGAACCGTTTAGGCACCGTTTCTTCACCACGTTGTTACCAAAATGGGGAAAGATTTTGCAGTAACGTTTACGTGCCTGTATCGTTACCGGAACTGTAAAATTTACGTTGCGAGACCGTTTCAGGAACGTCGCGAAACCGTAAATGTATGGTAATTTCAACCAAAATGGGACTTTTACCCATCATGCTTTTTAAACCTTGAAGATATTTATTTGGTCTCTCTTTCTTTCAACTAAAATAATGTATCTTGTGTTTGCGTCTCTAAATAATATATTTTATCAACTTCACAATATGTCACTTTATATTTTTTGTTTACCTTATCATTTAAAATAATATATCAATATTTAGGCTTTATTTTTCGTAAAACAAAAACGCATAAAATTTTTTTGTGAAAATTAATTATGATAAATCTGAAAATAACAACACCCACTCAAAATAAAGCCGCATAAAGAAAAAAATACTTAAAATAGAAGAAATGCTAAAATATAAAAATATTTATTTTAAAGAGTTAGCAGTTTTAAAAGGTCTCTAATGATTAGAAACCATAAAAAATAAAGGTTTTTGTTATTAAACAGATAATATAGGACGTATATTGTGTACTTTTACGCAAATTAAAATGTTTCCACAAATGGCGTCCCAATTTTTCTATAAAACATGGCGGAATATTACCTCTAATTCGTTAAAGTAGAATTTACTTATGCATAAGTAGCGAGTTCACAAAAAATTCTACTTTACAGTTTATTTTATTTTATAGTAGAATTTGTTACCTAAAAATCCAAATTTTTGTTACTCTGTGGTAACAAACACGGAGGCGCTACCTAGAAATTATCCTTTGAAGTTATCGTTACATTAAAGTTCCTATTTGGAACTTTAAAGTAATAATTCGTCAGTTTTGGAACTTCGTAGTTATTTCCGTTACTTCTTTAAATTATGCCGAACCCGAGTACGTGCACTTGACAGGAGCCCTGTCGGGTTTTTAGCCGCGCTTCTTTAAAGGTCCGCTCGAAACTAACCTTAAAATTAATTGTGTGTTGTCTGTGTGAGTAAACATGGCTTGTTTTAAAATTGTGGCAACGAAGGAAAAGCGGGGGGTATAATTTTACCGCTGTCCCACAACACTCACAACAAAAAAAAACAAAACTATTTTCTGGCCAGAGCATCTCGCCCAATCTCACAGGGAACTCTTAAGGCAAGATGCCAGCAGTGTTATTTATTAAGTTCTCACTTTTCTATAAAATGTAGAAGAATGACAATATGTTCGTTCTCCAATTATTTTTCGTCTAGCTTCCATTATCGTGCACTTTTTTACTGCTTCAGTATACTACACGCGTACTGCTAAGAACTAAATTTATATTGAAAAGGAAATGTGTCCTGTATAAGATTTACTGTGATTTACGGTAAAAGTTACTTTAAAGTAATTTGGTCTTGTAGCCACTACTATAAGGTAATTTTTAAATAATTTAAAAGGTCAATATTATTTTATAGTAAGAAAACACAGAAATGCTTACGAATCGGTTACTTTACAATGTTACATAGAAGTGGCTAACTGTATGGTATTTTTATTGTCCCTATGTGGTTGTGGGTACCTTTAAAAACACTTTGTAGTCACGCCTACTTTAAAGTCACATTTTTGTCGTTATAGCGACAATTATTTTTTACTTTAAAGTTTTGGTGTTATACAAGTAGCTAAACCTTGACGCGACACGGTTCTAGCAACCCTGAAACTTACCACAAAGTAATGGCCCTATATGGTCACAAAATCAGGTAGGTGTTACGCAAATTCCACTAATTTTTCCGACTTACTAGAGGCTTAAACTTCATAGTAAGTTATTTGGTATCAATTACTATTTTTTTTACCTAAACATAGTAACAGTGTCAATCAGTGACGGTTTCTATAACTTTGATGCTAGTTGGGGGGTGTTAAGATTAAATTTTATTTGCAGTTTTTTTGCAATACCTTTTGCCACGCTCATAATATTTTGACGAAATCTCGTGGGATGAGGAATACAAATTTGCCCACCGTTTTTTCGCCTTTTGTAGAGAGCGCCACATAGGAGCCTATACTTTAATTTGAATGGTCCCAACTTTTTGTCCTACACTGTATGCGCGTTTTGACTGAATATTTTTATTCGCCTAACCTTTTGACATAAAAAAGGTATACTACTTTTGTTTCGATAAATGTTTAAATAAATAACAGTTTTTGAGACGCTGAAATAACATCGCTTGCATGTGATAAATACGAAATCATTTTAATTTATTTTCAACCTTAAATATAGCATAGCACAGGAAGGAATATTCCATGGAGTTCGTCGGACTTTTTTAAGAAGAATTAATTTATGCATTGAAGAGGATGGACGTCACTTTAAACCTTTGATTTGAATGTTTAATTTATTGTTCTGGTAACTTATGTATTTTAAAACTGCAAATAAAATTTAACTTTTACACCGTGAAACTCCGTTAATTATCAATTTTTGAAAAAACGTTATAGGAAAAGATAGCATTAATTTATTTTCGGTCTTGAATTATCCCCTAAATTTTTTGCTTATCATTTCCGGACACCCTATATAGCTCACTTAGTAATTAAGTTAGAATTCTGATATTTTGCCATCAAAAATAACGTAAAACCCGAAAATAGCGAAGAAAATATGATAAATAACAATTCTATGAATTTTTTTTTAAAAATCCAGAAATTCCGAATTTTTTGGTCGGGTTTAACATTTTCCTTAATACGTCCCTTATTATCGCTTTTAGAATAGAAATCAATATAACCTTTTATCTGGACAATAGAAAAAGGCAACTTTTTTATTTGAAGAGTTTCTATCTAAGTTTTATCAGACCTGATACCTTTATCTTGTGGCGCATTTCATGAAAATATTTATTTTCATACAGTGTGTTCCAAAAAAGTGTGACGTCCTAAGGATGTATTTTTTTAGATTACATGCCATATGTTTTCTTACTTATTTTTATGTGCCTCCTATAGTTACCTACATACTCCTAAGATTTTATTGAAATCGATTCAGTATTATAGGCGAAAAAAAAATAAAAACTAAAAAATATCAGTTTTGCACCACTGGTTTTAAAAATTAATAAAAAATAAAAATAATACCTCGTTAATAAAATTATACAAAAGTACTTAGAATTTGTAGAAATCTTGTTGAATGATAAGATTTATTTAGTTGAATAATCACAGCCGCTGTTATATGATCTGAAATTATATCATAATATCTTAAATTTTAGGTATACATTGATAAGTTGGCCGAACTGAAATCAAAAGGCGAGCCAGTCCAACAACGTAAAATCGAATGTGAACTCCGGCCAGCTATAATTGAAGACTATGCAAGGTCACTACAGCTTTGTATGAAGGCATTGGAACTGATCAGGTAAGAAAATTATTCACAATGACAATACCATCCCACACAGCCTTATTCCCTAATGGCCATTTGCACCATTTTTATATTAAGGTAGAATTCTCAACGTCATTCAATCTATTGCCAACCTATAACCTATTTCGCGTTGATTTTTTGAGTTTATTATTTTAATAACTAACATTTAAAGAAAATCAATATCGTCGTTACGTTATTTAGGTAATATCTGATATATTACAAAAATATCAATTTATTTTATTGCTAATTTTGGGAGAATTGTATAGTGAAAGAACAATGAGTGACAATGACATAATAATGTTAAAAAAAATCTTACCCGATATTTTTCGCTATACAATTCTCCTAAAATAAGTTATGAAATTCCTTGATATTTATTAAATATGTCAATTGTTACCTATAGAATATCAAGTCGATACTGATTTTTTTAAAATTTTGTATACAAGCTAGAAAACATAAATAAATCTACGCTAAATAGGTTATAGGTTGGCAAGCATGTTGATACTCCTACCTTAAGTCTGATTTAACTAAGCCCGACTTATTTATAAGCCTGACTTTGGTTACATTTCATTTGCACCGGGAGTGCTATTAATTTTAAATTGTAGACTTTAGTAAGCCTTGCATTCTCATGGCAACACCGTTAATATCTAGGAAATTTCTTTTTGTATGGCTGGCGGCCTGCTTCGGTGCTAACATAGCGTTACTTTTTGTGACTTTTTTGACATGTCTGTGATTTGACTGATTTGTTTTACATATTTTTGGATTATCATCGTTTTGTCGAATTTTTGAGTAATTGTGAACATTTCTACATTGTAACGTTTCTTGTTGTGTAGGTTTTCAAATTTCAATAGTGCACAAAAGTAAATATGGCAGATGAACATAAGAAAAAGAGAGGAATTCGTACCGCAAACTATACCCCACAAGAAAAAGAACTGCTTTTAAATGCACTAAACAACTATAAACATATTATTGAGTATATACCTATATATTAGGAGTTGGTTTATTGGGGAAACACTGTCATTGCTATTAAAAGATCACAAGGACTAACATTAGAATGCTAAGTTATTAGACTGGATGAGTTCATATAATAATATAAACTTTTAGTAGGAAAGTATTTGACAGTAATTCACAAGATTTAACTAAATATATATTATTTCATTGAAAAAGCCTAAATAAGTCTCAGTACCGATCATGGGGATATTCCAGATGAATTTCAATTTCTGCAAGTGCAGCAAGTACTATTGCTTTCCTAAACCTAAACCTTTGAAAAAATTGCAGCTCATCAAAATCTTCAAAATAATTACTCCTAAGATATCTTCTTCTTGGAAACCCAAAATCGATAATATCTAGGACCTCTAAATCGTCTTCAAAAATGTTATCTTCAAACACAAAGTCCATCATTGCATCCATAATTCTATTAATCAATATACTTTTACCGCTTTTTTTGACAAGCTTCAAAATACGCACGCGCACGTGTCGACTTAAAGTTAAGTCAGCGTTAATCCTAGAAATAGGAGGGATTAAATTAAAGTCGGGCTTAAGAACAAAGCTCGGCCTTGCAACAACGGTGCAAACCAATTAAAGAGTTAAGTCTGTGTTAGACTAGGCTTAGTGGTAATCCCGACTTAGTGCTTACGGTGCAAATGGCCAAAACAGGTCTAAATTAAAACAGTCTTAAATTGACAGTTCAGTTCAGTTCATTTAAATTGAAACTTGCTCCTGGTGTTTTCATCACCTGCGGAAATCCGTCACTCTAGCTGTAATCGTCAAATACTGTGGTACGACCCTGTCTACGTTGTGTTTATATTTAGGTTCTTTTAAAGTTTGGTACAATGGTAAAAGGTTGTCAGGTTTAAGATTTTTTGGCTTTAATCTTATTGTGACGGTTTCCCTATGATGCGGTATATTTCAGTGCCAGTAAATAATGAAAATTTAAGAGGTTTTTAAAAACAATCGATCTATTATAAAAGCACTTTGACCATATACAATTTATGAACAATTTACTCAGATATCCCGTAATAAAATACAGAATAAAAACCCTAATTATTACATGTCATAAAACTTAGTGTAAGATGGTTTGTCTCCCATAATTTAGCCCATTTGTACCAACATCTGTCTGCAACAGAATGGTGATACCTCTCTCAGATATTACCTATTAATATGTCTGCGACAATAATAAGTAATGTTTTACCTTTTGTTACCAGTTACGTCTGCAACTGTAATGGTGACACTTTACCTCCCACAAATACTCACTTTCTTTTATAATTACCTTTGGTCTGCGACCACACTCTGTTTTAATTGGTTCCCTGTTAATCTGCAATTTATTTTGTTACATGTCACCCCATTTTCGTGTACGTATTATTAACATTATTTGTCATTTCAGTTACCTAGTATTCTAGATTGACGTACACGTTTGGTATAAAGGTACTATGTAGTTTAGAGGAAAGCCGAGCGACTGAAGGCCTTCAGTAGGGGACACACAAGTCATATCCTACTGTTGGACATTTCAAACATATAATTTATAAAAGTGTAATAAAACTTAGGAGCTCGCCCACTTTCCGCATGTGTCACTTTTCTTCTCAAGTGGGCGTTGTTTTTCATATTGTCGCCATAAGGATACCAATCCTGACCGACAATATTACCAGAAAGCCGAACGACTGAGGTTCTATACAGCAGTGACCACACAAGACTTTCCTTCTGCCGGACATTATTTTTAGGAAAAACCCATCACACCGTTTTATGTACACAAATTATAAATTAACGTTCTACCGTCAACATCATACCAAATAATTATAACCCTTTTGATAACTTCACTTATACAGGGTGACGCGGATCTAAATGAACATACTTCAACACAAGACAAAGAATACCTTGGGGGTTCTTAATCACCCATCTTTGATAGTTCAATTGTCGATAGTTAATAAGATACAGGGTATTTTATGAACTTCAGCAATTTTTTGTTCTTGTCATATTTTTTAATGCACTCCGTATAAAATTTTCATATTGGGTCAACATATGTAACCTATCTGTCGCTTAAAATTGCAGTATCAGAAAATTTTAAATTCCAGGCCCGTATTAAAAAAAGTTGACATTTTTAATTTTTACATTTTTAACACCCTGTAGATCAATTTTTTCAAAATATTATTTTTTTATTGGAAAGAGCATAAAGAATTTACCCTAACGGCATAATTTTCAAAGTTCCCGCACCCATCACTTGATTAGAATAAATGGTTGTTTTGTAAAATATTTCAAAATGGTGCATATTTGGAAATTAGAAATTAAGAAAATAACAATAAAAAAGCAAAAACTGCTTCCGAAGTAAAAAAGTAAATGTACTAAACGTTTAATAGTTTTAACGAGACTAAATTTTAGGGAACAACACAACAACAAATAACAAAGTAATAATAATAATAACAAAACTGCAAGTTAAAATCGACTGCTTAAAATCTAATACATAGAAAAAGTTTTAGCAAGAATTAATTTTAAGAGCACTTTAGCAGAACACTGTTATTTAAGAAGCTGTTCAAAATGCCCTCCATTGGCTTGTTCACATCTTCGTCTTCTGATGTTTAAATTTGACACTGCTTTTCTAATTGCGTCTGGGTTATTTTTTATTTCCTGAAAAGCATTAATAATTCGTTGCAAAAGCTGCTCCCGCGTGTTGATTTCTTCTAAATAAACCAAATTTTTCATATTCCCCCAGAAAAAAAAATCCAAAGGATTAAAGTCCGGCGACCTGGCTGGCCATAAATGGGGCCCTCCACGGCCTATCCATCTGTTAGGAAACGTAATATTTAAAAATTCAGATACAACCCTTGCAAAATGTGGTGGGGCTCCATCATGTTGAAAAAAGAGCCCTCTCACGTTAGCATTTTCATTCTGCATAAGTCCTGGCAAAATGTTTTGTAAAAAATTTAAATATTGATTTCCATCTAATCTTTCAGCAAAAAAGTGCGGCCCAATTAATTTATTATTTATTATACCCGCCCAAACGTTTATGGAAAATTTGTGCTGCGAATGCGATTGTCTGATGGCATGTGGATTTTCTAACGACCATACATGGGAATTCCTTGAATTATTTACACCATCTCTGGTAAATTGTGCTTCATCGGTCCAGAGGATTCGATAAAGACTCCTTTGGTGTCTACTGAGCCACTGGCAAAAGAGTAACCGGTTTGCATAATCGCCAGGTTCCAATCTTTGAACTTCTTGAACATGAAACGGATGCAAGCCTTCCTTTTGCAGTGTTACATTAACTCTTTTTTGCGGGATTCCTAGACGTGTCGCAATTTTTCGAGTAGATGTTTTGGGATTATCTTCAACAAGATTTAAGATATCTTCTTCCTCCTGAACTGGATGTCGTATTGGTTGATCAATATTATTGTCATTGGGAAAATGTCCATGTTCTCCAGCAAATAAAAATACATTTGCAAATGTTTTGTGATATGGACATCTTCTACCCGGAAATCGCCTACGATATTCCCGAACAGCAGCTCTTCCATTACCGTTACAAAAACCGTATACAAAAATAATGTCGGCATATTCAGCATTTGAAAATTGGTAAGGCATCTTCAACAGAAAATTGCAATAATTGTTAACCGAATACTAACAAAGGTCAGACAACTGTCACATATCTGATAGTGACTTGAATTGTTGCTATGGAACAGTAACTCGATAGTCTTTGGTTTGTTTTTAAATGAGGCAAAGCCTACTTTACAAAGTTTGAAATTTCTGACTGTAATTTACGATTTTTTGTCGATGTCTAAAAAGCAATCATTATCTTGCAGTTTTGTTATTATTATTATTACTTTGTTATTTGTTGTTGTGTTGTTCCCTAAAATTTAGTCTCGTTAAAACTATTAAACGTTTAGTACATTTATTTTTTTACTTCGGAAGCAGTTTTTGCTTTTTTATTGTTATTTTCTTAATTTCTAATTTCCAAATATGCACCATTTTGAAATTTTTTACAAAACAACCATTTATTCTAATCAAGTGATGGGTGCGGGAACTTTGAAAATTATGCCGTTAGGGTCAATTCTTTATGCTCTTTCCAATAAAAAAATAATATTTTGAAAAAATTGATCTACAGGGTGTTAAAAATGTAAAAATTGAAAATGTCAACTTTTTTTAATACGGGCCTGGAATTTAAAATTTTCTGATACTGCAATTTTAAGCGACAGATAGGTTACAGATGTTGACCCAATATGAAAATTTTATACGGAGTGCATTAAAAAATATGACAAGAACAAAAAATTGCTGAAGTTCATAAAATACCCTGTATCTTATTAACTATCGACAATTGAACTATCAAAGATGGGTGATTAAGAACCCCCAAGGTATTCTTTGTCTTGTGTTGAAGTATGTTCATTTAGATCCGCGTCACCCTGTATATTGTCGATAAAATCTTGCCGTTAATTAATCGTCCCCCATTCCTTTACCTATTGCAGATTATTATTTACTTCTTATACGATGGCATTATTACTGCATAATAACGTCCACCGTTCTTAAAACCACAAAATAAAAACACCCGAGAGACCAAACAACATCTGTTACAAGTTACCTAAACAAAAAGGGTCTATGTCTGCGACTTTGACCCATATTTTATAACCCTTGGAAAGCAAAAGTGTATTCATTTTGTTACAGTTACAAATAGTACCGTTTACCGTACCCTTTTATTTTAAAACAATTAAAAGCCAATTTTGGTCTTGCAGACAAGTTGGCTGACTTTATTTACTATTTAGACCCTCCCATTTATTTATGGCTTGAAAATTTTCTGATTAGTTTGAGAGAAATATTTGTAAGAATGAAATTGAAGTAAAAAAATATTTAGAGATTTTTTAATATGTGCCGCGAATACACCCGCACCAAACCGAACCATTCGAACCCGAACTACGCGGACTGGCAGCAAAAACGACCTTAACTTGTGCTTGGAAAAATACCGAATCTCCTTTGCGCGTCCGTTTTTCTCCCTTTTATAACCTCGCCCTCGCTTTCAGTACCGTGGACGTGTAGCGTGGCCATCTGTTTTTCGAACTAAAATAATTCGACCTGTTTTTTGATAAGCAGGTAAATTTTACAGTTTTTTACAGTGGCTTTTAAGCTCTTTTAAAACGAGGGTTCTTTTGTACATATTATTAATCCCAAAAATATTAGTTATTTTATTTTACCTTTAAGAAATTTTATGAAAATTTTTACGCGAAAAATAGCCCCGGGTATGGGGTGTTTTAAAATCTTATAACGACTTTATTTCCTAAAGCTTTCACGTATCAAAAAATTTGTATATTATTTCATTCTCCCATACTGACATTTTATTATTTTATAGGAGCAAAGATCCAAAATACAGCCACCTCACCGACGAAGAAGTAAACAAGGTAGACCAATCTTTCCAAGAATCCTACAGATGGTTAGATCAGACCAGAGCGAAATTGAATAGCGCACCCAAACACCTGCCACCACCAATCACCATTGCCCAAATTAGACAAGAAAAACACAACTTTGACAACGTAGTCAACACGATTCTCAATAAACAGCCGCCGAAAGCGCCGTCGCCGCCTAAAGAAGATAAACCAGCACAGAACGCGGAAGAATCGAAAAATGCGGAAGAGAATAACTCGAACCAACAAGCACCGCAAGACAACATGGAGTGGTCATCCACGTAGATGTGATTTTAGTTGTTTTTAATATTATATACTTAACCTAGACTAGACATATTGAATTTACAGGATACGCGATAGCCTCACTCTGGTGTTTGAATATTCTTATAGTATTTTTCATTGGAAGAATTGGTGTGTTCTATTCTTTGAATGTGCCATTTTAAATATTAATTCGGTAGAAATCCAAGGTTTTTTTATATAGTCTGGTGATAAAAAGGTAAACTTCGTAACGTCAAAAAGAAAGTAGAAACGTCAAGTTGAGTGGTCGTACATAGGGAATGCAATCCCGCAAATGCTGCATCCCGGGACATTGCGGGATTAAACATGCGGGATTCGCGGGACTCTGTGTGGGTCCTATATGTTAATAAAAAGTTGTTTTATGCAAATAAAAACAGAATAGAGTAGCAGGAAAACATTTATTGAATATAGGTACAATACAATAGTACAACTAGTTTAACAGTTACATGTTACATTGATTTTGGAAGTATTTTCGGAGAAAAGATAACATGTTTGATCTCATTTTATTGCACATGTATCCTGCGGCTGAAAACGCACGTTCAGCTTCGACACTTGTCGGCGGAATAAATTTTACACAGTTATATGCAGCTTGCAAGTACATCCTCTATTCCCTCCGCGTTCAAAAAGTGTCATCTCATGTTTTAGTAACTGGTCAAGTGATGCTCGGGCAGGCACAGATACATTTGTGGCCCTCTGATTCGAATAGTTGGCGCATATCGATCGATGTGATAAACTTTCCAAAGGGTTCATTCAGGACACTCTTTCCTCTATCGAAACTTTTTCTCAGATGAAAAAAAAATCTGTAATTTTCATTTTCTTAGGTAGCACAAAAGAACCACTAACATCTGAGCGTTTGGCAATAGAGCTAAAAGAAATACTCGAGCTGCTGGTACTAGCTTTAATTTCCTGTGTTATGTTATCAATATCAACGCTACCGCTGCTGCTCTGTACTTTAAAATTAATATTATTCTTGTTTGTAAGTGGGTGTGAAGACCTTTGGTGGAACGAGCAGAGATTTTGATAATGCTAGGGCATAACTTATATTTAGCTGTAAGACCATCTTCAGACTTTAAAAAATAATTCCAAACTAAACTTGAACCTTTATTCTCTTTGTAAACCACACTGACACTCATTTTTGTGATTGCTGTTTGCATGTATTATATTCAACCACTTGATAAATGTCACTAGATACTAGTTGAATAACGCTCTTACTTTCGCACATACGCAAGAAAACTGTTCTGTTTAACGTATTTTCAATAGCCCAGCAGGGCGGGGAATCCCCGACGCGTCGACCAAAAATACTGCAGTTCATTGTTTGCTATCCCGCAGGTTTGCGGGATTAAAGTTTGGGTGCGGGATTGGATTCCCTAGTCGTACAGTTAACTTCAAGATATTATTAAATAAGTAGGCGAGCCGGTACTATGTTAAACAGTTAACCATAATGTTAAAACTTTTTATTGATTAATGGCCAACAAATATTTACTGTTGTGTCGTTAATATTGTACAGTGACCGGTAAAAGTTCGCAACATATGGGAAAAGAAATTATTAGCAGAGGACCCTTCTGCGTGTCCAATAAACTAAAAATCGATTTTGACATAATATGTCGTGACTACTGGTAGTTATTTATTTTTTCACATGAGTATCAACAGCACTGGCACTGGTGCCAATTACACATACATCTTAAAGCTAGGTGAGTAACAAAAAAGAAATAAAAGAAAAGGCAATGAGGTGAACTAGTATCAAAACGCAAATAAGCAATAAATACATCCACATAACATTCAAGCCACGGTAATTCGCCTTAAAAGTGGATACTCAACTGAACATACACAAAATTACGTCCTGTGCAACCTGAGCCAACTATATACAGGGTTTTTCCGTATATTTTGGAGCACCCCTGGAGCTTTTATTTGAAGACCTAGAAAAAACTTTAAATTACCAAAGTTGCATGATTTCTCCTGAACCGCCAGAATTTGTTATCGACCAAAACAAATGAACATCGTAAATTTGTTTAATAATGCCAATGTCGATTTTTTAAAATGGAACACCCTGTATATTAATTTTTTTTTAACTCCACTCTTTTCTGATTCCAAATATGTATATATGTTTACTTTAGTCGTTTAGGCAAAATTTCATTTCAAAATATTGCGGATTAGAAAATCTATATTGGTGAGGAAAACATGCTAGAACATAATGCTTATTCAGTAACAATAATTAATATAAATAATGATAATAATTTATGAAACAAACATATAACATATATACATATTTGGAATCAGAAAAGAGTGAGTTAAAAAAAAATTAATATACAGGGTGTTCCATTTAAAAAAATCGACATTGGCATTATTAAACAAATTTACGATGTTCATTTGTTTTGTCCGATAACAAATTCTGGCAGTTCAGGAGAAATCATGCAACTTTGGTAATTTAAAGTTTTTTCTAGGTCTTCAAATAAAAGCTCCAGGGGTGCTCCAAAATATACGGAAAAACCCTGTACATTAGTTAATAGACATACTTGATAAAACCATACTATGATCACAATTAAGCATGGATTTTCTTACAAGCTGCTGCAATTTAATCTTAAGTTTGCTAATTGGGTTGTTCTCAGTTTTCTCTCCTTCCTTGAACTGACCAAGACTAGTTGTATCTACATCAATATCAGATGCATACAGACAGGTTTTTTTTTTTTAATGTAACACTACTCTTTTTTATTGAATTCGATTCGATTCCTCTCATCAACATTACCATTTCCTGATATCAAATTTTTATCTCAAATAGTTCTATGGGAAAAAAAGTTAATTAGTTACAACTCTTAACTCTAAAAAAATCCAATCTATTTCCATTTAAAAACATATTATAGTACACTACATTAATTTGATTATGAAACCGATAATCTGTAAGTAATTTTTACTAGCTATGTTATTGTTAGTACCTAGTCGTTTGTTGTTATTATCGTTATCAATACTATTAGGTACATTATGTCTACCAACCTTCCTTTTCACATTCGAAACGTTTTTAAATGGAAATAGATGGGATTTTTTTAGAGTTAAGAGTTGTAACTAATTAACGTTTTTTCCCATAGAACTATTTGAGATAAAAATTTGATAATATCAGGAAATGGTAATGTCGATGGGAGGAATCAAATTCAATAAACAAAAGATTAGTGTTACATTTAAAAAAAATATTCCTTGAGTTACAGAAAAACTAAAAATCTGGCAACGTCGCAATTGTCAATTTTTAATTAAATTTTTTAAGTTATCCACCTGTACCAAAATTCATTGATTTAGCCTTGGCAGTTTTGAAGAAAATTAGCCGTTTCGGTTATTTCAACTAACCCTGTATACCGTATTTCCTATAATACATGCACTTCATAAACTTTCTCTGCACAGTGACAAAAAAATTTTGGACTTGCATTGTCTTTATTTTTGTTTAAAATCACGTTTCAGCTTGTATGGATCGATCGATTTCTTTATTTTCCAGTACCAGTAGTCACGTGATCGGACAGACCATACGAACAAACCCGAACTTTATGCCGATCGCTGTGTAAAAAAAAAACTTTTATTGGTGATCTTTACATGACCTCTATCTTCTTTTTGACATAATAAAGTTTACAATTTTTTGCCAGAAAATGACCGATTGTGTCAATAAATTAAAAAAAATACATACCGTTTTAAACTAAGTGCTGGCACTTTCTACACATCAGTTTGATATTGATTAAAGTGGCAGAAAGATAAATAAGTATTGGCATGTTTCAAATGCCTTATTAAAAAATCATGTAGGTATTGAATCAGGATCTAAGGTATCGATACTAAAAGTGTGCCCTTGCTTCGGCCCTTTCTAATATTAAGACAAAATACATTTAATGACAAATACTGCCCTTAAAGTCACATCTTATGTTTCCTTTGCTTATATAACTCGAATAGATATACTTAAATAACTATAGTAGCCTTTGCACCTGGCCATACAGTTAATAACTTCAAGAATATTTTGTTGTTCATTTTGCTACCCTATTAAACATACATGTGATATTTTACAATTACATAAAATGAATGGGCTACACAAAATTAACCCACAATAAAATTCTACATAGAAGATAACTATTACTACGTGTCACCAGTAAACTCCGCATCATATGGGATTTTTTTTTATTAATAGCTTTATTCAAAATTTGACTTTGGCATCAAGTTCTGCTTCGATCCAGATGAAAATTAAGCAAAAAAATAGTAGTCAGGTGGTTCGCATTATCTGTCAAATTTTAAGTTTTCCCAAAAAATAATTCAAAAGTGGGGTTATTTCTGAAAATATCGAAAAAAGTTATTAGAAAAAGTTTTTTTAAATACAGTTTCTAGCCCCACATGCCAAATTTTAGCTGCATAAGATAATTTTGATTTTTTACCTATATTTTGTAAATTGCACCACTTTTGCAAAATAAGACTCAACGCAACCTACATAACACTTCTTAGTTTTGGCAATGCTTTACCTATTTCAGATACATTTTCTTTAAAGTAACGCCATATTAAATGTGTGTTTTTCTACAAAATCAAAATTGGGCTATTAAAATTTGGTCGCATGTGATGCAAAGTTTATTTGTTTTTGACCCTGTATAAGGTAACTTCATAAAATAAGTATTTTTGAAAACGTATTTTGTGTCTGAAAGTAAAAAAATAAAGTAAAGGGGTTTTAAATTAAATCGTTAAAAATAGATCAACACTACTGATGACACTGTGTTCTTTTTGGTCTTAATATTAAGGTGTATTACTTTCAGACACAAACTACGTCTTCAAAAATACTTACTTTATGAAGCTTATACACGGTCCAAAACAAATAAACTTTGCATCACATGCGACCAAATTTTAATAGCCCAATTTTGATTTTGTAGAAAAACACATTTATTATGGCGCTACTTTAAAGAAAATGTATCTGAAATAAAGCATTGTCAAAACTAAGAAGTTTTATGTAGGTTGCGTTGAGTCTTATTTTGCAAAAGTGGTGCAATTTACAAAATATAGGTAAAAAATCAAAATTATTTTATGCAGCTGAAATTTTGCATGTGGGCTAGACACTGCATTAAAAAAAACTTTTTCTAATAACTTTTTTCAATATTTTCAGAAATAACCCCACTTTTGAATTATTTTTTGGAAAAAATTAAAATTTCAAATTCAAAATTTGACATAGGTATAATGCGAATCACGTGACTACTATTTTTTTGCTTAATTTTCATTCTGATCGAAGCAGAACTTGATGCCAAAGTAAAATTTTGAATAAAGCTATTAATAAAAAAAATCCCATATAATGCGGACTTTACTGGTGACACTGTATAAAAAATACATTTCAAATATAGCGATAAAAAACTTATACACGATTGTTATTGTATCGTAGATAGGTCAGATATTATGCTCAAGCTATATTATAATAATAATAATAATAACATGACGTTATTGTAACAAAGTTACAAAAGGCAAATTTGAGGCAGAGCCTCTTAGCTAAACCTAAAAATATATATTAATTGTTGCTTTTCCTAAAAACAAAAAAATTAATTTTTTACCAGATCGGTGTCAACGGTTTTATAAAAAACTGAAAAAAAAATATTCAGAGCACCAATTTTACCAATGGATTTTCACTAGTTTAAAACTATTTTAGATAGGGAATTTTGAATTTCGAAGTCACAAATATTGATGTGGTGTGATGGGGCTAGGCGCTTCACATAGGGTAATTAAATTTTGCTTTACCTCGTAATAAACTGGTTTTATCCACTTACTACTGTCCCGTTTTAATACAAATAACTGTTTAAGACAGTTTTTCGGACATTTCCTAACTTATTGCTTCTTGTAATTTATTTAATAGCACTACTTGAGCAAAAGTTAATTATATTTATAACGCTTACCTAGCAAAATAAATAAAACTAATTTTTCGGTTATAATTTTTTTAAATTGTGTTTAATAAAACAGCATAATTTTAAGTTATAAGTGGTTTTATTTTATGGATGAATATTTTTAGTTAGTTCATAACGTATATTATTTAATGCGGCCAAATAAACTAGGATGATTACAATCATCAGTGTATTATGATTGATTACGCGATTTAAATACATTTTCTACAGCCATCCACTTATACAGGGCCATGAATTTTAAATACTGACTCGAACACCAATTTTTGCGTTATTTTGAATTTTAAATATCAGCGCCTTATTTGATATCGTGCTATTTAAAAACAGGTAATTTGTAACACGAAAAAGCCTAAGCGGGATTTTTATCAAATTAATTTAAAGGTGAATAAACAAAATAATAAACAAATAAACCAAAATAAAAGAAACCACCTTGTACATTAATATAACGGGGCGGATTGGCGACTTATTCAAGCTGACCCTTTGGCATAGTTTACCTGGAAATAATGAAGATATCGTTTGAGCACTTTAGTTCTACAAATTGCCACTTAAAACGTGACTTAATTATTATATTTGATGATTTAATAACCAAGAAACATTTATGTATATAAATTACTTTTAAACTAATTTCATAACATTAGTTATTTAAATGATATCTCGACCTAATCAACAATCAATATTAACACGTCAACTTTGTCGTAAAATAATTTTTCTTCAACTCAAATGCTCTGCAATAATATTATTATCTTGCTAAATAAACTACTGTCCCCGGTAAAGAAACGTTTAAAATATACCGTTGGCTTTTACTGCCATAAATTAACTACCTGATTGAACCCCATTGTGTTGGTCCCAACATATTTAAACTACAATAAATGGGCGCAGGGAATGATTTTGTTTTTATGTGTATACATATTCTCTTATTTTAAAATTATTTATTCATGTTAATATACCTATACACAGCACTTACATACGTCAAAAATCCAATTAAATAAATACAATCATATAAGTCTAAAATACATTTAAAATACACAAAAAAATACATTATAAAACAATACTACATTCAATAAATTATTTATAAAGGAGACAAATTATTGGAAAATCAAAAAATATAATTATTTTATTTATAATATATATATACCTATTCTATATTCAGACTATTTCTTTCGTATCGCGGCGGGTGATAAATGCTTTCTTTTTAAAGAGGCACTACAAGTTGCACCATCAGCATGAGTCTATGGACGCCACATTATACTTAAAAAATAGTTTAACTAAGCAAACTAATTAGTTAAAATAAAAAGACAAAATTAGCACACACAACTCGCACCTCACACAGAAACGTTAAAAAGGTGACTGAAAGTGCCTTAATAAAATATCATTATACAGGGTGATTCACGGTGAATGGAACGTTAGACGTTTCTGAAGAACCAGTAAAGGAATCGTTCTGAAAATTTGGTCCCGTTCATAAACGGACATGCTCTACCAACCTAAAATATTTTCAACAATACAGTGTTGCCGCTTCCATACAAAAATAATAGTAACTTCGATTTTTTAAATGCAACACCATATATTTTATTTTATTTTCGAATCCCCCATTACTTTTCTTACAATTTTTATTAACTCTACTCTATACTTATCTCTTACCGTTTCTAAGATATAAATTCATTTCAGTTTTTTTTGTCCGAAAACGTCACTTTTAAAAATGCTGATAATTTTGAACTCTAAAACAGTAAAATCCTGAAATTTGGTAAATAGTTAAGAAATACCATAGGGCTCTTTGCCATAGTCCCAAATCTTAGTTGCAATATACAGGGTGGTTGAAAAATACACTTATTCTGGTAACTTGAAAAAGTGACCATAAGTCCTTTTTTTCAAATGTAACACCCTGTATGTTATTACGGATTTGAAAAGCTGCTAAAATTTCACTTTATTCTTGTATATCATACCTGTACAGGGTTATCCAACCAAAACTAGACAAGGCGATTTTTTGACTTTTCCTGTACTTTTATAAAAAAAATTGAAATAGCCATCTTAAGTCATTTTCTCCCGCGAATTCGAATATCTTCAGCAAAAAACAATTGAACGTCAAACAAAAGTACTAGGGGTCACTTTGATATTTTTTTAAATGGAACACCCTGTATATTTTTACATTTTTAAATTCCACATAAAATTATAATTATTTTTTATTAAATGCACTATTAATCTATACTTCATAGTTTCCGAGATATTGACTCTCGAAAAGTGACATTTTTGAACTTTGACAGCTTATAACTTTCTAACAGTACGTCTTAGACCAAAACGGCTTACATATCCCTATCTTCAATTTTTATTATCTTCCCAAAAAAATCAACTTCCGGTTAAACCGGATGTAACTCGAAAGAAGGAAATATAGTTGTTCCGGTTTAACTGGAAGTTGATTTTTTTGGGAAGATAATATAAATTGAAGATAGGGACATGTAAGCCGTTTTGCTCTAAGTTATAAGCTGTCAAAGTTCAAAAATGTCACTTTCCGAGAGTCAATATCTCGGAAACTATGAAGTATAGACTAATAGTGCATTTAATAAAAAATAATTATAATTTTATGTGGAATTTAAAAATGTAAAAATATAGAGGGTGTTCCATTTAAAAAAATATCAAAGTGACCCCTAGTACTTTTGTTTGATGTTCAATTGTTTTTTGCTGAAGATATTCGAATTCGCGGGAGAAAATGACTTAAGATGGCTATTTCAGTTTTTTTATAAAAGTACAGGAAAAGTCAAAAAATCGCCTTGTCTAGTCTTGGTTGGATAACCCTGTACCTAACTAACTGGTTTAACCATTTTTTTGACGTATTAAGCATAGTTTGTTAAATTTTCTATACAATTTAATTTTTATTCGGTTATTAGTAAGTTAGCCATGACAAAAACTGATGTTTACGTATGTTACTATGGTTATCGTTTTGACATTTCATTAAGTTTAGACACAAAATAGAAAAACACTTTAAAGTCATGGAAGAAAACTATACAAATACAAATGCAGTTCTTATGAATTTATTTATTTGGACAATGTGTGTTTGCATTAACATGCAAAAAACATTAAAACTAAATTTTTCTTTAAATCCATGCAGTCAACACCCGCATATTAAAAATCGAAGTTACTATTATTTTTGTGTGGAAGCGGCAACACTGTATTGTTAAAAATATTTTAGGTTGGTAGAGCATGTCCGTTTATGTACGGGACCAAATTTTCAGAACGATTCCTTTACTGGTTCGTCAGAAACGTCTAACGTTCCATCCACCGTGAATCACCCTGTATATTATTAATATTAATAATTAGTTATTTATATTAAGTGCTTAAGTTACAGGTAATTTTAACCATTTTTTCCCAAAATGAATTGGAAAATAATAATCTTAACAATTGGTATAATTCATGTCCATGTCATGTCGCAGGTGAAATATTGTCTGAGAAGGATGGATATTTATGAGCTTTTATGGCCTAAGACATCAATAGAGGATTTATTGCAGCCAAAAAGTCAAGGGTATATTTTGAACCCTACTTTACTGACGAGCAGTACCAGCTTTGGATGTGCAATGGATTAATCCGTCCAAACTGCCCAAACATACTGATCAGTGGCGGCTCGTGACATGAATGTCTGGGGGTTCACAAATACGGGAAACGCGGCAGGGGGTACGGATTTTTTTTTGGAAGTTCAAGGTCATGTTGTTTTGTTGCTATGAAGTTCTTCGAGAATTTATTCGTGAAGTCGGTAGCATTTAGTACACTGTGCATCAGCTGATTATTTTGCATGTTAAATTTTCGTGAATAATTTTACGAAGAAATTCACGAATTTATTTGACGTCCAAGTTGACCATTTACATTATCAAAGTTAGCCCTAAAGTGACTTCATGAATAAATTCACGAAGAACTTCACAGATGTAAAGATCGCTTAATATGAACTTAAATGAGCCTAATTAGGTACATACCTACCTATAATATAGGTAGGTACTGACATGTATGTGTAATTTTTTTATTAAACATCAAAATATTGTGCATTTGTGTCCTGGCCGATATTTTTAACAACCCTTCCTTAAAAAGATTCCAATAAAATAAATAAATAGCTTACCAATACGATTAACACCACTTTTAACCCAACACGGTTCTGCCTTTTCGCCGGCAAATAACAAAGACGGGAAACAAAATAGACTATTCTGCTTTTCACATCCGCACAGCCACTCATGTTTTTCATACAATGCACTCCTAAAGTCTTAAAAACTCTTTTAAAGTCCCGTTTTTGACCTTTATTTAGTTGCGTTATTTGGAGGTTAGGCACTGGTTTTCCCGCATTCTTTACAATAATCTTATCATCGAAACTTAACCCTGAGAATGACTTTTTTTAAAAACTCACTGTATTTTTGCAATTATTTAAATATTGCACCGAGACCGTTGCCGTCATTTTTATATTATTTATTATTTTTTAAAGAAGCCGTAAAATAAAACCGCGGACATACTATTACATAAATCACTAAAAGGCTCAGCCAGCTGGCGCCACAAAACACCAACTAAGGGCTGGCGCAGCACAACAGCAGAGTAAAAATCGAATTAGAAAACATAATTCAGAACAAACGAGCACTTTCGCTTAAAGTTGACTAATCATAACGTGCCTAAACCTCATGATCACCAGAAATTTGTGCCATAAAGATAGAATGAGATCGAAAATAAAACTAGCTATAAAACAAAGATAGAGCTATCGTGCTCCTCGACTCGTGAAAAGATTGCGGCCGTTCTGAACATTAAAAACTTCTGGCACCGGCGGCACAATGATACAAAGAAAGAATTTATTGTATGCGGCGGCACACCGTATTCTGCCGGTCGTTATGCCGTTCAAGCGCATGAGTCACCGCGGTTTAAGCGAAATTTTTTGTTCGACGCAACATCTAACAATAGGGAAAGTAAAGATATCGCAATTTAACGTTACGTAAAAGATAGGGTGATGATAATTCACAAAACGGTAACTAGTACCTATAGATTTTTTTTATTTTGAATTTTAACAATTTAAATTTTAACTAGGGGGGCACGTGCTCATGTGCTCTTATGCACAAGCCGCCACTGCTGATACATGAGTAGGTACAAAACTTTCCATTATTCCAGTAACACATAACGAGATTGATTGAACCTCCGGTCAAGACGTACTTGGCAATAACACACTTTGAACTGAGACGTGCAATGTACACCAAAACGCGAGGGCCGCTCCAGATACAGGGTTTGCTAAAAATATCTTCACGAGACGTGCAATGGTCCCGGACCTGCACCAGATATTTAACAAAAATATTTAAAAAAAAAACGTCCACAAGCAAGACAGCAACCAAATAATTCAAATGTCAAAAATTATGAAAAATATACATGAGAATAATATGTAGAAAAAGCATGCTCAGCTCATTCACCCTTTCTTGTAATTTAATATCTATCGCACAGCACAAATACAAAATGATTTATAATTTTAAATATCTCACACACTTTACTTGAATGCATTCAAAACTAATAAAAGAAAGCTCTTGAATATATTTACCAAAGGCGGTTTCTATAACGTGAGAGTGTCAACTATACTTTTAAAACTCAAAGTTATATGCAGTGACGTAGCAGTCGAAACCATGGAAACTGCCAAAATACTGTATTATCATTGGCGGTTTGCCTTGATTTCCATGGTTTCGACTGCTACGTCACTGCATATATTATTGAGTATACCGGGTGTCCACGGAAGGTGGCTCGCCCCTCTAACTGTTTTGCTTTTCAAGATAATTAAATAAAATTCGGGGGATTTGTATACGACATAAAACTGCATTTTTTGACAGGTGACTCAACATTACAGTACTTCCGGTTTAACCGGAAGTGACATAAACTTTCTATTTTTAAATGGGACACCTGGTATATTTTTCCTTTTTTTGGCTCCATATGACGTTCTAAATATAACGATGTACCACTTGTCACTTTTTGTCACCAAGAAAATATTTTTTTTCCAAATTATTGTTTTATCTAGAGGGGTATGAATACCTTAAAATCACTTATTTCAGTTCTTTAATCTTGAGAAAAATACAATTTTACTATTTTTGGTCCAATGCCATGTTCTGTGTAAAATTTAATCTTTAAAGGTGTATAACTATTTTTTTTTAAATGGCAACATGGTGGCGCGGGTTAAGAAAAAAGAGGATTTTATTACGATTATTTTGATACCATATACACTATTATTTTTTTTTTTTTATTTATTTATTTTACGTCGGCCTTTTTCCGCAACGAGGCCAATCACCGACGCCAGGGAATTTGTCACACACTATCTGGTAATTTTGCCGAATCCCTCTTTGTCGAGGGTAGGGTTCTTTAACGTGCCAACATCCATGACACGGGGCCCACAGTTTAACGTCTCTTCCGAAAGACGGCGCCACCTCTTAAACCAAATTCCATATACACTATTAGGTTTTAGAAAAGCTGCCATTAAAAAACTTTAAAAAGTTAACTTAAAACTTTCCCAAAATGAAGCATCTTTTGAGAATAAATTTGGATTTAAATGCATCAAGTAGCCTGTGACCAGCAAAACTAATAAAACAAAATCATTCCTTGAAGAAAATTGAAATGCCAACAGCTTCTGCCAAAGTAAATTAGTTTGTTGTTTAAAAAATATGGAAAATAAAAGTTTTACAAGGAGTGAAAAAGTTGATATGTTATTATTGTCAGGCTCATTTCGCATTTTCGGAACCAGTTTTGGGTACCTAATAGTGCCGGGTTGGATGACGCCGATTAAAATATCTTTGCGCGTAAAGTCGTGCAGCATCGGTTGAATTATTTCTACATTCTCCAAACAATAATAACATATCAACTTTTTCACTCCTTGTAAAACTATTATTTTCCATGTTTTTTAAATAACAAACTAATTTACTTTGGCAGAAGCTGATGGCATTTCAATTTTCTTCAAGAATGATTTTGTTTATCAGTTTTGCTGGTCATAGGCTACTTGATGCATTTAAATCTAAATTTATTCTTAAAAGATGCTTCATTTTAGGAAAGTTCTAAGTTAACTTTTTAAAGTTTTTTAATGGCAGCTTTTCTAAAACCTAATAGTGTATGGTATCAAAATAATCGTAATAAAATCCTCTTTTTTCTTAACCCGACGAGCCACCATGTTGCCATTTAAAAAAAATGAGTTATACAACTTTTAAGATTAAATTTTACACAGCACATAGCATTGGACCAAAAATAGTAAAATTGTATTTTTCCCAAGATTAAAGAACTGAAATAGGTGATTTTAAGGTATTCATAGCGCTCTAGATAAAACAATAAATTTGGAAAAAAAATATTTTCTTGGTGACAAAAAGTGACAAGTGACACATGGTTGTATTTAGAATGTCTTATGGAGTCAAAAAAAGTAAAAATAGACCAGGTGTTCCATTTAAAAATCGAAAGTTTAGGTCACTTCCGGTTAAACCGGAAGTACCATAATGTTGAGTCACCTGTCAAAAAATGCAGTTTTATGTCGTATACAAATCCCCTGAATTTTATTTCATTATCTTAAAAAACAAAAAAGTTAGAGGGGCGAGCCACCTTCCGTGGACACCCGGTATAATCAAATCGTATCCCGAGAAATATCCTCAAAAGTATTTCGGCCAGCAGCGATTTTATAAACATCCTGGCCGGTCTCTAGCTATGAAAAACATATAACTAAGATATTTAAACTAAAAAAGGTTAATACTTTTTTGTGAAAACATTATTCTTATGCTTTAGTCGATGACAAGTTTTTTTGACAAGCAGCTGTTATTAACCCAAAGATTGAAATGTAGACACCTAAGCATGCATGTATTCATATCAAGTTTTTATATATTTATTATATTACTTTTTAGCAAATTATTATAAATAAAATACCTTTAACCTTATACCGGGTGTCCTAAATCATTTAAAAACTACAAGTCTTTTATTAGAACTTAATTATATTATTTATTTAAAAATATCAAAACCGCCTAGAGATCGACTTAAACTAAAGAACAATGTATTTATAGCTTTAATATCTTAGTTTAAATTTTTTTTTTTAAACCGACCAGAAAATTTACACTTTCTGGACAATTTTTCATCTAGAAAATAACGTTTTTCCGATCGCAAGACCGGAAAAGTGACATTAGAGACCGGAAAAATCTTTTCCGGACTCTAATGTCACTTTTCCGGTCTCTAATGTCACTGTCACCCTGTTTTTTGTTTTTCCAATCGCTCTTTGATAATACAAGATACCTTGATTTCGTTATTATGACAACATTTCGATGTATTGTCGAGTGACAGTTCGTTGATTTTTAATTTTGTTCTTTATGTCAAACTTGTTTCGCGTAGATTATAAAATATATCGAAGTGTCGATCTTAAAAAAAATATTTTACGTCACGCAACCGAAAATTAGTGTTTTCCAGGTCTCTCCAAGCTTCCAGGACTCGCCCTGGAAATGCTTGTCTCGACCTGAAAAACACTACTTTCCGGTCTTGTAACGTAAAACTATTTAAATAGGATAATTTTTGCCCCTGGGGCATATAATAAAAAAATACCGAAATTGTCCCGAGATATTAACTTTTTTTACTGTTGGGTTATGTTTTATAACCTAACAAAAAGCGACTTATTGAAATTTTTATTTTTTGCACGGCTTGCTTTTCCACCCTGTATAGTATTAAAGTACATTGGTTATCTGCAAGAAACCATTTTTCAAACCCTGCAAACCGCATTAAAATTCCTGATATCATTTCCAAACTGACTTGTAATAAAGGGGTTAAAAAATAATTTGTCGGACAGTTTATATAAAATAAAAGTCTAAAAAATAAGAGTGCAAATTTTCCCGTTCCCCCTTCCTAATTGTGTATGTAATCAGTAAACACTGGTCAGTGGTAATAATTCATTGCTAACAGATAATTTCCACAATCTCTACAATAAAAATAAAAGCATAATATATAACAAAATGGAATTTATTTACTTTTTTTTTCAATAAAAACTACAACTAATACACTTATGAAGGTAATATATCACAAGTGGCTTTTTAAAGCCTAAAATCCCTTTACAAGATTAATATATACTTACATCATGAAAGAAACAATAAATTTTCTAGAGTTTCAGTTTTTAAAATTCTGAACTAATATTTACTGAGAAAATAAATAAACAAGATACGCTCTTTAATAAAAACATGGGAATAAACAATGATCTGATAGCTATAGATGAAGCAATAACAAACGAACCTATTGCCAAAATCGTATACCATTCTGAAGTAACTTGTGTTGCAAATTGTGCCCCTCCACTTTGTTTGCCAAACGTATGCTCTTAAAAGTAGGTATTAACACAATACTGATAGTAATAATACTAAATGTGTTTTATTGAGAACAAATAATGTACAATTTCAAAAATAGAAATAATATTTCATGATACCCATAGTAAAGAGCAAGGTTTAGTATTAATTAATTAGTAGCCATAGGGCTATATTCTCACACTTAACTCTTAAAGTACCTATATATAAATTACGGTTATAATAATATTTTAAAAGTAATAATAACAACACTTATTTAATAATTTAACATAATCATCCCTAAAGCCATAAATCTACAGGTTTTACCTTTTTCCAGAAGAGAAAAATATGACGTTATGTGGTAAATTTAAATCTTTGTCTAAAAATCCATAGACATTTCCCTTAAAAATTATGCAGTTTGGCAACACAGAAGACGTTGCGTTCCTATTGGTCAGAAGAGAGCCTGCCTTTTTTCATTCATAATTTGTTTGACGTGTGGTCCACAGAGAAATTAAGGGTTTAGTTTGGTCGTTCTTCGTTCGAAAGTTGTTTGAAATTTGTTTCGGTTTATCGGTTTTGTGTACTAATTGCTGTGTTGTTAGTGTTTTGTGATATTTTTTTCAAGACTAATTAAGATGGGTCACAGGTTTGAAGTGTGCAAGACTGCGAAATATAATAATAATAATTCTGCAGTTACTTTTCATAGGTGAGTACATAAAAAGTTGGGTTATTTGTAGGTTAGGTTTAACTATTCATAGGCGTGGGTAGGTGGGGAAAAATAATTAAAACTTTACATTTTTATTTTATTATAAATACGTATTATTTATTTAAGGAACATTATGGATATACTGTATAGGTATAACTTTTGCAAATGGTTTGGCTTATTGAATTCGTTAAACAACTCAGATACACTCTTAGTCTAAAATAAACAAGGAAACCACTATTTGATCACATTTAACCATAAACGTAATTTATGACGTTCGTGGGTTCGTGCCTTTAACTCTTTAATTTTGCATGGGATTTCATAATATGTTATAGGTACCAGACAACCTACTTATTATTTGTTAAAAATACTTTACTTGGATATGTAAGTTAATTCCTGTAATATACTATAGTTACTTGAGAATAAAGATATATACCTACCTAGAGGTACCTATGATTATTATTATATGCTGATTTTATTTCTACATTTTTTAACATTAAGTTTAGAAATATACCCGTATCAATAAATTGCATTTTAAAGAACAATTTCCATAAAAACCACTTTTGGGTCTACGTACCTTATACGTAATAAGTCAAAAACTGTTAAAGTAGAGTTTTCACTGCCAGAAAAATTAATCCTTGGCTAAATTGAAGCTTGAAACTTTATGTTAGCCCATATAAAAGTTTAGAAATATATAATTGTATCATAACCAACAAATTCTATAAAAACCGTATTTGGGTCTTCGTACCTTACGTAAGTCAAAAACTGTTAAATTGGGGTTTCCATTGAGAGAAAAATTAAATCCCTGGCTAAATTAAAGTTTTTAACTTTATGTTAGCCCACATACAAATTTAAAAATGTAACTGTATCATAACCATCAAATTTCATAAAAACCACTTTTGGGTCTACGTACCTTATGTAAGTCATATATGGGGACTTCCTCGAAAGTAAAAATGTAATATCTGACTAAATTCAATTAGTTTATGTTGAACTGTAGGTATTATCTTTTTCCTATAGATAGGTATAATATGAAGAATTAAAACAAAAAAAATTCTGTTGTAAATATGAGTGACAGAATCCTATTTAAAGTTGCGTTTCAGTTAATTTAGTAATTTCAAGGTTTGAATAGGTAATTGTAATATTATATAGTTTTTAAATCTATTTTGACACTTTATCTTTAAACCACATAAAAACTCATGTTTATTATTAGGTAAAGTCGATTCAGCCAGTAAACCTGTAAGATGGCCGACATGTCATATGACAAAAGTCATATTCCAGCTAAATAAACTGGATTTTTGCATTTTCAATTACTTTTGTCATATGACAGGTCGGCCATCTTGCAGGTTTACTGGCTGAATCGACTTTACCTACCTTAAATTATAATATTTATAGAACAAAACTTTCAAAATAAATTATTATTATTATTTGGCAATATTAAAGCGGTAAAACCGATGAGACTATTGCATCAATTGTTTTAGAAGGTATCACATGTAAAATTTTCAAGTCCAGTCCTGGAATTCATGCCAGCTTATAAAAGAGTGTCACTTGACTTTACCTCCATCTTGCGAGAGTATTCGAAATTTTGACTTTACTTTCCATTTGCTGCTTTTAAACAGCTAAGCAAAATCTTTGCTTACCTATGTTAAAGGAACTTTGCGAACAACTTCGTATAGTTCGTAGGTATGATGGGAAATAAAAAGAGGCATTCTGCTTGAGCGCGGCTAGGGGGAAGAAAAAATTATTGTTGTGCTTTTTCGCTATTAAAAAGTACCTAACGTAAAAGGAACTTTGCTTTTCTTTTAAATTTCAATAAAACCGTAAAAACCGTGTTTTAAGTATACATAGTGTAATTATATTTAGGTCAGCTCAGTTCACCAAATGTTATAATTATAGCTATCCAAAGTTTCTCTTATAATAATTATTACAATAAATAGTTATTAACTTACATTAAATTTTACTGCTCCGCAGACCATTTTTTCTATCATACATTAAACTTTACTGTTCTACAAACCCTTTTTTTCACAAACGTTAAAAAATATTTGATTTCAGATTGGATAATTATATTTTATTGTGAACCCTGACACGAGACGCCGCTGTGACCATATGATAGCGCATAGTAACGAGGTAAAATTCTAATGGCAGCAACGTAATCCCCACTCCCGGCCGGGGGGAAGTACTTCACCTCCTCTCACCTATAAACGATTTTGGCAGCAGATTTAAATAGCGTTTATGAATGGCGTGCGGCATCTATAGCAAGCAGATCATTGGGAATAAACTCACTGACGTCACATCTGCCTCGACCCATGGGTCTCGGTTATTCAACTGAAGGTCGAACTCCGCGTCTACCTGAATATCGGGCGGGTGGTTTTCTATTTTTAAGCTGTTCTTGTCTGTTTATTTTTTCGTGTTTTATACTTAAATAACTTATTTAACAAACTTTCATCTCAGTGAAGAAACAGTTAATGGAACGATCACACGCAGCGATTATAAAAATGTAAATTTTTTTCAAAACTCACAATTTTTTCATTTTTTAAAAAACGAATTTTGGGCTTGTGAAATTTGGAATAACTTTTTAAATTTTGTTATAATTTTTCGGCTGGGAAATAAAGTATATTTTGAGTACAAATAATTACCTTATACCATAGAACTATGCTTGCATAAATCTGATATATACAGGGTTTCCGGGAAAATGTGGGAAATCTCCGGGACATGAAAAAAACACGTGAAAATAATACTACAAGTTCATATAAACTTCTTTTGTATCGGCCTCCTCTTCGGAGATATGGGCTCCCATGGAATTAAGTTTTTGACAAATAATTATTAAACCAACAAGTATATTTCAATTTTTCATATGATCTATACCAGGTAAGACACTTCAAATTACTATTCCAGAAAGTGTTACGAATTACTTAAAGCTGCAGGGACGGACTAGCTGTGATACTAATGTGTCCATTTTTTTTACGCCCTGTATGATAAAAACTTTGGGCAACGTTTTTTACATACAACTATTGACTAAAAATTAAGTACTCTTCATTCATGTCGCTAATCCTAACCTTTTTGGAAAAAACGTCATTTTATTGCGATCATGTATTAATATTAAGCAGTTAAAAGTGAACATTTATAATTAAATTTATAGGAACAATCAACAAAGATGCATATTTTATTGAAATACGCTAAATATACATGATGTAAATATGTTAAAAATTACGTTTTTCCGAAAACGGTTAGGATTAGCGACATGAATGAAGTCAATGAAGAGTACTTAATTTTTAGTCAATAGTTAAAGGTATGTAAAAAACGTTGTCCAAAGTTTTTATCATACAGGGCGTAAAAAAATGGGCACATTAGTGTCACAGCTAGTCCGTCCCTGCAGCTGTGAGTAATTCGCAATACTTTCTGGGATAGTAATTTGAAGGGTCTTACCTGGTATAGATCATAAAATATGAAAAAAAATTGAAATATACCTGTTGGTTTAATAACTATGTGTCAAAAACTTAATTCCATGGGAGCTCATATCTCCGAAGAGGAGGCCGATACGAAACAAGTTTATATGAACTTGTAGTATTCTTAATTTTCACGTGTTTTTTTCATATCCGGGAGATTTCCCACATTTTCCCGGACACCCTGTATACAGGGTGTTCCTAAATATCATGTAAATACGAAAAGGGGTAATTCTTTGGATTGTTTATTGACTAAAAATTCATATAAACATAGGTCCGCAAACGCTTCGTTGCCGATCTACAGGGTGTTGAAATTTCAAGATTTTTTTAGTTTTTTCTTTATAGCTCTTGTAGTTTTGAGATATTTAGCTCTAATTTGGAATATAGGTTACGCTGTAGGACTTACATCATTGGGCATACCAAATGGTTTTAAGAATCTACAGGGAGATATTTTTTCAGGGGTCATGCCCCCTTTTCTCCCCATGAATTTTTTTTCGGTGCGCCTATGTTTATATGCATTTTTAGTCATTAAATAAGCCAATGAATTACCCCTTTTCGTATTTACATTATATTTAGGAACACCCTGTATATAAAAATTACACATCCTTCAGTTATTGTATTTTGGTACAATGAAACAAAAAATTACAGTTAATTTCAAAAAATTGCAAAATAGTGTTTATTTTTACTTCACAGAACCTATAAAACCTATGATAAAAGTAAATTTATAGGAAGTAATATCTACTGATTACTCTGAAATCTCAGATGCAATATGTCAATTACTTAGTTGCTCTTGTTCATTAGTAAGAGAAGCAGAACATATTAATATATTCACTTGTTCTGGTGATGGACAGCCAATCTGCAGCTGATCATCTGTTGAGTAACCCCCTTTTAACAATATCTGATCGACTTGCATGAAAGCATTTATAATATTATTTTTAATAGGTCTAAACAGTATAAACTCAGTTTCTCTGTTCGCAAGGTAAAGCTGCATAGAACGTTGTATTTCTTTTATCTTGGCTTTCATATTCTTCTCAGCTTCTTTTATTAACCCTGTAAAAAAATAATTATATAATTTTCGAAAAAATAAGGCTTGCTTACGTTCTATAATCTACAAACGTACTTAAATAAGTTTTTGTTGGCTATTTTTGAGCCTTTTGGATGTAAGAGGACTCCGAACCACGATCCTCAGTCATTAGAAGCCCCCCCCCCCCCCCAAAGGGCTATCAATACTAGGTTTCGCGCTTTTTTGACTTACAGATTGGGGAGTGTGTTCCTTCCGCACCCGACGAGGTTACAAATTAAATAAAGAGTAGTTTTCCTAAATGCATTTATTTTTATTGAATTAGTTATATGATATTTGGCTGAATGGCAGACCTATGCCAAAGCCAAAAAAAAAAAATTATATGATATTTATTTATTATTATTATTAAACAAATAGGCTTTAAGACAATATTAGGTATATACTTGGTATATACCTACCCCGATACCTACAATGTGTTCCATAACTAGGGGATCATACTTAGCAACAGGTGAAGGTAAGGATATAAATTTTTTTTTAAGGTAAAGTGTAAAAATGTAAGAAATCAGAAATTCGGCAAACATTTTATTTTAAAGCATTTAATTTCAATTGTACTTACCTCCAATAACTTCAGGTTTACCAAAAGTTTGGCCAACAACTGATAATTCATTTGCTGCTGTTGATGGTGGTGTATTTTCTACCTTCATTATCTTCAAAATTTTTTCAGCCTTTTCAATCCAGTCTATTATGTTTCCTATAAGTGATTTTGTTACATAGGTTATAAAAGATTCACATGATTGCTTAAGTTGTTTATCAATTTCCTTTCTAGAGTCTACCAAGTACTCTCTTACTTTGGGGGTACCTTCTAGAA
Source organism: Polydrusus pterygomalis (assembly GCA_963969555.1). Classification (NCBI taxonomy): domain Eukaryota; kingdom Metazoa; phylum Arthropoda; class Insecta; order Coleoptera; family Curculionidae; genus Polydrusus; species Polydrusus pterygomalis. The sequence goes on from OZ018379.1 coordinate 53,738,712, forward strand.
GAAATTCCAGTAAGGCATTATTGCTTCCAAAAGTAAATATTTGTTTTCTGTTATGTATTAGACCCATAGCAGCTTTCTGAACTGTACTAAAATCTAAAGCTAGCTCTTTGGTAGTAAAGTCCACTTGAAATGGAGCAATTTGTTCCCTAATGATAAGCAAATGTTTAATCTGGAACAATTTTCCATCTACTGGCGTTTTTTTGAAAGATATCAAGTCGGCAGCATTTTCAACAGTTCTCACACAAACTATTAAGGCTTCCTGGGCTAAACCTTGAAAGGTGTCTCTGTCCAAGCAAAAATAAAGTCTTGAAAGACAAACTAAAGTTCTTTTTACCGTAGGGTACCACATTCCATGTAAATCAGCTGGAGAATTACCTGTATAAGATCTCAGTTGAGAAGCTTGTGCATTAATTTGGGCTACTTCTTTTGACTCTATTGAAATTACTGATGATCTAGAATCGGAGCGTTTTTCTTTTAATTCAATAACAATATCTTCCATCTGCTGCAGCTTTTCTGGATAAGCTAGATCACCAGGAGATGGTTTGTAATCATTAAGGTCATGCTTGAAAAACACATTAGCTCTAAAAACTAATCTTTCTTCAACATCTTCTAGCAACTGCTTTATGACTTCAACATATTTTGTTAACTGATCATCTCCAATGACCTTATCACCTAACATTTCACTTTTAAGGATGCTGCAAAGCTCGGAAAGTATTTCTATGTAATTAATAAGAATAAGACAAGGTCTAAGAGTGTCATATAAGTACTGACAAAGCGAACCAAGGTAGTCATGGAGTTGAGGAGAAACAGTTTCATAAAAGTAGTTGTAACATCTAGATTCATCTATGCAGACTTTTATCATAAATAAGCAACATGATCTAAATAGAATACTGAAATCAGTTTTATATTTATCCTTTAGTTCTGCTAAAGACTTTGACACTGCAACTTCTAAAATGGGAAGACGCTGAGTAAAATAACTTTTCTGACAGTCATACAAAGCATTTGTATAATAACTATTACAGTTGTCTTTCTTTTCCAAGTATTCTAGTATAAGTTTCACCTTTACCGAAGCACTCTGAAATTTGCCATAATACAGAGAAAACACAGAATCAGTTGAAGGGTCATTTCTTTGAGGCATATCAGGAACTTCTGTTTTAATATCTGTGTTAATTACTTGTTTGGTGGTTTCAATAATAATATTACTTACAAAGTTATATACATGCATTAGAGCAGTGGTTAGTAAGCTTTCATATTTTATTTTATATATATTGGATTCCTTAAAATTCATATGTTGACTGAGATAATCTAAGGCATCATCAATTTTATTTAATACTTCAATGAATTCCTGACTATTAACTTTACTGGTACCCAACTGTTCAATACTATCTTGGCATTTAGGGAAATAAACGAAAAACTTTAACTTTGCATTAATGTTATTCCTTTTATCTTTAAGTATTCTTTGATGTACCATTAATTGTTCACTTAAGTTGTGCAAATAATTTGTCTTCTCAGTGACATTTTGGTATGTATCCTTTAAGTTTGTTAATGAATTTAGTGTCAATTCTGAACGTGAAAATAATGTTTCACAGTTTTGTAAGTGTTTTGATAGAGATGAATAATAATCCTGAAAAGTCTTAAGATTTTCATGTTGAATTTCTTTTTCTACCGAAACCATCCATTGGATAAAATCTTTGTTATTAGTTATAACAGGCATTCGAGATGGTGCAGTTTCTGCTTTTTGCTTTGTAGAATTATCACTTTCATTGTTTGAATATAATGAAGTAATAATATCACTTACTTCATAAACTAACTCCGTTTGTTCTTCTTCCAAAGGCGCCAATGGGTTATTTGAAGACTGCCAAGTTGCAACATTTTCTTGAATCTGTTTATCAATAGGATCGTCTACAGGAGCTTTGTTTACAGAGCGGCTCATTTTTCTGTTCCTATTTCTCCTAGGGTACTATGGCCTACGTGGCTTAACTGCTTCTTTGGCTTGTCCACTGGATATAACAAATATACCTAACTATTATAGGGTTCCCTACATATAAACCTTTATCTATGGTTCCCTACGACTACTCTAGATACTTTGTAACACAGAACTCAAACAGTTTTGAAGCAGTTAATAAGAAACATGTAAATGTATACGTTTTAATTTACGCTGGGCAAAGCCAAATTAATTCTTTTAAATCAACATAGTTAATATAAAAAAAAAATTCTTGACAAGAGAAAAGAGGTTATTTAAGCCTGGATAAAGGTCCGTCCTCTGACTGTCTGATTCAGATGGCCGGCGATTACCCGTGGTTAAAGCACTCGCGAAAAAATCTCTGCAGTACATACGTGACACAGAAAAAAGCTTAGTTACTTTTAATTAATTCAAAGCAAAGATTTTTCCTACCCGCTTGCCACGGTTAATATGCTCCTCTATATTTTGTGGCGTTGGGAGAATGAATGAGAGTCAGAGACTCTCAAGATAAAAAGATAAATTAATCAAAGCCCAATTTGTTCATTAACAAATTCTCAGTTTGACAAGCTTACCTCACATAATATAATAATATTAACATATATATAACCAGGCCAACACTGGCGTTACGGTTACACAGCCCCTCAAACTTTATTTCAGGGTTTCGTCAAAACGCCAATTTACCGTGGCCGGATACTTGTCTACTCTTAAACTACTAGAGGGCCATGGCACTTTGAATTCGAACTCGAACGGCTTGTTCTTTTAAATCTTTTCTTTGAAAAAAGGGGGAATTGACGAATTGACGTCGATGTCATATCAAAATGTCAAGGTAAAGTTTTGTGAGGTAAAAATGTAATGTTTTTGTATGGGGTAAAAATATGAAAGTTTTTCCAAAAATTAAAAATGCTGTAGAACTTTATTTATAATAATAATTTTGTTATGTAGTGGTAGTAGTAATTTTCTAATCAAGTTTTGTCATATGACTGGAGCCAACGTCCTTTTTAACAACCCTCCTCCCTTATACAATGTTCAAGGGGGGACCACAGTTTCTAGCGTTCATGAAGAAACAGGAACAGGAGCACCTCCTTCATATGAGGAGGCAATTAACCCAAATGGTAACATTAACTAACTTTTAATAAAAATCTACTTACAGTTTGGTTTACATGTAATAGTTTCTTCATTTAATGCAAGTTTTTAAGTTAAAATTTGAATATTAAGTTATTGAATTTTTTTAGCACCGCCTCCTTCTTATGACTCTTTGTTTGGTAGAGTACGAGAGGCACAAAGGTCCAGCAAAGGTGTTCTAGACTTTCTAAAAAATGTGATTATTATAGTTTTGGGAACTCGTAAGTATGACATTAAATTATAAAATAATATATATTCTACATTTTAGTAATGATTATAACTACCTACTTATTTTTAATTATTAGCCCACATCAAGATGTAAGGTTCACCAGTAAGACATAATATGCCAATTTGTATAATATATAGAAAATATGGTTAAATATTTACCTTCCTTGAATGGTATAGGATCAGGCATAGGATGCTCTCTATAGGTAGAAATTTAGGATTCGTAGTACTTCTGAATAGGTTATACAATGCTAGGAGGTACAATGTTACCATTTTATTATTTCTTATGTTTATGCCATACTAAGTAATTTTTGTACCTATGTAGATTAAACATGCCTGTTCATTATTTATTTATGGTTTAACCGAGGGTTTAACCTAACAAACTAACAAATAGAGAATGTCTTTTGTACCTACAAGGTATTGTGCCTCCTTACATAAAATAAAGTACCTAGGTAAGTAGGTAGGTACCTCGGTAGGTACTTACCTACTATTGTTCTATCTACAAAATGTAAGCACACATATTTTTACAAATTTAGTTGCTTTTTTAATATAAAAAGAAATTTATTGATATTTATTTATTTATATACCTATATATTTAATATTCAATAACAGCAAAATAAGCGTCAGTTGCCGAATCCGCGGTGGAACACAAGGTGATGGTGTGTTAAAGTTGTTGGAAAAAATTATGCTGCAAGTATCTGTAGAGCAAATGCACTTGAACATTGTAGACCCTTATTTATACAACTGGGAACATTACCATGTTTGTTTATCCTGGAAACAGTCTGTTAGAAAATTAAAAAATTTCGACGACACCTGTGAATGTTTATAATACCAGACAATTGAATAATCTACCACTACCTGTACCCAAGAGCACACTTACCAAGAACTCCTCAATATATGAAAGTACTAAACTTTTTAAACATCATCCAGTGGATATCCAGACGTCCTCAACACTAAGGAGTTTTAAAAGGTCTGTCTGATCATTTCCTAAAGGTAAAGCCTACTATTATAGCTTAGTAGAATATTATAAGGATCAATGATGATTCAGGCCTGATTATCTTACCTGTGATTGGTTTAGATTGGTGAATTTTTAGGTATTATCACATTTTAATTGTTGTTGTTTTTTGTATCCAATGATGACTAGGATTTTTAAATGATATTACCTACCTCGATGATTACTTAGTTATGGTTATTTTTTGGTCATTGTGTATTGTCTATACTTTATGTTTATGTATAAGTATACTGTATGTTATATTATGTTCTTTCATTCTTACTTTTACTTTATTGCTTTATACATTGGTAAGTAATTAAAAAAAAATTAAAAAAAGAAAATATTGTGGCATATCGGACAAGTGTGTAACTATTTTTTATATTGGAATACACAGGGATCCAAGTTCAATGGATACCCTGGGGCGGGTAGACCACGACGGCCGTTTCGTCCTTGTTAGGACTCGACGGCAGCCGTAACCCAAGCAATTCCAAGAACGACGGAAAAATGTACTAAAAGCCTCTTTGTAGAATCAAGGCGGCCATCAATACACCGTAGCGCCATCCCACGGAATCAACTCCAATATAAAAGATAGTTACACTGGTAATACGAAAGGTAGACAACTAAATAAACAAACTACGAAGTGCATCACAATCCAGTATAGGGAACGCTATTTGCGTTTTCACCGAAAACATCTGCCAGTTTGCAGACCAGAAAACAGATCAACGCTGGCACCCACCAGAATGCGCGCAATCCGCTTGAGTTTTAAGCCAAAACAATGTTTAGAAGATGATATAATGTCCGCGAAAATAATTAAAAACTTGGATCCCTGTGTATTCCAATATAAAAAATAGTTACACACTTGTCCGATATGCCACAATATTTTCTTTTTTTAATTATTTTCGCGGACATTCTATCATCTTCTAAACATTGGTAAGTAATATTATTTATATAGTCTATGGAGCTTTGTCAACAGATACTATATACAGTGTGTGTATAAAGTCTGGAAACGGCTTAATAACATCACAATTTACTGGCCGATTTAAACCAAATTTGGTACAGTTGTATAAGAGGATCTAACGCACCGAATGACGATATTGGCGTTGTTGCCAGTTTTTTAGTTTGTCTGGAATTCGAACGAATTTTATATTTTTAAATATAACACCCAGTATATTTTTACATTTTTAAATTCCACATAAAATTACAATTATTTTTTATTAAATGCATTATTAGTCTATACTTCATAGTTTCCGAGATATTGACTCTCGAAAAGTGACATTTTTGAACTTTGACAGCTTATAACTTTCTAACAGTACGTCTTAGAGCAAAACGGCTTACATGTCCCTATCTTCAATTTTTATTATCTTCCCAAAAAAATCAATTTCCAGTTAAACCGGAACAACTATATTTCCTGCTTTCGAGTTACATCCGGTTTAACAGGAAGTTGATTTTTTTGGGAAGATAATAAAAATTGAAGATAGGGACATGTAAGCCGTTTTGCTCTAAGACGTACTGTTAGAAAGTTATAAGCTGTCAAAGTTCAAAAATGTCACTTTTCGAGAGTCAATATCTCGGAAACTATGAAGTATAGACTAATAATGCATTTAACAAAAAATAATTATAATTTTATGTGGAATTTAAAAATGTAAAAATATACTGGGTGTTATATTTAAAAATATATAATTCGTTCGAATTCCAGACAAACTAAAAAGCTGGCAACAACGCCAATATCGTCATTCGGTGCGTTAGATCCTCTTACACAACTGTACCAAATTTGGTTTAAATCGGCCAGTAAATTGTGATGTTATTAAGCCGTTTCCAGACTTTATACACACACTGTATATTTAAATGACAATAAAGAATGTTTTTATTGATTGATTTGATATGAGATAATTTGTTAGATCATTTTCACATAAATATGAACCATATTGAAATTGTCTAAGTATAAAATCATTTTAACCCTATGAACTTTGTGCAGATGCTATTTTTATCCTTTTAAAATAATGAAGAAAGTCGTCAGCCGTATTTACCTACCACATAAATTTTAACTTTAATTTTTGGGGTACCGAGTTTTGCCCAAAAGATAAAGTTAAAATTCAAAAGTCTAAATAATTTTAATAAAAAAAAAATTGTTTTTACCCAAGAATCCTAGTTTGGTTATTAACGACTTTTGGTCTCTCTTTTTTGCCTAAAACAATTACTTTTGTTGTTTTTTGCCCATAAACACACACAATCATGGCTATGCCCCCTATGTTCTAGCTGTCTTTTGATACCAACAAAAAATTCCTACCTACCTACATATCTATTTAAAATTCCTTAACGGTATATTTTTCTAATTCATTGTAAAGCTCCATTAACGTTTCAAACCACCAACTAGTTTCTCCTTTGCTAATAACAACAGCAACATACTTTTTAAATTTCTTGTTGATTCCTGATGATGGACGTCTCTACGACCGAAACATGTCGAAATAAGAAATTCGTCAAACAGGTCATTATTCAAATAGACTGGTTTAGAAAGACTTTTATTGGTAACAAAAATAAAAATCGCCGTCAGCTGAATGTTTGTGGGTGGAAAGATTATCAGTTCATTTGCCAAAGTGACTATGCAACGATCAGGTATACTGAGCCACAGCCCTCTTAACTTCCAAGCCATGAAGTGACATCGGGCAACGCCGCATCAGCTGGGAGTTGCGGATCCACAAGCTATTATTATGACGCGCGGCAACGGGCGAGTTTTTTATTCTTTCTGATAATATTTTTTGTTTTTTTGGCTCTGTTGCCACTATATATAAATAAAAATATAAACGAAATCAAAATTGAAAATGAATCACTTACTGATAAGAAAAGTATAGCTAATAGCTTTATCGACTATTTTTCTGAAGTAGGAGAAAAGCTAGCAAACAAAATCAATAAACGTAATAACACATTTTCAAATAAAAAAATAAACAATATAAATTCATTTTATTTAGAAAAAACTAATCATAAAGAAGTAGAAAATGTTATTGATAGTTTGAAATTAAAGAAATCTCCTGGTGCCGACGGAATAACAACAGAAATATTAAAACTTCTATTTCTAGACCACTAACATTTCTTATAAATACTATTTTTAAAACCAGTATATATCCAGAAGCTTTCAAAATTGGTATAATAAAACCTATTTTAAAAAATGGAGATTCTAGTAGAACTAGTAATTATAGACCAATAACATTAATATCTTCGATAGCAAAAGTATTCGAAAAAGTTTTAAAATTAAGAATCGAAAATTATTTGGAAAAAATAAATTTTATTTCTAATAAACAGTTTGGGTTTCAAAAAAATAAATCAACACAAAATGCTATTTGCTGTCTAACAGAACAAATATATGATGCACTAGATAATAAAAAACCTTGTATAAGTATTTTTCTAGATTTAGCAAAAGCCTTTGATACAGTTAGCCATAATTTACTGTTAAAAAAGTTTGAAAATATTGGATTCAGAGGAAAGCAATTAGAATTAATTAAAAATTATCTGAAAAATAGACCAACTTATGTTCAAATAGATAAAGAAAAGAGCTATCCAAAGGTATTTAAGTATGGTGTTCCCCAAGGAACAATTTTAGGACCATTATTTTTTAATATTTATATTAACGACTTATTTAGTATAAATTGCGATGGACAAATTCATAGTTTTGCAGATGATACTACAATTTTTTATACCGATACAAATTGGGAAAACTTAAATAATAAAAAAAGATTTTAAAATTATAAAAAATTGGTTTGATAACAATTTGTTAACAATTAATTTTAATAAAACAAATTATATTCCTTTTACTTTAAACCTAAATAACCTACCACAAAATACGAATAGTATTCAAATAAATGAAGACATTCAAATTTTTAAAGTTAATAAAATAAAATATTTGGGAATTATTTTTGACAGTAAATTAAATTGGAATTTTCATATAGAACACTTAATTAAAAAATTAAGAAGTTTACTACCGATTTTTAAAAACATTAAACATTTTTTAAATGTAAGACATATGGAAATATTATATTACGCGTTAGTTAAAACTCATTTAAATTACGGAATTTTAGGTTGGGGAGGAATAAATAGAACTTTAGTTAAAAAATTAGAAATATTACAAAAAAGGTTTCTAAAAATTATATACAATAAAGATTATCTTTATCCTTCAAAAGAATTATATTCAGAAACTAAAAAGTTGAACATTAGACAACTTTACATTTATAACATCTTAATATATATATTTAAAAATAAAAACCTTATACAATTTAAAAACCATAATCATAATACACGTCATAAAAATGAAATAACCATAAAACCTAAAATAACTAAGTCCATAGGACAAAAAAATTTCAAATATTTATGTTTTTATTTAAGGTTGAATTCTCAACGTCATTCAATCTATTGCCAACCTATAACCTATTTTGCGTTGATTTTTTGAGTTTATTATTTTAATAACTAACATTTAAAGAAAATTAATATCGTGGGTACATTATTTAGGTAGTATCTGATATATTACAAAAATATCAATTTATTTCATTGTTAATTTGGGGAGAATTGTATAGTGAAAGAACAATGAGTGACAATGACATAATAATATAAAAAAAATCTTATCCGATATTTACATAATTACAACCAGAAAAGCGACAAATTACCCTATTGTGACATAGAACAGTTATTTTTTATAACTAAATAACCCGATATGCGACAAATTACCCTATTGTGAGAAAGAATAGTTATTTTTTTATAACTAAATAACCCAATATGCGACAAATTACCCTATTGTGAGGTGACAAAAATAAAGGATACTTAATTTCGCACTAGAAAAGAAGGCTTACTCCCGCTTAAGCTCAGGAATGCGTAGTTCTCTCCCTGAAACAGTGGGGTCCCGGCACGCCTAAACTCGGCAAAGTACAAACATACTACACTGCACTCCACATACACCTACACAAACACCAAGTAAGTCTCCCAAAAAAGTGCGCAGCAGAAATACCAAACACTATGTCTGGAGGTTTTGTACGCTAAAAGCGAGGAAAAAACAGCTTCTCAACGCAATATTACTATTATTTGATAATTAGGTAAGTTGTTCTTGTTATCCAAAACTATTTATCACTTTTTTGTACATTTTTCTATATCAATATAATAATAATAATAATAATAATAATAATAAGTTCATTTAAAAATTTAATAATATAATAAATATGTTTATGTTGTCTTCGATAAACTTATTCTTCAATCGAAGCTGAGCTTGTTAGGGGCAAATCTTATTTTTTGTTTTAGTATGTAAAATCATAAATCATAAATATGCATTAAAAATCAATTTTTTTAAAGTAAAAATGTTAATTTATAGTATAAACGCAGCTTTTTTGAAGAAATATATTACCTATAATAAAATTATTAATTTATAATTTTTAAGTAAAAAATATTACTCATATAAATTATTCAGAACAATAATAATTAATTAAAGCATTTCTAAAAATATTTTCAAATTGTCTGTTTTTAATATCCATGTTTTTATTTCGACTTTAAATTTTTTTAATAAAATCAATTTTTTAATTTTTGTTGGTAAATAATCGTTTAAGGTGGGAGTATCAACATGCTTGCCAACCTATAACCTATTTCGCGTATATTTATTTATTTTTTCTAGCTTTTATACAAAATTTAAAGAAAATCAGTATCGACTTGATTTTCTATAGGTAATAATTGACATATTTAATAAATATCAAGGAATTTCATAACTTATTTTAGGAGAATTGTATAGCGAAAAATATCGGATAAGATTTTTTTTATATTATTATGTCATTGTCACTCATTGTTCTTTCACTATACAATTCTCCCCAAATTAACAATGAAATAAATTGATATTTTTGTAATATATCAGATACTACCTAAATAATGTACCCACGATATTGATTTTCTTTAAATGTTAGTTATTAAAATAATAAACTCAAAAAATCAACGCAAAATAGGTTATAGGTTGGCAATAGATTGAATGACGTTGAGAATTCAACCTTAAATAAAAACATAAATATTTGAAATTTTTTTGTCCTATGGACTTAGTTATTTTAGGTTTTATGGTTATTTCATTTTTATGACGTGTATTATGATTATGGTTTTTAAATTGTATAAGGTTTTTATTTTTAAATATATATATTAAGATGTTATAAATGTAAAGTTGTCTAATGTTCAACTTTTTAGTTTCTGAATATAATTCTTTTGAAGGATAAAGATAATCTTTATTGTATATAATTTTTAGAAACCTTTTTTGTAATATTTCTAATTTTTTAACTAAAGTTCTATTTATTCCTCCCCAACCTAAAATTCCGTAATTTAAATGAGTTTTAACTAACGCGTAATATAATATTTCCACATGTCTTACATTTAAAAAATGTTTAATGTTTTTAAAAATCGGTAGTAAACTTCTTAATTTTTTAATTAAGTGTTCTATATGAAAATTCCAATTTAATTTACTGTCAAAAATAATTCCCAAATATTTTATTTTATTAACTTTAAAAATTTGAATGTCTTCATTTATTTGAATACTATTCGTATTTTGTGGTAGGTTATTTAGGTTTAAAGTAAAAGGAATATAATTTGTTTTATTAAAATTAATTGTTAACAAATTGTTATCAAACCAATTTTTTATAATTTTAAAATCTTTTTTAATTTTATTATTTAAGTTTTCCCAATTTGTATCGGTATAAAAAATTGTAGTATCATCTGCAAAACTATGAATTTGTCCATCGCAATTTATACTAAATAAGTCGTTAATATAAATATTAAAAAATAATGGTCCTAAAATTGTTCCTTGGGGAACACCATACTTAAATACCTTTGGATAGCTTTTTTCTTTATCTATTTGAACATAAGTTGGTCTATTTTTCAGATAATTTTTAATTAATTCTAATTGCTTTCCTCTGAATCCAATATTTTCAAACTTTTTTAACAGTAAATTATGGCTAACTGTATCAAAGGCTTTTGCTAAATCTAGAAAAATACTTATACAAGGTTTTTTATTATCTAGTGCATCATATATTTGTTCTGTTAGACAGCAAATAGCATTTTGTGTTGATTTATTTTTTTGAAACCCAAACTGTTTATTAGAAATAAAATTTATTTTTTCCAAGTAATTTTCGATTCTTAATTTTAAAACTTTTTCGAATACTTTTGCTATCGAAGATATTAATGTTATTGGTCTATAATTACTAGTTCTACTAGAATCTCCATTAATAAATACTTACCTATACCGTATTATAATTTAAAAATCACTGCTAAAATTATTATTATTTTTTAAACGTTTCCTTTTTTTGTTTTTAGATAAAGATTTTTCTGCAGTATATTGGTTATTTTTTTTTCTTAAGGTAGGTAGTCGTTGAGTAAAACATTTGAAAATATTGAACAAGCCATTATAAGAAGCGTTTTATACTCCCTACCACTTTATTCTCGCTTTAGTTGGATATTTTTTGTGGTGCCATCAGGCAAAAGATAAATATCCTCACGGCTAATGTCACTGGGGACAAAATGCTTGGCACAAACTACAAAATAATGTGTGGGCGACCAATTAGCTCTTGGAATGGCTTTTAGCCATAGAATTTTCAGATTTTCATCTTTTGGGAAGTGAAAAACTGATACACTCTCTTCACCTGCCTTTAAAACACTTTAATAGTTAGAGTTACACCCAGGAATACAGCAGGGGCTTGGCATGTTGATAAATAAACAAACTAAAAAATAAAAATAGTACTTACCTAAGTACCGAGGTATCTAGAGGTATCCTTCCTACTTACGAACTATCTGAACTATCTCTACTTGTGATATTTTTAAACTAATTCACATATACCTTCAAGCTAAATAAACACTTCAACATTTAATAAATTAACTGTAGCCACAAAACAATAAAGTTTATCCCAAAGAGCTAACCAGAATACAAAAACACAACTTTTAAATTAAAACAATTCTGACGCCATTATAAGACTCGTAAACAAATCGCCGTCCGGCCTGGCTGTTCGATTTCTCACTTTATTAATGCTATTAGAGCAAACCCGCACCATAAATGTTTACTAGTATTTTGTAAAGGTTCATAGCAATCATGTCACTTAAATTTTCTATTAGATATCAATCGAAAACCGGATAAAAATACAAATTAATAGGACAACTACACCTACTTCCCGCGAAAACTATATACTAAACCATGATTAACCTCAAAAAAGTCACGTGACACATGGATCTTCAAAGCAGTGTTGTCGATGTTTCTGTTGCACGGCTTGGAAGTTAAGAGGGTTGTGACTGAGCGCTCAGCATATTTTATTATGACGCTGACTGACGATTTTCTTTATAATTTTAAAAGTATAAAAATTCAGCTGCATTAAGTATTCGCAAACTATAAATGATTTTATACTGGAACGTTTCCAATATGGTTCATATCCGTGACAGACATATAATCCCCTCTCTTCAATACAACTGACTATCATTTTTTTGAAGGGAAAGAGATGAGACACTTTAAGTCTTCCTCCACTGGTAATATTCAATTAAATAAAAGCTAAGAAATTATCTACATGTTTCGACGGTAAGGACAGTCATCTTGAGGAGAATAAAAGACATGTATATCTATATAAGAAGTTTAAAGGTGCCTATCGACCTAACGTAGTTCTAAGAAGTATGTAAAGGGAAATATATATATATTTTTGTTGAAAATGATCTAAAAAATCATCCCATAAGTTCAAAGATATTTTTTTTCACAACTTTAACATACCGTTACCTTGAGCTTCACCACTACTAGACTAGCTGACGTTCAGATCCCTTGTACATTAGGGAAAAACTATTATAGTTATGGTATTCAGTTGGTATGAAATGACTGGTTTGAATGTAGCGCTACCTCCCGTACTAATATAGTGCTTGTGTAGATTTATAAGTAGTTTTGTCTAAAATATAATTTTTTAAAAAAAATAGTTAATTTTTAAAACTCCCTAAAACTTATGTGTTTAACATTTTTCGCTATCTTACTTTAAGACACAATCTACTATTTCCATACATATCAGCGACCCTGTACAGTGTAAATCACATCCACTTTAATAAATATTATAATTTCATTCAGGTATTTAACATTTTGTTTATTGTGTTTCAATCGCAAAATGAAATGGAAAGTCTGTTAATGCAACAACCTGATAATAGGTCAATTTCTAGATATTGAAAATTGCTATTAAGGTTGAATTCTCAACGTCATTCAATCTATTGCCAACCTATAACCTATTTCGCGTTGATTTTTTGAGTTTATTATTTTAATAACTAACATTTAAAGAAAATTAATATCGTCGGTACATTATTTAGGTAGTATCTGATATATTACAAAAATATCAATTTATTTCATTGCTAATTTTGGGAGAATTGTATAGTGAAAGAACAATGACTGACAATGACATAATAATGTTAAAAACAATCTTACTCAATATTTTTCGTTATACAATTCTCCTAAAATAAGTTATGAAATTCCTTGATATTTATTAAATATGTCAATTATTACCTATAGAACATCAAGTCGATACTGATTTTATTTAAATTTTGTATAAAAGCTAGAAAACATAAATAAATCTACGCAAAATAGGTTATAGGTTGGCAAGCATGTTGATACTCCTACCTTAAGTATACTGGAATTTCTAGCGGATTTGTTTTTGTATAAAACGGTTTAAAATTTTATACTACTATATTTTGTTATTGGTTAATATTTATAAAATACAGAAACTTGATTGGATAATTGACAGTCATATAATAAAGAAGTAATCACATATAATACAGTGGCGGCTCGTGTAGTGGTGTAGTAATGTAGGGCTATAAAAAAATAGAAACTATGTACGCGCGGCGCGCCCCAGGTAAAATTTTATGGTCGTTCAACAGAACGTCCTCACCGCAAAAATTATTTATAATTTGATTTAAGGTGGACTTATCAACGTCATTCAATCTATTGCCAACCTATAACCTATTTCGCGTTACCCCCCCTCCCTCCTAGGGGCTTGAAGTAACAAGATTGACAACATACGCAAAAGATGTCCCCCTCGAAATAAAAATCGACGGGTCCGAGCGATTTTCCACATTTTCATTTTAAAGGAGGAAAATCGAGGTGGGAAGTTTTCAAATGAACACCCTGTATGATTTTATTTAAATTTTGTGTAAAAGTTAGAAAAAATAAATAAATCTACGCAAAATTGGTTATAGGTTGGCAAGCATGTTGATACTCCCACCTTAAGACATACCTGTCTGTTTTTATCAACTTTTTCGTTTTGCTTGATTCGAGGCTTGATTATTTCGTTACATTATGCAGAATTTAACTAAGTTTAAATGTTAATTTTACCTAGCACACAGAAATTAAAGATGTTGTGTATATGTACAGGTGACGATATATAAATTCGTACACTCCACCCATACATAACTCAATTACAATAAAATTGGGTAAAACGGGTTTCTCACCTTGCTGCTTATACCTGGATAGAACACCAGTTATACAGGGTGGTCCTTAAGTACATTAAGAAAATCTAGGATATGATTCCTGGCATCAATTTAAGTTGAAAAGTTCATATGGACTTATGCCCTAAAATGCTTACCCTCTAAGATACAGTGTGTTAAAATATTTTTAAAAAATAATTGTTTTTTTAAAATTTCGAAACTCCTTGAAGATACGGTATTGAAAATTGATGTCGATTGATTTCGTATTAAACAGCACTTTTTGGTTAAAAAAGGGTTTGCACCACCACCAGTGGCGTGCATGAAGATACCATCAATATTTTTTTGTGAAAATATGTGATACGCCACTGTTTTTTTTTTAAATTCTGATGCATTTTTATGCATTACTGATATAAGCGGAACAAAAGTTGTCTCTACTATGTTTTTGAAAAAAATGGTAGTTTTAAAGGAAAATGGAAAATATTTTAACACCCTGTATCTTAGAGGGTAAGCATTTTAGGGCATAAGTCCATATGAACTTTTCAACTTAAATTGATGCCAGGAATCATATCCTAGATTTTTTTGATGTACTTAAGGACCACCCTGTATACATAACTGTAAATTATTGTATGTACGATTTTTTACCATAAGTAATAATTGTTATTTCTAAATATTTTTGTGTTTAAATTACAGCTGCGAAATAAGAAAATTATAAAATAATACCAGGAAAACTATACAAAAGTATAAAGCCAAAAAGGGTAAATTTATTAACAAACAACAAACAAAATAGGCACTAATATTTAATTGCTGCGCCATTGGATTCTAACACTAATCGTAATCTTCTTGGCATTGATAAAATAATACTTTTGGTGTAATCCGGAGTTAGCCCTTCCCAAATTTCTTCTATTTTATCGAATAACTCTATTTCGTTCTGTGGTTTAAAATTTATTTTGTATATTTTTTTACCATCAATCACCAAACATTTTAAATTGGATTTAAATCAGGACTTCTTGAGCACCAAGGCAGACATGTTATTGTTTTGTCTAAACCAGTTTTCTATATTTCTTGCAGTATGCACAGGGCAGTCATCCTGCTGAAATATAAAGTTATTTCCTTCAAAAACTATCGCGGCAGAAGGAAGAAAAACATTTTCCAAAATCTGAAGATATATTATATTACTGTTTAGTGTTCCACCAATATTCCAGCATACACCTGCACCGTAAACACCTAACCACATTAACGGAGAAACGTCCACTGGTTTGCTTTTTTTGAGTATACTTCTCATCATATCGGGAATTTGGTGGTCTATATACTCGAATCCTTCCATTATAATATGTAGACTGAAAAGTTTTCTCATCGGAAAAGATAACATTTTGCCAAAAAAAATCATTTGCTGGTGAATATTGCATAGCAAACCCAATTCCTTGTTCCTTATCACTATTTTTTAAAAACGGTTTGGATGCAGCTGCTCGATTTCTTAATTCGAAACATGGATTTTGCCTTAAATACTCTACCAAATTTCGGTCTTCTTCATTTGATAATTTTCTATTATTTAAACCAGACCCAAAAGACCTTTCATGATTCCTTTTGATGATAGCGCCATTTTTTTACAATTCCTTGAACAGTACTTCTAAATATTCTAAATTGATCAGCCATTTTTCCATAAGACCACCCTATTGTCTACTAAACATATTATTCTTTTCAATAATACTTAAGGTGGGAGTATCAACATGCTGGCCAACCTATAACCTATTTCGCGTAGATTTATTTATTTTTTCTAACTTTTACACAAAATTTAAATAAAATCATACAGGATGTTCATTTGAAAACTTCCCACCTCGATTTTCCTGCTTTAAAATGAAAATGTGGAAAATGTGGAAAATCGCTCGGACCCGTCGATTTTTATTTCGAGGGGGACATCTTTTTCGTATATTGTCAATCTTGTTACTTCAAGCCCCTAGGAGGGAGGGGGGTAAGATCTAAATCTTAAATGGATACCCGTATTTTATATAATTTTTTTGGATTCTGCATAAAATTCTGAACATTTTTTAATAAAAGCATTATTATTAGTCTACAGTTTCCGAGATATTGACTCTTGCAAAATGAAATTTTTGAAATTTGACAGCGTCTAGCTTTCTAACTGTACATCTTAGAGCAAAACGGCTTACATGTCCCTATCTTCGATTTTTATTATCTTTCCAATAGTGTGAACTTTCGGTTAAACCGGTTTGACCGGAAGTTGACACTATTGGAAAGACAATAAAAATCGAAGATAGGGACATGTAAGCCGTTTTGCTCTAAGACGTACAGTTGGAAAGCTAGACGCAAAGTTCAAAAATGTCATTTTTTAAGAGTCAATATCTCGGAAACTGTTAAGTATAGACTAATAATGGGTTTTATTAAAAAATGTTCAGAATTTTATGCAGAATCCAAAAAAATTATATAAAATAGGGGTATCCATTTAAGATTTAGATCTTACCCCCCCTCCCTCCTAGGGGCTTAAAGTAACAAGATTGACAATATACGCAAAAGATGTCCCCCTCGAAATAAAAATCGACGGGTCCGAGCGATTTTCCACATTTTCATTTTAAAGCAAGAAAATCGAGGTGGGAAGTTTTCAAATGAACACCCTGTATATCGTCTTTATATTCTATAGGTAATAATTAAAATGTTAAATAAATATCAAGGAATTTCATAAGTTATTTAAGGAGAATTGTATATCGAAAAATATCGGTTAAGATTTTTTTTAACATTATTAGGTATGTCATTGCTCTTTCACTATACAATTCTCCCAAAATAAGCAATGAAATAAATTGATATTTAGGTAATATATTTTTGTAATACAGGGTGATTCATTAAGGGTGACGAGGTACCGTATCTCAGGAACTAATAGTCGTACGAGTTGGAAAAAAATCCCTTAAATGAAATCGACCAAGAGAAATTGCTGGAAATAATTTTCAATAGGGTGGCACTTCCGGTTATACCGGAAGTAGGTGTCAACTTGCTTATTTTATAAGGAACACCCTGTATATTATTACCTTTTTGAATTCTACATTAAACTATAATTACTTTTTATTAAATGCATTATTACTCTATGATTAATAGTTTCCGAGATATTGACTCTTGAAAAATGACATTTTTGAACTTTGAGAGCTTCTAGCTTTCGAACTATACGTCTTAGAGCAAAACGGCTTACATGTCCCTATCTTCGATTTTTGTTATCTTTCCAAAAGTATTAACTTCCGGTCAAACCGAAAGTGCTTTATTTCATGCATTTAAGTTACATCCGGTTTAACCGGAAGTTGACACTTTTGGAAAGATAACAAAAATCGAAGATAGGGACATGTAAGCCGTTTTGCTCTAAGACGTATAATTCGACAGCTAGAAGCTCTCAAAGTTCAAAAATGTAATTTTTTAAGAGTCAATATCTCGGAAACTATTAATCATAGAGTAATAATGCATTTAATAAAAAGTAATTACTTTTTTATGTAGAATTCAAAAATGTAATAATATACATGGTGTTCCTTATAAAATAAGCAAGTTGACACCTACTTCCGGTATAGCCGGAAGTGTCACCCTATTGAAAATTATTTCCAGCAATTTCTCTTGGTCGATTTCATTTTAGGGATTTTTTTTTCAAACTCGTACGACTATTAGTTCCTGAGATACGGTACCTCGTCACCCTTAATGAATCACCCTGTATATCAGATATTACCTAAATAATGTGCAGACGATATTGATTTTATTTAAATCTTAGTCAATAAAATAAAAAACTAAGAAAAACAAGGCGAAATATGTTATAGGTTGGCAATAAATTGAATGACGTTGATAATTCCACCTTAAATGAGGCATTTTTAAATCAAATAAGATAATGACAATACTTTGACAGATATCATGATAACAATTAACACGTTACCAAGATAATAAAGGTAAAAAAGTTGCATTTACACTGTCACAGTTTAGTGTACGAAATTATCTGTCGTCAACTGTACCTTTGATTTTCATGTCTTTCCATTTTTTCCCAGATATGGCCCAGGTCATCGATTCCTTTTTGGGACCAAGTTTCCTCCCTTCCAAATAAAACACACATAAAACAAAATATTCTATTAAATACATCACAACCGCACACCCAACTATTTTTTGTAGAAATATTGTTAATAAATTTCTGCACACGCGCTTTTTATCCGCCCTGAGTTTTTTCATTTTTAAATCGGGTCACGGGCGCCCTTAGTTCTTAATTTCCAATTTTTGTTCCAAACACATTTTAGAAAATGAATTGTCCATTAAAACTTGTAAATTATGAAAAGTTTGAAAGAAAATTACTCTGTTTACAAGCGCGATCAAAGAAAAACACCACGCATTCGCGACGTACGAACCAAAAACTGAATCGAGCCACCACACGGCCGGGCCTGCACGCGTACAGCAACTGACTAAATGATTTCCATTGGTGGGAGCCTGGGTCTCAAAAAGTTAGGTATCTGCCTATTATTGCTATATGTACTCTTAATTCTATTCAATCTAAACCGCCGTTACCATGGTAATTACGAAAAAATTTACAAAATTAACAAAGGATAGTAGGTACTGAATACTACTGAAACTATAAATTACGGACTTTATTTCATAGTTAGCGACTACGCCCCCTAGCGATAGAATTAGGAAGTTATAAATTCTTTCCAGTACTTTCTTTTTGGTCATATTTCATAAATTTTATCTCAAAGTCGTAGCATGTAGATATGGTTAGGGGAGAGTAGTGAGACTTGATCCCGGGGTAGACTTGATCCCCCTTTTGATTTTCGCAGTCAATTGATTTGTGTTAATTTCGGTGGTAGCATTGGTTATGTCACACTAGCTCTAAGTAACGCAACAACATTTAACGGCGTTGTAACTGATTGCTTTTATTCTAAGATAACTTTTATTTTTTCGACAGGTGGAACATCTTTTACGGTAAGTAATATTTTCTTTTTTGTTTAGTCTCCATGTATACGAATGAGTGCTTCGGTTCATAGCAGTTTTATGTTGTTTCTTAGGAGTCGTTTGGTGTAAATTTGAGTGGCGTTCTACAGGTCAGGTTTTTTTTGTTGGCCGTTTATAAAAGTAGTGTGCTATCGGGAGAGTTGATCCCACCTCCTGGTGGGAGTCATGATCCTGGGATCAAGTCTCCTTATTTGAGTTCTAGTTGTAATACATTTTGGCGTTTTGTGTTAATGTAATGTTATTTCGATTTATTTTAGATGCCTAGGAAATAGAAACCAAAAACTGTGTGTGGTGTAAAGAAGCGAGTACTGCCTGACCCTGAAATTGTCGCCGCAGCCGTGGCAGCAGTGAAAGACGGGGCATCCTACAAAGGCGCTGCAAAAATATTTAAAATGAATGTGATGACACTGAAGAGGACAGTTAGAAGGGGAGAAGAGCGCTTGCCTGGGTTTACAAAAGCACAAGTTTTTACTAGTGAAGAAGAAAGGCAACTTGCTGACTACCTTCTTCATGCATCTCGTCTGAATTATGGTTTAAATCTGATAAAGTTTCGAGAACTTGCATATGAGTTTGCCAAAGCGAATGATAAGAAAATTCCTTCTTCGTGGGATGTGAATAAAAAAGCAGGTCGGGATTGGGCAAGGAGCTTCATGGATAGGAACAGCAGTCTGTCTCTACGAAGTCCTGAGCCGACTAGCCTAGCTCGCAGTACAGCTTTTAATAAACATACAGTGAACATCTTTTTTGAGAAACTTAGAACTGCAATTGAAAAACATAATTTTACACCTGAAAAAATTTGGAATCTTGATGAAACGGGTGTGACAACGGTTCATAGACCTTTGAAAATCATCGGCGAGAAGGGTGTTAAACAAGTATCAAAAGTCACGTCGGGCGAGAGAGGGCAGCTTGTAACAGTTTGTTCTGCAGTAAATGCCTGCGAAAATCATATTCCCCCATTTCTAATTTTACCACGAGTTAACTGGCAAGACCGCATGGTTCAAGGAGCACCACCTGGCTCTACAGGAGCTACTCATCCATCTGGGTGGATGACAAAAGAAAACTTTTTGAAGTATCTAGGACATTTTCAAAAATATTCCAATTGCAGCCTGGTTAGCAAGCACTTAGCTATTCTTGATAATCATGATAGTAATGTTAATATTGAAGTAATAGATTTTGCCCGAGCCAACGGTCTGGTCCTATTAACGCTGCCACCTCACACCTCACATAAGCTGCAGCCGCTGGATCGGACTGTTTTTGGACCACTTAAGACATACTACAACTCTGCTGCATCTGACTGGATGACTAATCATCCAGGGAAAAATTTAACAATGTATGATATTGCAGGCCTTCTTGGGCAAGCTTATCCCAAGGCTTTTTTACCGGCAAACATCCTAAGTGGCTTCCGAGTATCTGGCATTTCCCCATTTACCTCTGATATTTTTAGAAAGGATGAGTTTTACACAAGTTTGGTGACTGACAGGCCAAAGCCCATTTAAGAAACCATAGATCAATTGCTTCCAGAATTATCTTCAGCACCATCCGAGTCATTTAGTTCTGACCCCGGGTCATCTGGTCAGCTTCAACAATTGCCAACTACTAATTTTACATCATCAGCGGTCTCTCCAATAGAAATTCGACCATTCCCAAAGGCCCCGCCGAGGGTCGAGAATCAAACAAAAGGCCGCAAGCGTGGTAAGTGCAGAATTCTAACCGAGACACCTGAGAAAGTCGAGCTGGAAGCAGAACGTGTAGAACGTGAAAAAAAGACGTCAAGTGTTAAAAAGAATTTAAGAAAGAAAGGAGAAAATCTCGGGATAAGTAGACCTAAAAAAAGAAAGAATGAGAAGAAAGAGAGCGACAGTTCAGAAGACGAAGATTTTTGGGAGGCTAGCGGCGACAGCTTGGACGATATTGATCCATTTGGAGGGTCTGATATTTCTGAAGTCGATGAGACCGAATTCTTTGAGGTGTGTAATCCCAGCATTAAAGACTTTGTGTTTGTCGAATTTGGCGGAAAAAAAGGAAAAACTTATTTCGTGGGAGAAGTAACGGAAGTTGATGAATATTTGTGAATTTTCTTAGAAAGAAAAAAAAGCACTTTCACTTTCCAGCTACTAGAGACGAGGGGCTTGTAGCAAGAGGCAGTGTAAAAAAAATTCTGCCAGTGCCGTACATTAGACGTGGGTACTACAATTTTAAAATAAAATTTCCTAATGTTTCCATCGGTTAAACTTTTCCATTTCATTGTAGATATAAGTAAAATATTGTAATAAACATGTTAACTCATTAAAACTATGTTCATTATTTACCAGTTGTAACTCTCTTCATAAAATGACTAGACGCAAAACAAGTTATTAGCGGAAATGATTTTAAAATTTTACAGTAGGCAGACATGATCAACTCTCCCTAAGAGGGGTAGACTTGATCCCCGCTACAGCATGCGTGTAAAAAGGTTTTTGCTTGGTAATGAATAAATATTTTACGGCCGAAAGAGTGTTAAAACTGGCGGCAATGTTGCTAGAGTGAAATGCAGCCCACAGAAATTGAATGTGTCTTTTAAGGTTTGAATTACAATCATAAAACGTAAAAAGGGATCAAGTCTCCCTACTCTCCCCTACGGAGCTACATCCGCTCGCCACCCTTAGTGGATCACCCGGCATAATAATTAAAACCTTAACCAGGGTCGTCAGGACAAAATTTAGACTGAATAAAACTTGTATTTTTTTTCTGAGTGAAGTGAAAAATTTAGAAATAAAATACCCTACTTATGTTGGGTTGCTCGAAGACTTTAATCGATTTCTTCAGAAATTTGCGCTGAACAATCATGTAGGTTGCAAAAAAAATGTAAAATGATTCTGTAGGGGCGAAAATACCGGCAACATATCTGTTCTGTTCTCCGTGCAATCCGGTTATACTGTATTTTTATTTGCTGTATAAATCATAGAAAATAATAAAACAAATTCCAATTAAATTATTTTCTGAATCGATGAATTTTTGAATTTCAGTGGGCTGTTCAATAATATTAGGAGTAACTATAGTCATTCCAATATGTATGATAGTAATGGGATCAATCTATCTACATGAATGTCCGCAGGGAGAGTATATTCCAGTATATTTACTTGTTGGTGGTAAGTAGTTATCCTTTATTTAATTTTTTTTTCATAATATACACACTTTTCTCGCTAATAGATATACAGTGTTGGCAAGCCTGAACTTATAGGCGGCTTTTAAAGTAAAGAAAATGGACTTGGCGCGAGTTAAAAAAAATCAATCAAGACTCGACGTTGCCAACTTGTGTTCGAGCGCGATTCACATTCCATTTTTGCTGCATTCCTCCTCCATAGCAGCAAATAAACAAATAGGTACGTTCGTATGTAGTAGCAACCAATACTCAGTGGCGGCTCGTGAATAGTGAGTCAGGGGGGGCACTGGCTTTAAATAAAAAAAAAATTAAAATGTATTATTTTCGAAAGTACGTGTCTGTTTGTTCTAACTTTCTCGTTGTGAATTTTAATTTCATCAGCATAAGCACGCACTACTTAAACAAGTTAAAATATTAGTTTGTCCTAACATCTCAAAACTTACCACATTATGACGATGTTTTGCACTATTTTCATGTTTTTTATTTTCTCTGAAAGATGTTTTAAGTCCTGCACCCCATTTAGAGTCCAATTATCATCCCCGTCAAAAAGAAGACACACGAAACAAAAAAAAAGAAATAGGGAAAAGAAAAGCATAAAGTATTTTTCCACAATTTTAATTCAATAGCTAGGCTAGAATCGACATGTTTCGAGTGTAGAAACACTCATCATCAGGAAATTGGAAGCAAATATAATGAACAGCTGATGTTGTTAGCAAAAGAGAAAATATAATAAAATTAAAGTTGGAACTAATCCATAATGGAGCTTTCAATGGCACGCATGGGGAGTGAAAAAACTTTTATAGTCAAACGACGGAAAATATATCAGCACGCTGAAAGGTATGGACTACTTCTTCAAAAAAAAAAAGAATTTTTGTCCTCACAACCGCATATCCAGGATTTTTTATTATACAGCGTGTGCGTGGATTTGCTTGCCAAATGGAAAACTTCTTTATTATCAATTTTTCGAAAAAAGTTATTCTTTATAAAAAGTTTTGCTTTTAAAATTATTAAGATTGGCATAAGAATTTCTTTCTAATGTTGTACATGGTGTCTCAAAAAACGAAAAACTTTAATTCTAAATGTGAAAAAACTTTATACCAATATTTATTAACCGGTAAATTGGAAAGCGCGAAAAGCGCATTAAATCGTCAACTAATTTGTAGTATACAGAGCAATGATAAAGTTTTTTTTGAATAGTTACTTAACATTTTCGATAAAAATGATAAGGTGTATGATGAACAACGGGGGGCTTATTGAAATGTAATCTTCTATGTATATTTGTTTGTGTTTACTGTGTAATTACTAGTAATTAAAAAATTTGTTATGTGTAAATATGTTTATATGATTGTTTAATAAATTTTCAATTAGGATGTAAATTATCTAAATATTTTAATCACTCTGTATACTAAATTAACCTGCAAATAGTACATTGATGGCTTAATAATAAATATTGCAATGGTATTTATCCATATTGTTTATCAAAAATGTAAATAAATGTTAATCAAAAAAAGTAACTATTCAAAAAAAAAACTTTATCATTGCCCTGTATACTACAAATTAGTTGACGATTTAAGGCGCTTTTCGCGCTTTCCAATTTGCCGGTTAATAAATATTGGTATAAAGTTTTTTTCACATTTAGAATTAAAGTTTTTGGTTTTTTGAGACACCATGTGCAACATTAAAAAGAAATTCTTATGGCAATCTTAATAATTTTAAAAGCAAAACTTTTTATAAAGAATAACTTTTTTTCGAAAAATTGATAATGAAGAAGTTTTCCATTTGGCAAGCAAATCCACGCACACGCTGTATATATATTTGTCAAACTTACACGTAAACTGTGCCTTACTTTTACATTTTGATTGCACTTGTAGGTACTATCGTTGCCTACGTTAGATAACGGTACTATATTCAATATTGGTAGTGGCCGCCCTGTATTTTTTAAATCAAGTTTTTTCACTTAAGCTCAGAGAACTACTAAACACAAGCTTCTGTAAATCAATGACCTTCATATTAGACGAAATTTTCCAACTTTATAATGTAACTAATAAATAAATCAAAACAAGTAAACAAAACGTGAGCGGCATCGACAGGTAGAATCGCGAGTCGCGAACTGCTGTTGGGCGGGAAATTTTGAGCTCCTCGTTGTGCGATATGTAGGTGACGTCACGCCTCCGTAGTCATAACGAGAAGTCGCGTTGAATCGGGACGAATAATCGGTCGCCCGCGTTTAGTATAATCTTGAGAGCGCGCAACTTGCTTGTCTATGAGTATAGCCTGCCCGCTGGAATAGGGCTATGTTTGGTTTAATTATGCCCGCGCTTAGTATAACCTACCCGCTGGAATAGGGCTATGTTTTGTTTGAATTATTTTAATGGATTGCTTACATACATTGCTTTATTGGTTTTTTAAGTAAAGTATTTTTTGATTCTGTTTGAAATAATTGCAGGGAGGGCGGCGCCCCAGAGCCCTTCATTAACGAGCCGCCACTGCCAATACTTACACCAGGTGTAAGTAGTATCAGGTTAGCAAAGCGCTCACCTTTTTTTATATCTCGAAATATCGAAAAATCACCGAAATTTATATCTGCACAAGATAGGCTTGATTATACTCTTTTCTAGATAATTTGGGTGGAAGAATTAAAAAAAAAAACAATTTCAAGACCATTCCACCTTGTTTGACCATCATTTTCTTTCAAAAATGTTTTTAAAAGGCAGAGTAAAGTTATCGACTAAAATATGCATAAAAAGAGATTTGACATAAAATATGTTAAATGTTTGTTAAAATCCTTCTTTATAGGTTCGAAAAAAGTCCGGTCAAAATAGATAAAATTTGAAAAAAATGTCGATAAGTTTGTCAACATATAACTTGAGACAACAAGCTGGCTAAATGGCAAAGCAAAAAAAATGTGTTGGTTAGCCCGATGTTCTGTATTTTTTAAATCCCTCTTTGCCATGAGCCATTAGGTCAATCGTCCTCGCCTCTACTATATGACTGATATACAAGTATCTAGTACCTTAGTCTTAAACAGCTTTATTGATTTTTAGGAATTTTCGGCATTTTAAAACAGCTGCTTCATTTATCAGCCAGGGTACGCCAAACAGAAGAAGAAAGACAGGAAGAGAATCTCAGGCAATCTCCCACTCAAACCCTCCTAAACTGCTTCATGCTGGGGTGGTTTATAATTGGTTCCGTATGGGTGTATAAAGAGTACGAACCCAACTACGACTCGTCATCCGATAAATATTGTAATAAAAATTTGTACCTGTTTGCTTTTTGGTTAATTACATCAGTCTATATTATATTGGGTATGATAACGTTATGCTTGTGTTCGATTAGTGTTGCTACCATAGTTTTTCACACAGACAGAAGAGATGATAGGGAGAGCAGTGGACGGTTGTGGTAGGATTAAAAACGGTCTGATTTTTGTTGATATTTATAAGTTTTAATTTGTTGTGGCTGCGATACAGAATACCTAAGTACCTCTAGTACAAAATTTAAGTATTTGGTCACATTTTATTTCGCTTTGTTCTAATTTTGCTGTAACGCATCGAAGCGTCTAGTCACAGAAAACTCTATTGCTATCGTTTTTGGATAGTTGATATGACATATGTCACACTTATGTTCAGCTGATAGACCAGGGCCTTTGAAAATGGTAAAAAGTGAAAGAAAATAATAGTAGAATGAAACACATTGAAAAAGGAAGAGAATATAACAAAAATTAAAGGACAAATAATGTACGGGCGATCCGAGGTCGGGAAGTGGAAAGGGGTGAGTTTTTAAGGGTAGAAAACGATTTATCTCGATTTCCGGCAAAACTACAAGTCCTATGGAAAAACGTTTAGTGGCAAAGTTGTAGGTAATAAAAAGATCTACAACTACAGTTTTTTCACATAACCTCAAAATTTATGTGAAAAATTCAAATAACCAAGTTTTTGTTTTTTTTATTTTTATCTTTTACAAATTTTTTTTTTCACGAAATTTGGTGAAAACTTACCTTTTTATGTCCCAAATACACTGTAATTTTTTTGATTTAAAATATTTATTTTTTCACCTTATTTTGACTTAATATCGAAACAGCACCCTAGTTTTCAATCGAAAATTCTCACGTCAAAATATCTGCTTTTTAAAAAAGTCGGTGGGCTTTTTGTTCGTTGAAATATTTCTAATGGTGTAAAAAAAATATACATTACTATGGTATATGTTCTCAAAAATGAAAAGAAACGAAAAAAACTCGAATCCGATTTTTTTTTTAACCATTGTGTACAATATTTTGAGCTATTTATTAAAATTTATATTTTAATTACCTACTTTATAAACGTAAGATTCCATGTTACATTGATAAACAAGAAAATTACAAATCCATAAAACATAAAGATCGCAAAAAACATGCGAAAATAGTTGTTCTAAATATAATAATTAAAGGTAGAATTTAAAGGGAATTTCATCACATTTACCATAGTAATGTATATTTTTTTTACACCATCAGAAAGTAGAGATTTCGACGAACAAAAAGCCCACCGACTTTTTAAAAAAAGCAGATATTTTGACGTGAGAATTTTCGATTGAAAATTAGGGTGCTTTTTCGAAATTAAGTCAAAATAAGGTGAAAAAATAAATATTTTATATCAAAAAAATTACAGTGTGTTTCGGACATAAAAAGGTAAGTTTTCACCAAATTTCGTTAAAAAGAATATTTTCGTAAAAGATAAAAATAAAAAACCAAAAACTTGGTTATTTGAATTTTTCTCATAAATTTTGAGGTTATGTGAAAAAAGTGTAAATACAAAAGTTGTAGATCTTTTTATTACCTACAACTTTGTCATTTAACGTTTTTCCATAGGACTTTGTAGTTTTGCCGGAAATCGAGATAAATCGTTTTCTACCCTTAAAAACTCACCCCCTTCCACTTCCCGACCTCGGATCGCCCGTAAATTATTTTTCCTTTCATTTTTGTTATATTCTCTTCCTTTTCCAATGGGTTTCATCCTACTATTATTTTTTTTTGGTTTCAAAAATTATTGACCCTGGTCTATGATATAGGAGCTTCCTGATAAATTACCACAGTCAGCACTAAGTGGGTGGACAATTCTCTGACTTGAATTTAGCATAGCTCTAATTATTCTGGTTATGCGGCATGTGCCAAAATTAATTTTTCATCAATCAAATTGCTTTGAATCAGCGAAATATTTAGCGTTATTCTGTGTCTGTAACCATATCAACGTGATAACCTTATTGACATTTGTGCATAATCTTTGGATTAATATAAGCGACGCGACGCGAAGCAGAAAGTAGGAGCTTTCAGCGTTTAAAAACACAAAAATAACTTGTTGGTGTTGCTTTGCTCATTTAGATTTTCCAATGTTCCGAGGAAATTGACGAAGAAAAGATTGAATACAAATTAGAATTATACTGTAGAAGTTAGTAGGTATATAACAGATTAAGTGACAATGAAAATAACGTTTACGCTTTCTACTTTGTTTTTAGTGTTAAGTTTGAATAGGGGTAAATTCAAGCTAATGTGATATTTTTTCCCAAGAAAATTGAAAAACTTTCAAATAATATTTACTTTAATTCATCCTTATTATGAGTATATAATAACTGCAGTTTTTTTTTAAATTTTTACCAGCACTATATTATATATTTACGTTGTTTTCGTAAAGGAAGATAATTTTTCTTTAGAAAGTACAGTTACTGCGCTGTCATTTTAAATACAGACGAATTGTTAACAGGTTTTACAAGTTTGTTCGTGAACTGAAAGTTGGATTCAAAAATATAAAAATGTATGGATTATTTAGAAATGTTTAGTAAAAAAAATCCTAGCTAATAAAATTCATGACAAATAAATACATTAACTGTTTTTAGAATAACGGCAATAAAAATAGGTATCTAAAAATAATTAAATCATCGTTTGTAATAATAGGAAATTTCGTCTGGGGGTTTACCATAAAAGCACTGTTAATTTTAATTTAAGTCTTCTGTCGAAGCTCTTTAAACATGGTCGCCAGAGAGAAACACGTGTCAGTCTAACTTGAAGATGTAAAAAATTGATAGATATTATTCAAAACATAACTCTATCTTAAGCTTCTCACGACTGTTGTTGTTTGACAGAGGTGTGATTAGATGAATTATATCATTAACTGATAGAGCAGCCAAGAAAGAGCGATTTTGACTTTAATTAAAGACACTAGTATCTAGTATTTTAAAAACTATTATTTATCATAAAAATAAGGTTTTACTATTTTCATATTAGCTTGGAATTATTCAGTAACCTTTGTACCAATAATCAGATATAACCATGGAATATATTGGGGGTCGATACTTAGAACCTCCTAATTCAAAAAGTGCACTTTTTGACACTCTGTAGACCTTCAGGCAAAAAAAATACGACGAAGACTTTTTGGATGACAGTAACAACCGCCATGGCATGATTTAATTTAATCACTTAAGTCAAAACTGATAAAATCAATAATAAAAAGTATTGGTCCAAATAATATTATAATCCTCTAAAATCTTTATCTAGTCGGTTATAATACTTATATATAGCTATTCACTAAGGAACAGCAGTTGTGTTGTGTCTTAGATCTGTGACTTGTTTGTGACTAACTTTGGGCCGCCGGATCCGCAGTTTTTGTCTTATCACGTCAGCTTTTTTCTATAAAGGAAAATAAACAAAAAACTTACCAAATATACAGTTCACAAAGAATACATTTATTCATATAAAGACTATATACATACAGGGTGTCTCACGGTGACTGTCCATTAGAATATTTCGGAAAGTAATGCGATTTGCTTTCTGGGACACTCTTCAAATGAAATAATGGTAACCATATGCGAGTTCCGGTTTTACCGCAAATTGTCAAACTTGCTTATTTTAAATGGAACACCCTGTATAATATTTTTTTGTGTCCCTTTTTTCATTTCCAATAACTTATTTAAAGTTTTTGTTTCGTACTCTATTCGTTTATGAGAATAAAAGGGTTTCCTCAAATTTTTACCTTGAACAGGGTGATTCACAGTATCTTTTCAAAGATAAAATAGGGAAACTCGAAATTCGGGTTGTGAAAAGCAACGTAGGCTAGGTTAGAGGGGCAGACCTCTGGGATTGACCAAACAGTCACACGTAGTCCTGTAGGACCGTTGTGGTACAACACGTGTTCCAGGGAACCGATCCGCATCAGCTTCCTGATGGTTAACGCGACGTGACGTAGATCGTAGAAGAATCTTGACAGTTCATTCAAACCAGCTACTGCTGTTAATAAACTTCGTGAGTCGACCCAGTTGCAGGCTGCTCACTTCTTCCAGATAATTAAAGAATGGTTCGCCGAGGGCATTGAATCTTCTTCTAGCGAGGCCGGGGCATTCACACAAGAAATGCTGAATACTTTCCTCCTCTTCTTCATCGCTGCAACTTCTACAGAAGTCGTTAGTTGGTATTTGCATACGTTCAGCGTGTCTACCGAACAGGCAATGTCCGGTGACTACGGCAGTGATGTTTCTTAGGTCCTTCCGACTGTGTTGTAATAGCACTGCGGTTTTCCTGCCGTCAAGTAGGGGCCACAATTGCCTGGAGATGCTACAAGTTGCCAGCCCTGTCCATCTGCTTTGTGGAAGCTGTTTAGCTATTTGATCTATATCCTCTTTGACTGATCCCAGTGGTCTAGCCAAGTATTCTCTGCTAGTTCGGCAGACATGCTTGCGCCCTCCCTGGTGAGCGCATCAGCAGTCTCGTTGCCATGTATTTTGCTACGTCCAGGAACGCAACACAGGGTGATTCGATGTTGAACACTAAAAGTGCAGAGATTGTTGCGACAGCGCCTTACTAATTTTGACTTAGTGCTGCTGGAGCAAATTGCCTTTATGGCTGATTGACTGTCTATATAGATTGCTATAGACGCAGCTGCTTTCAAGCCAGGGTGATCCCGCAGGATGTTGACTGCTTTATCCACTGCAAAAATTTCTGCCTGGAAAATGCTGCAGTAGTCCGGGAGTCTGTACGACCTCTGTATTAGCATGTTCTCGGAGAAGATACCAGAAAAGCAACGTAGCATCCTATTTAAAAAAATAAAAGTTTTTTTAAAATTTTTTGTTAAAGATCAAAAATTGTAATTTTTACACTTCCTTGTACCAAACTGATAGTGGTCACATTCACATAAGGTGTAGAAAAAAAACTTGACGTGGTAGAAGAAAACTAATTACAGCTGTGAAATTAGCATGCATATTTAACTCTAAAACAGTTCAAAAATCAAACTCGGCAGAAATGATGTTACTCAAACGCAGCAGAAATTATGTTACAAATTGTTCTCCAGTGTTAAGAATAGCGTTTGAAAAACTTGCCTAATTTTTTAGTGTACTTATAAAGCGCACTATTTGAATTAGGAGGTTCGAAGTATCGACCATCTGTTCTCTGTTTCTAATAATAAGCTCCATTCTTACTTTATTATTACTGCCATTGTTTTAAAGTTGTATGAACCTATAATAATAGACGAATTTTATTATTTTCTTGACAGCATGGCATCCATGGAGCTGATAATTTGAAAAAGTTGACCAAAAAATACCAATACTAAATTATATTCGTACTATTAACTATTGTGTTTCCGGTATAGATATTCTATTCCCGGTATATAGATTCTAAAAATGGTACGAAATCTTTTGGCTGGTTATTTCAATTGCATTAGGTGCAATATTTTTATTTTCTTTAGTTGTCAACAATATTTAACGAAGAATGTAATTATTGTAAATGTAAGAGTTTTTGTTTGCTAGTACATATTTACAATATTTCCGAGTTTCCGCCAAAAGTAATTAAGCTTTATACTTTACAATTAAATATTTTTAATTATATTTCGTGTTAACCTATGCTTGGCCATAGATCTCTAGATTTTTAAAACTTATCGGTTTTAGTTTGATTATTAAAATATTGTTGACAATTGGTAGGTATTTACCCATCTGTGATAAGATTTGTTATGTAGATTGTCTTTAGAAAAAAAAATAATTAAGAACTTTTCTACTCCGTGTTGTGCTTTTTTGTTATTCGTATTGCATCACGTACAGTAGATAACGGTACTGGTTTCTTCACAATATCATAATTTTGGTGATTTTTTTTTTACAGTGTGTATCAGCCAAATGGAATAAATTCGATAATAAATACATGGGGAGTGTCCGAAAAAACGCTTGGATACGTCGATTGGTATTTCTAGTTGCGCATTTTTTTCATTAAAAACTTTTTTTTTGTACAATATCCTATTCCTATACCACTGTTTCGGATATATTAAGTGTTTTCAGATTTATTGCAAAAATTAACATCACACTCAAAAACTAATAAGTAATAAGTACTGTTTATTTCTTGATAATGTAAAAAACAAAAAAAAAACACTAATGTAGGAGATGTTGAAAATGCTCGCCGCTAACGTTTTGGCAACATTCTAATCTTAAATAAAAATTTCTTCCAATGTTACTGAACATCTCCAGGCGTGACCGATCTAATCCCAAGCTTTATTCGTCTTCTTAAAGTCTGCTAAGTCGAGGGGTTTAGTTTTGTATACAATATTTTTGACATAACCCCATAAGAAGAAGTCTATGGGCGTCAGATCAGGGGATCGTGCTGGCCATTCCATCGATCCACGCCTCTCTATCCACCGATTTGGAAATACTCGGTTGAGGTACTGCCGGACATTAATTTGGTAATGGGGCGGTGCTCCATCTTGCTGAAACAATATCATATTCGCTGGACGTTGTGGGTTTGCTGGATCAGGATATAAGTTTGTTAAAGTTGGTAAGACATTATTTTGGAGCAGTGCTAAATAATTACCTCCATTTAAATTGCCATTAATGAAAAAGGGACTTATGATATAATCTCCATCTTTTTCTGCCCAAACATTAACCTTTTCAGGATATTGCGTATTTTCTTTCTCTAATCCAGTGAGGTTTCCCTAAACCAATATCGGCAATTCTGACGATTAGCATGACCGTGAAGTGTAAAGGTGCACTAATCAGAAAACAAAACATGTTCTAATTGGATCACATTGTTATCTAACATTGCCATATCATTTGTTCACAAAAATACGTTACCCTATCAAAATCGTCTTCCATGAGCTCATGAGTAGGTATCATTTTATAGGAATACATTTTATTTTCCTGTAATGTTTGAATAATCGATGAATGGCTAACATCGAACATTGGGGCTGTTTTTCGACTAGAAGTATGTATGTGATTTTCCTTAAACTCAAGCATATTATCTAATTTGGTATCATCACTTATTGCATTGGTAGCTACTTTTTTTTATCTGCTTTACAATGTCCAAGCTGGCGAAACTGCTTTTCTATTTTAATAATTTTCTTTAATTTGGAAACTTTTTATGAAATAAGCAAGCTTCCATTTGTGTCCATAACCAATCATCTGGAGAATTGTTATTTTGTGAATTTCTGTTAAATAAAACATCTTTCTGATATGCAGTTAACGAAATTCAAACGACTATAACACTGAAAACTACCGTCATGCAGACAGACAATTTGCTAAGGTCAGGAGTTTTAAACAAAAGTAATCAAAACTATTTATACTTTTTTTAATTTCATATCCGTAAAAAGAAACGCTGAAATATAATAAATCTGAAAACACTTAATATTTCCGAAACAGTTGAAGGTATAGGATATTGTACATGAAATATGTCTATCTGAAGAATCCAAAAATTGTTGTGATGCATTTAAAATAAGAAAGTTGAAATTGGCCACTGTTACATGACACACCCTGTATAAAAAAGTTTTTATTGAAAAAAATGCGCAACTAGAAATACCAATCGATGTGTCCGAGCTTTTTTTAGGACAAGCCCATTTATTTATTGTCGATTCCATTTGGCTGATACACACAAAGTAACCGTAAAAAAAATGGTATCCTTTGCCTCCTCACATAATGCAAATCGCCAAAACTATGAAATGTTCGTGATTATGATAATTTAGGTTTGCATCAGTTATTTCCAATAAGACGTAGTGTACGTGATGCATATTTTATTTAGTCGCTTTGTTTTATAGAATTTTGATAAAAACATTCAGAAAATGATTTTTAACTTTAAACTGGTAACGTAAAAATACTATTAGTTTCCCTTCATTTTATCTTTTTTGTACCTAGTAAGTATAATCCAATTTAAATAATTATAGTTGTAAACTTGACATTTCTTAAAATAATAAACTAATAATAATAAGTAGATTAAGGCAAACATATTTTTACATAAGAATGCCGTTAATTTATCTTAGTCAGCGAGTTTTAAAAATTGATGCAAAGATGGAATATAGCCTGATTTTGTTGATATAAAATTATGAAAATAATAAAACGAATCTTACCTATTTTTTGTTAAACCCTGTATAAATCTTAACAAGTTCAAAATTTCATATAAACCAACTAAGAAAGAAATATAGGAAAGAAAGAAAAACTCAAAGTCTTCCTCCACAAAATTTAATAGAAGTAGATTCTTTAGGGGTCTCTACATGTTTCGAACGTAGACACGTTCATCTTCAGGAGACAGAAAAAAATTTATATTGTGCTGATGGTATTAGCAGAAGAGAAAATGATATAAAACCTTAATGGAGGGAGCTTTTATGGCATTGAAAAATTGAAATTTAGAAGTGACGTATATAAAAAAAGTTGAGGAGAGTTAAAAAAGAAAGTTGGTAAAGGAAGTATAAACAACCAAAGTAAAAGAGGAAGAAGAAACATGGCTTCTAAAGAGCAAAGATTTTTAAATCATTAATATAATTTTTTTTGTAAAATCATTGATAATAATATGTCTGTAGGACAGTATAAAGATAAGAATCTAAGGTAGAATTCATAATCTGTAAAAGTAAAACTTGAAATTAAAATCAAAAGTAAAATTTATATCTTTTTTATAAAACTTTTTTGGTTAAAAAAAAGGAAGTACTTACATGAGAATAGTTGAAATTGGTTTTTGGGGTACTGGGGGTTAAAGCCCAATAGCCCCACGAGGGGTTAATTTGGAAATATTTTTACTTAATTTTCTAAAATGTTGGATTGCATTGCTACTTTCAGTATAAAAGATAGAAATACACTTTAAAGTCATGGAAGAAAACTATACAAATGCAGTTCTTATGAATTTATTTATTTTATTTGGACAATGTGTGTTTGCATTAACATGCAAAAAACATTAAAACTAAATTTTTCTTGAAATCCATGCAGTCAACACCTGCATATTAAAGTGTTTGGATGTAAACGACCAGCGTTTTGAACATCTGTTAAAATAGCATTTTATTAGTTATAATTTTAGTAGTCTTTTATTATTTGACTAGTTAACATTTAATAAAATTGTTCTGGATCCTTATGAATTTTCTAATTCATTGGCGGTAAATTAGAGTACATTTCGTTAAACTTTATCACATTGTCCAAATAAAATAAATAAATTCATAAAAACTGCATTTGTATAGTTTTCTTCCATGACTTTAAACTGTATTTCTATCTTGTATCTAAACTTAGTGAAATGTCAAAGTTTTGTCATGGCTAACTTACTAATAACCGAATAAAAATTGAATTGTATAGAAAATTTTACAAATCATGCTTAATACGTCAAAAAAATGGTTAAACTAGTTAGTTAGGTACAGGTATGATATACAAGAATTAAGTGAAATTTTAGCAGCTTTTCAAATCCGTAATAATATACAGGGTGTTACATTTGAAAAAAAGGACTTATGGTCACTTTTTCAAGTTACCAGAATAAGTGTATTTTTCAACCACCCTGTAGATTGCAACTAAGATTTGGGACTAGGGCAAAGAGCCCTATGGTATTAGTTAACTATTTACCAAATTTCAGGGTTTCAGTGTTTTAGAGTTTAAAATTATCAGCCTTTTTAAAAGTGACGTTTTCGGACAAAAAAAAACGGAAATTAATTTATATCTTAGAAACGGTAAGAGATAAGTATAGAGTAGAGTTAATAAAAATTGTAAGGAAAGCAATGGGGGTTTCGAATAAATAAAATAAAATAAAATATATGGTATTGCATTTAAAAAATCGAAGTTACTATTATTTTTTTGTGGAAGCGGCAACAGTGTATTGTTAAAAATATTTTAGGTTATAGAGCATGTCCGTTTATGTACGCGACCAAATTTTCAGAACGATTCCTTTACTGGTTCGTCAGAAACGTCTAACGTTCCATCCACCGTGAATCACCCTGTATAAGAACTTTTGCGAATTTTACCAAGTTCTTTCTCATTATATAAATTACCAATTTTTTTAAACAGCTGCTGATTATTCCTAATAAAACCTATATAATGTCGTTAAACGTAGAATGGTGCAATTTGTCTGTTTATGCCTGTTCAGTTATTGTCATAAATATTTTCGAAATCTGGCTATAAGTTAATTAATTGTACACAAAATATGTTTTATACAACACTATAGATACGCTTGAAAATTTCATTTAAAAGCTAGAAAATGACAACGAAGTAGGCAAAATTAGTCCGATTGAAAAAACCATTTTCAATAAAAAAAATTCTGGAATTTCGTTTTATATTAAAGCGAGTAACAAGCAATTTTTTACAATTAAGCTTTTCAAAAATATGTAAGGACTTTTTTGCAATATTTTCCACAAAAACAATTTTCCAAAAATCGGCTTTATACTTTGAGGTAATATTTTAAAAAAGTTTAAAGTTTTTTTAAAAATTGAAATAAATTTTCGGCTTTTTCATAAAATATTTCATGATCATCTATAGTTTAATACAAAACGTGTTATGTGCACAAATAAATACTATATCAATTTTTTATAAAAAAATATTTATTATAAGTGCTTTACCTACCTTAAGGTGGGAGTATCAACATGCTTGCCAACCTATAACCCATTTCGCGTATATTTATTTAATTTTTCTAGCTTTTTCACAAAATTTAAATAAAATCATTATCGTCTTCATATTTTATCGGTAATTGACATATTAAATAAATATCAACGAATTTCATTAAATATTTTAGGAGAATTGTATCGCGAAAAATATCGGGTAAGATTTTTTTTAACATTATTATGTCATTGTTCTTTCACTATACAATTATCCCGAAATTAGCAATAAAATGAATAGATATTTTTGTTATATGTCAGATATTACCTTAATATTGTACCGACTAAATTGATTGTATTTAAATGTTAGTTAATCTAATAATA
Organism: Polydrusus pterygomalis; assembly: GCA_963969555.1. Classification (NCBI taxonomy): domain Eukaryota; kingdom Metazoa; phylum Arthropoda; class Insecta; order Coleoptera; family Curculionidae; genus Polydrusus; species Polydrusus pterygomalis. The sequence continues at coordinate 53,775,701 of OZ018379.1, forward strand.
AACTAAAAAAAGCAACGCGAAATAGGTTATAGGTTGGCAATGGATTAAATGACGTTGAGAATGCTACCTTAATACTTTTACTACATCAATAATATATATTTTTTGGTGAATACGGGTGCACAAAAATACATTTAAACGTTTTAATTGTCATATTGAATCATAAACATCTTGTTTTAAGTTTTAAATTATTTTTTTAGGATTTTTTAAAGTGTTTTCAATATAGATTTGTTATTTAGTTATAATTTTTTAAAATACTTTATTTAAATGTTATTTTTATTAGCATTACCTTCTTATGTTTTTTGAATGTTTTAACAATCTTATACAATTTTTTAACCATTTACCTTATATTTTCTTCGTTAATAATAATATATTATAAAACTAATACACATAATATACATATACCGATAAAATCATAAGTTTACGAAAAATACTTACTTTAAGATACTTTACTTTGTTTACTTTAGCTAGAGTGAATTGAAACACATAAAAAAACATAAAAAAACACGTAATTCCCGCGTCTCTAGTACCCTCGACGATGCCACTGTACCTGTATACAGGGTGTCACAAATTTGACGCTCATGAAAGAGACACAGCAAAGGTTAGATTGGGGCAAAGAACTTCCTAAGATATTCGAAAAAAACCGAAAATTATCGTTTGGTTTTTTTTTTCTAGCTTTGTTTACAGAAATTGCGAAAAATTTATTTTACCGCCTCTAATTGTCTATATAACATGTCGCTATCAGATACTGATTCTGACGTTTCGTCTTTTGGGTAACATCATCAGATATGTATTTTCATATACGGACATGTATTTTTATTGCCGTTTCGTAGACCCGTTCTAATTAAATAATAATGCAATACTACTTTAATTAAATAGCAACATTTCAGCCCCAATAATAACATCTTCACTATCACATCGACACTAAATGTTGCTACATCCTCTCTTTGGTGCCACAGTAAGTTCAAGTTACACCGACCATTTCCTTTTCTTTCGTCAGATCCTAGCCTCACTGATGAGCGCCATCATATGGCGTAACGAGTCTGAGGTTGGTTCTGACGAAACGAAACAAAAACTCTTTTTATACAGACTGTCCGAGGATAGGGTTTACAATAGCACAAATGGATGAAAAATTTCATTTTGCGGGAAAAAGTTATTCTTGATAAAAAGTTTTGCTTGTAAAAAATGCAATTCACGAAGAGAAAATTTTTTATACAAGGTTCGCAAAAACTTTAAAAACATGATTTTTCTCCAAGAGTAAACTACCTACCTTTATTTTTCATTTTTGACCAAAATGCCAATTAGAAAACTTATTTAGAATAAAGTTTGTAATTTAAATCCGAGAATTAAAATAAATCTTCAATTTTTTTAGTTTTTTTAATTTTTAGAGGTAAAAGATTTTTTTTTGGATAGCAGCATTAGCGGTTGAAATGCATACATTATTAATCAAAAAGTTTCAAAATTGATTTTTGGTGTTACCAGAAATATGTATTTTTAATTTTACAATGAAATGACCCCGGAAATAACACAAAAAATCTTAAAATAACAACAAATAATAATTTCATAATTTGATATTCAAACACTTCCCCTTCATATTCAACATATTTTTCCAGCTGTAAAAGAATGTAGTCAAAACTTCTTCGAATTTCTTTAATGGAAATTGTTTGAACAGCTTTAACAATTCGCTGTTTTAGAAGCTGTACGTCTCAATTGGACGGGAGTACACTAATTGTTACGCCCGCACCGTAACATTGAACTAAATAAACTTTTGTTCTAAGGTCAACATTTTCAAAACACATCAAATTCTATTTGACAACTTCAAGCAAAGTAATAAAAAGGTAAAAAAATCCTTGTTTTTACAAAAGATGGTAGGAATGAATTTAAAATTTTAAAATAAGATACACACCACCCATTATGAAAATAGAGTCTAATAAAATTTTATATTAATATTTTTGTGAACAGCAAAATTTCCATTTACCTCTAAAAATGAAAAAAAACTTAAAAAATCGAAGATTTATTTTAAATCTTATTTTTCATTTAATTTATTTACAAATGTTATTCTAAATAAATTTTCTAATTGGCATTTTGGTCAAAAATTAAAAATAAAGGTAGTTTACTCTTGCAGAAAAATTATGTTTTTGAAGTTTTTGCGAACCCTGTATAAAAAAATCAAAATTTTCTCTTTGCGAATTGCATTTTTACAAGCAAAACTTTTTATCAAGAATTACATTTTTCATCCATTTGGGCCATTGTAAACCCTATTCCGCGGACAGTCTGTATAAATAAGTTTACGTGAAGAGGAAATCACCACAGTTTTTTGATAAAATAAAATAAAACTTTATTGCCTACCATTGGGTGATAAAGTTTATATCCGCCCCGGGTGTAACTTAACCTAGCTACGCCACTGTTGTGGTCGAACAATGAAGAAATGTTTATACATATCACATGCAAATAAAAAAGTTATTCATGTATGTAAATCTGACAAAATGAATTTCACTATTAAGACCCTATTAGGAATAAAACTAAGGAATGAGAATATTCGCTGCAGGCAATATTTTTGCAAAATGTCCATTTTTAATTACGCCATTTTGACGATACCTAATAACCGAATAAAGGAAAGGGACAATATTTTTGGAAAATTGTCATACAATTATGTAAATTGCCTTATTTTAACGTGCTTGCCTCAGGGTCTGGTCTAGAAAATAAATCTTAGTCTGGCCGTTTTGTGTATGGTTTTTATGTCTTTCGATTCACTTAAACTAGCGTATCTAACATGTTAATGCAGTTTATTTTAAAGTAATACGTCTTAAGCCATATATAAATACGATATTATTTATAGCTTATTTCGCTATACCTATTCGTTAGATATAAGAATGCTAAGACAATTTAAGGGTTCGTTCACTTAATATTGGTATTTAATAACCGTTCACCGGATTTGTGTGCGGCACTGTGTTTGGTGACAATTTCGCCCCAGATCACTTGAAAATTATGTATAACTGTAAGTTAATTCGGATCCTTAAAGCCGTACTTTTATCAGCTCAGCGAGAGGTGAAACAGTATTAAAAATCTAAAACATTTTTCAGTGTTGTATTTAATACAGGTAATACAAACAACAAAAATGATAATAATGAAAGCAAATCTAAATCATCATTCATTTTATAACAAAATTATTAATATTGTCAATCTAATCAGTTAACTTTCATAGAAAAATTTATATCTTTTCGTACACTAGTCTCTAGAAAATTAAAATTCTGCCACCTCTCCGGTTGCTCTTGTTTTTTTTAAACTTAATCGAATCTCAACAAATTACTGTTTGCTTTTAATGAAATGATGTTTTGGCCAAAAATAAAACAACAATGTTAATTTAAAACTCAAATCAATGTAAATTTTTTGTAATTTCTCGATGAAGGAATTTTCGATAAAAACCAATCTCTTTGAGGGGCCCAATTGTTAAGTTTCTAGCAACAAGCTCTAAATTAGTTAAAAACTCTTATAAAGAAAGACGACAGTTATTGACTTTTTATGACAACTATTTTCGAGACTATTTTATTCTATCAATATATCCACCAACTACACCTTTAAAAAATATATACGGGCAAACTAAAAATGCTGATATTCCTCAACACCTTCCCTCATTTGAAAGTTTGACGAAACCCATTGATCTGCAAAGACCTTGTAACCTGGGCTTAAACAATGGCTTTGTCAATACATCTGCTAAGTACCTGGAGCGTAGTTGATATCTTCTTAATATCGATAAGCCCTTCTGAGACCAGCTTTCACAAAGAAATGTCTTGTGCGTATATGCTTTGTTCGACGACGAAACTCTGGATTCTGCGCTAATTTTATAGCAGCTTCATTATCAACCATAAGATTAGGCACTTTTTTTAATTTCTCCATAAAGACGCCTTAACCATACCATCTCTCGTGCAGCTTCATTAGCAGCTACAATTTCTGCCTCAGTAGTTGATATGGCTACAGAAGTTTGCCTTTGACTTAACCATGATACTGCACCAGAGGCATACATACAAATAAATCCAGTAGTGGATCGTCCTGACGATAAGTCACCACCATGATCAGCATCACTAAATGCTTCCAAGTAGCCTCTCGTTCCATAATCTAGTGTCCCTCTTAAATATCTAAATATACGTTTAACTTTAATCCAATCTTCTTTGCTAGGATTTTCAAGTGTTCTTGAGGCAACACCAACTGCATGGGCTATGTCAGGTCTGGTTCCTGTCATTAAATATAATAGAGCTCCAACAGCCTCTCTATAAGGAAAATATTCAGTTGCTGTACCTTTTTCCTCTATTTCTTTTCTTTCTAAGATTGCTGCCGAGCAATTATTTCAAATTCAAATTAATTTTATTCTACTAAGGATCATACATTATGATTTGAGGTTCGTCATATAAAACTATAAAATTTACTAACTTAGAAGGCAGTTTACCTTAAATTTCAGACTATACAGGGTGTTAATTAAGTACGTAGACAAACTTTAAGGGATAATTCCTTGTATAATTTTAAGATAAAAAGTTCATATAAACGTAATATCCTAAAATGCTTGGTTTTCGATATACAGGGTGCTAAAGTTTTAATTTTTTTTTGGTTTTCTTAATATTTCTTTGGAATCTTTAGGAATAATGAATTCAAATTTTGCACAAATAATAGATTTACCAGTATCTACGAACTAACATTATTATTATTTAAATTAATCTACAGGGTCCTCGTTTTTTGTGGTCATGACCCCTTTACGCCCGTCCAATTTACTTAATACGACGTCAGTGACTAATGCTAAGAACAAAATCTAATTTGTCATTTTATTCTCTAACATTTACCTATCTTGAAGTTTTTTACTATCTCTTACGGCTTAGAAGATATCCTGAGAAAAATAAAATATTGCATTGTTAATATTGGATAATTTAATAAGTATTGTTTCGTCCATGAGACAACGTTATTTGATACATTTTAAAACCAAAATTATGGTAAACTGAATTAAAACTTAAGCTAAGAAATAAACTTAAGCTAAGAAATAAACTTAAGCTAAGAAATAAACTTAACCTAAAGCAACTGCTGGAAATGACCCCCTCCGACTTCAACACATGCATTGGTGCGCCTCACCATCGACTGGCGGATCCTCTCGAAAATACCAGGAGAATTCCGTATAATTTCGCACGACTGATGTATCCTGTTTCTTAGATCTCCTTCATTCAGAACTGGAGTTATGTATACTAGCGATTTTAGGTGCCCCCAAAGAAAGAAATCAATTGGATTGAGATCGGGCGACCTGGGTGGCCAAGGTTGCCACGTCCGATCCATCGATCGGCATAATTTTCATCTAAATACTGTCGTGCAACTAAACTAAAGTGTGGATGAGCACCATCATGCATAAGCCAAATTCGAACTCTTTCTCCTATTGGGACATCTTCTAATAGTTCGGGTAAAACATACTCCAGAAATTGCCGATAATTGCCGCCATTAAGTCTGGGAGGCAGAAAATATGGCTTAATAAGAAAATTGCCAACAATTCCAACCCAAACATTTACTGAAAATTGCTCTTGAAAATTATTTTCAACTGTAGCGTGTGGGTTATCTTCTGCCCAAATGTGATTATTCTGAAAATTTATTATGGCGTTTCTGGAAAAACATGCCTCATCCGTAAACAATACCTTCGATAAAAACTTTACATTTCTCACTAGCTTATTTTGTATCTAAGTACAAAAGGCTACTCTCTGGGGAAAATCACGCGGTAAAAGGTCTTGCACACGCTGTATGTGATATGGATAAAGTTGCTGTTCCTGTAAAATTTGCCATACCAAAACATGTGTAATATTTAACTCAGCGGCAATTTTTCGTGTACTTGTTGCAGGATTTTCTCCTATAATATTAAGAACAGCTTCCTCTAATTGAACTGTTTTTACTGTTCTGGGTCTTCCTACAAGGGCATTTGATCTTCTAAAACTACCTGTCTCACAAAGTCTGGAGTGAATATTAGTAAAAGTTTGTTTGTTAGGCACACGACGTTCAGGAAATCTTTCTTGATACATTAGTCTTGCTGCACGAGCGCTACCATTAGCCATTCCATACACAAAATGCATATATCTGCAATTTCAGCGTTTGTAAATTCAACCATTTTAACAAAAACAAAACTGAAAAATCTCTTACTTAAGTTGACAAAGTGCATAAATAAAAATTTGTAGCAAGTTTCGATAACTAAACTGTCATAATTGTTGATTTTATTATTTTTATTGTTTGTCAAAGCCGACTTTGTTATTTTTGGCTTAAGGACACTGCCAACTTACCATTTGCAAATTATCCAATATTAACAATGCATTATTTTATTTTTCTCAAGATATCTTCTAAGCCGTAAGAGATAGTAAAAAACTTCAAGATAGGTATATGTTAGAGAATAAAATGACAAATTAGATTTTGTTCTTAAAATTAGTCAGTGACGTCGTATTAAGTAAATTGGACGGGCGTAAGGGGGTCATGACCACAAAAAAACGAGGACCCTGTAGATTAATTTAAATATTAATAATGTTAGTTCGTAGATACTGGTAAATCTATTATTTGTGCAAAATTTGAATTAATTATTCCTAAAGATTCCAAAGAAATATTAAGAAAACCAAAAAAAAATGAAAACTTTAGCACCCTGTATATCGAAAACCAAGCATTTTAGGATATACGTTTATATGAACTTTTTATCTTAAAATTATACAAGGAATTATCCCTTAAAATTTGTCTACGTACTTAATTAACACCCTGTATACTAACATTAAATGCACGATAAAAATCTAGAAGGTCGAAACCTTTTACGTAAATATGACATCGCTTAGGCATTCAAAAAGTCTTAGTGTGTAAAAAGCATTTTTTATAAGAAAGTGTCTCCCAAATATACCCTTGTTTTGGATTGTTTGATTTCTTCTGGTAGTTTATTAAAAATTTCCATGCAGTCATAGTGGGGAGATTTTTCATATTGTGTTTGAAGTGTGTCAAGAGACTGTAAGGCCATTTGCGTTTCTTTTAGGATAGTTGTGATTGTTTCTGTTATCTTGGAGTTCGTTCTTTTATACGTATGCGGAGCACCTAAGGATGTATATTGAAGTGACTGTGAGGATTGTGTGTTTTTGTATATTTCTCTGCATGTTTGTGTTGGTTTTATTCCAAAGATGAGCCCTATTAGATTTTTCTGTGCTTGAAATACTCGGTTTATGTTTACTGCTTGTCCCCTCAGTAAAATATCATAGCTGAGTTGAGGATAGGCTAATACGTAGTAAGATGTTATTTGACTAGGGACAGGCACTGTGTATCTTAACTTTAGTATAGCGTAGTAAGTTTGTCCCAATTTTGAGCATACATGATCCAGTTGAGGTTCCCGTGATAGTTTGGAATCAAGATAATATCTTGATTCCAAACTATCACATATTATGTTCCCAGAAATTTGGAAGAGAATGCCGCCTGGTTTAATCTCATGCTGATATGGCAACCGTGGTATCGTCGGCAATTTTGATGGTAAATCCAGGTAGTGATAGATCGTTTACAATTTTTTTAATTTACCATAAGGAAGGTGAATCAAGTAGCGATTGAAAGCAATTTACGCAGATTGCCAGAAGGTTGCTGTGAATGGTCAACTGCAACCAGGTCGCTCAGCTTCCTTGAAATTTTTAGTATGTGAGTCGTGTTTTAATACTTATGGTGGTTTAGTTTTTATTCCTGTCAAATAGAACAAGCTCATAACGATGATGGAAAAAAATAACCCCATTGTACTAACAAGTTCATGAAACTGTATTTTTTAATCGCTTAGTAAATGGGCCCCTTTATGATTCTAGTCTAGAAAAGCTAAATTTAATGTTTTATTTAAAAAAAGACTGCAAAACTACATTAAGTATACTGTAATATAGTTTTTTTTTTGTATAAGTCAAAAGCAGAGTTTAAGGAAAAAGAAGGCCGACAGAACGTTTCCTGATATTTTAATAAAAGTTGATATACAGGGTCCTGCAATAGCGCGTCAGGATTCCCTAGCTCCTATACGAATTACGTTAGGAGCTTCATTCTCATGTTGACTTATATACACAGGGAAATACACAGAGTGTATTTCAGGAAAATATTTCCCCATGTAGGTACTGCCCAAAAAGTGTGATAACCTAAAGTTGTATTTTTTTAAAATGGGATTTGTATTTTTAGGTTTGTATTAGTAATAAATGAATAAATAAAAAACAGTTTTGCAGCCCTGGAAAAACTAATCAAATAAATAAACTAAAAGCACGTTTTTAATTACGGAATTGTGTGCAATTATTGGCAAGGGGTGAAGAGATATTATAAATAAAATAGTTAGGTAAATATAGCGCCCTTAGTTAGTAATTCGAATAAGTATAGCGGGAATGAGGGCAGGCAACGAAATGACACAACTGTATTTATCCCAACGTTTCGTTTTTAATAAAAACTTTCTCAAGGGTCAATAAAAAGGTCTTTAAGTCTGTATATTCCGCATTATGAATATACAGGCTTAAAGACTGATGAACGTTCAGTTGATGTAATTACATTTAAAAATTGTTTATATTTTTCCCTAATTTGAAGCAAATAAAAGTTGTAATTTCTTTAACGTGAAAGCCTGTTAGTCTGCTTTTGACTTAAATATTTGTTGGTTGTGTTAAATTTATCGAAATAAAATTTAATAGGTTGTATTTATAGCCTGAAAAGGTGTATTTTGATATAATATAAGTCGATTCACTCAGTAAACCTGCAAGATGGCCGACATGTCATATGACAAAAGTCATTGAAAATGCAAAAATTTATTTTATTTAGCTGGAATATGACTTTTGTCATATATGACATGTCGGCCATCTTGCAGGTTTACTGAGTGAATCGACTCTATACCTATATGCATTGAACATGTCCGCTTTTTATTCTGTAAGTAATAAAAACCAATTAGCATTATACTTAGTTGGTCTTTTTGTTTCAATAATACACTCACCGGCACAAAATTCCGCCACCCTGATATTTTGGCCAAGTTTGATGTTTTATAACTTATTTATTTTTTATCCGATTTTCATGATTTTGTTATCAGTTTGTATATCCATTTATTCTGTTCTTCTTTAATTATTTTATAAAGTATCATTTTTCGATTAGGCTATATTATACAGGAGGATTTCAAAATATTGTTTTTGTCGTAATTTTAAAACACCCTGTAGGAAAATTGAGATGAATAATTTTGTTTACATACTGTCTCTTGTAATCTCTAATGTATTCTAAACATTTCTTTTTTGATTCATTCCATTATCTCATTTTTGCTGAGAGCTGCAAAATTTTAAATGTAACGATGTTATTTTTTGAAAATGTATGTCAAGCTTTCGGTAAAAAAATATCGACGTTGGCTTAGGACGCGATTATTGTGGCAGAATGTTTGACAGTGACAATATTATAACTTGTTGTGTGTCAATATGGTATTATATCCAGCAGACGTGGGTAGAATTGTTGCGTTAATAGAGGATGGCCGTAGCAAAATTTATGTCGCCCGTACTCTAAGAATTCCGCGGTCTACAGTTCGTGATGCCTGGAATAGGTATTTACAGACGGGAATGTTTACTAGACGGCAAGGCTCTGGCAGAAGGAGAATGACCACTGCAGCTGATGATCACTTTGTCACCATTAGTTCTTTAAGAGATCGATGATCTACTGCTGTGTGTTTAAAAAATGACTTACAAATGATTCGGCGAGTAAATGTAAGTGAAAGAACGATACGTAGAAGATTGGCAGAAGATGGGCTTCGTTCACGAAGGCCAACAATATGTCCACGATTAGTTCCACGGCATCGACAACACCGACTTAGGTTTGCAAGATCGCATTCTGACTGGACTCTAGAACAGTGGGGAAACGTACTATTCACGGATGAATCCAGGGTTTGTTTAAGGTCACCGGATGGTCGTGAGCGAGTATACCGACGTAGAAATGAAAGATATGCTGACTGCACCATATCAGAACGAATCTCATATCATGGAGGTTCTGTCATGATTTGGGCGGGTATTTCTACCGAAGCACGCACCAATCTTCTATTTGTTGAAAATGGAGCTCTAACCGCCCACCGTTACATTGAGGAAATCCTCCAAGAAGTTGTTGTTCCATTTGCTCCTTTTATTGGGAACCAATTTACATTAATGCATGATAATGCTAGACCTCACGTTGCACATGTAGTGAGCGAATATCTGGATGAAGTTGGACTTCCAAGATTGGAATGGCCTGCATGTAGCCCGGATCTCAACCCAATCGAACATCTTTGGGATCAACTTAAAAGAGCCGTTCGTCGTCGTCCTGTACAACCACAAACCTTGCAAAACTTAAGACTGGCGCTGACCGAAGAATATCAAGCTATTCCTCAAGAAAGAATAAGTGACCTTATTCATTCGATGCCACGAAGACTGCAAGCTGTCATTGCTGCGAGAGGAGGAAATACACGTTATTAAATTGTTTTTGTTAATTAACTTTATGATATACCTAGTGTTTGTTTTTCTTAATAAAAGTAGGCTTCAAATCAACGTTTCATTTAAAATTTTGCAGCTCTCAGCGCAAATGAGATAATGGAATGAATCAAAAAAAGAAATGTTTAGAATACATCAGAGATTACAAGAAACAGTATATAAACAAAATTATCCACCTCTATTTTGCTACAGGGTGTTTTAAAATTACGACAAAAAACAACATTTTGATTTCCTCCTGTATAATATAGCCTAATCGAAAAATTATACTTTATAAAATAATTAAAGAAGAACAGAATAAATTAATCTACAAACTGATAAGAAAATCACCAAAATCGGATAAAAAATAAATAAGTTATAAAACATCAAACTTGACCAAAATTTCAGGGTGGCGGAATTTTGTGCCGGTGAGTGTATAATAGGTACCAGTACGTCCTAAGCGCCCTCCTAAATCTGGTAGTTCTTAAGTAGGGGAGAGCCACCAACAGTGGCCATCCTTTTTTTTTATTTCCACGTATTTCAAAAACGTTTAAGAAATTTATGGTTTTTCCATTATTTTTGACTACATATACGACAAGGCTGTACAAATATGACTCTATTTAAGTAATTTAAAAAAGTATAGGATCTTTTCCTCAATATTTTTTTAAAAACATACCACTATGGCCACTCTACCGAACCACATAGTGGTACAGTGGTTTCTCTGAAAAGCATACTAAAGATTGTTTTTAAGTTTGTAATAGGTAATAAGACTTCATACAAAATCCTTTAATTAGGAAATTTATAAGTATACACATCGAAAAACAAAAGAAACATGTATCATATAAATGCAAAAAATTTTATTCAAATAATGTAAGGAACAGTGGCCACCCCTTTATAATATATGAGAGTAGTGGTCAATGTACCCTCCGTTAAGGTGGCCACTGTAAGAAAGGGGACATAAAAAATAAACCCTAACCTAACAGAAAAACAATGCAGATTCTTTAGCCTTTTACCACTGAACTTCGTACTGCAATAGCACATCCTTAAGAAGCATGCAATAAAGTGACTGAACCACTTACCAGCTTTAAATGATTAAAACTAAAAGTCACTCTAATAGAAAACTTTCCAAACCGAATTTCAATGTCGCACTTATTACTACGAAGCCGACCATTTAACTGAAAGTATTCGGCGCGCCACGTGCTGGAAACATATACTTAAGCACGGATACAAGAGAGGGCGCTAGCGGTGTATGTTTTGTAAGATAATATTCACTGGTGGCCACTGTACCAGCCATGGCCACTGTTGGTGGCTCTCCCCTATTTTTTTAAAGACAAAGATATAAATTGCTTTGCTCTACATGGTTCGTTCGACTAGGCACTTTATTGATTTCATAATAGATGAGTTAACCAAAATGGTGTTTGTACTCACCACTAAACTTAAATAATAAAAATCTGTCTCTGAAATATATAAAATCCAATAGTAAAATGTTTAAAACACACACTGCACAATAAACAGCCACAGAAACACTTAAAAAACACCAAAATCGGAGAAAAATAATATGACGCAACCTCTGACGCGTGAGCTTCCTACGGCCCACTGCTGATCTGGGAACCTTAACGACGAAACAGATCAGCTGTTAATGTCAAATGTCGTTGTCATCTGTCGAAACGCTTTGTTTTAAGAAAAAGTTAACGAAGGTAGGGTAAAAGACAAAACTCTCACTTCCTCAATTTACGAAAGACCCTGTAGTATATCGTAATATATTTTTAAAATGTGCTCCTGTGATTATGTACAATTTTTATCAAATTTTTTTTTCTAACACCATAAGAGTTGAAGAACCTTCCATGATTCTTAAAAGTTATTTTGAAAAAGACCGTGACTTTTGTTTTTTCAATTTTTCAAAATAACCCAGCAAACACAATTATATAATATTAACATAAATATGATATAATCCATTTTACTGTTATGTAACGCTACAAGTAACATGTGACGCATAAATGACATCGTGGGGCATGCATTATGTCCGCCTCAGTTACTTTTTTTTGTTACGTAAAACTTGAAGGTAAACTTTACATTCGATTTGGAACATAACATTTATGTACGTATGCTAACATAATTTGTATGTAACAAAATAATATATTTTTTATGTAACAACTTTATAATAATAATAATAATAAGTTTATTCAAAAATTTAATAATATAATAAATATGTTTATGTTGTCTTCAATAAACTTATTCTTCAATCCCCTGAAGCTGAGCTTGTTAATTTGTATTTTTTATGTAAAAAGTATATATACTATTTGTGTAACCAGCTTTATATTTAATTTACTTTTAATATTTTTAGGTTTTTTTGTAAAAATCATTTTAAAACAAAAAAAAATATACATTTTTTCCTTTTTTCCCCAAAGGAAAAAAACATAATTATAGTTTTAAATTAATTCTTTGATTAATTTTAAATATATACTTACATACATATTTGATGGTTATACATTTATGCTACAAAGTATTTGTTTATAAACTCAGGATCTTGTTTTATAAAACCATAAATAAGAACACTATTATAATACTCTGCTTTATATAGGATCGACTAAAATTAATAAAAACAATTTTCACTAAAATACAATATAACGATTATATTATAATATATACAATTTTATTTGAAACCAACCATATCTATATAGGTAGGTACTTCGGTTTTTTTTTGTTTCCCTCTGTGTTCGTTGCTTGGAGAGTCTGAACCACTCTGAAGTTTTATCTTTTGAATGTCCGATATAGTCGTGTCATGCTTCGTAATAATAACATCTGTCAAATTTATTGTAACAATTAGTTTTCAAAACGATAATGATTATGAAATAATAAAGTAATATACTTAAATAAGGTCTAAATTTAAAATACATAATTTGCTATAATAAACAAATTTTGTAGCATATATCAACTTACCAGCTATAATTTTTATTGAAAATAAAGATTGGACAGCAAATTTCTCACTTCGTCCATACCATATACAGTTTATTCCAAAATCGTTTGTAAATATAGGGCACGATTGACTGCATTTTTGGGTCCATCCTCCACAATTTTTTAAATATATTTGGTCTAAGATAAAAATTAAAAAATTGACTGAATAATTGAGTCATTTACATGTTTTCAAATTTTAATTTTTAAATATTGACTATTTTTTCTATTCAATATTAAATTAAAACATACTAGAACTTTGCGTCCAAAAAATTTACAAGACATGCACATTAAACCGCTTTATCCTAAGAGAGTGCAGGTATAGTAAGAAATTGAAAACAGCCACACACACTAGTTTAATTATTAATAACAAAAAAAACAGCACAAGTAATGTCACAAGCAAAAGTCTGTTGCAAAACCGGTATATATACCTTTTACGTTAAAATTAAAAATGGCCGATTTAAAAGGGGCAAGCAGCGACCAAAATGTATTCGCGAGGTACCTATACCCCTATACTACCTACATTACGTAAATATCGTAAAAAATTTGGACAAATATTTATCAAAAACAATTGAAATGACGGAATATTTAAATTTTTAGATAAAATAGAAATTACTTACCATTTTACTCTCGATTTCACCACAGATTTTACTAAACAACCACGTTAAAAATCACGGCAATTTAGAAGAAAGAAATAGGTTAAGTCACACACAGGAAAATAAAGGGTTTATGTAAATAGTACATAACACAGTAAACCAACTTTTGTTATGGAAATTTTACGTAATATTTTTGTTTAAATTGTTACATAAAATATCAATATTAATATTAATGTTACTTATATATTAAACGTTTTACATAAAAGTAATCCTTTAACTTTACATAATGTATCGGTAAAAATAACAAGTGTGTTTGCTGGGAAGAGTTACCTATGTTACGTTGTCGCACTATTGGGACACCGTGTATATGGGTCCCTTTTTCGGAGAATACATCAATTATAAAGAGCAGATAGTTCGTTATCTGGTCTTATATAACTTCACCTCTAAATCCTGCTAGAATCCATTGGGCGGAGAATAGGCCACCTTCCAGCTAAAAGCATATAAAGCTTTGATCTTGATTAACCCCAAATGAAATGAACCTCTTGAATATTGGTCAATTCGTTTAGTTGGCCAATGGCTATTATATGATTATAATAATCCATAGTAAAAAAACCGGCCGCTATAGTCAATTATAGCGTTATTCTATTCTTGCGTTTCATTTAAAAAGCCATTATGTAAAGTAAATAAATACACTGACACTGGCGAGAGAGATTCCGTACCATGCCGCGATACGATACATATTGAGAACCAGAGGCGTAGTTGTACCTAAAATAAACAATTATTTATATATAGTTTGTTTAGCACGCAACGATTCCTTCCTTTGGGATACATTTTAAGGGCACAGGGCACAGTTCCTAAGGTCCCTCATGTATAAAAAATACCTATAATTGGCTTGAATACAGGGGTAACTTCCGGAATCTTGCATCTATTAAAAAAAAATTGACGAATAGTATGCCGGTGCTTTTTTTAAAAATAAATGCACAGAAACTTTAAAAAAAGCAGTTTTTTGAAACCACTAAAATTGCCACAATTTACTTTAAAATCCTTGCAAGTAAACACGTCGATTTTCAGAACTGAAGTAGAAACAACAATTTTTACTGTAACACGTTATTTTCTAGTCTATCTAGATGTCATCTCTCCTAAGAATTCTAGAGAATATGTGTTTGTTTTAAAAGCAAAGGGGTCGTAATGTAATTGCACAAAACACGAAAGTAAACAAAACTGACCGGCTGACTAACATCTGCCTTATTGCTCTACCGGCTACAGAATATATCGTCAATAGTTAGGCAAATCGAATTGACGATAGAAAATGGCGTCGTTAATCCCACCTTAAAGAACTTGCTTAGGTTGGCATGTTGGCAAGCAAAAAAAAATAGATATACTTACCTACTTATAAAAAATTCTTAAACGACCATCAAATTTGCAGATTGTTTAATACAATCAAACATACTCTCAAAGTTTCAGATATTAAGTTAGAAGGAGATGGTAAAAATGAATTGAAAAATAGCAACACTATAATCTGTAAAAACCGACTTGTTATCCTTACAGTGCATTAGCCTGTGGCTTGTTTGGGATTAAAAATAATCCATATATTTTGCAACATTTACTTAAAATACAGAACTGTTTTACACCATTGCTTTTAAGCAAGCTAAAAAAATTAACCTGAATAATCTCACTTTTACCGCCGAAATGTCTGTCGAACTAGCAGAGAATACTGTGGCTAGACCACTGCCACTGAGATCGGGGATCAGTCAAAGAGGAGATAGATCGGATACGTAAACAACTTGCGCAAAGCAGATGGACAGGGCTGACAACCTGTAGCATCTCCAGGCAATTGTGGCCCCTACTTGACGGCACGAAAACCGCAGCGCAATTACAGCACAGTCGGAAGGACTTAAGAAACATCACTGCCGTAGTCACCGTATCTACGTTGAACGTATGCAAATACCAGCTATTGCAGAGATGAAGAAGAGGAGAAAAGTATTCAGCATTTCTTGTGTGAATGCCCCGGTCTCGCGAGAAGAAGGTTTAATAATGCCATGGGCAAACCATTATTTAATGATCTGGAGGAAGTGAGCAGCCTGCAACTGGGACGACTCACTAAGTTTAGTAACAGCAGTGGCTGGTTGGAATGAGCTGTCAATATTCTTCTACAATCTACGTCGCGTTAACCATCAGGAAGCTGATGCGGATAGGTCCCGCAGAACATGTACGGTCCTTATAGGACTACGTGTAACTGTTTGGACAATGCCAGAGGTCTGTCACTCTAACCTAAGCTAACCTACCGCCGAAATTAATCCAGGGCTCTTACACACCACGCACTGGCGAACCATTGTAAATAATACTAAATAGTTCTATTTAGAAAAAATACTAAAAATTAATCGAAAAACGTACACTGAGAAAACATTTAACAATTTTTTTTGAGGATTCTTCTAATAAATTTTTCGCTGTTATCTTGTACAAGAGCAAGTTTTGGAACTGAGGTCTGTGGTTCTTCTTGCAGGACAAGTAAAACATCCAGGGATTTCTCGTCATTTGTAGCAGTTTTTGGACGACCTGTTTTTGACAAGTTTTTTACCGTACCCGTATGCTCAAAGTTATGAAATATTCTATTAACAGTTGATTTATAAATGGGATCTCGAACAGGAAAACTTTGATTAAAAAGGTCGGTCGCTTCTTGAAAATATCTTCGTCTATCCCGATATCCTATCATCATAAGCAGAGTAATCCGTTCTTGTTAAGTTAGCTGAACCATAATTTTATCAGTTATATCAGAAGTTTACTCGATAAATAAAAAACTTGCACAACTCACTTAAACTACTATCAATGCGAATTTTGCCAGACTGACACTTGGGAGTCATGGAAATTAAGACTTTTATTTGGAATGTCATAATAAAAGAAATATGTTGCTTGATTTTTAAACAAAATGTATTATGGGCTTTCTAGATTCATTTACCCGTATTTCCGAAACAGTTGAATTTAGTTATGGTATGCTATATGAAAATTCTTTTAAATGTATTGAAGATTTAGAATATCTGATAATATACAGGGTGTTCCATTTAAAAAAAATAAAAAATGACGTCAACACTTGACAGTTGGTGACATTACTGATATATGCTATAATAGTAAAATAGTAAAATTTTAGTCCTATAGATTGCCCAAAACCGGGATCCGATATCACTTTTCGTTCGCCTGTAATTAAGCCGTTCCGGAACATTTGCCCAACCCTGTATAGCTTTGTGCAGCTATATTATATTCTGTGCCATTGCCATCCAATAGACCGTTGCTGACAATAAATTTGAAATGTTAAACGATATGGTGTTGACAATAATAATGGAATGATAAAGGTGTTGATTCATTGATTAGGGGACGGTTTATTGCTCCAATTGGACCGACTTTTCTAGCAAAAGGAGGGCGCACAAAAAGCCATTAGGCTGCAGTGCAAGGAGCTTAGGCCACACACCCGACCCCTGCCCTAATCCAACCAATATAAGAATATGTTGGGCATTGGCAGAAAGCATTTTGTCATAATCAAATTTGTCCAGCTATACTAACTGTTTCTTAGTAGTAGTAGTAGTAGTAGTAACATGTTTTATTTAGCAAAAAGCTACAATTAAATATTTTTTAAACACATTTTTATAGATTTATTTTTAAATTTTAAAACGCAACCTTCTTTTAACAAAAACAGACAGAAAAGTTAAACATTTTGTAAATTGTATCAAATATTACGTACCTATCATTTTGTTTTTAAATTAAATGTAATTTTAAAGTTTTTTTAAAAAGTCTTAATGATTTTTGAGATTTAATAGAATTTTTCAAATTATTATATTCTATCAAACCTTTATAAAAAATAGATTTGTAAGCTAATGTTTTAGACACTCTATCCACATAAAAAATTTGATTAGTTCTTGTTTTATAATTATGATGGTCGTAATTAAAAGAACAAAATTTTTATAAACAATCAGGAAATAAACTATTTTTAATTTTATGTATAAAGATACATACCTACTAAATAAAAAATGTAATTTCTGACATTCAACCAATCTAAATTTTTCAACATAAAATTTATTTTTGTATATTTGTTACAATTTAAAATAATCCGCATTGCCTTATTTTGTAAAATTTGTAATTATTTATCAAATATTTCCTCACTAGCACAATATATAATGGAAGAACAATAAAGAGAATGTGGTAATATAATAGTGTTAAATACAGTTTTTTTAGAAAACAAACTTAAATTAGAACTGATTCTTTTAAAATAACCTACTTTTCCGGCAATATTCGATATAATACTTTCAAAATAAATAAAAAAATTTAATTTTGAATCAGTGATTATCCCTAAATATTTAAAACTGTTTACTAATTCCAATTTTTTACCATCAATTACAACATTTATATTTTGACAATTTAAATTATTACCCCTAACCATGCATTTAGTTTTTGAAATATTTAATTTTAATTTATTCACTTTTAGCAAATTTAATAATATATTAATCTCAGAATTTAAAGTATTTAGACCATCAAAAATATTTAAAACATTAATGTAAATTAAGGTGTCATCAGCAAACATTAAATTTGTACCCAACCTACACATTTTTAAAACTAAAAGGCATATCGTTGATGTATAAAATAAATAATATTGGACCTATTATACTTCCTTGAGGAACTCCTATATTATTTATTTTTCATTTGAATATGTTTGTGATATTTATGTTTTTTGTAACTTAAGTAATATTTTTCTGCAAGCCGACGCAAAGTTATCTTGTTAACTCTAACCTCCAAGCTCAACGATCCCTCCTGCTATCAATCGAACCTTGATGCTGCACTGGCAGTGGGATCCTGCGCTGTAGCAGAATGTTTTGCAGCCAGCAGTCTCGATTCAACCCGAGAACGGAGTGCTACTAGTTAGTTTAATCGCAGGCTTTCTTTCTAGTGCGTTCGTATTCTGTGTTGCTTACGGCTGATCGTGACTCGAACTTCGAACTACTTGCAGGAATGCCGTTCGACTTCTCCTGCTGAATTAGTGAAATTCCTTTGCATCGTAAGGTCGATGTCTTGCAGCGATTAGACGAGTGGATAGAACTGTATACCAACATACCTACGCGTTGTAAATATTTTGGTTATTGGCATCAACTCCTTGAACTTTATTTTTGCGTCTCATTCGCGAATAACTAGTTTCTTGGATTTATGGATTCAACTTCTGTGTGTTTATGGTAAGAGGAATACTTATGAAGCTGTCAATAATGTTATATAAATATTTAATAATTTATATTAAAAAATATAATGAAACGTATTTTGTCGCTTACACACTATCAAATCGTAGTCTATAAAAGAAAAATAGGCACGCTCTGATAACTCATTAGATAACAGTTTAGCTTTTCTTTACATCTCTAACGTCTGGCTGCACAAATATTTCAAACAATAATTATAACCCAGTAGGTAACTTCGACTATGACATAAATGACATTGGCAGAAATTATTTTCTCCCAATCAAAGTTACCCGATTCAAGAATTAAGGATTAAGGTAACAGAGCCACTTTGATTTGTGAGAAAATCATTGCTGCCAATGTTAGTTATATGTCACAGTCAGCGTTGCTGGTTAATCAATTATTCTTTTAAATTTTGTGCAACTCGACGTAAAGGCTTTTAACACCAATCCGCACCTATGCATTTTTACCCTGCATCAAAATTGCATGCAATATTCTTATTTATTTTTTTCAGCGTGAGTGAAAGTTGCAGCGGTTTTCACCCTTGAAATAGAACAATTATTTGCACACTCTCATGCAATGTTGTCAAAATTTCCCAAACGTTTATTCTGTTGGTGATGGAATTGATTTATACAGGGTATTATTTAAGTATGTGGCCAAACTCCAAGGGGTGCTTCTTTAAGCGATTTTAAGAAGAAAAGTTCATATAAACATGAGTCCGAAAATGTTCGTAAATATCTCAATCTCAATACTCTTTTATTCGATTTTGTTAAAATTTGGCAATTCTGTTTGTAATAACAAGAGGATAATTTAACCTTAATTAGATTAAAATTATTAAGTCCATTGGCGTCCCGGAAGACAATCCAACTAATATTTTTGACAAAAAAATTGCGCGCCACTGACTTTTTTTAAAATTATGTATTTTTTTTCGAATTAAGCACAACAAATACAACCATTTTATCTTTTGAGTTTTTTTCATATCTTGCTTTGTTTTCAAGAAAAATAATAAAAACCACTTTATTGTACCTACTTCTGTCCCCGGGACAATATAAGAGTAAAAAATTTAAATTACTTACCAAACTATCAAGCAATTAAAATTACACGAACGTCCTCTTTTAAATTTTTTCGCACAGATGAAAACTGTTTTCGATAAAAGAAATTAACATAAAATAATCGCATAACGTAATAATTTATTACTGCAATGTTTTAAAAGTAACAACTAGGTAGTATAGCTCTTATTATTGTCCCGAGGACATGCAATAAAGTGGTTTTTATTTTTTTTCTCGAAAACATAGCAACATATGAAAAACCTTAAAAGTTAAAATATGTGTATTTGTAGTTGCTTAATTCGAAAAAAATACATAATTTTAAAAAAGTCAGTGGCGCGCAATTTTTTTTCCAAAAATATTATTGGGACTGTCTTCCGGGACGCCACTGGACTTAATAATTTTAATCTAATTGAGGCTAAATTGTCCTCTTATTATTACAAACAGAATTGCCAAATTTCAACAAAATCGAATAAAAGAGTATTGAGATATTTACGAACATCCGATTTTTTTTAAAAGTTTGACACCCCTGTATCGAAAACACGATGCATTTTCGGACCCATGTTTATATGAACTTTTCTTCTTAAAAGTTTGGCCACATACTTAAATAACACCCTGTATACATAACTTCAACACCTCACTCATTGTCATTTGACAATAAAAGAAATAACATTTTAGATCAATGGCGTTGCATGATAACGGGTTTGTGTTACAATTTTTTTTTAATTTTTAATGAAATTAAAACTTTTCTTAATAAATTTAAGCCCCAGGCTTTGATTTTTGCCTTACAATCTATGCATAATAAATTTAGACGTTTCCCTTAAAAATTGCTTTTAGGCTTGAAGAAGTAAATAAAAATAATGTTCCTTTCTGCGAATTTTCACCACTGTATATAAACAATAACTCAATAACAATATTATCAACTCGGCAACAAAAATAATTATTAAACTGAGAATTCGTTTTTTCGCATTGGTTAGGTTCACAGTAATCAGCGGATTTTTCCAGTTTATCAACTGGGTACTATTTAAAAACAATTAGTTCTAAATTAACCTCGAAATCAACTGACGACAAAAGTATTCACGAAAGTTTGCAAAATAAGTGGAACATTTTATCTAGATCCTATATTATCTAATAATTTAATCACCAGTACCTAATCATAATGAAAATCTGGTTTTTCTTAATTAAACGCCCCTTGGTCTGCATATAATCGGTCGTAGCTTTATGAATCTTGAACTAAATATCCTTAAAAGTTGAATGAAGAAGTTTAAAATGCTGCCGAAATTGATTGTCATTAAACCCATTAATGGTGTAGGTATCTGTTCCGCATAAAGATCATTATTTTCCAAAATGTTTCGTTCATCGGCGTCTATCTCTTCATCGTCAATTACTAATTCTCGTATAATAATATAATATGCAACATTAAAATATAGGAAAAAAGAAACTGAAAATCACATAGAATAACTTATTAAAGTACGAGTGCCTAACAGCAAGGGCGTCCATAGGGGGGGCAAAACGCCCCCCCCCCCCCCGCTAGGCGCCCACATTACTATTTTATTTCATAATTCAGTATAAAAATTGAATAGTACAGTGGTTAGTTAGTAGACCAACAAATCACTAAACTGAACAATTACATTATAAAAACATATCAATAAATTAATACATTAGGCATAAGTTAAATAAATAGTCTTATTTATACAGTGTCACCAGTAAAGTCTGCATCATATGGGATTTTTTTTATTAATATCTTTATTCAAAATTTGACTTTGGCATCAAGTTCTGCATCGATCGAGATGAAAATTAGGCAAATAAACAGTAGTCACGTGCACGCATTATCTGTCAAATTTTAATTTTTTTTCAAAAAATAATTCAAAAGTTTTTCTGAAAATATCGAAAAAAGTTATAATTTTTTTTTAAATGCAGTTTTTAGCCCACATGCAAAATTTCAGCTGTATAAGATAATTTTGACGTTTTACCTATATTTTGTAAATTGCACCACTTTTGCAAAATAAGACTCAACGCAACCTATACATAAAATTTCTTAGTTTTGACAATGCTTTATTTCAGATACATTTTCTTTAAACTAGTGTCATATTAAATGTGTGTTTTTCTACAAAATCAAAATTGGGCTATTAAAATTTGGCCGCATGTGATGCAAAGTTCATTTGTTTTTGACCCTGTATAAGGTAACTTCATAAAATACTAACTACATATTTTTGAAAAAGTAGTTTGTGATTGAAAGTAAAAAAATAAAAAATAAAATAAAGGAATTTTAAATTAAATTGTTGAAAATAGATAAACTTTCCGTTGGGTTAAGCAAAAAATTATTTTCCACTTAATGAACACTTTACTGATAACACTGTGTTCTTTTTTGTCTTAATATTAAAGTGTATTACTTTCAGACACAAACTATGTTTTCAAAAATACTTATTTTATGAAGTTACCTTATACAGGGTTAATAACAAATGAACTTTGCATCACATGCGACCAAATTTTAATAGCCCAATTTTGATTTCGTAGAAAAACACACATTTAATATAAAGCTACTTTAAAAAAAATGTATCTGAAATGAAGCATTGTCAAAACCGAGGTCAAAACTAAGAAGTTTTATGTAGGTTACGTTGAGTGTTATTTTGCAAAAGTGGTGCAATTTACAAAACATGGGTAAAAAATAAAAATGATCTTATCCAGCTGACATTTTGCATGTGGCTAGAATCTGCATTTAAAAAACCTTTTCCCTATAACTTTTTTTTTATATTTCCAGAAATAACCCCACTTTTGAATTATTTTTTGGAAAAAATTAAAATTTGACAGATAATGCGAATCACGTGACTACTATTTTTTTGCTTAATTTTCATCTCGATCGAAGCAGAACTTGATGCCAAAGTCAAATTTCGAATAAAGCTATTAATAAAAAAAAATCCCATATGATGCGGACTTTACTGGTGACACTGTATATAAAAAGTATTGTTTATGTTTAAGTTTTTGCCCCCCCCCCCCCCCTGAAAAACGCTCTATGGACGCCCTTGCCTAACAGCATTAATTTATCTCTTTTTGTTTATTAATTCTATTCAGTCGAAGGTACTTAGGTGTTTAAATTAAAATCGGAACAATTTTTAAAGAGATTCAAGAGGAGCTACGAGAAATTATAAGAGTTTATCACCACATTATGTGAAAAATATTCTACTACTTTTACTCCTAAGTAGTCAGATGACTACATAACTAGTATTATTATTTATTAGGTATCACGATTCAACAATGATATATCAGTTTTTATAATACTTAACTTTCTTTCTCACACTTATGTGTTCTTATACCTACACTTATGGCTGCCCATTTACTTCTCGCCCCTTTCTTTACATGGATAGTCATTATGACAATCCGTTATTAACTTCAATACAATTCTAATCTTCCTCTATTACATTTCTCATCTCATTTAAATATAACAATCAGC
The DNA here is from genome assembly GCA_963969555.1 of Polydrusus pterygomalis. Taxonomy (NCBI): domain Eukaryota; kingdom Metazoa; phylum Arthropoda; class Insecta; order Coleoptera; family Curculionidae; genus Polydrusus; species Polydrusus pterygomalis. The sequence goes on from OZ018379.1 coordinate 53,799,395, forward strand.
AGTTTACATTTATACCTACATGACCTGCCTCACATCTCAATGCATATAAATCTTATAATATACATATTAGGTATTTTATATTATATTCATACTTTACGAAATGTCTCCCTTTATAGGTTTTTACCGAGTTATTTTTTTTTCATTTGGTGGTTAGATTTGAAGTTGATTCGAGAGACCTTATAGCTTATGGCCAAGTTATTTCTATCATTAAATTAATTGATTCAGCCGATACTAGGTGAAAATCCATAACTATAGTATTTATTGTATTATATGTATTATGGGATACAGTATAACAAAGTTTAACTAGTAAATTTCCACTATATTAACTAGAAAAATTACATGTTTCGCTAACACTATAGCTCGTCAGATGACAATGATTTAATAAAGGTGAAAATTAAAAATTGGGGTGCAATAAAATTAAATTTTTGAAGATGTAAATAAAACAGTTGAAGGGTTACAATAGCGGGAAAATTCAACAGAGGGTTTAAAAATTACATTAAATTAGGTACAATATGGGTAATTTATAAAAAATCTTAAATACTTATATTATGGTCAACAGAATAAATTTTTCAAAGGTGAATTATTTAAATCTAGTTGATCATTAAGTAACAGGTCCGTATTTTTAAGTTTATTTATTTCCATAGATTCTAACAAATTTAGTTTTAAGCCTTTGTTTTCTATATTATGTAAGATTTTTAAGGAAACTAAATTTATTAGAATTTATTTTTTTGTTAGAATCTATGGAAATAAATAAACTTAAAAATACGGACCTGTTTACTTAATGATCAACTAGATTTAAATAATTCACCTTTGTTAAATTTATTCTGTTGACCATAATATAAAAGTATTTAAGATTTTTTCGAGGGGTAAACCGCAGTCCCAAATCTTGTACACTAATTCCAAGTAATACCACGGATTCCACTAATTCCAGGACTAATTCCACTAGTAATACCACTAATTCCAATACTAATACTACTAATACAACTAATTCCAATACTAATATCACTAATTCCACCAATTTCGCTAATAATCCCACTATTTCCATTGGTAAAATTAGACATTATAAAAGAAATATGTAATAGTCAAGCCTTGGTTTAGATACAGACATAAAAACACCTTATTTATAGGAAATAAAAACTAAAGCGCTGCTGTAACATTTTTATTAAGTTAAACATGTAAGTAAGGAAATAAGAATTTTAAAAACAATGTGACGAAACCTATATCGAGGCTTTTTTAATAAACATTATATTAAATTATGCTTTTTTAGTCCCTTTATACTTTTTAACTATATTAAGATAGTCATGTCGTTTTAATTCGAAAGGTCTAGCCCCTACTAAATCTATAGGACCGAAAAAATGTACTTTCTATTAACAACATCAGTGTTGTCTGACCGTGGCCATACAAATTTGTCCAATTCCGATTTCAAAAATTTAATATTATAGTTCTCCGAGTCAACACATTCGGTTATTCTTCTAAAAAATCGTTTTTGATATCAGTAATTGCCCGACTAATTCCACTAATTTTAGTACTAATTCCACTATGTCCATCAGTAATACCACTAATTCCAGCAGTAATACCACTAATTCCCCTAGTAATTCGACTAATTCCAGAGGGTTATACACCAAAATTCCACTGCGGTTTACCCCCTCGGATTTTTTATAAATTACCCATATTGTACCTAATTTAATTTAATTTTTAAACCCTCTGTTGGATTTTCCCGCTATTGTAACCCACCCACTGTTTTATTTACATCCTCTATAACTTAATTTTCTTGCACCCCAATTTTTAAATTTCACCTTTATTAAATCATTGTCATCTGACGAAGCTACAGTGTTTGGGAAACATGTAATTTTTCTAGTAAATATAGTGGAAATTTACAAGTTCAACTTTGTTTTACTGTATCCCATAATACTACATTTCTATCATCTTAAATCTCCGTTAAGGCGGTATGCATTGAATTTCTAATATTTTTGTTCTCCTGAAAATGAATGTTCATACATTCTAAACATGTATAAAGAATTTAACATCATTTAATATTCTTAATTAAATACTTATACCAGTGGAGAAAAACTTAAAGTATGGACTATTTCTTTAAGTTAATTCAGTTCAATAAACAAATATATTATCTTGTTAAAAATAAATTTGATTGTTACATTGCAAACACCGCGACAAACATTTTAATCCATATTTTTTTAATAATAGTTGGTTGATGATATAAAACTTATTTGCGTCGCTATCAAAAACACGCAAGATAAATTAGGTGATAATTTATACACCAATAATTATGAAGAGCAGACAGAATGGTGTTTAAAATGAAAAACAAAAACAGTCGTCTTTGCTGATTTGATTGAGATTGTTTACATTGGATTTTATGGAATCAAATAGAACGGAAATCTAATACCTAGTCAATAAATATATTTACCTAGGCTTATATTTCCTAATTAGGAAATTTCGTTTAGTTGATAGATACTTATATCAACAAATACCGTGCGAGCAAAAATATTTGCATCAAAGAGGGCTTGGATTGAAAAACGTAGGGCTTGGTTTAGATCACAATGATATGGGGACGATATATCTAACCAAATCTAGGTTAAAATTTTGTCAAATTCATATTATGACATGCCAAACTAAGGAGCAATAATAAAATAAGTAGACAAATACAAATTTATTTTTGTTGTTTACAAAATTAACAAAGTAAGAATATACAGAAAGAAAAAGAAAACTAATAACATGTATTCTGAGAATTCACATCATAACCGGAGAGTTGGAACCAGACTTCATCCGAAAAAAATGTCAGGTCTAATAAATCATTTCTTTCCAATAAATTTTGGGTAAACCATGGAGGGTAATTTCTGCGTCTTTCAAAATCTGCGGCTTGTATTTCTTGGAATACTTGCACTTTATAAGGAAATACATTTAGCTACTTCTTAAGAATAGTCTTGCATGTTTCATAAGATCTTCCCACTTCTTGGGACAGGCGCCTTTAACAATTTGTTGTCGTATTTTGCATTATTTCACGAACGTTTGCAACAAGTTCTTCTGTTCTTACAGATGGTCTTCCTGCTCCTTTTTTGTGTTGTATAGAACCTGTTTCCTCAAACACAGCCACGGTTCTTTTCAGGCAATATGATAAAAATCCCCAGCAATAAAAGCAACGTTAGGGATTTGTTCGTGAAAATCGTCCATGCACAAACTCGGATTGTATTGACACTCACCATTTACTCTAACCCGGTTTCGAAAATACGCTTCAACCATAAATGTTTTGTGCTGTTCCGTAAAGCCCATTGGGTGAATTGTTCAAGAAATTGGAAAAATTAGGGATGAATCAAATTAATTGTGAAGACTCTCAAAGATGACGGAATAACTGATTGATTGTTAATTCAGGTAGTTACTGACACCCAACAGGTGTTAAGCTCTACGGATAAGCATTACGTCCTTAGATGCAAGGCCCTCTTTGATGCAAATAATTTTTGCTCGCACGGTAAATAGCCCGAATGATGTTCAGATGAATAAAAATATCTTTGCATAGACACCAGCGACGAGTTGTACAGTAAGGTCACGGTGTCATGGCCCTATACTTACCTGTAAATCAAACTAATTATTCATGTATACTATACATACTCGTAATTATTACTTTGTCACCCGAAGCTTAATTCTTTTCGCGAATAATTTAAAATTTAAGACTTTGATGTCTAACGGCTAACGGTATAAAATCTCCCTGGCGCCGCAATCCTCTGGCGCTTTGTCGGGCCGTAAAAATCCCATATGGCTACGCCTGGCCATTAATCGTATAAGATAGAGAGCGAGAGATATAATAAACTACAATAAATTTATCTCCCTCTAGGCGATACCATTGAATGGCCGCCACGATCGCCGGACCTTAATCCTCTAGATTATTTCCTTTGGCGTCACCTAAAAACCAAAGTGTATGTAACAAAACCAGAAAATTTAGAGGAACTTAGGCAACGACTTATACACAAAATTTGCCAAATAACCCCGGATATGGTACATAATGTCAAGAATGAATTTTACTTTAGATTAGGGGTGTGTCAAGAAAAAAATGGGCAACATTTCCAACATTACAAGAAAACAAATTGCATCTACATTACCAAAACGCAAAAGTGGGTCGTATTTCTTTCTTTGTGCACTTTCCAACACACGCCTTTGCATTTGAAACAAAAAGTTAGGGGCGGTTTCTACTCCCAAAAGAGGGGTGTAAAGACACGAAAAGAGTATGCCAAAGAAAAAATGAACGTAGCGATAGTTCTGAAATTTTTTGAGCAAATAATTAGGCTTTCAAATAGAATAATATCCAGTTAAATATTCCACCCTGTATTCTGTATATAATAGTTCTGTTTGAAGTTTCTTCAAATACCTTAGCTCGTAACTAGGGAATCCAATCCCGCACCCAAACTTTAATCCCGCAAACCTGCGGGATTGAGCCCATCGCATCCCGGGATTTGCGGGATAGCAAACAATGAACTGCGGAATTTTTGGTCGACGCGTTGGGGATTCCCCGCCCTGCTGGGCTATTGAAAAGAGCCAGAACAGTTTTCTTGCGTTCATGCGAAAGTAAGAGCGTTATTCAACTAGTATCTAGTGACATTTATCAAGTGGTTGAATATAATACATGGAATTTAAACAGCAATGAGTGTCAGTGTAGTTTACAAAGAGAATAAAGGTTCAAGTTTAGTTTGGAATTATTTTTTAAAGTCTGAAGACGGTCTTACAGCTAAATGTAAGTTATGCCCTAGCATTATCAAAATCTCTGCTCGTTTCACCAAAGGTCTTCACACTCACTTACAAACAAAGCATAAAAATAATTTGAACATCCAGAGCAGCAGAGCAGCAGCGGTAGTGTTGATATTGATACAATAACACAGGTAATGAAAGCTAGTACCAGCAGCTCGAGTAGTTCGTTTAGTTCTATTGCTAAGCGCTCACATGTTAGTGGTTCTTCTGTGTTACCTAAGAAAATGGAAATTACAGATTTTATTTCATCTGGGAAAAAAGTTTCGATGGAGGAAAGAGTGTCCCGAATGGTAGCTAAAGATGGTATATACCCTAAGACCAATCACCAGCTCCAGGGATTCTCCTACAAGCGCACTATCAAAATTTCTCCTTGAGATAATTAAACCGCTACAGGGTAAGTCATTTTCTTTTGTTCAGAACATTAACCATTTTGTAAGTATTCTGAAAACCGTCAAATTGGAACCACAAGACACATTGGTCAGTTTCGACGTAGAAAGTCTATATACCAACGTCCCAATAGGGGAATCACTGCATATCATCAAGCAAAAGTTACAAGAAGACCCAACCCTTTCAGAACGCACCAGTTTACCGCTGGATGGAGTGATGGAACTTTTGGAGTGTTGTCTACGTAGTTCCTACTTTCAAGTAAAATATAGGTTCTATGCCCAAGATGACGGTCTTCCAATGGGTTCATCTTACTCTCTCCGGTGGTGGCTAACCTGTATATGGAATGGTTTGAGTCACATGCTATTAACACTGCCAAGATTAAACATAAACTTTGGCTTAGATATGTTGATGATACCTTTATTATCTGGACAGACAGCAACGAAGAGCTGATACGGTTTTTGGCACATATTAATAGTATAAGACAATCCATTAAATTTACCATGGAAACAGAAAAACATTTCACTCTACCTTTTCTCGATGTTCTCGTAAAACGAAGTGCTGAAAACATAAAAACTTCAGTCTACAGGAAACCCACTCACACAGGGCAATACCTTAATCACGGATCGAATTATTCAAACTCCATAAAACAGGGCATAATTCAAACTCTGTATCACAGAGCATCTATAACATTTGCAACAATCAGGAAGACCTTAATATTGAAATTTTAAACATCAAAAAGGATTTAAAACAGAATGGTTACCCTGAAACCTTTGTAACTAATACCATCTCAAAACTTAAAAATCGCGAAGTAAAAACTAATGCAGAAACGAAAGAGGAGCAAGCATTTCTCACAATACCTTATGTCAAGGGGATTTTTGAAAAGATTAGAAGAATAACCAAAAACTATAATATCAAAACAGCCTTCAAATCCGGATATACGCTTAGAAGTTTTCTTACAAAAGTAAAACCCCCCAGTAATGAAAACACAAAAAATTGTATCTATCAAATCCCTTGCGAGTGTGGCGAATCGTACATTGGAGAAACAAAAAGACCTCTTTCTGTACGAGTTAAAGAACATCTGAAACATACTCAAAGAGGTGAAACTTCGAGATCAGGTATAGCGGAACATGTATGGACCAACCAGCATAATATGCAGTGGTCAGAAGCCAAGGTTTTAGACAAGGAACAGCACTGGAAAAAACGAAAGTTCAAAGAAGCAGCTTTCATGAATTAAAATACCGATATATTTAGTAAACCAAGTAAAGATATCCCCAATATCTGGAAGCCTCTTCTTGTCCAAAACCAACAGCTCAAACTTCACACTCCAATAAACACGTAGGCGGAGTCATCAAGCTTCATTGCACACGGATAGTATTTAAGACAGTAGCCTTATAATTATAGTTTAGTTTACACTTGAAAACGGTTAGAGATACTAACTAACCGAAACGTTGTGTTAAGTAACAAAATAAAGACAATGGAAGTCCGACAAGGTAATTATTTTTTTGATATGGTATATACCCTTTGGAAAGTTTATCACATCGATCGATATGCGCCAACTATTCGAATCAGAGGGCCACAAAAATGTATCTGTGGCCGCCCGAGCATCACTTGACCAGTTACTAAAACAGGATATGACACTTTTTGAATGCGGAGGGAATAGAGGAATGTACTTGCAATCTGCATAAAACTGTAAAATCTATTCCGCCGACAAGTGTCGAAACCTATACATGTGCAATAAAATATAAGATCAAATCTAAAAGATGAAACATTAAACATGGTATATTTTCTCCGAAAATACTTCCAAAATCAATGTAACCTGTAACGTTAAACTAGGCGTAGGGGAAGGGTGTACAAAATGACATAGTGGGGTATAATGACACAGTGCTTGTATACACAGGACTCGTCGTTCGAGAGTGCTCGGAAACGAATATGTTATTGTGGCGTGGGTTCTAGTCATGCTAGTTTACATTAAGTTTCGCTTCATCGGTCAGAGTGGAAGCACGTTCGATTATTCTATTTTTAACATCAAAATATTTTTGGCGCGATATATTAAAATCTGCTATACATTTTTAGTGTGATTAACCGGTAAGTTAGGATATTCATGATAAGTTATGAAGATTATTGCTTTTATGATTGCATATTTCAAATTTGGTAAATAAGTTATCGTTTTGTCAAAAATTGTATTTATTTAAATTGGCTTCATGTGGGGTAAAATGACATAGGTGTGAAGAGGGCAAAATGACATACTATGTCATTTTACCCGAACGTAAGGCACTTCTATTCTAAACTCTACTCCAAATTTGGAAGAGGCCAAAGAAAAGAGCAAACCGAACCTAGAGATCCCAGAAAAAAGAAAAAGAGCGGTAAAAAGAAAAGTCCTTGAAGAATCCGAGTCGGAAACAGAAAAAGAACCCTTTTCTGCTAATGAAGAAGATGATGCTGCTTGCATTTATAATACAGAGCTGTACAAATTTTCCAAAAAAAGGTGACCTGTGGCTATGCTGTTGTTCGTGTCAAAAGTGGGCACATGCTGAGTGTGCCGGGCTAGACAAGAAAACAAAAATTTTTGTTTGTGAGCTTTGAACCGACTGAAAGTTATTAAACAGTATTGATGTGTCATTTTGCCCCCCACGTGGGGTAAAATAAACTTTTTTTGTTAATTTTTATATGTTTGGCTAAAAGTCCATATTTTGTCTTACTTTGTTAAAATCTTTTCTGAAGTGTTGCAAATACGTTAGTTTATGTTTTGTTCAAGATTTTATTAAAATGTTTTTTTTTAATAAAATATTTCTATTTTTTTAAAATGTTTGTCATTTTGTACACCCTTCCCCTACTATTGTATTGAACCTATATGCAATAAATATTTTTCTGCTACTCTACTCTGTTTTTAATTGCATAAAACAACTTTTTATTAACATATATAGCACCCACATCGAGTCCCGAAAATCCCGCGAATCCCGCGACTCCCGCACATTTAATCCCGCAATGTTAATCCCGCGAAATCACCGCGGGATCTAGCATTTGCGGGATCCAGCATTTGAGGGATTCAGCATTTGCGGGATTGGATTCCCTACTCGTAACCAAGATTTTTCAGTCATATTGAAGCTCCGTTTTAGGACTGTATGCACCTTTTATTGTGTTTCTGATTTTTTTTCTCCATTCTCCTGAGGGTGAAAAATACATTTTCAAAACATATAGAAAAGTTACCCTTTGTTAAAATCGTTTGAACTAAATATACCAGTGGATAAAGACTTCTTAAGTGTCTCATTTTTTCCTTATAAAAAAATGTGTTTGAATAATTAGCTTAAAAAGTTTTGACTTTATTATAATTTTAAACTTTTAATAGGTTTACGTTAATTATTTTAATTTCTTTGTTTTTAAATAGCAAAATGCATATTGCGTCATGTCCCCACTTCCTATTTAAGGTTTTCACACGCGTATTCGAATAATATCTACATACGTATGAGACAAAGCAGACTTAACATGCTTTAAGCTATAAAAATAATTAACAACAAAATGTTTGAAATTTTAAATGTTTCCGTGTTAATCCGTACCATAATAACCCGCGAGTACAAATTAATTCTTTGGTGTCAGTGTATTGCGCACCGCACTTTTCTTTAAAACTAAAAAATCATCATGGGAATTGGCGCTCAAATTTGAACGTGCAGTACTGATACTTTATAAGATTCTTTCTTGCAATGAAATAAAAATAGTTTAAAAAAACTAAAAAACACGCTTTAATACTTAATCAGACTAAAAAGCAGAAAATAAATATAGTTAAAAATAATTCTTGAAATTCTTAATATAGGCAGAAAATAATAATGAACGATAAACCGAGCGATAAACATTAGTATTATTGTGAAAAAACGTGGGGCGGGCTATATTTTTCGTATATCGAGCACCCCTCGCTTTTTTCATAACAAAACTAGTGTTTATCGTTCATTATTATTTTCTGCCTATATTAAGAATTTCAAGAATTATTTTAAACTATATTTATTTTCCGCTTTTTAGTCTGATTAATTATTAAAGCGTGTTTTTTAGTATTTTTAAACTATTTTTATTTTTTAGTTTGAGTTATTGTTAAGAAAAATTTTTTTTTTTGAGTAAATTGAGCTAGATTAGTAGATTTATGTATTGTCAGCGGTTCTTGATAAGTCTACAAAGTTCAAATTAAATCTGACCATTTAAAGTGGGTCAAAATCGGGTTCAAAGAAGTCGGTTACAAACAAACATACATACAAACCCAAACAAATCCGAACAAACCCCATCGTTTATGCCGAATTATAAGAAAAGAACGATATTTGCAAATTTTTGAAAATTCTGACATATTGACAGGTGTCAAATTTTGACAAGAGAATTTTTTGCGTATTTTTTTTAACTTCCCACCGTCAATATACATACGACCTTATAGTTTTTTCATTAATATTATTTTTTTAAACGATTTGACATATTGACAGCTGTCAAATTTTGACAAAAGAATTTTTTGCTTATTTTTCCCGAAGTCTCCGCATCAAATACTAGGTATATGACCCAAAGACTTCTAATCTTGTATTAGAAGTCGTTGATATGACCCCATAATTTGTTTCGTCAAAATCGCATCTTCGTTTTATACTTGACAGCTGTCAAAATTTGACAGGAGAATTTTTTGCGTATTAGATTATTGTATTGTCAGCGGTTCTTGATAAGTCTACAAAATTTAAATTAAATCTGACCGTTTAAAGTGGGCCAAAATCAGTTTCAAAGAAGTCGGTTACAAACATACAAACATACAAACATACAAACATACAGGTGAAGCTAATAGAAGCGTGTTAAAAAACAACGTATTTACACAGAGAAAAGCTACAGCAATATGTCTAATCATCGCTGTTAGCTGTTTGTTGTCATTTATAAAGATAACCATACTTTTAACTAACTGCTCAAAAAGTATGAACGTTGTAGAGGTGGAAAGTTCGATTCTTTTTGGTGAATCAATTATCTTCATTCATTCAATTAAAAAGATTCGTTTAGAAAGATTCGTTCTCAATTGATTATTTTCCTTTTAAAATAAATCTGTACTCCGAGTACCTTTTTTTTTTGGAACCTCAATTCTTTTGATGGATTCATTCAGTTAAAAAGATTCGTTCTCTAATGATTTTTTTTCTTTAAAAAGAAATCGAAAATGCAGAATGGATCTTATCCTATATATTTGTCTGTTTTCCTTCAACTATACTCCGTGTAAATTTTTTTTTGGTACTCCGCCGTACCTAATTATTTTTTACTAAACTGAAAGTACTTTAATCGGGTTTTGGGTACCAGTGAACGAGTGAACCAAATGAATGAGTGAACGAAATGAACGAGTAGTGAACGAAATGCTAAGCCAACTCTTGAAATCATTCCTGAATTGGTGAATCAAAAAAGAATCGAATCTTTTTGGAACGATAAATTAATTCTTTCAATTCAGTGAAGTGATTTCTTCGTTTTGAACGAATCGTTCGTGAACGACACACCTCTAGAACGTTGGTACGTCCGACGTAAAATTTGACGTAAAAATAAAAATGTGATTTGTGAATAATTAATTTCACAAAGAAATTCGCACATGTCTGTAAAGACCGTTTAATAAATAAGCAAAAATGACCGATTTTCAACTCTACCATCTCCTGTTGCTGTATGGCCCCTAACTCATGGGACACCCTGTATAAAAAATAAAATTATATATATATATTTGACGTAGAAATAATACAAAAGGTAAGGCGCGTAAGACTAAAAAATCACCCGTAAAGAAAATTACTTTGGACTGCTAGCTGTGCACTGGCGGACTTTTTCCAATATTTGACCTCTACCATTATGCTATTTTCGTCGGTAACACGCTTTATTGGATAACGAGGTCTCTTTTTAAATTACTGTACTTGTAGATAACTGTCCAGGCCTTATTAATTTATTAAAATCCGGCATACCATCCATCATTATACGGTAGAAAAGTAATTAAACTTGACCTCAGCTAACTCTTCATTAGTCTGTCTCATTTTGATATAGAGTGTTCAAACTAAAATCATAACAACTTTTAGAGAGGCAGGCACGTAGACTGGGGAGACAGTTTTATTGACCTGTTACATGATACTTAATACATATGTATTTTGTATTTACATAATACTTTTGCTTTTATTCATTTTATCAAATAATTTTTTTTTACTTAAAACAGTGGATAAAAAATTGCTCAAAGAGTGATTGGCCGCTTTTTGATGAAAACAAAAAATAAGCGCGATATTTATAAGAAAACGAAATGGCTAATGCGTCACTAAAATGTTTTCTTTTAAATAAACGGACCAACAAAAATTATAATAATTATTGTGGTAATTTTTTTTTCGTTTAGAAGTAATAAAGTAATAATTCATTAAAATTAAATTATTGACCAATTTCAGCAAAATTTGGGCGAAAGGGCCGAGATGAGAGTTATGAGAGGAGTTTTCAAACTTAAGAGTTTACCACTACATATAAAATAAAACCATTTTTGTTTGACAGGGCTAGATTATTGAGCAAATTGTATCAGTATGTTATTCGCGGAAACGCTTATAAATGGTTTAAAAATTATTTAAGTAAAACAGAAATATCAAAAACAATAAAAACAAATAAAAAAATAAATAATATAGGAGTTCCTCAAGGAAGTATACTAGGTCCAATATTATTTACATATTAAAAACAGACAATTTGAAAATATTTTTAGAAATGCTTTAATTAATTAATATTGTTCTGAATAATTTATATAAGTAATATTGTTTACTTAAAAATTATAAATTAATAATTTTATTATAGGTAATATATTTCTTCAAAAAAGCTGCGTTTTACAATAAATTAACATTTTTACTTTAAAAAACTTGATTTTTAATGCATATTTATGATTTATGATTTTACATACTAAAACAAAAGGGGATTGAAGAATAAGTTTATCGAAGACAACATAAACATATTTATTATATTATTAAATTTTTAAAATAAACTTATTATTATTATTATTATTATTATTATTATTATTATTATTATTATTATTATTATTATTATTATTATTATTATTATTATTATTTATTATTGTCCCTTTTTACTGTCCCCACAAAATTATTAATATTTATTATTATTAAACTTGTATTAGCACTATACGCATGAACGCCTGTAGGGCGGTCTCGGCGCTTTTAGCATAGTCGGAGCAACGCCTCTGCGGCGGTGCCGGCAGTAATGTGTTACAACTGTGTAAAAAAACTTTAAAATTACATTTAATTAAAAAACAAAATGATACGTAATATTTGATACAATTTGCAATATGTTTAACTTTTCTGTCTGTCTGAAAAAATGTATTAAAAATATTTAATTGTAGCTTTTTTTGCTAAATAAAACATGTGTGTGTACTACTACTACCAAACATAATTTATTGAAAACTAATTGCGGATATTTTATATAAAAAATTAGGCATAAATGATCCATTTTCAAGTCTACGCTCTCTTGTTGTTATATTATGGTCCCTTATGGGATGGACCTTGTATACAAAATTTCCTTAATATTTTATATTAGGTATGACTACTGATCTAGTAACGCATAGAAATATTTAATGTTGGTAGAGAACCTGACTAATTTAATTTGTTTGTTTGTCTGGCATTGAAACAAGTAATAGGTAAGTTATGTGAAGAGGATCCACGATGATTCAGAAGAAACCGTCAACACTGCACTTTTATGCAACGTTATAAATATAGGTCAAATTGCATTGTTATTCATTCTTTCTCGACTCTTGGTTCATACTGTAATAAAATAAAGTTTTTAAAAACAGTTTTCCGGCTCTGCAACCCTTATTTGGCGCAGTCGGTAGGATAAGTGCAGTTTTTTCGATTCGAATAATTCACGGCATCGGGTCCGGTTCGGTCGCATAGAACGTGGATTTTAATCCTTTGGCATTCATCAAGAACCCGCAAGAGCTACCCAAGACGACAGAAGAATCACCCCCGAAGACAGGAAGTCATATTTGGTAAGCCAAGTGCCTTATCCTGTTTTTCACTTTTTCCCTGAATAGGAAACCTCATAATTTTAGGGCAGGAAATTTCTCTGAATAAGAAATATCCTGTAGGTTTAAGAATTTTGAATTTTTGATTTTGTTGCAAAATTGCAAAAAGAATTTTGTTTTCTTTGAAACTTACACGTTTATTATTTACAATTATTTAAATGTGCTGAAAATACTACACTTTGAATTTAACGAAAAGAAACAGTTTCGTTCATTTTATTTACTTTACTTCGAGAGTAGAGAAAAAAGCCGCAGGCTTAAATTTATTTCAGTATATGACTGAAAACAACGATTTTGCTATAGACGACATTGTTAGTGATCTTTTTCGAAGGTTAAATATAGCAACAGAGCCTATAGAAAAGATGGCCAATCCACAAGAACCGCAGGTTCAAGGTCCAAACCTAAGTATGTTAAAAATGTATGTTGATATAATCCCAAATTTTGATGGTGATGCAATCACCCTATCAAGCTTTATATCTGCATGTAACTTTATAGACTCAAATTACGGTCAAACCAACGATCCAATTTTAAAAAATTATCTAATTCGCGTAATTCAAAACAAACTTATAGGCAGAGCTAGATTATTAGTAGGCTGTCGAAACGAGTTAGATACTTGGAGTAAAATCAAAGGTGCACTTCAAGATTGCTTTGGAGATAACAGAAATTTAGAGTGTCTCGAACAAGATTTGTTTGTAGCCAGACCTAATAAAGGCGAAAGCACCTTAGATTTTGCCAAAAGATTACAAATATTGCGTAGTCAACTAGCCCAAAAATTGACATCAATACCCGAAACTACCATTCCAAATGCTACAAAAATTATTTACTTAAACCAATATGAACAAATTACCTTGCGAACATTTATTCGAAGTCTTCACGGAAGCTTACAAAGTGTTATACGTTTAAGAAACCCCGCGAATTTGGAAACCGCGATTACCCTGATAACCGAAGAAGAGAGTTTTCAATATACCCAAAATTTATTTAGACCATCGCCGCAGGCGCAGGCTGAATATAAAAACCCACAAAAAAATAATTTTCAAAATCAAAATTTTATGAACAAAGCCGCAGGCAGCAGTCAAAATAATCAAAATAATTACCCACAAAGACCAATGAATTATTTACCCCCATTTAACTTTAGAAACAATCAACCTAATAATAATTATCGTTACAATCAACCAATGCATAATTTCAGGCAAAATCAATATCAAAATAATTTCCAAAATTCTCGATTCCCGAGTCAGCCAATAAACGTACAACCCCGTCCCCTTCCACCGAGACATTTTCCAACAAACCGCGAAGTGTTTGGCCCCCCAAAAAATGTATTCAAGCCCACAGGGCAAGTGCCAAACAATCAACCCGAACCAATGTCAACAAGATCGCGAAACTCGACGGTTCAACAACCAGCATACCAAGGGTATAATGATTACAACCCTTTTAGTAACCGGGCAGATCCGCGTCATTATATTTCGGAAGAATTATTCCAAATAGAGGACCATCGCGAAAACCCTGAAAATATCGTGAACAATGAGGCGACAAGCCAAAACGCGCAAACAACCCCAGATACGCAATTGAACCGCTATGAACCCCAAAATAATGATTTTGACTTTTACACCCCAGACAAGCATTACGACTATGACGGTTACGGTGACCCCATAGACGAATATTCTGAAGAATATACAAATTTTCAGAATGCCAACCAGAACAACGACCCAACATAACAATAACCGAAATGCATACGGAAATTAACAGTAAACTACCCTATATCGAAATTCAACACCCACCAATGAAACTTTTAATTGACACCGGATGTTCTCAATCTATGTTAAGACCAGCAATTGCAGAAAAATACTTTCCCGATAAAATCTTTACATCCCCAACTAAAATACGTACAGGCATAGGCGAAAAAATCGTTCGTTCTAAAATAACTATTCCGGCACCAAAAGAACTAAAAAGCAAAGAAAGTATAACTTTCATTCTTTTTGATTTTCACACATTTTTCGACGGAATATTAGGCCTTAAAGAAATTCAAAACTTAAATTTTCTTATTGATTTTAAAAACAATTATTTGGTAAATCAATCAACCAAAATTCCCATATTTTATCCTATTTCGCAGAATAAAACATATAAAATTTGTGTTAACCCACATGAAGTTGCAGCTGTGCAAGTTCCCGTATCTATTTACAACGGCGATGTCATAATCCCCGAGTTCAATAGAGATAACCTTTATTTTGCTGAAACACTCACAGTAGCAAAGCAAGGCGTTGCAAAGACGGAAATTTATAATTACTCTGACGAAACAATAACAATAGACCTTTTAGAACCGATAAGCGTAATCTCATTTCCGGACGTGAACAAAGAACAGTTTGAATTTTTTCACATGGAAAACTTTTTACCCGCTAGCAATACCGAAACTCAAAAAAACAACAAAATTGATATTTCAAAATTAATTCGTATCGACCATTTAAATTCTGAAGAACGAAGAGAAATATTAAAAGTATGTCAAGAATTTTCCGACATTTTTCATAGAAACGAAGACAAACTAACATTTACAAACGCGATTAAACACGAAATTAAAACAAAGGACGAGATCCCGATACACACAAAATCCTATAGATACCCTTACATACATAAAAACGAGGTACAAAAACAAATAAATAAAATGTTAGATGACGGAATAATCAAACCTAGCCAAAGCCCTTGGTCCAGTCCAATTTGGATCGTACCTAAAAAACTTGACGCGAGTGGTAAACAGAAATGGCGTATAGTACAAGACTATCGTAAAATTAACGATAAAACGATAGATGACCGGTACCCTTTACCTAACATTACGGACATACTAGACAAGCTAGGCAGATGCCAATACTTTACTACCCTTGACCTTGCCTCTGGGTTTCACCAAATCGAAATGGACCCCAATTCAGTAGAGAAAACGGCATTTAGCGTCGAAAATGGGCATTATCATTACGTCCGAATGCCCTTCGGGCTCAAAAATGCCCCGGCGACCTTTCAAAGGGTCATGGACAATGTATTAAAAGGTTTGCAGGGCACTATATGTCTTGTATACATGGACGATATCATCATTTTCTCAGCAAGCCTAGAAGAACATATCAAAAACTTAAAAGCAATCTTTAAACGCTTACGCGAAGCGCGATTTAAAATACAACACGATAAATGTGAATTTTTACGAAAAGACGTTGAATTTTTAGGACACGTTATAACACCAGAAGGGATTAAACCCAACCCAAAAAAAATCCAAGCTATTCGAAAATTTCCAATTCCGAAAACGGTTAAAGAAATTAAATCGTTTCTAGGCCTTTTAGGGTATTACCGTAGATTCATTAAAAACTTTGCTAAACTAACAAAGCCTTTCACCAAATGTTTAAAGAAGGGTGAAACAATACAACACACCCCTGAATTTACCGAAACCTTTGAAATCTGTAAAAACCTACTATGTAACGATCCTATTTTACAATACCCTGATTTTCAAAAACCATTTAATTTAACGTGTGACGCATCAAATGTTGCCCTAGGTTGCGTATTAAGCCAAGGAAAAATAGGAAATGACCTTCCAATTGGTTACGCATCGCGTACTTTAAACCCGGCAGAAATGAATTACAGTACGATTGAAAAAGAACTCTTAGCAATCGTATGGGGAACAAAATATTTCCGACCCTACTTATTTGGCCGAAAATTTACCATAGTCACTGACCATAAACCACTTCAATGGTTGTTTAGTTTAAAAGAACCCAATTCCCGGTTAGTAAGATGGCGATTAAAACTTGAAGAATACAACTATGAAATCGTGTACAAAAAGGCACACAAAATACGAATGCTGACGCACTTTCTCGTGTCGAAATTCATATGACCGAAAACGAATCTCTGATAGGCAACCCCGGAGACATCAACTTCGATATTGACCAATACTTACAAACAGACACAGATCAAACCCCGACAGTCGAAGACTTAGAAAATTTAGACCAAATATTTAATATACATCAACCCTCTGCCAACACCGAAATCCTTGAATTACCAAGCGCTCGAGAACCTGATGAAAACGAGACGGTACATTCAGCCACGGAAGATCCAATACTAAATATTCCATTTACCGAAAATGCTGTAAACTATTATACCAATCAAATAATTATTAAATACAAAAAATCGAATACCTATCATGTAATAAACTCAAATCCTTTTGAAATGAAAACGCGTAAAGTCGTTAACATAACTGACAACTTTGAACAAGAAATAATTAAACTTTTTAAAGAACACGTTAATCCAAAGAAAACGTATTGTTTATATTTGGAAAATTCAGATATTGACTTATTACCAAAAATAAGTACAGTATTAACAAACACGTTCAAGAACCATTCTTATCGTTTACTAATTTCTAGGAAATTATTAACTGACGTCACCGACGAAGAAAGACAAAAGAACCTACTTAAATATTATCACGAAAAAACTTGCCATCGCGGAATAAACGAAGTTTTGTCCGACTTAAAAACCCTGTATTTTTGGCCTGGTATGAAAACAGATATTACCGAATATATTAATAATTGCGAAATTTGTCAACAAGCGAAATACGACAGACACCCACCGAGAATAAAATTTGCACTAACACCAACCCCTAAAGAACCCCTGGAATCTATTCATATAGATACATTCCAAATTCTGAATACAAAATTTCTCACCATCATAGATGTATTTTCGCGATATGCACAAGCATACCCCCTAGAACCTGTTTGTAACGCAGAAACTACCCTTGACAAACTTATTCATTTTATAACTCACTTCGGCATACCACAACAAATTACTTGTGATAATGGCCCCGAATTTAAAACATCACTTTTAAAAGACTTTTGTAAATTACATAAGATAAATTTACACTATACTACCCCCGGAAACTCCAACAGTAATAGCCCTGTTGAACGTCTACATTCCACCCTTTTGGACAATTTTAGAGTTATGAAACTAAAAGATCCAAAACTAAGCATAAAAAAGACTATGCAGTATTCTGTTTTAGGATACAATAATTCAGTACATAGTGTGACAAAACAAAAACCCTTTGACGTCATAAACGGTCGTTCTAAGGCAATCGACCCGTTCGACTTGACAGACGAAATGATTTTAAACCAATTCATCATAGAAAGACGTGAAAGACTAAAACATCTCTATAACCAAATTCATCAAAATTCTCTTAATGAAAAAACGCGTGTTATAGAAAAACGAAACGAAAATCGTGAGGAACCCCCTACGTACGTGACCAATACAAAGGCATATGTCAAAAATAAAGCCGCTCAACGAAATAAAGCTAAACCAAGACAGGTCAAAACAACGGTCAAAGAAAATCTATCAAACAAAATAAAAACCTCTAAAGATAAATTAGTTCACAAATCTCAAATCACGAGACCCCGTACTAACATACATTCTTTTCCACAGGAAAAAGCTGACAAATCACAACATGACCATGACCATGACAAACCTCAACCCAGTTGTAGTTATGCTCGTAGCAATAGCGAGTCAAACAATATGTAATGACATTAAGATAACAGACCTTAAGTCTCCCTTGCTCCCATTCCACTTAGGAAAAGCCCGAGTAGTCGAGAATAAACATACCTTTATTCATTTTATTGAAATATCGCATCTTAGCGATCAAATAAGTAAAATTGATAAGTTTTATCAAATAGTAGAATCTAGCTTAAATAAGTCTAACCCTAAGTTACATAATAATAACCCGCTATTACGCAATTTATTAACGCATACTCAACATTTAATCTTAAGTGCAAAAAATAAACTTAACAATATAACCCCTCATAAACGTGAGAAACGTGGTTTATTAAACATTGTAGGAAAAGTGCATAAATGGCTTTATGGCACATTAGATAATGATGACGGCGAAAGATTCGACCAAGCTATCTCTGTCTTACAAGAAAATCAGAATTCTATATACCATGAAGTGTCTCTTCAAGTATCCTTAACAAAACAGCTTATTAATAATTACAATAAAACAATTTCGCTTCTTAACATAAACCAACAGCTAATAAAGCAACGGTTAGAATATTTTCAGTATAATGTTAATCGATCAATCGATGATATTTCAGCTTATTTAAGAGCCCAAAACACGGTAAATCAAATAATCTTAAATTGTCAAAATATAATTACATTTTTGGACAATTTAGAAAATGCGCTGATGTTCGCGAAATTAAACACATTACATAGTGCAGTAATTTCAGCTAGTGAACTGGACAATATTGTCACTTATTTGACTAGACTATATGAAAAGGAAAAAATCATTAATTTTAAAAATATAATTTCTTACTATCAATTATGCGGTCTTCAAGTAAGTTTATCAAACAATAAAATTATTTTTGCAATACATTTTCCAATTTTGAAAAATGAGGTTTTCGATAACTTTTACCTTATCCCAGTTCCTGTTAACCGATCAATTATTGTACCTAATTACCCTTACCTTATACTTGGCAAAAATGAGCTGCAAGAAAACTATGAAGACTGTCCCAGCATAGAAGACGTCTACATATGCCAAAACCGATTAAAACCATTGTTTGATAATTGCATCGTATCGATGATCCGTGACGCTGAAAATCGAAACTGCCACCTAATACCAGTATACCTACCAAACCCAATAATAAAGGCCGTAACCAGCAAACATATAGTAGCTGTACCTGCCGACAACCCTTTGAAGATTTTCAAAAAATGCCAGTCCAATGGAGAATACGTGTTCATCAAGCAACCCAGCCTGATCGAACTACCAATTAATTGCGAAATCAAAATACTAGATTTCCAATTTTACAATAAAGAAGATAACATTAAGGAGAATCCACTCAACTTACCAGAAATCAAAGTTTATAAAGACAATAACCAAAGTCAAGATCAAAACCCAATTAATCTATATTCTATCGATATGGACGATATTCACGACCTACAAGAAAAGGCGAAATCTATGGAAATCCCAAAGAAATTCGAAATCCACCCTGTTGGCTGGAGTTTCATAAGCACCCTTACTACAGTAGCCTTCATGATGCTAGTATGCTACGTTTCGGCGAAAATCTACCTAAGAAGAAGAAGAAATCAAGCTGCCCAATCAATAGAGACCGATCAAACATAGTACCGAAAACATATCAACCCTTATGTTTTCTGCTTAAGGAGGGAGGAGTTATGTGAAGAGGATCCACGATGATTCAGAAGAAACCGTCAACACTGCACTTTTATGCAACGTTATAAATATAGGTCAAATTGCATTGTTATTCATTCTTTCTCGACTCTTGGTTCATACTGTAATAAAATAAAGTTTTTAAAAACAGTTTTCCGGCTCTGCAACCCTTATTTGGTATTATTGTTTAATAAATTTCCTAATATACACATATGTATGTTAATTGTTTGATATGTGATTTACGCCTATGATGGATGACAATACAAAACCAAATGATTTAAGTCGATTTACTTATAAGTTTACGACAAGGTATATATTTTCGAGGGGGACACAAAATTGGCATAAAATCACGTTAACACGTCCAGCCCCTAGGCAGGGGTGGCACCACCCCTAAAATCTTAAATGGAAAGAGGGATCGAGTGATACCTTATTTTAAAGGTCTTTCAATTCCCTTTATAATGATGTAAAACGCATGTACTTCAGTTCAATAGTTTTGGATATTTATTGATTTAAAGCTTAAATAAAACTTTAATATCTACATCATCATTAGTGGAGATCAATACATTTGGCAGCAAAGTAGTTTAAAATGAAGAATGAACTTACCCGTCAGCCGAGTAAATGTTGGAAATGACCACCATGACTCTCCATGCAGTAATAAAGATTTTGCTCAAAACGTTTCCGCACATTTTGCAATATTTGAGGATTAATTTGAAGGCACTCATTAACAATTCTTTGTCGCAAATCTTCTAACGCTGTTGGCTGAGTAGCATAGATTGTGCTTTTTAAGTGACCCCACAGAAAGAAATCCAAAGGTGATAAATCTGGCGATCTTGAGGGCCATTCAATGGCACCTCTTCTACCAATCCATCGACCTGGAAACGTCTGATCTAAGTATTGTCGAACACGTAATGCGTAATGTGGTGGGGCACCATCCTGTTGGAACATCAACCTATTCGCAATGTACCGCCGATCATTCTGATTTTCAATTATGGCTGTTAATGCAGGATCTATGGCGTCTTGCAGTAATTCTAAATACATTTCACCCGTCAAAGTTCCAGGTAAGAAAAAAGAACTAACTAAATGATCGCCAAAAATACCAGCACAAACATTTAATTTTTGTGGCTGCTGTGTGTGTACCTTATGTTAAATTCTGGGATTAGAATCGGGCCAATATCGGCAGTTATAACGATTTACTACACCATGGAATATTCGTCGGAAAAGCAAGTGTTGAATAGAAAATATTCATCGTTTATAATTCGTTCACTCATATCTTCACAAAATTGTAATCGCCGATCAAAATCGTCTTCAATAAGTTCTTGTACAAGGTGAATTTTATACGGATGAAAACTATGGGCCTTTAGAATCCGTTGGATACTAGGTCGACTAACACCACGCACAGTATCCAATTTGCGGGTACTTAACGTAGGATCTACATAAACTTGCCCTGAAACCCCCACTTATATTGCTTCGTTCCTTATGGGATTTTCAATGTTGCGTTTTTTATTGGCGACTGATACAGTTTCCAATTTAGCTACAAGTTCTAGAACATATTTTCGATGCACGTTACTGTTCTCATGTCGCTCATTAAATATTTGTTCTGTTCTATTAGCGCACTAATTATTTCCAAAAAATATTTCGATAATTTCAACCCTTTCTGCTGTCGAATCAAAATTAATTTCGCAGTATTTGATATCCCTGGATTTTCATAAGTATATGTACCTATTTGTATATTTTGTAATTTATTGGACAACAAAGCTACTCGACTTTGCCGCACTAAACCTGTATAAAGTTCTATGTATTTTTATGGGACAATTATTTTTACTCTATCCAAAGAACTGAAACTCAAGATGATGCTGTAAAAGTTTATTTTACCTGTTTTAAATTACTTTTTCCCATTAGCAATGGAAAACAGTCATAAATGCTAGAATAATTTCATGAAGCAGTTTACTTTCAGTTCAATGTTACTTTCCTTTTTTAAAGTAAACGCAAAGAGAAACCATAAAGAGTTTAATTATTATTCTGCACGTTAATTCGACCAGATTCTTGAATTGTTTTTCACATAGAGAAGCATTGGTTGCCTTAACCGACATTTACCTAGTTAAGGCTGATGGTGGATTTACCAACAACATAAAAAAATGTCCTATTTTTTAATAGCTTTATTTTCAAGTCAGTGTCATTTATTTGACTGGTCAATTTAAGAGCAAAGTAACAATCTAGTCCTTAACTGTAAAATGTAGAAAGCTTTTGAACCAAAGTCTTTTATTATTAGAAAAATATTTGCCTTTCTTAGTGCCAGTCATTTTAATGTGGTTTAAAAAGTATTTGTTTAAATTGCATCCTTAAAAACCGAACAAAGTGGAACATGTATTGTATCATTGTTTCTAATTACATATTAATTTTTTAATATTAGATATTATACAGACTGTCGGCGGATAACAATAGCAGAAATGGACGAAAAATTTAATTTTTCGGGAAAAAATCATTCTTGATAAAAAGTTTTGCTTGTAAAAATGCAATTCCCGAAGAGAAAATTTTGATTTTTTTATACAGGGTTCGCAAAAACGTCAAAAACATGATTTTTCTCCAAGAGTAAACTACCTTTATTTTTCATTTTTGGCCAAAATGCCAATAATTAGAAAACTTATTTGAAATAACGTTTGTAATTTAAATCCGACATTTAAAATAAATCTTCGATTTTTTTAGTTTCTTTAATTTTTAGATGAAAAAGAATTTTTTTTTTGGATAGCAGCATTAGCGCTCGAAATACATACATTATCAATGATAGAGGGGTATCAAAAAGTTTCAAAAACTGATTTTTGGTGTTACCAGAAATATGTATTTTTAATTTCACAAATGAAATGACCCCGGAAATAACACAAAAAAAGAATAACAACAAATAATAATTTCATAATTTGCTATTCAAACACTCCCCCTCCATATTCAACACATTTTTCCAGCTGTAAACGAATGTGGTCAAAACTTCTTCGAATTTCTTCAATGGAAATTATTTGAACAGCTTCAACAATTCGCTGTTTTAGAAGCTGTACGTCGTTCTCAATTGGACCGGAGTACACTAGTTGTTTAAGGCGCCCCCAAAGATAGGCATATGAAATAGTTAAATCGGGACTTCTTGGGGGCCACAGAACTGGACCATTCCGACCAATCGATCTGTGGCCAAATGTATTATTAACCCATTCCCTCACTTCAATTGCGAAATGCGCAGGGCATCCATCTTGTTGAAAGCACATTTCGTTCCTAAATTGGAGAGGCAATTCATCTAGGTTGTCAAAACGGAATGTTTCCAACATTTCATGGTAACTCCTACGGTTACATGTCTTGTGTTTTCGAAAAAGTATGGGCCAATAATGCCATAATAAGAGATCGCACACCAGCCATTTACTTTTTTGTAATATTGTCTTGCAGGAATTCTAAAACGGGGATTATGTTCGCTCCAGTATCTAGTATGCGCAGAAGACACTTTCCCGTTTGTTGAACATGTCGATTCATCGGAGAACATGACAAATTTATGAAAATTCCTGTTTTCACTTACAATTATTATGTTTCCGACCCAAAGACAAAAATCCAAACGTTTGGCTTCGTCTCCTTCTTCCAACGTTTGATTAAAAGTTGGCTTAAATGGGGATATTTTGTTTGCCTTTAAAATATACTGAATATGAGTTTTTTTTACTACATCAAGTTCTTGAGCTCGGTTTCTTAATGAAAGAGCAGGATTGTCAGCAACAGACTGCAATACGATTAGGGAAGCTGCGTCATTCTGATCATAGTTTTTCTTTTGTTTTTTTTTTTTAAATTGGAAACAACCAGTTCGCTGAAATTTTCTTAATAATTTATGAAGTCCCATTTTTGAGACGTAAACGTTAGGGTATCATTGATTAAATTTCTTTATCACAAAGTTGTAAGAACTTTCGCCCGCACCATAACATTGAACTAAATAAACCATTTGTTCTAATGTCAATATTTTCAAAACACATCAAATTCTATTTAATTTGACAACTTCAAATTTGCAAAAAAATCGAAGATTTATTTTAAATCTCGGATTTAAATTACAAACGTTATTCTAAATAAGTTTTCTTATTGGCATTTTGGTCAAAAATGAAAAATAAAGGTAGTTTACTTTTGGAGAAAAATCATGTTTTTGAAGTTTTTGCGAACCCTGTATAAAAAATCAAAATGTTCTTTTCGTGAATTGCATTTTTTTTTACAAGCAAAACTTTTTATCAAAAATGACTTTTTCCCGAAAAATGAAATTTTTCATCCATTTGTGCTATTGTAAACCCTATCCGCGGACAGTCTGTATAATATAAATAATAATAAATTAATATATAATAAATGATTCGTTTCCTTTGGAATAATCAGTCGTGTTATTATATTATTGCTTTCTATCCCTAATTTTGATTACTGAATAATGCAATTGGCCAAAGATTTCCCCAAGTACAACAGCAGGCCGCACTACTTTCTATGGTCAATATCACTGCTCTTTGTTACTTCATAGCCACAGGCAGTGGCAAAAAATCATTATACCAGCTCGGTCGTACATCCGAAATAAATTAAAGCTAATTTCCTAAGTGGTTTTACTTCCTTTCTAATTAATTACTTATTATCATTGTAAATTTCTTCTTATAAACTTAATGGTAGGTACCTGTCACCAAGAAAGGTGTTTTTATAAAACCAGTCTAAGATAATGTTAATGTATAGGTACCCAATACCCAGTTATTAGCAATATTTCTTTCGATAACTATTAAGTATTATTACATTAGTCACAGTAGTGAGGTGTCTTTATTACTATTATAAACACATTTACTTCCTTTTTATTAATAAGTTAAAAATATAAATTACATCTAATGCTACGTTTAAAATTAATAGACTATAAAAGAGTCTGGGGTAAAGAAAAATTGTTTGAAATGGTAGGCACAACAACTTTATCAAAAAGTCATCTTCAAAAATCGTTAAGATACGTAGGAACTTATATGCTCAATACTAGGTATATTGGTTTGTTAGTCAGTTTATATTGGAACAACCAAACGGAGTGACCCGAGTGACAACCTTCTAGACTTCTAGAGCTTATGAAACCACTTATGAGGTGTTGTTTTTCTCAGTCCTGACTCGTTTGTCCGAAATGGACACGTCGTTATTTGTTTTTTAAAGCACGAGATTGGTTGCTGCATTCATATTATTTAGGGGTGTTACAAAATCCCGGTCACGGGTATTTAATGACATGTATAAGCGTGGAACAGTCAATAACATATTTTTATTTTAGAATAATACGCGGTTGCCGATGACTCCAAAGACTCACACCCTTTCTGGTTTTATTTGGGCTTAAATTAACTCAATTTGTAACTGTCGTTAATTGAATTAAAATATTAAAAATTACATTTTGACAATTGAATTGTTTTAATTCAATTACTTTTTGAAAATGGTATTTGTAGTTGATTTTTTGATTACTAGGGTAAATTAATTGTAATTGGTAATTGGTTTTAATAAATGTAAGGTGAATCAATTACTAGAGGAGTAATTCAATGCCTCGAATTCGAATACTTAAATACTTTTTGATTAATTTTAATTACTTTTTGAGTAATTGAATTATTTGCAAACAATTCAATTACGTTTTTACATTTATTTTATTTTAACAAATAAATCATATTAATCCATATAGAAAGGTTGTTGTTTAGTACTTAATGGAATGATCATGGAAAAGTCCAGACTCTTTTAGTTTTTAATAAGTTATACACGGTATTAAAAAATCAGGATTTAAAAATTAAACTATTGTACAATGAGTCAAAATAAAAATATCCAAAAATTGTCGAGTTTCTGTCTCTGTGCTGTGGCTTCTTCTACTAAATAAAGAAAGTAATATAATTGCTGTTAAACTAAATGAAATGCCAAAATGTAATTGAATTCCTTGAAAAGTACCTAATTAAATTACCAAACGCCTTCGATTTATGCAAGTTCAGAGTAATTCAATTACTTTTGGGTAGTTTAACTACCAGGAAGTAATTGCATTACTTAAAAAATAATTGAATTAAACTTAGTAATTGGAATTCTAATGTTTTCAGAAATCGAATACCTTTAATGGATAATTGGTACCTAGTTAAAGTATACTTATTATACTGTTAGCAATTAGTCTTTTTCGGAGAGTAATAGGTTATGGGTGTTTTCACTAAATGTTTTTATCCTATCGCATAGAAAAAGAAAAAATAAAATTTTCTACGACTTCAGTTTTTAAAATTATTACATAACTGAGAAAATAAATAAACAAGATACGGTCTTTAAGCACCACACCAATTCACACCATTCGCACCACACCAACGGCATCCATGGAGGTCCTGTTAGGATTTAAACCACTTTATATATATATATCTGGAGAAGGAGGCTAAATGGGCCACCTATAGACTATATCAAGCAGCTACTAATAAGCCGCAGTCATGCAGCATGGAGGGCACCAGCATGTTGGAAGGCACGCTAGCCTTTGGCATGTTAAATATGCCCTCAGACATAATGACAAGAAAGTCCATTAACGAACCGCCTTATAAAATCATCCACCCAAGAAGGGAGGAATGGGTCAAGAACAGTGTTGACTTGCTAAAGGCGGAATTTGGAATATTTACAGACGGCTCCAAAACTAAAGAAGGTATTGGAGCCGGAATATATGGCAAAACCCCAAAAATATAAATAACTATCACCCTGGGAACTATGACAACCATATTTCAAGCAGAGGTTCATGCAATTGAAATGTGTGCAAAACTGCTGATAGACCGACGGTATGCACACAGATCAATCAAGATATTCTCTGACAGTCAAGCTGCATTAAAAGGTCTTGAATCGAGATGGTGTACGTCAAAAACGGTGTGGAGCTGTCACGAAATACTATCCGAACTAAGTCTGAACAACAGAATAACCCTAGTATGGATACCGGGATACATGGGCCTGGAGGGTAATGAGGCTGCCGACAAGCTCGCTAAGAGAGGTGCAGCACTAAAATTCACAGGACCCGAGCCGGTTATAGGAATATCTCATATTACGGCCAAGAAAACAATACTAGCCGAAGCAAAAAGCAAATGGGAAAGACGCTGGTTAAATCTACCAGGTCTAACACACTCAAAAGCATTTATATACAGCCATATAAACCAACAACTAACTGACAAACTACGTGTGCTCAACAGATCATGCCTTAAAGCACTAGTGGGATTGTACACCGGCGACTGCAGATTGCGACACCATATGTATAAAATTGGATTAGCCCCAACCGATGAATGCCAGCTCTGCATGGAAGATGCAGAAACAGTAGATCACGTAATGTGCGCCTGCCCCGCAGCAGAAAGAATCAGATTCGCCCTATTCGGCGAGATGACTCTGCTGCCGGATGACATGAAAAATGTCGCTCCCAATACCATCATTAACTTCATCAAAAAGTTAGACCTATTGGGGGAAATATGAATAAGGTGTGAGCCACAATAGATCGCATGGTCGCAGTGGGGGTTAGCTGTAACCCACTCACTTTTAACCTAACCTAACCTAACCTAATTAAAGCACGGGAATATACTCACTGATGTCACATCTGCTTCGACCCATGGGACCGAGTTATTCAGCTGAAGGTTGAACGCCACAGATACCTGAATATCGAGCGGGTTGTTGTTTTTATTTTTAAGCTGTTCTTGTCTATTTAGTTTATCAAAACAAAGCAATATGGAGGCTGTTATAAGGTTTTGATCTCATGTTTTCAAACTTTCTGCTTTCTTTTAATTGTCTCTAGGAAAGGTTTGTGACCTTCTAGGAAGATTTTTTTTTATTGGGATGTATTGTCGGTAGGTTCTAATTCAGGATATTAATGCTGGATATGATGAATTCGATTTATAGTGAAAAGGCCCATTGTAATTGAATTCCTTTTAAGAGTAATTGCTACAGCTCTGCTGTCTGATAATATTGTATATTCTCAGTCTCGAAAAACTATAATTAGGTATTAGGAAATCAGTCACACAAAACGAAAAACATCTCTCAGAAATTTTTGTTTCGCAAACATCTGTATTTGGTCGTGGGTAGGTATGTTGGTATGTACAATATATGAATATATAATTTTGTTTAATTTATCCGCAAGTATAGCGAAACGGAATTTGAAACGAAAGAATGATAATCAAATGACGTATTGTTTCGTGTTCCCATGAGCCAATTTTAATAGCTGTTTTTATATTTTACAATGCGAAATTCAAGCTTTTATATAGTTTCCTTTCTTTGTTGATTATAAAGTATTTTGCATATACATTCTTGACTCAACGTTATTTTTACATCAAGCAAGTATACAGGGTCCTCCAATAGTGCGTTAGGCTTCCATAGTTCTTATACGAATTAAGTTAGGAACTTCATTCTTATGCTAACTTATACTGTTTCGCAGGTTGTATTTCAGAAAAATATTTTCCCATATACAGGGTACCCAAAAATGTGTGATAACATAAAGTTTTGTTTTTTTAAATGCGACTACCTGCGTTTTATTGTATTTTTACATTTGTATTAGTGCCCTTTTTAATTGTTTGTAATTATATTAAATTTAATGTAGTACATTAGAAGTAATAAATTAAAAACTAAAAAAAATTTTTAATCTAAAAGCGTGTTTTGAATTACGGCATTGTGTGCGATTAATGGCAAGGGGACAAGAGATAATCCAAATTAAATAGATTTTATCTATTTCCAACGGGATTATGTTAATGTAGATAGGGTTAAAAGAAGGTCAGAAACACTTTTCAATACTTTTGGAACAATAATTAAAGATATATTTAGATATTCTGGTAAACTTTAGACTGAATTAAACTATCGTTATTGTCCTAAAATGTCGATACTTTAAGAAAGAATCAGAAGTATTTAACTGAGTAGTTGCCATGTTTTTTTTAAATATTAAAAGTTAAAGTTAATATAAAAAAAGTTGGGTTTATGTTTACTCAGCTCTTCCCCACTTTTAATATTATTTTGATATGTTTAAAACAATGGTTCGATTCATTACAAAAATATCTAATATCAATGTTTAATCTTTAATCGTTTCAAAAATATCTGCAAAAAAACATATTATTCTAGCTCAGTATCTACTATCTACTATCAATCATTTACTTTTCCAACAATGTTAAAAACATCTACAATTATTCGTCTGGAGACAAAACACTATGCGATACTTATAGACCGATTTCTTTAATAAAAACAATAGGAAAACTTTATAAATTAACTAATTAATTTCACCTAATCAATTTGGATTTCGAGAAAAATCAGGAACAGAGAATGCAATCTTTAATGTTACTCATTTTATATCAAAATGTTTAGATAAAGGTAAAAAAGTTATTGGCAAATTGGCATATTCTTAGATTTGCAAAAAGCATTTGATACAGTATCACACTATAAAATATTATCTAAACTAGAATCTTATGGAGTTAGAGGTATCGCATATAATTTATTTAAAAGTTACTTATCAGATAGAAAACAGAAAGTAAAAATAGATAATTTCAGTAGTAAAACAACTACTTTAATTTGTGGTGTTCCTCAGGGTAGGTACTGTTTTGGGACCAATTTTATTCTTACTTTATATTAATGATATATTAAAATCAGAGTTAAATGGAAAAATATTTTTATATGCAGATGATACTGTATTAATAATACCAGCTAATACTTGGAATTAATGCTTTTCAAATTCAGAACTAGACATTTCAATAATAAAATATAAATTGAGTTATGACTATGACCTATTAAACTTAAATTTAACTAAAACAAAATTTATGACTTTTTCTTGTTATAATTTTAATCAGCCGAATAGTTTAAAAGAAATTAAAATTCATAATTTAAATTGTTTAGAAATATCAGATATAGTTAAAATTAATTATGCTAACTGATCTTGCCAAAATAAAATTAAAAAAGTTGAATTTATAAAATATTTACGAATATTGATCGACCAAAATTTAAAATGGGATCATCAAATTAACACTCTTACAAATAAATTAAGAAACACTTTATGAAAATTAAGACTTTCAAAAAATATTGTGAATCAAAAACTTTGTTTAATGCTTTATTATGTGGTACTTTTTCAATCAATTCTTTCCTATGGTATCATTGGTTGGGGCAGTGCATACAACTCGAATTTGAAACCGCTTATAACAATACAAAAATATGTTGTAAAAATAGTATTTAATAAACATATTTTGTTCCCTTCAAAAATATTATTTGTTAATAATAATATTCTGAGTTTAAAACAATTTTATTACAAAACTTCCATTTTATATACAGCGTGTATTCGGAAGTCCTTACCAAATGGGAAACTTTTTTATTAATAATTTTACGAAAAAAAATTATTCTTTATAAAAAGCTCTGCATGGTCTAAAACCTAAAATGCAACCATCAAATATCGAAATTTTCCAGTCATATACGAGGTTTGTCAAAAAATGTGAATTTTTCCCAAGAATGTGAATTTTTCCCAAGAGTAAAGTACCTTTATTTTTGGAATTATCAAAAATTGTTATAAAAAAAAGTTGATCAGAACTAAAAACTACGGCTAAATGTGCAATTATACGCATTTATGTTGAAAAATTATTTTATTGATTTATTATTAATTATTAAATTTTTTAATTATTTAAATAATTTAATGCGTGTTATTGCATATTTATATGTGGTTTTTAGTTCTGATCAACTTTTTTTAATAACAATTTTGATAATGTCAAAAATAAAGGAACTTTACTCTTAGGAAAAATTCACATTTTTTGACAAACCTCGTATATGACTGGAAAATTTCGATATTTGATGGTTGCATTTTAGGTTTTAGACCATGCAGAGCTTTTTATAAAGAATTTTTTTTTCGTAAAATTAATAATAAAGAAGTTTCCCATTTGTTAAGAACTTCCGGTATATAAAATTAAATATGTATTACATAAAATTACACATCAAACAAGACAAAAAACAAATCTATGTTTATGTTATGATAATTTTAATTTAACTCTTTTAAAAAAAAACGCTTTATTTGTTGGCATCAAAATTTTTAATATATTACCTACTAATTTGAAAACTATGAGTTTTTTGGCATTTAAAAGAAAATTAAAATCATAGATTATGCAAAATTTTATAAAGGTAAGCCAACTTATATATAGATAATAATAATACTAAATATTACAATTAATTTCTCCCTTATTTATGATTTTTCCTTTTTTTTTGGGTGAAATATTTTTCAATTACTTACTTATATTTTTAAATATTATGATGTATGATGTGATTAAAATTAATAATCTAAATGGTTGTATATCTTTTCATTAGAAAATCGGACAGATTTGTTAATCTATGGTTTTGTAATGATGCTATCATTGGATTTATTTTTATAAAAAAAAAATAATGTTACTGATGTTTAATATTATTATAAAGAAACCTGCAAATAAATAAATAAACAACAACTAGATTCTTAATTAGAAACTAACATTTTTAAGGTATCCATAGAGTATGAGATGGCTGAGAGGATAAATTTGAAATCTTTACTCGTTATTGAGTAAATTAGTCGGTAAAAATCCTTACTCCGGAGCTGTCTTAAAATGCAGCATGTGCTGTAACTACCGAAAATATAACTAACGTGACCGTCATCCCAATTAAAATGTTACCACAAACAACAAAATAACACTTAATTGGCTAATATGGCTACAATCAACAAATAGGCACAAAATTTTCCCATGCAACATGCAACCCCATTAACTAAAGAATTACATAAATTAAGAATGATTTCGTAGTTATTATTAATAACAATCGAGCACACTGGGCAGGAATTTTAAACAGTTTAATATTTTACAACTATAGGAAATCCCTCTGTTCGCATTCTCACGGAACTTAATGATTCTTGATATTTTAATATTTGATGTGATTTATGTAAGTTAAGAATGCAGTTGATAGCGAGCATATTTACATAGATCGAGATCTTTTCAAGATCCTAATGGGTGATGATCAGCAGCAAAATTGCCCAAGTAAAAAGGTACAAATTTTAATAATGAAAATAATGCTCCTGAATTTTCTGTCAGTCTCCTCAAGATGGGTATCAAATATTCTTTAACAAGTGGTTATTGTAGGCAAATTTAAATTTCTCAATAAAAATAAGTTCCAAGGAGCAAACTTCAGACTACCTACCTAGCTCGACAAAATTAAACATGCGACGAACGAGTACTAGGATTCGGACTTATGATTGTTTTTAAACTCGCATGAGTAGTTCAATAGTCGTATTTTTATTGTTTGTTACTTGTTGCGAACAAATTCAAAATACTGTGGCAATAAGCATTACAAATGAATATTTGTTGGCGCGGGGAAACCCCTAAGGATTCACTGCATGCATTTAACTTAGTTTCTGAGTCTTAGTAATGTACTTAAGTGCCATAGAATTAGAGTGAGAACCAGTGTCGAAAAATATCTTAACATGATCTTAGTTTGTCTTAGCGATAAACCATTACTTTCCTCAGTTTTTTAAATTTCCTTACCCTTAGGTTAGATTAGGTTAAAAGCGAGTGGGTAACAGCTAACCCTTCACTGCGACCATTTTTTTTTATCATCGAGCACAAGCACTATAGAAAAAATCCTTTAAGGCGCTTTGGGAGCGGTGCGTGTGCGAAGAAAGCGATTAACGTTTTTTTTGAATCGTTGGAGGTTATATTTGGTTGGAAACACGGTCTCAGAAAGGCCGTTCCACAAAGATGACGTCCTCCAACTGAAAGAGTTCTGAAACAATGATGTTCGGGGTGTACTAAGTTGAACCACATAGGGATGGGCGGCAGTGGTTCGTCGTGTGTTTCTGCTATGCATTACTCTTGGTGGAATCGAGCGGGCAATATGTGTCGAACACTTGCCATGGAAATATCTGTATAAGAGAGTCAAATCACCAACCTGTCTTCGATGTTCTAAGCTGTCGAGGTTCTATTGTGGCTCACACATTCTTTATATTTCCCCCAATAGGTCTAACTTTTTAATGAAGTTAATGATGGTGTTGGGAGAGACATTTCTCATGTCATCCGGCAGCAGAGTCACCTCGCCGAAAAGGGCGAATCTGATTCTTCCTGCTGCGGGGCAAGCGCACATTATGTTTCTGCATCTTTCATGCAAAGCCGGCATTCATCAGTTAGGGCTATTCCAATTTTATGCATATGGTGTCGCAATCTGCAGTGGCCAGTGTACAATCCCACTAGTGCTTTAAGGCATGACCTGTTGAGCACTATAGTAGTTTGTCAGTTAGTTGTTGGTTTATATGGCTGTTTATAAATGCTTTTGAGTGTGTTAGACCTGGTAGATTTAACCAGTGTCTTTCCCATTTGCTTTTTGCTTTGGCTAGTATTGTTCTCCTGATGGCCGTAGCATGAGATATACTTATTACTGGCTCGGGTCCTGTGAATTTTAGTGCTGCACCTCTTTTAGCGAGCTTGTCGGCAGCCTCATTATACCCTCCAGGCCCATGTGTCCCGGTATCCATATTAGGGTTATTTTGTTGTTCAGACTTAGTTCGGATAGTGCTTTGTGACAGCTCCACACCGTTTTTTAGGTACACAATCTCGATTCAAGAGCTTTTAATGCAGCTTGACTGATGTCAGAGAATATCTTGATTGATCTATGTGCGTACCATCGATCTATCACCAGTCTTGCACAAATTTCAATTGCCTGAACCTCTTTCTTTACCCTTGCTTATATGGCTTTCATTTGTTTATTTTTTACTATGACTTCCAGTTCTATATATTTTGCACAATCCTAACCTTAATAACTTTCATTTGTTAATTTTTTGCTTTACCTTTAATGCCGGAAGCTTTTACAATTAATAAATACATTTTGGTATTTTTATGGACAATTAGATAACTGACCAAGATAATTCCTAATTAGCTGCAACGAATAACTATAATTTCTGAGAACTTGTTAATTCGTCAAATTATGATTATATCGTGAACATTATTTATTTACTAGACTCTGCTTTTTTTATTTGATTTGCTTGATTGGTGATTGTAAATATTTTCAATAAAAAAAAATCGGAATTGTTTAAATTATACATGTTCGAGTTTATTTTAATTTTTCTTTTTATTTTCAGATAAAACCAGCCTGCCTTTTCAAATCACTTTAAAATGTCGACTGGATTGCAGTTTTCTGCTAAAACTACCAAGCACAAACGGGTAGGATCCACTGGGACAACCGGTGACGAATCATTTTCGTCAGATGAGGAAGACAATCTGGAGGTAGAGGGAACCGATGTTACTATTAGAGATCATGTGACCAGAAAGCTATTTAGTGATAGGAATGGATTCGGATATGCAGGTGTTAATACTATTTCGGATAAAGTGAGAGGATTAAATGGAACTGATAGAAACAGGTAAATTTAATTTTCTTTAAAGTTGCACCCTTAAATTTTATATAGCTATCTATGCTACGGGTACGCTGTTAAGCACTTGTTTCCACTTACTCCAATGACGTAGCACGGATCTTGTTAACTAAAACATTGTTAAAAATAGTAAAGTGTATACGATCTTAGTTGAGACAGAAAAAAAAACTAAAATAAATTTGATGACAGACTTATCAAATCCACGTGGACTATCTTCGAACATCTGTCAATCTGATCAATGCAAATTTTGTTTCATTTGTATTGTAGTTTCAGTGTGTGATGCAGTAAATTGATCGTACCCCCAATATTTACGTTGTCTCAACTGACTTCGTATGAAGTATACATGTTTCTTTATAAAAGCTTTGAATTAAAGGAATTTACTGGACTAACTAATATTATTAAACTTTACGTTCCAGTTCTGACAGTTCAATGTACAGCGACCTAGACCTAGAAAAATGCGATTTGGAAGTAATATCATCGTTCGATCTTAAAGATGACAGTGACAGTAAAAGTGCTGCCAGTAGTAGTGATCAAGTTGATTGGTCAGGTTCAGTTGTTTGTAAGGATCAGATGCTGATTGGTTTACAGGTATGTTTAGTTATAATACGACATCCGCTGTTTATGTAAAAGAATGATAATGTAATAGTATTTGATAATTTGACTTTTAGCTTAAATTACCAAAAATCGTACATCCCGACAGGGTAAATTAATATTGTTTTTTAGCTTATACCGTGCAAGCAAAAATTATTTGCATCAAAGAGGGCTTGGATTAAAAAACGTAGGGCTTGGTTAAGATCACAATGGTATGGGGACGATATATCTAACCAAATCTAGGTTAAAATTTTGTCAAATTCATATTTTGACATGATATGCCAAACTAATGAGTAATAAAATAAGTAGCCAATTACAAATTTATTTTTGTTGTTTACAAAATTAACAAAGTAGAGAAAGATTATACAGAAAGAGAACGAAAAATAATTAAATAAATTGCTAAAATTTGCCACCGCCATGCTCCAAGCATAAATTCACACGTCTCTTCACATTTTCGAAAGTGTTGACCAGCATCTCTGAAGAAATGTTACCACATTCTTGGAATCCTTTCTTGTAATTGTTCTAAATTTGCAACTGGTGTCTTATAAATAGTGTTCTTTAAATGAGGAAAACGAAGTAATCCATAACAGTTAAACAAGGTGATCTAGGTGGGAATTCAATTATCTGATCGAAAACTGATCAATCTGTCGTCGAAAAAATTGCGTAAGTAGTTAATAGTTTCGGCGGCTGTATGGGCGGTTGCACCGTCCTGTTGAGAATATCTAAAACGTAGTTCATCGTCAAGTAATTGCTCCACAAATGGATTCAAAATATTGTCTTTATACCGCTGTGCTGTGACTGTGTCATGGAAAAAAATAGAACCAACAATTCTTCTTCGGGAAACAGCTAACCAGACACTAATTTTTTGAGGGTGCAATGTGGAATCAAAAAAATGGGGATTTTCACTACTCCACATGCGTGTGTTCTGCGAATTCACATAACCGGAGAGGTGGAACCAGGCTTCATCCGAAAAAATGTCAGGTGTAATAAATCATTTCTTTCCAATAAATTTTTGGTAAACCATTGAGAGTAATTCCTGCGTCTTTCAAAATCTGCAGCTTGTATTTCTTGAATAATTCAAGGAAAATTATAAGGAAATAAATTTAGCTGCTTCTTAAGAATAGTCCTGCATGTTCCATCCATCCAGATCTTTTGTGTTGTATAGAACCTGTTTTCCTAAACACAGCCACGGTTCTTTTTAGGCAATGATAAAAATCCCCAGCAATAAAAGCAACGTTAGGAAAATGTTCCTGAAAATCGTCCATGCACAAACCCGGATTGGATTGCCACTCACCATTTACTCTAACCCCGTTTCAAAAATACGCTTCAACCATGAATATTTTTTACTGTTCTGTAAAGCCCATTGTGTGAATTATTCAAGAAATTGGAAAAATTAGCGATGAATTAAATTACTTGAAACGACTGTCAAAGATGACGGAATAACTGATTGATTGTCAATTCAGGTAGTTACTGACACCCAACCGGTATTAAGCTCTACGGCTAAGCATTACGTCCTTAGATGCAAGGCCCTCTTTGATGCAAATAATTTTTGCTCGCACGGTATTTTCAAAATTGTACATGTAGAATTTGGTTGTCAAAATTTCGTTTCCGAAGAGCAAAAGGTTATAGTAGATGGGAATGAATTATAATTTTTTTATTGTGCATAAACTTGTTTATGCGCAAACAAGTCTAGTGTTCTTTTTATTCCATATTATTATTTTAGACCCCCAACAATAATTTAAATATTCGAAGAACTAAAATATATTAATCGAAAAATTCTTTTATATCTAGCGGTCATAGTAAATAATATTCGTTTCCACTTAAATAAATTGATCCTCTTATGTTTAAGGACGAATTAAAACAAGCTAGTAGGCAATTGAAAATTAAGGATGAGGAGTTAGCTCGAGTGAACAGGATGCGACAGGATGTTGAGGCAGAATTAGAAGATTTGACAGCTAGTTTATTTCAGGTAAGTTTTTGCAAATATACTGCCTATTCTAATTGATCGCCGACATTTTTAAATCTATTCATTTCTAGATTTTCCAAAAGATTAGGCTTTTGTTTTTGGTGTGTAAAATATTTTTGTTTTAGAGTTTTAAAAAAACTTAGTAAGATAGTTTTAAATGCTATGGTTGGTTATGTTTAATTTTCTTGAATGTAATGCCGTCGCACACAATTCCCAAAATGGGAAAAACGTACCAAAATTACAAACCCAATCAGAATTGTACCAAAATTCATGTATGAGGGTTTTTAGGGATTAAGATATAGGTATACAAATGGCGTAAACCAAGTGCGAATGCAATGTGGCAGAATAAAAAAAAACTTTTGAAAATAACAAAATCGTGTTTTTCTTTAAACTAATCATTGAAATGTAGAAAATGGAATGGGTGTACCTACTATTTATAATTATTATAATAAATACAAATTGGTGGTATTTTTAGAAAATGCTAACAATAAACAAATTATTCAGATTCACTATCGGTTAATTTACAATCAATTTCAGAGTCTCTTCCTATATCTGAACCAGTGGTTAATTGAGTTTCAGTACCACTAGTTACAAGTCATTCTATTCCCCTCTCTAACTCCGTTTCGTAAGTTATCTTTTATAATTATATATTATATCCTTTCGACAGTAGACACTGCTAAATCTCATGGCAGGAAGAACCCACAACAAAATACAACTTTAGGTTTATATCATGTTAATTAAAATTAAAACTGGATATAGTCTTTTTTTTTTAATTTGGAACATTTTTAATTTAATCGCTGCAGAATTCAAAGCGTTGAAAAATATTCTTTAAGAATAAATCAAGGGGGTTTAGTTTAAAGCCATTAATTATTTTTATATTAATTCAGATTATGTAATTAAGTCATCGATTTTGTTCACATACTTCAAGATACTCTTATACCAGGAAGTTACATATAGCAGAAATATATTATTTAAGTACTATTTTTATCCATACTTGTTCACTTTTATCGAATAGGCAGTTATTGGCATGCATCTTTATTTTACAGTATTCAAAAGAAGCTAAGCTGGTATCTTTATGGTCAACCTTTGCGGGGTATATTACTTTTCGTCTAGATGATTTTCTAAGTATAAAAAAAATTTAATATCTATTTCTTTTCCTATTTTTTCCGGTCATATTAAGGATAGAACTTTGTAAAACATAAAAAACATTTTTTAGCTGACTTAAAATTAATAATCGCGATCTATAGGGTGACATATTTACAATTTCAATAATGTCACTTGTTTACCATTATTTTGCGTAGAAATGGTGTCCTTGTTATCAAAAGCAGGTAGGTCCACCCCGGATTCGATAAGTTTATGGCGTTTGCAATTGTTATTTAGGTTAGGTGCCCTTATTAATTGACTCCAACACCGGCCCTAGTTAAAAGTTTTTAGTCCGTCACTGATTTATTCTTCTGAAATACCTGTTATCCTGTTATAAATAATAAATTTTGGCTAAAAATTTGCATTTTGATAACGAAGACGATATACTTTACTTTACTCGATAAATACTTTCATAAATAAAGTGGAAATTTACAAATGTCTTCAAAACATTTTCTTCAAAGATCATGTTTATTTTTCCAAAATATTATTGTGTTTTTCAAATAAAATCAAGTTTGGTAAACATTTCGGTGAAATATTAAACAAAACATTTAAAATCGTGGTAATCTACGGGTCACGTAATTCTTTTCCTGTTTTATCTCATATTTAGTTATTGCTTATGACCAATAACAAGAAAAATATTATCTATTATCTTACAGCCTACTCTGTATCTCTCTATATTTTAAATAAAACATAAATGCTTTATTATTAAATACTATCTGTATAATTATTGGGTTAATGATATGTTCTCTATCAACCTGTACCCAGTTTTAATAGGAAAAACATTACTCATAATAAACCTTAACTTTGTACTAATTGCAGTTTTGTGCACTTAAAAGCGCTTACAATTTTTGTTCTAAGAAATGGTAAAATCATGTTCTTTGTTTTCCTTTATCTCCAATTTGGTAAACGTATGCACATTGCACATGTAGTCTTTTCTAAGTAATTAATTTTTCTTATAACAATGAACATGGTACGTTTTAAATATATTATAATGTTTAAGTGAATCGTTACACCTGAGTATTACGTCAATACAATAACAATGTACAGAGCCGACAAACAATTTATGTAGTATGTATGTACTGTATATTGTTACCGCTAATATCCAAAATATGTTTCTATGGATAAGCACTAAGCATTTTAGGAAATATGTATAATTATTGAAATATTTAGTTAATAATGTTAATGTCGATATTAACTAAACATATATTGGTAATTAAGGGCATTTATTGCTAAAATGTTTAGTAATTATGCATATGAACAGAACGATTAGGGTTATGCTGGCAATAACAAAAGATGTTGTCGATTATTCATATTGGCCTAACGTTGTGTTAGGTAACAAAATAAAGACAAGGTAATACTTTTGATGTTTACGAGTTTCACACTGGTTTTCGAAAAGGGTAGGGGAGACCGGGGGAAGGCGCCGCACGGGGAAATACCGCGCAGGCCACTGTAGAAAAAACTGCAACCAGGAATGCGCAGGTGTATATCACGAATTGTTGCCGTAGCCATGTCAAGTACGCGCCAATAGTTTGGAATAATTGCCGGCAGTCGTTAACCAACAGCGAACGTGTTGGTGCTAAATGAATTTTTGATCTATCTTTTGTGCAAATTAATCGGTTGATAATTATTAGTTACTGTGCATATTTAAAGAAGATATATTTTATTTTCACTTGCTAGGGCCTATAGAAGTGTTGTCCTAAGTGATCACCAATAAAATGTAAGTACTTTGTAAGTCACAAAAAACAAAAATATCAAAAACATATTCAAATAAAAAAATAAATAATATAGGAGTTCCGCAAGGAAGTATACTAGGTCCAATATTATTTATTTTATACATCAACGATATGCCTTTAGTTTTAAAAATGTGTAAGTTACAAATGTTTGCTGATGACACCTTAATTTACATTAATGTTTTAAATACTTTTGATGGTCTAAATACTCTAAATTCTGAGATAAATATGTTATTAAATTGGATAAAAGTAAATAAATTAAAATTAAATATTTCAAAAACAAAATGTTTGGATATGGGTAATGATTTAAATTGTCAACATATAAATGTTGTAATTGATGGTGAAAAATTAAAATTAGTGAACAGTTTTAAATATTTAGTGATAATGATAATCATTGATTCAAAATAAAAATTTTTGAGTTATTTTGAAAGTACTATAAGTTAAGTATCGAAGATTGCCGGAAAAGTAGGTTATTTTAAAAGAATCAGTTCTAATTTAAGTTTGTTTGCTAAAAAAACTGTATTTAATACTATTATATTACCACATTTTCTTTATTGTTCTTCCATTTTAGATTGTGCTAGTAAGGAAATATTTAATAAATTACAAATTGTACTAAATAAAGCAATGCGTATTATTTTAAATTGTGACAAATATACAAAAATTAATTTTATGTTGAAAAATTTAGGTTGGTTGAATGTCAGAAATTTAATTTTTTATTTAGTATGTATCTTAAAACATAAAATTAAAAATAATTTATTGGCTTTGATTGTTTAAAACATTTTTGTTGTTAATTATGACCATCATAATTATAAAATAAGAACTAATCAAAATTTTTAGGTGGATAGAGTGTCTAAAACATTAGCTCATAAATCTATTTTTTATAAAGATTTGATAGAATATAATAATTTGGAAAATTCTATTAAATCTCAAAAATCATTAAAACTGTTTAAAAAAACTTTAAAATTACATTTAATTAAAAAACAAAATGATACGTAATATTTGATACAATTTGCAAAATGTTTAACTTTTCTGTCTGTTTTTGTTAAAAGAAGGTTGCGTTTTAAAATTTAAAAATGAATCTATGATAATTAGTTAAAAAAATGTATTGAAACATATTTAATTGTAGCTTTTTGCTAAATAAAACATGTTACTACTACTACTACTAGGTACTACTACACAAATTATAATCTCAAAACGTCTGTTATAGCGAAACCAAGGGTTTATACTATTATAATCGGATCTTATTTTAACTCAGGTCCCCTCATTATATACGGCTTTGGTTCCCGGTTCCGTAGTACTCATATCCAGTGTCCAGGTCTCTGCCTGTCGAATAGCGGCATTGAACTCTGCAGTCTGCAGAGTCAACACTACCCAGAGTTCTATTGTGAGTGAAGTGGGGGAAAGTCTGGGATGTTCTCCATTGTAAACGTGGTGCCAAATAAGCGATAAAGGACCCCTCCCTCGTACCCCTTTCGGCTAATTTTTCTGAATTTTTAATATTTTGTTGTTCTTGATGTCCTAAGTAAAAGTGTACATGACCGTAATCCAATCCTATGATTAGTTTTTGCGTTATGGCCTTTTAAAGTTGGCAATTTCTTACTAGATTTTCTGCATTGCCTGTAGTTTTCACCTGTTTCTTAAAAACTATTAAATTTTGTTTTTTCTTTATTGGTGGAAAATTAGGACTTAAGTTTCCTTTCACTTACAAAGAAATAAAATACGTACAGGATGTTGAATAATTAATGAGCGGATCAAATAATCTTAATCTTAACATCGTATAAAACAAAGTCGCTTTCGCTGTCTGTCCGTCCGTCCCTATATACCTATATATGCTTAAATCTTTAAAACTACGCAACGGATTTTGAAGCGTTTTTTTTTAATAGATAGAGTGATTCAAGAGGAAGGTTTTTATGTATAACTGGCGACCCGCCCCGGCTTCGCACGGGTGCAATTTCAGAAAGTGGCATGCCGGGTATTAATATATCGGGTTTGTTCGGGTTTGTATTTATACCAGCGGGTTGCAACGTATGCCGGATACACGCTAGTTAATAATATATTATTATAAATTATGGATACCTATCCAAAAAAAAAATACCAGTTTTTTAAATTTCAAAAACAAACGGTTGTTCATTATTTTGCTTAATATCTTGAGAAGCCTAATCTGGTATTTATAATAATTATGGGTAGCTAATACTAATTTAAAACTATTCCACATTTGACTAAATGACACTTTACAGTTATTTGCACCTTATGTGATCGTTAAGGCACTCCTACAAGTTTATTTGCGTAAATATTTGCTCTTTATAGTTTATAGGGTCACAGTTTACTTTATCTGCCGCAATGCCGGTTAGTTTACATAAGTACACAACGTTACATGTATATAAATTCATGTTGCGATAAGTACCTATTATTGCAAATTGGCACACCTTTTATGTATCTACCAATGCGCTATATTTATTTTAAGTGTATATTTGGGTATATCTTGTATTGGGGTTATTTATTTTGGGAACGGTATTTCCATTTACAACGTAAATATTGCACCGCCAGGCTGGCCATGGGAAAATCAAGTACCAATTTCACTTTCGTTTCGCTTTTCTCGTCTCGTCTCGAGTGTTTCGGTCTCCTGCGAGACGAGACGAGAATATTTTCTACGAAAAGCTTAAAAGTTGGCCTATTCATACTAGCAGAAATTATAGTATATTTTAAAAACGAAAGGAAAATCTACGAAGGCGTAGAAGGGCCACAATTTATAAAAAAAAAAATTACACCCAAATTCCGAGTTGCATCTCGGAATTCTGAGTTGTAACTAGGAATTCTGAGTTGTATCTCAGAATTTCGAGTTGTCGGTATGTTTGCAGTGTTGCCATTTGGGGCGGCAAGTCGCCAAAATGAAGACTTTTTGTCTCTATGAGAGTGTGGCGGCGATTTTCAATAAAAAGCTTATTTTTGGCGACTTTTTACAGGTGAAAAATTTGAATAAAGGTACACGTTGTATACAATACGTAGAAAGAAACAACGTTACAATAATAATCAATATTGCACCGAAGGATTTCTTAAAGAGAATATCTGAACGCGCCACGAATTGTACGTCAAATTTTGGGGATTCTTCGATGACCTACTTGTCGGTCGGTCGATTGTCGAATGTTTATATCAAAGCCAGTGCCATTAGGAGGCGATGACTAGAGGAACAAATTCCTTCTAAAAGGCATATTGGCAACTGGTTTGTTCGTTGTTACCCAGAGCATTTTTTTAAATTTAATTTAAGATTTTTTTTTATAAAATAATATTAGTTGAAAAAATTGAATAAAAATAAAAATGTTCTTTTCTGTAAGTTTTTATTGAAAATCGCCGCCACACTCTCATAGAGACAAAAATTCGTCATTTTGGCGACTTGCCGCCCCAAATGGCAACACTGCAAACAT
Source organism: Polydrusus pterygomalis (assembly GCA_963969555.1). NCBI lineage: Eukaryota > Metazoa > Arthropoda > Insecta > Coleoptera > Curculionidae > Polydrusus > Polydrusus pterygomalis. Next base: position 53,842,933 of record OZ018379.1, read on the forward strand.
ACCGACAACTTGGAATTCCGAGTTACAACTCAGAATTCCGAGATGCAACTCGGAACAGAGAATTTGGGTGTACATTTTTTTTTATAAATTGTGGCCCTTCTACGCCTTCGTAAAAATCTGCTACATGAAAGACATATATTAAGGATAGGTGCCGTGCGAGCAAAAATTATTTGCATCAAAGAGGGCTTGGATTAAAAAACGTAGGGTTTGGTTTAGATCACAATGATATGGGGACGATATATCTAAGCAAATCTAGGTTAAAATTTTGTCAAATTTATATTATCACATGATATGCCAAACTAATGAGTAATTAAATAAGTGGGTAGACAAATACAAATTTATTTTTGGAATACTTGCACTTTATAAGGAAATAAATTTAGCTGCTTCTTAAGAATAGTCCTGCATGTTCCATAAGATCTTCCCACTTCTTGGGACAGGCGTCTTATACAATTTGTTGGCGTTTTTTGCATTATTTCACGAACGTTTGCAACAAGTTCTTACAGATGATCTTCCTGCTTCTTTTCTGTGTTGTAAAAAACCTGTTTCCCTAAACGCAGCCACGGTTCTTTTCAGGCAATGATAAAAATCCCCAGCAATAAAAGCAACGTTAGGAAAATATTCGTGAAAATCGTCAATGCACACACCCGGATTGTATTGCCACTCATCATTTACTCTAACCCCGTTTCGAAAATATGCTTTAACCATGAATGTTTTGTGCTGTTCCGTAAAACCCATTGTATGAATTGTTCAAGAAATTGGAAAAATTAGCGATGAATCAAATTACTTGTAACGACTGTCAAAGATGACGGAATAACTGATGGACCAAAAAACATTAATTTTCCGGAAGTAGTCCATTATCTCAAAGTGGAGCTGTTGAGATAAGGGGAAAAAACTCACAGTCGTCTCCACAAATTTTGAATCGGTCATTTGAGAAAGACCATAAATAAAAAAAGTAAAATGTTGGGGAATTAAAATAAACTTTCTTAAATTTATGGGGTTTTTTAAGTAAAGCAGATTTTGACCCTTGAAAATTAAATACAAGGAGTGGTACGACTTATGGGATTTCTCGTTGGAATATGCGCCGAAGTGTTGGCAATAGGATTCCGCCATTTTTTGAATATGTCAAAATTATGACAATATATTAAAAGTCTATTTACTGGGTGTACATGTTTTGGTACTAGAAAGTACCATCATCAGCATCGAAGGGCTAAAATAAATTGAGAAACAATAGAAAAAGGAAGGACAAATTAGATTAACGTACTTACCTCAAGTGCCACTAACACAAAGGAATGTAAAAAATATTAAAACCACGAATAGGACAAGAACATTTTGTGTGCCTAGACAAAAACAAAGTTAAAAAAAATTTATTCATCATTTTATTACCAATTTTTTATTTGTATCGAGTTTTTAAGAATTTTACGAACATTTATTTCTAGATAACCTTTAATTGGCTTATTTGAAAATAATAAAACATGGCGAGCGAGTTCCTCCTTCAAGAACCTTTAAAAAAGTCTAATACAATTTTGATGTAAAATTGATAATAGAGACAATATTTGAGGGTGGAAAAATTAACATCGGATTTCCCATGATCAGTTTGGATGTGTACCACCCGGTATATCCTTGACTGAAAATATCACGATATCATCTTATAGCAACTTATTATATAACCAATAACCATTGTTAAATTTTTATGTTTATATACAATATTGTTTAAATAAGACGTGCCTATATATATTTTAATAAGCGTTTGAAAGGTTTTAATAATGCTTAATATTTTTTAAAGATTATCCCGTATAATTTAATTACTTTACAATAATTAGGAAATTCCTAAATGATAAAAATGGTATTTTCGGTTTAACCTGCACAATAAGTATGGTAGATTTGGGTAACCAGTAACTACTATGTTCTTTGGACTATGACTATGGATCGAAAAATAACGTTTGTTGCCACTAACATTTTTCTAAATTATTTAAAACACATTTTACTGAAAAATTCAATATGTAGTGTAGTTTAACGTTTATTTCTTGTGAGCATTTAATATACCTAATGTCAGATCCGGTCTTATCGTGCGGGTCTTATGATTTAACAAAGACATACTTTCAATTTTTCTTTTGTTTTATTATACTGTCCAAATAAAATCCTTAAGACAAATATGACAGACTTATGCAATTTTGACATGAAAGAAAAGGATATGTATTTAATTTTCATGGATTCACAAAAGTTTGTACTTGCCACCTTCCTCTTGATTTAAAGATGTCAGTTTTGTGACTTTGATAATTAATTTAATGTGACAATATGAACGATAAAACGCAAATTTCTGGTTTTTTGCATCCCCAACCAAAAAAATGGTGCTTAATTTGTTAAACTATTTCGAGAATGAAAGAAAAAGTGAAAATTCGCTAACCAATATGCAGAAAACCGTAGCAAAAGCACTGGGAATTAGTTTAAGGACTGTGCAGAAAATTGTGCATGAAAGAAAGCATAATACCGAACAATACTTAAAAATGTAAACGAAGAAAGCCAAAGACTGATGATTTGAGCGATATATTAAAATGAGAGTTCGGAACGTGATTTATGACTTATACAGATCAAAAACCAATGTAACCCTTCCAGTTTTAAAAGAAAACTAAAAAATTCGAGGTGTTTTGGCAATCGGACTTCAATCGTTATCAAAATTAATAAAAAGGTTGGGTTTTCGCTATAAAAAATACTTTAACCGGATATTTTTATGGGAACGGCCACAGATAGTGACTCAGCGTGTTCCAGTTTTTAAAAAAATATACGAAACTTACAAATCAAAACAGGATATGTTTCAGGTGCAAGCTTAATTTTTTTTTCCACAATGCATCATATCATTCAAGAATTTCAAATAAACAACCTTGTTCACCTGGGCGAAAAAGTGATATTATTTATGAGTGGCTTGAAATACACAACAAAAATCATTTACCAAATATATTAAAATCCGAACTCCTATCAATGGCAAAGTCTCTCAAATCACCTAAAATATACGCACGCTGTAGTTGAAATATTGCGTGAATATGGCCATGAGGTTCCACGACTGCCGCCATATCATTGCCAGATTAATACGATAGAATTAATATGGGGTGGGGTAAAATATTTTTATGAAAAACATGGTGATGGTCTTAAATCCTCGCAAGTAGAGATAGTTTGGCAAGATTCGTTGGATCATATTACGCAGGAGTACTGGAAGAAATCGGTGGAACATAGAGAAAAATTATAATAAAAGGAATCGGTTGGATCGAGAACAAGTATTAGATGTCGAAGTAGCGCCGATGATCATTGCTCCATTCGAGGACGACTCAGATGCACGAAGACTTTTCAGAATTTCTAAGTGATGATGACAGTTTTTAAGTTTTTAGTCCATAATTATAAACGGTTTTCTTTGTTTAGATTTTATAGTATTCTTTGGTACCTATTATATTATGCTTTCTTTCATCGACAATTTTCTGTACAATCCTTAAATTGATTACCAGTGCATTTGCTACTATTTTCTACTTATTGGTTGGCAAATTACCATTTTTTCTTTTTATTTCTTGAAATAGTTAATCGGATTAAATTCCATTGTATTTTTAGGTTAGGTAATTTTATTGCTTAAATAAATTACACGGTTTATTATTGTCGTTTTTACAAATATATAGTAGATATACTATTTACAGGGATGGCGTACCAATGGCTCGCGTGCCATTGATGGCACGCGACATAAAATTTTGGGCACGCCACCGATCTTAAAGTTTACTATGAATTATTATATTACGAATTTGACGGCACGTCTATGGCCTCATTAAACATTTCTTTAGAAAAAATGGCACGTTAGTACATAAAGGTTCGCCAACCCTGTACTATTAGGTATGTACATAATATTTGCAAAAATAATAATATTACATGTGGCTATCTTTACGACAGTTAAAATAATGAAACTATGTTTCTTTTCTCCGGGTATATTAATACCTACATAATTTTACAACATTTTGATAAGCTCTGGAATTTTCGAATCGATTCATATGATAGGTGACCTTTGGACCCGCACGATAAGACCAGATTTGACTATATTAAGGTGAGTATAGTAGCCGCGTCTTTCTCGCAACCGAAACAACAACTATTAATTGCCCTCAAGTTTTTGTTTCAGTTTTAATTAGTTCCATTACAAATCTAATAAATTTTAGGAAACTGTGGAGCTTCGCAACCGTTAAAGGGTCCAATAATTCCGTATATAAGTACAGTTTGTCGGTTGTTATAACCTTGCTTTCACCGTGTATCTATTGTGTTGGTTCGAGACTCCCATTCCTAAAATAAAATGCATGTGTGTGATTTTACTGTCTAGATTAGAATCTTCCAGATATACGCACTTTATGCGATTATCCAATCCTTTATTTAAAAGAACCTTAGTCCGACCCTGGTTTACGAAATAATATTTTAATTATCTGAATAGTTTGGACGTATGAGACATAATTTAATATATATTACAGTAATACGTTCGCTGGGGGACCCCAAATTAATTTTTTTATTACCTAAACCTTGGATGACACAAGGAGAAAGTAGGCTGTATATTTTGGCGAATTAAGGTATTTTAGATACTTACTTGTTGATGTTGTATGTATTATAGTAAATACAACCGTTTAGTTTATAATTTTAATATAAACTGGTCATTACAAAATTCGATAATTTGCATGTTTTTTAATACCGTGCGAGCAAAAATTATTTGCATCAAAGAGGGCATCTAAGGACGTAATGCTTAGCCGTTGAGCTTAATACCTGTTAAGTGTCAGGAACTACCTGAATTAACAATCAATCAGTTATTCCGTCATCGTTGACAGTCGTTACAAGTAATTTGTTTCATCGCTAATTTTTCCAATTTCTTGAACAATTCACACAATTGGCTTTACGGAACAGCACAAAACATTCATGGTTGAAGCGTATTTTCGAAACGGTGTTAGAGTAAATTGTGAGTGGCAATACAATCCGGGTTTGTGCATGGACGATTTTCACGAACATTTTCCTAACGTTGTTTTTATTGCTGGGGATTTTTATCATTGCATGAAAAGAACAGTGCATGGCTGTGTTCAGGGAAATAGGTTCTATACAACACAACAAAGGAGCAGGAAGACCATCTGTAAGAACAGAAGAACTTGTTGCAAATGTTCGTAAAATAATGCAAAATACGCCAACAAATTGTATAAGACGCCTGTCCCAAGAAGTGGGAAGATCTTATGGAACATGCAGGACTATTCTTAAGAATCAGCTAAATTTATTTCCTTATAAAGTGCAAGTATTCCAAGAAATACAAGCCGCATTCTATGAAAGACGCAGGAATTACTCTCAATGGTTTACCCAAAATTTATTGGAAATAAATGATTTATTAGACCTGACATTTTTTTCGGATGAAGCCTGGTTTCACCTCTCCGGTTATGTAAATTCTCAGAATACACGCATGTGGAGTAGTAAAAATCCGCATTTTTTTGTAGAGGCCACATTGCACCTTCAAAAAAATTGGTGACTGTTTAGCTGTTTCCCGAAGAAGAATTGTTGATCCTATTTTTTCCCATGATACAGTTACAGCATAGCGGTATAGAGACAATATTTTGAATCCATTTGTGGAGCAATTACTTGACGACGAACTACGTTTTGGATATTTTCAACAGGACGGTGCAACCGCCTATACAGCCGCCGAAACTATTAACAACTTACGCAATTTTTCGACGACAGATTGATCAGTTTTCGATCAGACATTGAATTCCCACCTAGATCACCTTGTTTGACGGTTATGAGTTACTTCGTTTTTCCTCATTTAAAGAACACTATTTTTAAAACACCAGTTGCAAATTTAGAACTGTAATGTCCGAAGGGAGTAAATAAAACGAAGATTTCGGCACTAATTATATTCGCACATTCAGACTTACAATTACAATTGTACCGCGTGTAAAGGTACGTACTACCCAATCCGTACTGCTGGTACAGGGCCGCAGAAACCTATAGCTAATAACGGACAGGCGCGGGAATATAAATTTGGGCGCGTGCGATATTTAAGGTTTTAAATATATTAATGAGTTGGTGATACATCACAAGAACAATTACAAGAAAGGATTATCCAAGAATGTGATAACATTTCTCCAGAGATGCTGGTCAACACTTTCGAAAATATGAAGACGCGTGAATTTATGCTTGGAGCATGGCGGTGGCCAATTTCAGCAGTTTATGTAATTATTTTTCTCTTTCTTTGTGTATATTCTTACTTTGTTAATTTTGTCAACAACAAAAATAAATTTTTATTTGTCTGCTTATTTTATTGCTCATTACTTTGGCATCTCATGTCATAATATGAATTTGATAAAATTTTAACCTATAGATTTGGTTAGATATAATCGTCCCCATATTGTGATCTAAACCAAGCCACACGTTTTTTTTATTTCAAGCCCTCTTTGATGCAAATAATTTTTGCTTGCACGGTACAAAGTACGGTAACATGATTTATACTTCAATGCTTCGTCACTTTTTTTTTTGACAGAACACTAAAAATTTTACCACTGTTAAATTTTTCTTTCGGTAACTATAAAACAATCTTTTATGTATGATACGATATCTCTTGTATACAGCGGTTTTCTCCTGGTACGAACAGTTACCGAAAAAAATCAAAGCGATATGTTGTTCCATACACCGACTCACCTATAGGTACATGCTGGTCATGCATTATTAACTGCACATTGTTTCAATGCATATTATTTTTTTCTTTCTTTAGGATTAAAGGTGGAGGTTTAAGCTATAAACAGCAAGGTTAATATGTATCGTTGCGTTACTTTACAGGGTTACGTTTGAATTTATTTTAATGAAATTGGCCATACTAATAAACCCAGACCTTCTTCATTATTTGTTAGGTTGACACTGTTGACAGGAATCAGGACGTGTACAATAGGCCCACTTAATCGACAAGTGCCTTGGCTCGGTACTTTATTCGCTGATTATACATAATTTATTGATTTATCTTGTATTGAGAAGGCTTAGCTTTTTCAACTATTTGAAGAAGTAGTACTTAAAGTGGAGTTGAAAGTATGGGAAAGAAAGAAAAACTAAAAGTATTTCTCCACAAAATTTAATTGAATAACATTTTTCAAGGGGCTATATGTTTCGAACGTAGAAACGTTCATCATCAGGAGACAGAAAATATATTTGGTGCTGATGGTTTTAGCAGAAGATAAAGTGGTGTAGAACCTTAATGGAGTTTGTATGGAATTAAAACTTGAAGTGTTAGAAGAGACAAAATATGAAGGAAATTGATGAAGATTAAAACATACTGAGTATGTGAGAAGTCAGTAAAGGGGGGTCTAAACTGACTAAATAAACTGGGGAAGAAGATTGTTCACATTTTTTTTATAAAACATCTTTAGGTGTAAGACATTGTTAGGGTAAAATTAGTCAAAATAATGAAGACATCACAATATAATTGCATTCCAACAAAAGTGTTTTGTGGGTTTTCAAATATATAAATAAACTAGCGGATACCCGCGGCATCGCTTGCATAATTCATTTGTTACAAATTCGCCATCCCCATACCCAATAGAACCTTAGGTAGGTACCCATATTATTTTTACAGAGAAATGGTGCTAAGATACAGCAATAGTTAAATTAGGACAACGTTGGATAATTTAAAGCTTAAGTTAATGCCAGTGAGAAATTAAGCAAATTCCGACCACTCCCGGAGATATCAGAAAAAAACCGAAAACTTTTCCGTTTTTGTTTTTTTGTGACGTTATTTATAAACATATGAAAAAACAGAAATCACTTTTTGCAGGCACTTTATTACGACGCATTTAATGATAGTTTCCAATTTAAAAAACGACGTTTCGGTGTTCAGATATCACCATCAGATCTAAATTTTTAAATTCGGACCTGAAATTTATATATTACTTTCTGACGTATTTTGTTCTGTCAGAACATAAACCAATGACAAAATTTCATTGTTTTAAATCGAAAACTCATCATCCGTACTTACAGCTTCTTTGCCAAATAGGTACCTACGTTAATTTGTATAGTAACTGGGGTACCCCATCTTACCCCATTGCCCTCGGTTCCCCTACTTTTGGTTGCCAGGACACTATAAATAATGTAATATTAGTCACAATAAAACCTATACAGGGTGATTCAAAAGTAAGCGGCATCCTTTCGGGGGCGTAATCCATGCATAAAAATAAGGCAAAAAGTTTCTATTAACATGGGTCCGAAAATGGTTCCTAAGGGAGCTACGCCCCTTTGAATAAGACACCTTAAAGACGATTTTTTCTCTAGTACTTTATAACCCTTTACAATTACATTTTGAAAATTAGTGTACTGTATGAACAATTGTTAAATAAAATGTTAGTAAAAAAGTGTGTTTTTTTTGTGTGTTAATGCAGATTATTTTTTTATCAATAAACATACGCAAATCAGAAAATTACACTCTATCGAATTGAACTAAGAGTACTTTTTTACGTAAAAAACTCTAGAATTTTATAATTTCTAAACAAAATCGCAATAACCTAAAGAGAAAAATAAATAGGGATGTTTTAACCCTTACCCTCCCCCGTATGTGACGCCACTGAATAAAATTTTAAAATTTTAAATTTAGAATCTTATTCACCATCAACTGTTCATACAGTACACCAATTTTCAAAATGTAATTGTAAAGGGTTATAAAGTACTAGAGAAAAAATCGTCCTTAAGGTGTCCTATTCAAAGGGGCGTAGCTCCCTTAGGAAGCATTTTCGGACTCATGTTATTGAAAACTTTTTGCCTTATTTTTATGCACGGATTACGCCCCCGAAAGGATGCCGTTTACTTTTGAATCACCCTGTATAATTGATTTCCAAGTTGATTTCTTAATAATTCCACTATTTTTATATTAATTCAAAAGCTTTAGTCAGCAAATCTCACACTCTTTAGACAGAGAAAAGTGAAATAAACTAAAGCAAAATCCATTTCTTGAAATTCTGAACACCCCATAATACAAAATAAATTTTTTCTCTTCCCTATATTGTATACTAGCGTGTACCCGGCATGCGTTGCAACCCGCTGGTATAAATACAAACCCGAACAAACCCGATATATTAGTACCCGGCATGCCACTTTCTGAAATTGCACCCGTGCGAAGCCGGGGCGGGTCGCTAGTTATACACAAAACCTTCCCCTTGAATCACTCTATCTATTAAAAAAAACCGCTTCAAAATCCGTTGCGTAGTTTTAAAGATTTAAGCATATATAGGTAGGGACGGACAGACAGCGGCAGCGACTTTGTTTTATACTATGTTAAGATTAAGAAGACAACGCATTTGAACCCTGTTTTGAAGGACGTAAGTAACAATTACGAAAAAGGTATCGATTGCCTTTGACGACGGGTTATAAGTCAACTTACCACCCTTGGGTGCCATATAAAAACAATGATTTATAAAAATTAAGTAATATTAAGTAATATGAATATTAATAGTACAATTATTACAATTATGAACATTATTTACAAAATTTGGATAAATGTTTTCTCGTTTTTTCTCAATTTGTATGAAATGTTCTGACTCCATAATTTCTCCATCTCTAACCAAGTTTTCTGTTAGTCTTGAAGTACTGCAGGAGACTTCTGGCTTTGTTATATTGTATAAAATTTTATTTGCAACTTCCTTTTTATTGTTGACGCTCTCAGCTACATAACTTTCCGCAATAGTTTCAGATTTCCATCCGCCATGTCGCTTGAGGACTAAGACATCAACTCCAGTATTCGCTAATAAAGTGCCCGACGTTCTTCTACGGGAGTGTCCAGTATACTCCTTAAAGTTCTGAAAGTTCAGAAATTTAGCAATTTTACTTGGAATTGAAGAAATCAAGTTTTTCCGGACAGGCTGGTTTAAGCACTTTCCATTTTGATATCGCATGAAGAAGCGAAGATTAAAATTCGTCCTGTGGGATCTTATATCAATGTAATTTCGAACTATTTTGAAATAACAAACCTTCTTATCGTCACTTTTAGTCACTACAAATTTACGTGCCATTCCATTTATGGAATCAGGAATAGTAACAAATATGACTTCATGCCTTAATTCAACCTTGTCAATTTTCAGTGCACAGAGTTCACTAGAACGGCACGCTCCAGCAATTTCCATTATCATTAGAACCTTCATCATTAAATTAATATCATCGGGGGCTTCAAACAGGAATTTATTTACATCTTCCCTGTCAAACACATTAGATTTTTTGGGTTTATATTCGTCATTTTTTCTTTGTAAAAATGCTCGAAGTTTAGGATGCTTGGAAATTTCTATGTTTTCCTCTATGAAAAGGGACTTCAGCATGGAATATTCACACTATAAGCTTGATGGAGACTTTAATGCAGCAGATTTTTCGTGAAAGTACGCCAAAAGCACGGTTTCTGAAACTGCAGTAGCAGTCTTTGTTTGGCACCATTTCTTGAAGTATTGTTACGTTACTTCATACCTCTTCCTCGATTTTTCTGGCAGCAGCGACAGATAAGCGATATTTGCTGTTTCTTCTATATCCATTTGGCTGTTATACAAATCAATAATTTCAATTTCTCTTAATTTTTGATAATAAACCCTCGAACTTTATTGCCAGCCCTCACTGTCGCTCGGGCGCAAAATCGTTCTCAAATAGTGAATGTTACTTACATCCCTTGTAGTATAAATAACTAATTAACAGTATAAAATTTAATTAATTTGCTTTTATTCTATTTAAGCACTAAGCAACGCCTTTTATAGTAATGCATCTTTATAAGCTATTTCACCGTCATTGAATTTGTCGATTTTTGTGGAAATAGTGATTAAATATAAATCACCTTTTCATGGTATTGTAATAAGCATTGATGACCTTAACACAAAAACGCACAGATTTAGCGAGAATACGAAAATCAACGATAAATTGTTTTTAAAACAGAAACTAATTTACATCTAATTTATTTTACATTAGAGATACACATACAGGTTTTACTTTGTTTATGTATGTGTCCTCTAAAATAGTTTTTCTTAGAGCCAGTGATAATCTTTTGAGTGATTCTAAAACTATGTTATTTTAATGTGATTTAAGTACGAAATATTAGCGAAATTTTGCAAAATATTTCAGAACTGGCTTTTGTAAAATTTGGCAGGAAAAATTAGAAAATAAACGTAAATGATGACGCCAAGCCTAAATTACAACACTATTGTAGTGCTAAAACTTTCTAATTTTGTTTTGCAATAATGCAAATACCTACTTGTTTTTGCTCTCTTTTTAAATATTTTAAATAAAGTCGACTTTCAAATTACTCCTTAACTTTCCGAAAAATATCTCTTGAAATACTTCGACAAGCATCAATAATTATCCTCTGCCGCAATTCTTCTAGAGAAGCCGGCTGTGTTTCGTAAACTAGTGATTTAATGAAACCCCATACAAAGAAGTCTATAGGTTTAAGATCAGGTGATCTTGGCGTCCACTCAATTGTACCTCTTCTTCCAATCCACTGGTTTAGATAATTTTGGTCCAATCACTCTCTCGCTACAGCAGTATAGTGTGGGGGTGCACTATCTTGCTGGAAGTTCTTCAATCAAATTTAGATTGCCTAGTAAGTCTCTTGTCTCCTAGTATTCCTACCCAGACATTTTTTGGGGATATTGAGTGTGCCCTTTTGTAACAAGAAATGGACTAACGTCACTCCAATAGCCACAGTTCTGTATATTCACATGATTATTTAGGAGAAAAGAAGACTCATCGCAGAAGCGAATTTTATTTTTTTATATATATTCGGGTGTTGCCGTAATTCTTCCTGTTATGGTTTCACAAACTGAATTCTTCTGTCAGGATCGCCGGCACCGTCGCCAAGCTGTTCAAATTTTCATTTTGTAAATGTTAAAATTCATGCATTTTCAGTACTTTCCTACGAGAATCTCTATAGATACGCCGACAGAAATGTTATCTTTTTTATTTTCAACGGATCCAGTATCTTGAAATTTTGAAACCAAATCTCTATGTAGAAGTGAGACGTTTTGGTCAGAATGTATTTTATTAAAAACACTGGCAGTTCCAAAATATCATCCTGAGAGACCATAAAGGAAAACCATTTCTACTCGTTGATCCATACACCATTTCCGAATTAAATTTGAAGAAAAAATACAAACACAAGTGATGGCAAAAGAAAACACGTTATCTTTTAAATGATTTAAAAAATGAAAATGTTATTGAAGATTTCACAAAAAATTGCAAAAATCAAATATTTGCCTTATTGAAAGAATAAAATGTTTTAGTACAATACAGGGTGTTTCATTAAGGTCGAAGAGCGGCCATATCTCAGGAACTACTGGGCATAGAAACTCAGGAAAAGAAAAATGATAATAAAAGTGGCCATGAGAAAATTTTAGAAATAATTTTCAAGTTCAATGTACAAGATAGTTTCTAATAAAATTGCTAGAGGGCGCAATTTTTCTTAAAAATTATTGTTTAAACTCATTACATCCTTCTTTTCATGTAAAAATAAAAGGATAGATTTTTAATTCGGTAACCTCATCTCGAATTTTCGATTTCTTAGGTTTACTTGTTCGTTACTTTTACCACTGTCAGCACGTTTTTTAAATCAAAGATGTTTTATGTTTTGTTTCGTGTTGTCCTTTTACAATTTTAATATCATTTTCAAAACATTGTGTGGACGTAATGCCATTCCACCTTGAGGATATCATTGTATATTGACGAGTGAGTATTGAAAATCAAATTTTAAATCAATAAAAATGTTATAAATTCTTTGCATTCCACAAATTCTTTCCAAGAATTTTGTTATTTAACCTACCGTTATAAAAATTTTCAATTCTCACTTTCAGATAGCACTGATGATGGCGAAAGCCGAAAGCGCTCTGTTAAGATTTTAATAAAATAAAAGTTTTTACACGTAATACAAACTCGACTCTTTTCTTCAATTATTGTTTTGGCAATAACTCTGAAACGAACGGAGATATCGAGCTGCGGTTTTAATATTTTTTCTAGCTAATTTCATCTCCTTCTCGATTATGGTATCATAATTATACTGTATGATTTATTTTTTCGGAGGAAAATCAAAAAATGTATTGTTATTGCAAATTGCTCCCTCTAGCATTTTTTTTTAGAACTATTATGGACAAATAAATACGATTGGTCAAAGTGCATACATTTCTCTTCCAAACAGTCTTCAGTTTGCTAAAATCGGATAAGTCGTTTATAAGTTACAGCGATTTAAATGATTACACTTTCAACGGCTTCCCCCACTCCTATTAAAGTCGGTACGCCAATGAGCATAAGACCAAAATGATGCATAATTGTCCAAGCTTTAAAATGGTGTTATCAAACATATACCTTAAAGTGGAATTTTCGGAGTTATGTAAAATTTAAAAATTTACTTTTCAATTACGCCCTCTTGCGGCAAAATGCGGAACTTGAAAATTATTTCCAGAATTTTCTCATGGCCACTTTTATTATCATTTTTCATTTCCTGAGTTTCTATGCCCAGTAGTTTCCGAGATATGGCCGCTCTTCGACCTTAATGAAACACCCTGTAGTGTATTAATTTAGGTTTGGGATAATTTTTCATCGTTTACTTTTATTTTCTAATTTTGACAATTTTGCATAAGCCAGTTTTAAAACCTTTGCAAAACATTTTGTTCTTAAATCTCATTAATTTTGATATCACTAAAAAGCATTTTTGAAGAGCCTTCCAGATAGGTATCACAAGTGGGTTAGTGCTAATCAAGATTGGGGTGGGTGAGGCTGCTTAGCAAAATACCTTTATTCCCCGCATTTTTGTAGAAATGGTATTTTTGGTTTTTTGATCCCCATCCTGTCTGTATAGCAACAAATAAAACAATAAAATTCAGCAAGTACACATGAAATATTGCAGGTCTGAGATAATTAAAAAAGTACACATTTATCAACGCTGCACTGTTAATCGATTTCAAATTCAGGTTTGCTTGTTGCCTTATCATTTTTACTATTGTTTTTTAGCAATTATTATAATACATGGTCATGTGTAGTATTGTGTAGTACGCGGAATTTTTGTAAAACCAGAATTTTCAAGGCTTCAGTCGTTTTTCTAATACTGTTTTAGCATAGCCTCTGGGCATTTTTATTTTACAACAATAGATTTCACTAAATACAGCATCTCATAAGCACATCGTGAGTTTTACTTTGTGTGATGTTATTAAATTCTTTTCTTAAATTAAATAACAATTTTTCAAATAATACATTCACGTAATAATAAATTATTGCATTTAGTTTTAATTATTACCTACTTAATTATATAGGAAAAAGATAATAATAATAATAATGTGCATATTCTGACCATAGATAGATACACTTACTATAGGCATGTATTAATTGTTTAATAATAATTACCACTTACAGACTTTTCTCATATTGGTCAGACTGCACTAAGAAAATTATTTAGCTATGATGGCTTTATATAAAGCAACTATGCCTAAATATTAGAGTAAATATAGCGCCAGCCCTAACGTCGTGTTGTGACTGCCAAATATATTAAGCAGAGTCTATTTAGTAATCATTACTACATATTTTAGTAATAATATGATCCATGAAAACCTGCTCTTACTAGAAAATTTGGCTGCTTTAGCAAAATTGAATATGAGTAAGGAACACATATTGAATAGTCCTAGCCAGTTTATTTAGAAACTGTTGCATGATCGTGTAATATCAATATACTCGTGTGGTAATTATTGTATTGTCGTTTAGTAAAGGAGCATACTTGTTTAGTAATCACAGCCAGTGGCGTAGCGTGGTTGAAGGGGCGGAGGGGGCGAAAGGTAAGGGCGTGAATATGTTTTTTTTATGGGGGGAGGCAAAAAAGGTTGCTGCGCCAAAAGAGATAGCGCCGCAGGCGAAAATTTTTTGGGTGCCACGCCCTTTTTTCAATGATTCAATGATTTTCAAGTATATAGGAAAAATATAAAATACACAAGATCCTTAAGAAAATCACAAAAACATTGATCAAGTAAAAAAGTGTTTCGTTTTTATGGCTCATTATGGGTCCTGGGGGGGTAATTACCCCCTTATCTACGCCCTTGTTTAAAGGGCGCCTCACTGCTAATGTATAATTTTGTTTATTTAGTAAATTTTGGCAAGAGAAATAAAGTTTTTGTTTCGTCATTTCTAAAATGGCAACATGAAAACAAAATATGAACCAGCAAGGGGAATTTTGTTAAAACTCTCAGGTATATATATTCTCATTGGCGACAATAACACACTTTTAAAAAGATAAAATTTAGTCTCTAGTAAATTAGAGATTTCAAGCAATTTTTAATTGTTAAAGCAAAATAACTGAAAGAATACAAATTATTGGTCGTGGCAAAATATTTTTATTATAAATTAAATCAAGTAGTGAAAATAAAATAGAATCTCGAAATAGGTAACAGGTTTATTTTATTTATTTCTATACTCTAAAAGTTATAAACAAATTACAACCTAATTAAAACCTGGAACTGGGAGAGTGGGAAGGGGGCGCCGTTTAGGAAAGGACTCAAAGGGCGGGGGGGGGGGCGATCGCCCCCCCCCCCTGGCCCCCTGCACGCTACGCCACTGATCACAGCATGATTGTTTAGTAATCACAGCATAATTGTTTATTTATCGCAGCTTGATTGTTTAGTAATCACTGCTTCTTTGTTTAGCAAGTAGTTATACAGGGCGTTCCATAAATATGTGCTGTTCAAACGAAAGTTTTATATACCTACGGTAAGTTTTTTTAAACGCGGGCCATAAGGATTTACATAATTAATTTTGCACCCCCTGTTAACTTGTATTGTAATAAAAAGTTAAAAAAAAAGTTAGTGTGCATGTTTTAAACTGAGGACATTTTATACTTAACGTTAACATGTTTTTAGCGACAAACTTCAATTAAATTAAAGAAATTACTCAGATTTTTATTCTAATAAATTGTATTTATTACAAAAAAGACATATATTATTTAAAACTGATTAAAGTTTATAGCTAAAAAAATTTACTCTTAAATTATGCCCCATCTAATTTTTTTTTCTAATTTTTTATTAGAACAACAGTTAACAGGAGGTACAAAATCACATAAAAAACAACGAATACTTTAGGTAGGTACAGCACAGGCATACAGAACTGAAAAATAATGCGCGTAATGCGTATCGCATCACACAACTATCTCGCGGAAGATACGATTACAGATTGGACTTTTGATTTTCCTGATGTCCGAGTGGCAGAGCAAGGCGCTTTCTTATTGGCTGACGTTCAACCGAATTTACCCTTTCCTACATCCAAATAACGAATCTTAATAAACCGTTTTGCTCTAGTAGAACCGCGATCGAGCTATCATGGCTTTAAGTACCTGGCAAAGTGCAAAAACATTTTCGGCACGATTATCTAAAAAATCCGTGCGGAAAATTGGTTTTTCCACACTAGTGCGGAAAAAATTTTCGGCACGATTATGTCAAAATCAATAATATATCAATTATAACTTGTAGTTATTACTTTTTTTCTCAGAATTAGTTGCTGTTACATATGTATGTGATTGTTATAGTTAATTAAAAATTATTAAATTTCTTTGAAATATGTGTTACTTATTTCCACACGTCTGTAGAAAAACTATTGTACCTGACACGTGCGGAAAATGTTTTCCCTGCACTCGGCAGACTCGTGCATAAAAATTCATTTTCCGCACTCGTTAGGTAAATAGCTATTTCACCCTAAATGGTATCGACTTATTGACTGCAATAAAAATACCGGTTTAATCCCATTGTTATACACAATCAACAAGCAAATACACTACAGGGTAGGACTTTAGATATTTAATTCGTTATTAATAATATATTATTTAATGACATGAAATAGGTATCCTTATCGCAAGCACAAGATAGTTAAATATTACCTGCTATAATTACAAATTATAATCCGACACTGACCGACAGTTTATTTGCATTTTTATGGCCGAGCTCTTGCAAAACGTCCCAGGTAGTTAAACGGAGTCAACCATTTATTGTGAAAAATACTTTGCGATATATTATTTTTAGATGCCGCGAGGCAAGAAACCAAAAAGGCCGATAGAGCAAATATTGAGTTGCATGATATCAAACAAGTATTAGATAATCCTCATGTTCATCGGGGAATGCACTATTTTAAACTAACTTTTCAAGAGGAAATAACACTTTGTTAATTCGTTTTTTTGCTTTGTGTTAAGAACATTTTCTTTGATTTTGCAATTTTGCTCGCAATTTTGTTACCTTAGGGCTCTAGTTTTTTTTTACTCCTGAAGTTATATCAGTTGGCTCTAAAAACAACTTTTGTAAGTAATAAATGTAAGTACTTAGGTATCATTTAAAGTAAGAGGTATTTTATTATGTTAATGTTATCCTCATAAAATCAACAGTGACTGCTGATACCTTTTACATGACGTCTCAATTACCCATGCTATGGCATTATAAGTATATAGAGTTTTTAAATGAGAGATATTTTCTTATGTTAATTTTACCCTCACAAAGTCAAGCAGTGACTATGAATACCATTTTTAAGAAGTGTCAATGTTACCCATGCCATGGGGTAACATTGACATTTGACAGTTTTTTTTAAAATTATATCTAGGTTAAGGCCAGCATTATTAAGAAAATTAGATCTATGGTACATAGCACAGTTTTACTTATTAATTTTTAAAAACATTCTTTTCGAAGTTATGTCAATGTTTGCCCCCTTTACCTTACGTCACTTCTACATTTCAGTTTTTCAATGCCATGAAAGCTCCATTAATGTTTTATACCATTTTCTCTTCTGCTAATACCAGCACTATATAAAAAAAAGTCTGTCTCCTGAAGATGAACGTTTCTACATTCGAAACATGTAGAGACCCCTAAAGAATTTCTATATTCTATTAAATTTTGTGGAGGTCTTTTAGTTTTTCTTTTTTTTCCTATATTTTCAACTCCACTTTAAACATGGACTACTTCTTTAAATTAAAAAATTATCCGTTTAAGTATACCTTTAAGTAGGTACTTACTTATTTCTGACAAATAATGTCAAAATGCATTTAATTGTTAAATTTGGTTGTTATTGCATAGCCGCTTGGCTATTTTGTTTATAAAACTTTTTCATTGATAGCGACATTTATGTTTGAATGAAAACGGTTTAGAATATTTAATAAAATGCTTATAGAATTTATTAAATTTGGATTTATAGTCTTTAGTAAACTACCCCATAGGGATAGAATTTTAATCTTCGCCACTTAAAAACTAAAATTCGTTTACAAACGCTACTTTTCGAAATTTTTATCCTGTAACTTTTTTCATCCGATTTTTTGGAAACTCGTATATAGCAGATAATAATTTACCCCTTTGGGGTAGTTTATTAAAGACGATAAATCCAAATGGTAGAATTTTAATCTTAGCCACTAAAAAAATTAAAATTCGTTTACAAACGCTACAGGTAGAATTGACACGTACCAAAAAAAAATTCGTTGCGGCATAAACGGTGTTGATAAACATTGTTAACTCTACACAAATCAAGAAATCTACAGAGAAAATGTAAAACACAACAACAAAAGAAGACTCCGAGTCGATTTTGGAGTGTATTTTGAAGATATCGCTAAACAAGGAAAACCTAATTACAAGAGGGTTGTGTGCATGCCCATGCCATACATGTGACTGGTAAACTGTGCGTAGATACATACGCATTTTTTCACCCCTAAAACTTAACTTTTGTTTGCGCACGATATAAGTTGTACGGATCTATTAAAAAGCTGATAATATCGAGGATAATATAATATCCTTTTTCATTATATGTGATAATTTTATTTATTTTTAGGAAGCACATAACATGGTCCGTGAAGCAAACGAAAAGCAGGCAGCAGCAGAAAAAGCTTTAAAAGAGAGTCAAATGAAGGTCGACGTTTTAACAGCAGAAGTGACGGCTTTAAAGACTTTGGTGCTGACATCTACACCTAGTTCACCCAATCCGCATTTACATCCGCAGATATCGAAAGATGAAGCAGGTAATAAATAATTATTTATACCGATCAACACGAATTTTCATTGTTTTTGTGACTATGTCCACCATAATATGTAATACCTCCACTACCAGAGTTTTGAGTTTCCCTCTTATATCTTTGAAAACTATTCAATTTTACCGACCCTAGGCAAATTTTGAATAATAGGTATGAAAATAAAGAAATAAATACAGAAACAATATATTATACAGGATGCTCCATTATTCAATTAGGCAAGTTTGAGACAACTTCCGCTATAACCGGAAATCGCATATGGTCACTATAATTTCATTTGAAAAGAGCGTCTCCAAAAACTTCATGATCCATTTTGGAAGAATTCCATTCCATTCCATCGCATTGGGGACACCCCAAAATCGCCACCAACCACAGGTAAAATTAGGGTAAAATATTTGACCTGCAAGGGTATAGCCCAAAATCGCCATCACTGTTATCTTTAGAATAAATTAAATAATAAGGAGCTTTTTGGGTATTTAATTTTATTGCACCTTAGATATAATAATAATAATAATAATAATAATAATAATAATAATAATAATAATAATAATAATAATAATAATAATAATAATAATAATAATAATAATAATAATAATAATAATAATAATAATAATAATAATAATAATAATAATAATAATAATAATAATAATAATAATAATAATAATAATAATAATAATAATAATAATAATAATAATAATAATAATAATAATAATAATAATAATAATAATAATAATAATAATAATAATAATAATAATAATAATAATAATAATAATAATAATAATAATAATAATAAAAAGTTTATTCAACATTTTTTGTTTACATTTAATGTTAATATAAATTTTTTTGAATAAACTTAATTCCGAAACTCAGAAGTAAATACTTGTATTGAGTTAAATATAATATTTATATGTGCTTGCAATTTTAGTTTTTCATATCCCGATCAGTATATTCAAGTTCGTTTTTTTTAATTTAAATTTTATAAAATAATATTAGTTGATAAAAAATGCTCTGGGTAACAACGAACAAACTGGTTGCCGATATACCTTAAGTTCCATAAAGGCCCATGGCGATTTTGGGCTAAGGATGTCCAGGTACCCATTTAAGTCGTGGCGATTTTAGGCGACAATTTTAAGGGGAAGCAATCTTGGTGGCGATTTCGGGCAACCCCGATCGCATTACTTTCCGAAATGTTCTAATCTACGGTCACCGTGAGACACCCTATACAGGGTGTTTCATTAAAATCAAAATCAAAATATACGGTAAGCCTATAGTTTTCATTAGGTAAGAAGTAATTCAAAAAGAATCAAAAAGAAACTTTTGTCAACACCTATCAAGATTAAATCTGATTTATTTTTTAAGACATTATATTATGCCTAAATTAGAAGTTTTCCATGATTATGTCGTTAATTCTAATGTAGTTTTTGAGCCATTGGAATAATGAGTAACAAACCTATACATTACAATATCATAAAGTTTAAAAAAAATTGTTTGTCGTGGCCACGAAGCTATAAAAACAATAATTTCTTCAATAAAAGTGTTAAAAATTATTTTTTTGGCAATAACTCTGAAACCAACAAAGATATCGAACTGCAGTCTTCACATTTTTTCTTGTAAATTTAATCTACTTTCCGATTATGATGTCATAGTTATACCTTATCATTTGAATTTTCGGAATAAAATCGAAAAAACTGTTATTATTACAAATAGCGCCCTCTAGCGATTTTATTAGAAACTTTCGTATATCGTTGGATACGGCAATTAAAAGTACTTGCCTTTCTCTTTTAAACAAGCTTAAATTTAATAAAATTGGATAAGTCATTTAGAAGTTATAGCGATTTTAATGACTACACTTTCAATAGCTTCCCTCACTCTTATCACGGTCGGTACGCCAATGAGCCTGAAACCAAAATGATGCAGAATTATCTATTCTTTCTAATGATGTAACCAGAGGTATACCATAATATAGGAATTTTCGGAGAAATTTAGAATTTCAAAAATTAATTTTCAATTGTGCCCCCTTTTGGCGAAATGCGGAACTTAAAAATAGTTTCCAGAATTTTCTCATGACTACTTTAATCATAAAATTTTTTTCCTTAAGTTCAATGCTTAGTAGTTTCCGGCCAGTGTCCACCCTTAATGAAACACCCTGTATTAACAACGACCGTGGAATTTATTTACTCAATCAAGTATTTTTTAGTCAACATTAAATTATATAGATAATGAAAAACATTTCACACCAAGGAAAGCACCTAAAAACTACTAAAAAATTTCTACATGTATCAGATTTATGCCTATTATGCAGCTTTTATAAATATATTCAAAATCGGGCTATATTATAATTATTTAATTTATAAAATTATTTAACCTTTAATAAAAGTTATTGGAAATGAAGAAAGGAACACAAAAAAAATATATTGCTCCATTTGAAATAAACGAGTTTGCGACAACTTTCGGTATAACAGGAAGTCTCATAATATAGTCGCTGTAATTTCACTTAAAGAGAGCGTCTCCGAAAACCCCTTTATCTAATTTTGTAAGTTAAATATCTGAAAAACCAAAATCTGGAAATTACTGGTAAACAAAAGCTTTCCGTCGTTTCAATGGGGAAATTATTTTTAGAGTAGGTACTATAAATAAATATCATAGATTACCATAAAAGTTTCAATGTGAAGGCGGTGATGTTTATTTTTATGTCTATTGTCCCCAAATAAATGTGTTGATGTAATTTCCCTAGTCTGCATGTTAGAGGGTTATTTTCACAACTGACAATATTAACTATTTTCCAATAAATTATTTACAAAAATGTTCATTTAGTTACCATAATCCTTAAATTATTTAATAATCTTTAGCAAGAGCAAACAGTATTGCCATTTATTATTAGGTTCTTATGTAAATATAAAAAACATGATATTTAGTTGTTACTCTAATCCCTCTTGGAATTTATTAACACCAAAAATCTCGAAATCCTATACACTGATGCTTCAAAAGACGACCAGGGAGTAAGCTGCGCAACAACCATTGCAAAATACCTACTGCCCAGTCTATGCAGTATACATAATGGGGAATAATATGAAATATTGATAGTCCTTAAAACTATTACAGGTCAGAATAAGTCGGTCACGATATGTACAGACTTACTCGCGTCGATCCACTCCATTGACAATATGTATACCCAACATCCACTGGCACAGAATATACAGTGTCCGCAAGAAAGTCCGCATCAAATGGGATTTTTTTTTATTATTAGGTATAGGTAAAAATTGAAAAAGCAGTTAGTTTTTGCTTACCTAAAAACCAAAAATGACGTATACTGAAGCAACTGCACGACTTGCGTTACCTGTCAAATTTGACATTTTTAATAAAATAGGTTCAAAAATGCATTTATTTATCAAAATATCGAAAAACTTTATTCGAGAAAGTTGTTTATTTAGGCATTTTTAGCCTCTGTACGAAATTTTGACAGTTTAATAGAATTTTTATTTTTTGCCAGGTTCTTGAAAATTGTGATCAACCCTCGTAGATTAACTTTTATACATCGATGTAAAACCATTTGCCTTTACTTCATTTGTAATCTTAATGCAATTTTGTGTAAAATTTTTGTCTCCAATTATTTATTTTGCTTCACAAACTGAAATTGTTATTGATCAGTATGTAATGTTTGATGCAAAGTTTATCTATATAATTACATCAGTTTTGCCAAAACCGACGTTTCTCATTTTTTCAGTTAGTAAACAGATGTACAAAAAGAAAATATTAGGAAGCTTTCGTTGATCGTTCAAAACATTTTATTCAACAAAAATATAGTTTACAAGTAGGCGTATATAAAATAAAATATTTCAACGAAAGGTTCCTAATATTTTCTTTTTGTACATCTGTTTACTAACTTAAGAAAAATGAGAAACGTCGGTTTTGGCAAAACTGATGTAATTAGATAAACTTTGCATCAAACATTACATACTGATCAATAACAATTTCAGTTTTCGAAGCAAAATAAATAATTGGAGACGAAAATTTTACACAAAATTGCATTAAGATTACAAATGAAGTAAAGGCAAATGGTTTTACATCGATGTATAAAAGTTAATCTACGAGGGTTGATCACAATTTTCAAGAACCTGGCAAAAAATAAAAATTGTATTAGACTGTCAAAATTTCGTACAGAGGCTAAAAATACCTAAATAAACAACTTTCTCGAATAAAGTTTTTCGATATTTTGATAAATAAATGCATTTTTGAACCTATTTTATTAAAAATGTCAAATTTGACAGGTATCGCAAGTCATGCAGCTGCTTTAGTATACGTCATTTTTGGTTTTTAGGTAAGCAAAAACTAACTGCTTTTTCAATTTTTACCTATACCTAATAATAAAAAAAAATCCCATTTGATGCGGACTTTCTTGCGGACACTGTATACCATATCTGCCAACAACTTACTGAGCAAGATATCCAGATGCCAATCGTATGGACACCATCTCACGTCGGCCTCGGTATCAGCGGTAACAAAAAAGCAGATCAAGCTGCCAAAGAAGCTCTGAGTTCGAACCTGCCCATTCAACACATTCAGCTTCCAAAGAATCTGAAGAATCACGTTAAACAAAACATCATAAACAAATGGGAAAACTACTGGAACCACTCAAATACGAAGTTATCGCAAATACATACTAATATTGCATATTATAGTAACGTGCTCCCAATGAGCAGGAGAGATGCAACCATAATCCATAGATTAAGAATTTGACACACCCGCGCCTGTCACCGATACTTAATGAAATCGGGAGATTCACCCTTATGTGACAACTGCAACACAATTTTTACAGTACAGCATATTCTCACAATGTGCCCCAACAAATATGCTAGAAACAGGCAAACCAACTACATACAAGCAAATCTCCAGGAACCCTAGGTTCACCCAGTCAACACGAAAATGTGACAAGATTTTAAATATATCGGATTTAGTAAACACACATGTAAATGGTTTGCAAATTATTTATCGAATAGATCTTAAATTACAAGAATTTTAAACTAATTTCTTTATGATGTTTCAAATACATCGAAGGTATTAAAAAGAGTTCATCAAGGATTTGTACAGGGTCCTTTGTTATTTATAATTTATACATATGATTTTTATTTATCCATGAAATATGGTAATCTATTAGCTTTTGCTGATGATAAACAAATATATCACAAAATAAAAAATGATAATCTTCTGCAGTGGATTTAATTGATAAATGAGGATATTTCTAATGTTTCCAAAGTAATAAAGGATCATGGCTTAAAACTTAATGAAAACAAAACAAGTTTGCTTTTAATCGGTCCAAAATCTATTCATTCAAAAATAATAATTAACACTGAGTTCAAAATTATTATTAATAATTATGCAATTCCGTTGGTAATATCCGCTAGAAATTTTGGTATAATTTTTTATCAATATTCGATCTTTGAAGCTGATATAAAAAACATATAGAAAAATGCTTCCTATAAACTTAAAATTTTAAATTGTACTTAAACACTGCTACAAAATTAAGGATTATAAATTATATTATTTTAGTGGCTTAGATTATGGTGTTGTTATATACCATAAAAATATAAACTATAGAAACAAACGAAAGTTTCAAATATTACAAAATAATTGTATACGATTTTCGACTAGCCTTCAAAAATACGACCATAATACTCCAACCTATCAAACGTGAAATTCATTTAAATTGTTTTATTCGTAAAATAATTTCTACTAAAAAAACAGATTAGGTATTTATATGAAAAAACTTAATTTAGATTTACGCACAACATGAGCACTAGCAATAATTTGGAAATACCAATACATCATAACGAAAAATATAAAACTTTGGAAAATCTACAAAAAAGCTTCAAACTGTTTTACACAAATATGGATATCACCCATACAAAATGTTGCCGGTATAAAAATTGACAGATTATCATAAAATTAGAAGACTAGCATATTGTAATGATATGTTAGTTAGGAAAACTCAAGCCCATGATTTTTATAATAGGATTTTGTGGAGCGATGAAGCTACGTTTAGTACAGCAGGAGTATATAACCGATGAAACATACACATGTGGGCATCAGAGAACCATTATATTGAAATTAAAATTCAGGGTCGTATGTCCTTGAATTTTTGGTGTGGTATTCTAAGGAACCGAATAGTTGGCCCGGTTATATTTGCTGGATCGTTAACAGGAGATAGATACATCCAGTTTATAAATAATGAAGTTGAAGGTTTGGTAGAAGAACTTCCTATCAGGGAATATAATAACATAATATGGTACCAGGACGGTGCGCCACCCCATAACACAATGCTTGTGAGAAACTTTTTAAATAACCAGTTTACGGAGTGGATTGGAACTCATGGGACCATTAACTGGCCACCTAATAGTCCCGACCTGACCCCTTTAGACAATTTTTTATGGGGCTATCTAAAAGATGAAGTATACAAAGAAAGAAGTCAAAGTTTGGAGGACTTAATGCAAAGAATTCAAAGAAGTATACATTCATTGAATGAAGAACATCCGGAGTATATTGGCAATGCTTTATCTAAATTAGAGGAAGATTCCAGAAAATGTATCGAAAATAACGGTGGTCACATTCAACACTTGTAAATTTTCATAAATTATTTTATTAAAAAATATTTTTAGGTATTTCTAACGATCCACTCCATTGACAATATGTATGCCCAACATCCACTGGCACAGAATATATACCATATCTGCCAACAACTTACTGAGCAAGATATCCAGATGCCAATCGTATGGACACCATCTCACGTCGGCCTTGGTATCAGCGGTAACAAAAAAGCAGATCAAGCTGCCAAAGAAGCTCTGAGTTCGAACCTGCCCATTCAACACATTCAGCTTCCAAAGAATCTGAAGAATCACGTTAAACAAAACATCACAAACAAATATGAAAACTACTGGAACCACTCAAATACGAAGTTATCGCAAATACATACTAATATTGCATATTATAGTAACGTGCTCCCAATGAGCAGGAGAGATGCAACCATAATCCATAGATTAAGAATTTGACACACCCGCGCCTGTCACCGATACTTAATGAAATCGGGAGATTCACCCTTATGTGACAACTGCAACACAATTTTTACAGTACAGCATATTCTCACAATGTGCCCCAACAAATATGCTAGAAACAGGCAAACCAACTACATACAAGCAGATCTCCAGGAACCCTAGGTTCACCCAGTCAACACGAAAATGTGACAAGTTTTTAAATATATCGGATTTAGTAAACACACATGTAAATGGTTTGCAAATTATTTATCGAATAGATCTCAAATTACAAGAATTTTAAACTAATTTCTTTATGATGTTTCAAATACATCGAAGGTATTAAAAAGAGTTCATCAAGGATCTGTACAGGGTCCTTTGTTATTTATAATTTATACATATGATTTTTATTTATCCATGAAATATGGTAATCTACCTATTAGCTTTTGCTGATTATAAACAAATATATCACAAAATAAAAAATGATAATCTTCTGCAGTGGATTTAATTGATAAATGAGGATATTTCTAATGTTTCCAAAGTAATAAAGGATCATGGCTTAAAACTTAATGAAAACAAAACAAGTTTGCTTTTAATCGGTCCAAAATCTATTCATTCAAAAATAATAATTAACACTGAGTTCAAAATTATTATTAATAATTAGGCAATTCCGTTGGTAATATCCGCTAGAAATTTTGGTATACTTTTTTATCAATATTTGATCTTTGAAGCTGAAATAAAAAACATATAGAAAAATGCTTCCTATAAACTTAAAATTTTAAATTGTACTTAAACACTGCTACAAAATTAAGGATTATAAATTATATTATTTTAGTGGTTTAGATTATGGTGTTGTTATATACCATAAAAATATAAACTATAAAAACAAACAAAAGTTTCAAATATTACAAAATAATTGTATACGATTTTCGACTAGCCTTCAAAAATACGACCATAATACTCCAATCTATTAAACGTGAAATTCATTTAAATTGTTTTATTCGTAAAATAATTTCTACTAAAAAACCAGATTAGGTATTTATATGAAAAAACTTAATTTAAAATTACGCACAACATGAGCACTAGCAATAATTTGGAAATACCAATACATCATAACGAAAAATATAAAACTTCTTTTAAATATAATAGTTCAATAATATATAACAATATAGAATCTGATATAAAAAAACTAAACTATTCGGCTTTTAAAAGTCATTTTAAAAAACATTATCTCAGGGTCGGATTGGAACACTGATTAATTGTTAATCAAAACCTAACCTTTTTGTGCCAACCAGTACGTTACTGTCGCCGCACTACTTTTTTTTGAAACGTTTTTAAATGGTAATAGATTGGATTTATAGAGTTAGAGTTGTAACTAATTAACTTTTTATCCCATAGAACTATTTGAGATAAAAGTTTGATACTATCAGGAAACGGCAATGTTGTTGGGAGGAATCGAATTCAATAAAAAAAGAGTAGTGTTACATTTGAAAAAAAAACATTTCTTGAGTTACAGAAAAAACTAAAAATCTGGCAACGTCGCAATTGTCAATTTTCAATTCAATTTTTTAAGTTATCCACCTGTACCAAAATTCATTGATTTAGCCTTGGTAGTTTTGAAGAAAATTAGCCGTTCCAGTTATTTTAACTAACCCTGTATAATAAATAATTGATGATTGCCTTTTGCATGTATTAAATAAAATTGTATTCGAATAAAATCTAGTATGATCGTTCTCGTTGGAATAAAATAACGCCCCATCCAAGGGCCAGGCTACCGAAAAATCCTACCATGATAAACACTCACTAATTTAAAATTCTAATACAAAGACCCTTCGGTCCATTCGCCTGAAAGTGTAATTAAATAACAGTGAGGACTTTAATCAAGAAATTGAGTCACGCGGATGAGTCACTACTTTCCCCCTTATTGTACTATTACTCTTAAGGTGGGAGTATCAACATGCTTGCCAACCTATAACCTATTTCGCGTAGATTTATTTATGTTTTCTAGCTTCTATACAAAATTTAAAGAAAATCAGTATCGACTTGATATTCTATAGGTAATAAATGACATATTTAATAAATATCAAGGAATTTCATAACTTATTTTAGTAGAATTATTGTATACCTAGCGAAAAATATCGGGTAAGATTTTTTTTTATATTATTATGTCATTGTCACTCATTGTTCTTTCACTATACAATTCTCCCAAAATTAACAATGAAATAAATTTATATTTTTGTAATGTATCAGATACTACCTAAATAATGTACCGACGATATTGATTTTCTTTAAATGTTAGTTATTAAAATAATAAACTCAAAAAATCAACGCGAAATAGGTTATAGGTTGGCAATAGATTGAATGACGTTGAGAATTCAACCTTAAGAGCAAGAGCACATTTTAAGTTGTGGTCTTTTTTATACAAAAAATGTTGATACAGTGTGTCTCAAATTGACCATAAATAGATTTAGCAAAAGCCTTTGATACAGTTAGCCATAATTTACTGTTAAAAAAGTTTGAAAATACTGGATTCAGAGGAAAGCAATTAGAATTAATTAAAAATTATCTAAAAAATAGACCAACTTATGTTCAAATAGATAAAGAAAACAGCTATTCAAAAGTATTTGGGTATGAAACAATTAATAAGGAACAATTTTAGGACCATTGTTTTTTATATTTATATTAACGATTTATTTAGTATAAATTGCGATGGACAAATTCATAGTTTTGCGGATGATACTACAATTTTTTATACCGATACAAATTGGGAAAACTTAAACAATAAAATTTAAAAAAAAATTGGTTTGATAACAGTTTCTTAACAATTAATTTTAATAAAACAAATTATATTCCTTTTACTTTAAACCTAAATAACCAACCACGAAATATAAATAGTATTCAAATAAATAAAGACATTCAAATTTTTAAAGGTAATAAAATAAAATATTTTGCAATTATGTTCGACATAATTTTCACTTAGAATACTTCATTAAAAAATTAAAAAGTTTACTACCGATTTTTAAAAATATTAAAAAAATTTTTAAATGTAAGACATGGAAATATTATATTACGCGTTAGTTAAAACTCATTTAAATTACGGAATTTTAGGTTGGGAAGGAATAAATGGAACCTTAGTTAAAAAATTAGAAATATTACAAAAAAGGTTTCTAAAAATTATATTCAATAAAGATTACCTTTATCCTTCAAAAGAATTATATTTAGAAGTTGAACATAAGACAACTTTACATTTATAACATCTTAATATAGAATTATATTTAAAAACCATAAACATAAAAGTGAAATAACCATAAAACCTAAAATAAATAAGTCCATAGAACAAAAATTTTTTAAATATTTATGTTTTTATTTAAACGATTATTTACCAACAAAAATTAAAAAATTGATTTCATTAAAAAAATTTTAAGTCGAAATAAAAACATGGATATTAAAAACGGACAATTTAAAAATATTTTTAGAAATGCTTTAATTAATTAATATTTTTCTGAATAATTTATATAAGTAATATTTTTTTCTTAAAAACTATAAACTAATAAATTCTATTTATTATAGGTAATATATTTCTTCAAAAAAAACTGCGTTTATACTATAAATTAACATTTTTACTTTAAAACTTGATTTTTAATGCATATTTATGATTTATGATTTTACATACTAAAACAAAAAATAAGATTTGCCTAACGAGCTCAGCTTCAGGGGATTGAAGAATAAGTTTATAGAAGACAACATAAACGTATTTATTATATTATTAAATTTTAAATAAACTTATTATTGTTATTATTATTATTTATGCATGCATGTAATAATTATTTTAAATTATTTGTTTTTATTGGCCTACTGCTGTGATGCACCCCTACTTTTTAAATCTATTAAAGATATTTTTGGGACTTGGGACAGGTTGGCCGGGATAAAATAATGCAAAACGCCTATTTCCTCTGCCCTTTCAGCTCTCCGCATACCATAAAATAATTTTTGGTTTTTGCGAATAAACCATTTCAAAACACTAGCAGATATTTCACCGTACGCTTACCTGAACATTTCAGTCCGAACGTTTGTGCTGCTATGACTGAATAATGCAGCAAGGGTGCTCGAACAAAAGTTGGCATATTCTGGTAACGTTGACGCTCGTGGCGCGTCGATGCTGGAGAAAACCAGCTAGTAGGTTGTAAATGCAAAATATTTACGTTATCCGCTGAATTTTAAAAACTAATTTTTAGAAAATTCCATATTTTCTAAATTTCAATGTCATTTGCCATTATGTTCTCCGAACAATCTGCAGCGATATTATGTAACTCTTTAGAATTTTTTGTCTGTAAACATGTAAAAATATATTTTTAATAATTTTATTTAAAAATTCACATTATCCACTCTGACATCACAAGCTACCTCCATAACAAACCCTTATAACTTCGAAACCCTGCAGCCGATTGTATTTTTTTCTTATTTATGCTGAAAGGAAAAATTACGTGATCATGGATATTTTTATTTTTAGGGTATAAAAGCCCTGGGGTATTCGAGCGGCATAGACTCCCACACACTATTTACAATTTCCATAATTTCTAGGAAAAGCATTTCAATTCTCCATATTTTCCGCTTCATTGGAAAATCGATATCTAGAATTTTCCGTGTCAAGGGGAGATTGGCTTCGTTAGCAAGATAAGAGGAAAAGTTTATTAAAACAAGGAAAATCATTTAATTGCTTCTTTCCAGATATTAAAGGAAACTTTTTAAGTACGCTTTCTTGTCAAGTGTCTTTATTTTTGTAGCTCTATAAGTGGTAAAACTATTTTTTGTGATTCTTTAGCAAAAATATTATTTTCATATATAATATCACAAGAGATAAAATTTTGTCGGCAAAATTTTCGAAAGGTATGAAAGTTTGTTGCTTGGCAATTTCGCGAATGACATTTTTGACAAAATCACAAGCCGTCAGGCCTGCCAAAATCACGAGCCGTCAAACCTGCCCTATTTTTTCCTTATATGTAAACCCCTTTTTTTTAGTGGTCTTCATTCCCTGTGTGTTTTTAAATAAAGTCGCCCTGACAGACCCCAGTGGCGTGAAGCGTGTGTCCCTGTTTGTATGTTTCGTATAATAATGTTCTTCTTTTTTACTTTGCGACTGGCTGCATGGCTAATTAGCCAAATGCCAATTAAAAAAAAAAAAAAAAAAAAAAAAAAAAAAAATCACCGAAGAAGTAAATTAGAACGGTATTGCAGAAGAGCCCTTTCATTTCTTATTCTTATTTTCTTTTTTTTTTCTAGGTACAAAAAAGCACAGGAGATCGCCATCGCACTACAACCTAAAATATGGGAGAGAGAATTCTCCTCCTGACTCACCAGTTAAGGAATCAACCAGTCTCTCTATTTCCAGTGGTGAAACTGACACCAAAGAAGGATTTGAGGTAAAAATTATAAACGTTTCTTATTGGCCCAAGACTTCTTAATTAATGATATTGGAGTACCTATACACGCGTATCCGCCTAGTTAACAACGGCACATCTAGGAGGACGAAACCGTTTCCATAATTGTATCGGGTGGCCAAATAAGAATATCATCATCATCATGCGCACGCCCCTGGTTAAAGTTAACATTGTCCAATAGGCTCAAAAAGATGAACAGTAATTTATGTTCCAAAATGGATTGCAGTAGCTGAAGTAGTTCAGGAGCTACAAAACAAAAACTAGTTTATGAAGGCTATCTTTAAAGGGCTCTAGCTCCCTGAGGAAGCGTTTCCGGACCCATGTTCATATGAACTTTTTTTTTTCATGTGTTCTATCTACCCTAGAAGTTTGTAACATGATGACATTAACACTCTGTATTTATACGGTATGTTCACGGATAGAGTTTGGAAAAGGAAATTTTTTTTTATTAGTATAGAAGAAAAAGTCATTTTTTATAAAAACGTCTGCTTGTGCTGAAACTACAAATAAAAAAAAAATTTCAGATTTGCGATTACTATACAGGGTTCGTCAAAAACAACATTTTTACTTTTTAGGATTTTTCTTTCTATTATAATTTTCAATTCCTTGATTTATTAAATGAATTTTGCATGTGCTAAAACTACAATTTCAAATATCATAACTGCGATTACTATACAGGGTTCGTCAGAAACAACATTTTTAGTTTTTTGGATTTCCTTTAATATAAATTTACGTAAAAACAAACAACTATCGTTGCTTTCTTACTTCGAATATGATTTTATATCTGGCCGAGTAACGATTTTATCGTAAGAAAACCATTTTTTATTTGCCTACATTTAAAGTATTTTTATTATTACCTAGGGGAGAGTCGTCGAATATCGACCACAGTCGAATATCGACCAAGCACTTTTGGAGAACCCTGTATGAATTGTGCAATCGTAAGAGGGAGCCACGGTACGTGTGTCATAAGCGAACTTCATTGAAAACAACAGATTGCTGTTTATTATTGTTTTTGGTATGATACAGATAGTTTGTTTAATTTTGTGCCTTACCTTATAAATTACATAGTGTTTAACTTAAGGTAATTGACAGTTTTTATGACAATTATATTTATTATTTTTATCACAAAACATAAATGACCCGTCTGTAAATTAATTTATGATAAAATTATTGTTGAATTTTAGCCTAGTTTTTTTTACTGCATGCGAGTTTCTTCTTTGTTACTGTCGGCTAATATCGACCACTATGATCGATATTACCCTACGGTGGTCGATATTGTACTACTGTGAGTGTTACTTCTTTTAGATGCCTCGTGAAAGATATAAGAGGAAAAGTAAGCGTTCTTCATGGTCTGAAGAAAACATGCAGCGTGCACTTCAACGTGGCCTAAAAACTCCATCACCCGTAGCTGGGCCATCCACGTCAATCGTCACCTAAAATTGCCCGAAATAAACGTAAACGTCAAACCTCATCATCTTCAGATAATTCTGATTTTATTTTAGAGGACGTTATAGAGGATGAGTCGAGTGATGAAACTCACAAGACCCCTAAACCAAAGCAGAGTAACAAAAGTTTTGCTGATCTTCTGCCCCTACCGAAATTAAGATCCAGAAATAGTATATCAAAAAGAACTCAACACTCCAAAATTATGACTGCAACTCCTAATAAAGACAAGCTGAAAAAAAAGAAGAAAGAAAAAAAGACAAAGCTGAAAGATGTTGAAAAAGTCAAGAAAAACATAGGGTCTGACAAAAAGAAAAATACAGAAAATGAAGATAAATGAAGTGTTTGTCATGGTTTTGGTGGAAAAAAGATCTGTGGTGGAGGTGTCGTTTGTGTGGTTCTTGGGCTCACGCTGATTGTACTGATGTTGAAGAGGCAAAAAGTTATGTGTGTGAAAACTGCTATGATTTATAATTATCTTGTTTGCGTTTTTCTTTTAAGTTAACTGCCTAATTTTCAATAAAGTTTTTGGTCGATATTTGCCCATTGCTTGATCGATTTTACCCGACTGATCGATATTACCCGCTAAATCCATCACATTTTTGATTTTGATGTTTCACAAAAATTTATAATTATTGAGTATAACTGTAGAAAGTGTTGCCTAAATAAATATTTTTAAAATAATTTACCATAAAATCCAGATATCTGATTACATTAGCGAGATATCAGCCTTTTTCCTTAAGCGGTCGATATTCGACTACTTTCCCCTACATGTTATATTTCTTTAATTCATTTAATCATAAATTATAAAACTTTTATTCAAACGTGGTACCACCGAGTTTGCGCATAGTTCAACTCGACACCTGAATTCCTGATAACAGTTCCTAACTTGCTGTATTGGGGTATTTGCAATAACTACTCTTATTTTTTCTTTCAAGGGATCTAAGCTATTATTGAAATTGGTTTTATACACATGTACGTGGCTTCAGATATCCCCATAAACGAAAGTCGATAATTGTGAGATCGGGACTGCTACATATCAACTGATTTGGACCATAGGTACCTTCCAATCCATTTATTCCCAAAGTGATTATTTAACCAATCATCAAAAGGAATTCAATCATCAAAAGGAATTAAAAATTAGAATTGAAAAAAAAATCAAAAACAAAAACTATTGTTGACGAACCCTGTATAGTAATCGTAAATCTAATAGTTGAAATTGTAGTTTTAATACTAGCAAAATTTATAAAAATTACAAATTTAATAAATCAAGGAATTGAAAAAAAAAGGTCCAAAAAACTAAAACTGTTATTTGTGACGAACCCTGTATAGTAATCGCAAATCTGTTATTCGAAATTGTAGTTTCAGCACAAGCAGACGTTTTTATAAAAAATGACTTTTTCTTCTATAGCTACTAATAAAAAAGTTTTTTCTTTTCCAAACTCTATCCGTGGACACAGTGTATACAGGGTGTCCCGAAATTAGCTGACAATATTTTAAGGGGATAAAGTACATTCAAAAATAAGACTAAAATCCTATATTAATATACCTTCAAAAACGCTTCGCTATGGTGCTAGAGCCCACCGAATTGGAGCTATGACAAGCAGTTTTTTTACAATATCTCAGAAACCGATTAGGGTATTAAAACAAAATTTGATACATGTTTTACCCATAGCTAGACGCAATAAATGGTTTAATTAGCTTAACTGTATTTCTTCCAGTGGCCTCCCACTGGGTAGGTAGTTGGGAGAATATTGCCCTAAGTTTTTTTTTTGTCGGATTTTTTAACTTTAATTGAAATTTTTAGAAACCTTGAAGTCTTTTGTTGAAAAAAGGTACTCTTGTTTCATTGCGGTAGGTTGCACCATTTTCCAGTAAAATCGATTTTAAAATTTTCGATTTTTTGAAATCCGGTGAAAAGGCTGTTTTTTTTTTGCATTTCTCAGCAAACACTTAATATTAAAACATGAAATTTATTAGAAGTTCTACTGGCGACAAATAATAATAATACATAATCAACTTGGGGATTTATTAGATAATGTGCCACTGAATTTACGTTTAGGGCCCTTCTTTCAACATGATGGGGCACCAGCTATACGGACGTCAAGTGAGGAATTGGCTTGAAGAAAATTACCAGATGGATTGGTAGCTATAGCCTGGTCACCAAGATCACCTGATTTAAATCCCCTTGATTATTATTTTTGGGAACACATGACTGGTACTTGCTTAAGAATTAGTTTCCCGTGTGGTTCACAATCAAATTTGATTTGCAATTTGCTATTCTTTTTTGTTTTATTTTAAAACTCTCTTAAAATCTCCATAAAAATAAATATTTAAAAAACAAAGGAATCTAAAAATATGTTTAATTTAAAAACGTTACATTCTGTCAAATTACAATAATAGAAGGTTTTATTAACAAAAAATTTAAAATTAAAAAAAAATTACATTAAAACTATGAAATTAAAAAAAAAATAATAGTAATATTTACTTACGGCTCCACCCCGTGCGACGTCACTGGAAAAATATTTTAAAGTAACATCCTTTAATACATATGCATTGTCGCTAGTAGAACTTCTAATAATTTTATGTTTTAATATTAAGTGTTTGCTGAGATATGCAAAAAAAACCTTAGCCTTTTCACCGGATTTCAAAAAACCGAAAATTTTAAAATCGATTTTACTGGAAAATGGTAAATCGTACCTCAATGAAATAAGAGTACCTTTTTTCAACAAAAGACTTCAAGGCTTCTAAAAATTGCACCTGAAGTTAAAAAATCCTAAAAATAAAAAACTTAGGGCAATATTCTCCCAACTACCTACCCAGTGGGACGCCACTGGAAGAAATAAAGTTAAGCTAATTAAATCGTTTATTGCGTCTTGTCATGGGTAAAACATGTATCAAATTTTGTTTCCATACCCTAATCGGTTTTTGAGATATTGTGAAAAACTGCTTTTTATAGCTCCAATTCGGGGGGCTCTAGCCCCATAACGAAGCGTTTTTAAAGGTATATTAATAGAGGGTATTAGTCTTATTTTTAGATGAACTTTATCTCCTTAAAATATTGTCAGCTAATTTCGGGACACCCTGTATACAGTGAGGACCTAAAGTCCGTCCCCCCCCTCTAACTTCTAAACCGTTCGGTATATTTTAATGAAATTATGAACGATAATATTTGAGCAAGTCTTGCACTTTTTGATATACCAATGACAGCTTTAAATGTCAAGATGACAGCTGGGTCCGCTTTTTGAATATTTTTTTCAATGGAACACCCTGTATATTTTTACATTTTTAAATTCCACATAAAATTATAATTATTTTTTATTAAATGCATTCTTAGTCTATACTTCATAGTTTCCGAGATATTAACTCTCGAAAAGTGACATTTTTGAAATTTGACAGCTTATAACCTTCTAACAGTACGTCTTAGAGCAAAATGGCTTACATGTCCCTATCTTCAATTTTTATTATCTTCCCAAAAAAATCAACTTCCAGTTAAACCGGAACAACTATATTTCCTGCTTTCGAGTTACATCCGGTTTAACCGGAAGTTGATTTTTTTGGCAAGATAATAAAAATTGAAGATACGGACATGTAAGCCGTTTTGCTCTAAGACGTACTGTTAGAAGGTTATAAGCTGTCAAAGTTCAAAAATGTCACTTTTCCAGAGTCAATATCTCGGAAACTATGAAGTATAGACTAATAATGCATTTAATAAAAAATAATTATATTTTTATGTGGAATTTAAAAATGTAAAAATATACAGGGTGTTCCATTTAAAAAAATATTCCAAAAGCGGACCCAGCTGTCATCTTGACATTTAAAGCTGTCATTGGTATGTAAAAAAGTGCAAGACTTGCTCAAATATTATCGTTCAAAATTTCATTAAAATATACCGAACGGTTTAGAAGTTAGAGGGGGGGGGGACGGACTTTAGGTCCTCACTGTATAGTTTAAAAGTCCTTTAAAATTATATTTGCTATTTCTAGGTTGACCCGATCTTCCACAAAGAGTTCTTGACGTGGCGACAAAATCCAGTCCTTGATAAGTCTGATCCCTTCCTATCCAGGACATACCAAGAAGATATTGATATGTGCTTGACATTTAACAATAAAGAACTGTCGGGAAAAGTGACTAGTGCTGTCGAAAACGGTACCGTTCTTGTCGAAGCTGTTGGTGATAAAGCGAAAGCAATGTTTCCAAAGTGAGTATAAGTAGTAAAATACGTTTTTTTCAAGGGTATGTCATTTAAAGAAGCCAATCTTTGTATCCTCTCTCCCTCTCGTTGATGGAAATAGGATTTTTATTTTTATTGTAACGGGTTTGTAGTTAATAAGTTTTCGACAGGATACAATTTTTGAGTTTCGAAAGGCGGTTTCTTGTGAATACTAGGATATTAGAAACAAGCTCTTTAAAAATTCGCAAAAATAAAATTTAAACTAAATAGATATCCTAGTTTAAAAAAACTAAAAAACACGCTTTGAAAATTCATCAAACTAAAAAGCGCAAAATAAATATAGTTTAAAATAATTCTTGAAATTCTTAATATACGCAGAAAATAATAACGAACGATAAACATTAGTATTATTGTGAAAAAAGCGTGGGGTGCTCAATATACGAAAAATATAGCACAAAGCGACCCACGCTTTTTTTCACTATAATACTAATGTTTATCGTTCATTATTATTTTCTGCCTATATACTAAGAATTTTAAGAATTATTTTAAACTATATTTATTTTCCGCTTTTTAGTTTGATTAAATATATTATCAAAGCGTGTTTTTTTAGTTTTTTTAAACTATATTTATTTTTCATTTTTTAGTTTTCGTTATTGTTAAGAAAAAATTTTTTTTTTGAGTAGATTGAGCTAGATTAGTAGATTATTGTATTGTCAGCGGTTCTTGATAAGTCTACAAAATTTAAATTAAATCTGACCGTTTAAAGTGGGTCAAATTCGGGTTCAAAGAAGTCGATTACAAACAAACCAGGGTTCGAAAATATCATGATATTTTCGAAAGTATCATATCAAAGGATATATATCCGATATATATCGGATATATATATATATATATAGCGGATATATATCCGACATATTTTAAGATATTTTTTCTTAATGAAAGGACAACTATTTCAATCAAAAACATACTGCTATATCTTGAAAACTAAATATTTTTGTAGGATACTTATTAAAGTAAACTGACTTTAAAAAACATGACCTAAACTAATGAGTAATGACTAAACAGATAAATCACAAAGGTTAATAATTATAAGATATCCAATAAAAAAAAAAGGTGAACATATTTTCAAAACGGACCCACCCTTAATGTTAGTTAAAAACGTAAAAACTGATTTTTTGTTTGATTTCTCGATTTATATATTCTGAATAATCGAAATTTAAAAATATTTAATTATTGAATATATCGTGATATACAGGGTGTTAGTGAATAAGTGCCACAAATTTTAGGGGGTGATTCTACATAAAAAAATAATGATAGTTTGCTATATAACTTTTGTCCGCAAATGCTTTGATTTCCGAGATACAGGGTGTTAAAGTTTTTATTAAAACGTGACGATTTATTTATTGCTCTGAAACCCATCGAGATATGCAAATGAAATTTGGTAGGTTTTAAGAGGTAGTTATTGCGCATTTTCTGACATGCAATTAAGAATTTTATGTTTATCATTGGCGCGCATAAGGGTAATAATATCAATTTTTTTAAAGAAAATGTGTGATGGGGTACTCTACGTCCTGGATACAACTCAGCATACAATCGTCGAGTTTGCCGACCATTTCCATTACTTGGACCATAGACAAAATGCATGTCTGACAATTCCGCATTTGTATAATATAATATGCGTTAAGATGTTTTATTTTTTTTGCCTAAAAACGGCGCCCAATACGAAAAAAAGGCAAGAGAGATTTTTTGTCACAAATTGAATGAGAAATTCAAAAATTGTTTTTAGTTTGATATATCTCAGTGGCGTATCATTTTTTTCTTTAAAAAAATTGAGATTATTACCCTTATGCGCGCCAATGATAAACATAAAATTCTTAATTGCATGTCAGAAAATGCGCAATAACTACCTCTTAAAACCTACCAAATTTCATTTGCATATCTCGATGGGTTTCAGAGCAATAAATAAATCGTCACTTTTTAATAAAAACTCTAACACCCTGTATCTCGGAAATCAAAGCATTTGCGGACAAAAGTTATATAGCAAACTATCATTATTTTTTCATGTAGAATCACCCCGTGAAGTTTGTCGCACTTATTCACTAACACCCTGTATATCAAACTATAAATATCATGATATATATCACGATACATATTGCTTGATATATATCCTCCGAACCCTGAAACAAACATACATACAATCCCCAATCGACAAAAATTTTCAAAATTAAAAAAAAAATTGTTAAAATTTTATTTTGACAGGTAGAATTTTTTTTTTATTTTTTTCTATTCTTAGCGACAATATCTATACGACCCCACGTGTGTTTCATTACTATCGGTTATTGTAATAATTCTGACATATTGACAGGTGTCAAATTTTGACAAGAGAATTTTTTGCGTATTTTTTTCAACTTTCCACCGTCAATATACATACGACCTTATAGTCTTTTCATTAGGTAATATCATTTTTTTAAACGATTTGACATATTGACAGGTTTCAAATTTTGACAAGAGAATTTTTTGCGTATTTTTTTCAACTTTCCACCGTCAATATACATACGACCTTATAGTCTTTTCATTAATATAATTTTTTTTAAATGATTTGACATATTGAAAGCTGTCAAATTTTAACAGGAGAATTTTTTGCTTATTTTTCCCGAAGTCTCCGCATCGAATACTATACGACCCCCTAATTTGTTTCGTCAAAATCGCTTTTTCGTTTTATACCTGACAGCTGTCAAAATTTGACAGGAGAATTTTTTGCGTGTAGCGGTTCTTAATAAGTCTACAAAATTTAAATTAAATCTGACCGTTTAAAGTGGGTCAAAATCGGGTTCAAAGAAGTCGGTTACGGACCAACAAACAAACAAACAAACAAACAAACAAACAAATATACAGGTGAAGCTAATAAAAGCGTGTTAAAAAATACCAAAATGCATGCAAATTATTATTTTAAATTTTAAACGCGTCATTGGTAGTTGTTGTACCAACACAATTGCAATATAACCAAAAGGTCAAATATTTTCTAGTTTTATTATGAGAACTGAACTACGAGTTACTGTCATTTACTCCATCTCCGTTATACACTCAGAAAACTCTCTTCAGGCTCTTTCTGCCTGCAATATTGCATGCATTTTGCTGCCATTGGGCTATGGACAGTTTATAATCATTAAAAGCTGTTAGTCCTAATTTCATTATACGCTGACCCCAAAATACGAAACTTAATAATAATATATAAAGTTGGCCCAAAATCCTACTTAAATTTTAATAAAAAATATTTATGTGGAAAGTAGAAAGTGCCCGGTCCTCCTTCTATAACTTGACTGCTTTGGCTGTAAAATATTTTGGTACAAGCTTATTCAATTCCCTTGAGGAGTACATTTTCTATGTTGGAAGATGTCCTGATTTTATGAATATTTCCGAAATGTGACTGTCGAGCCATTATTTGAAACCAAATATATTGCATGCTTATGGAGATAAATCAAAAAATTTAATAAAAATTACGGAAAACAATAAACTTCTTTTTTAATATCTAGAAAAACTATGCAATGTGTTCAATTTTATATTAAATTACATTATTATAAATTTGATTTTATAGAAATGTTAGGTTAGGAATGTGTTTTGCAATGTTTTCCATAATAAACTTTTTCTAAAAATCCGGCCGTGTACTTTAATGTAAAATTGGGTAGGTACCTAATTAATTTTAAAAATTATTTATTTAGAAGATTTTCGGAAAGACTTTTTTCCTGAAAATTGAGACAAACCTCTCGGCATTTTCAGAAGTTTTCATAAGAGTTTTGTCATTCCCAACTGGTTATCAATAATCTTTTTTTAGGACATGTGCTCTCCTGCAAGTACCAAGGTTATGCTTCTATCGCATGAATATTGGCGAGACTGATTCCTGGTATAGCATATCTCAAATTTGTAGAAATAGGGTAAGTAGTTTTTCCTAATTTGATGGTATATTTTCTAATATCACCATTTTAAAAACGAAGCTTTATCTAACGCTAAAACGGAAATAGGCAACATAAATTCGTTTTTGATACCGTATCTACTTCCTTTTGTGTCATTTGTTAAGTTTACGTTAAAGTGACCGGACGTTAGGTAATTCGCCGAATACTCCAACTGACTAAATTCAGAGATTTGACATTCTAAAAGAACAAAACGATAAGGTTCCACATATTTTTTAACAAACCAAAAAAGTCAATAATGCTGTTGATTCTCACTTATAATCTCCCTAGCAGCAGAATTATCGGGAATTAATTCTGCTGCGTGGGAGATTCGGTAAGAAAATTTCAAAAATTAGAGTTTTTTCTTATTGTAATTTTTTTGCTAAAATGCTACAAAAACATATTTCCTGCGGCTTTAGTTAATTGTAAGTAATTAGAGTTTTAGAAATGAAGTTCATTTTAGCCGTTAGTAACTCATTTTTATTAATAAAATGTGAGAAACATTAAATAACAAATTTGTTATCTGAAATCCAATCGCGATTCCATCCTGTCATTTAAGTCTAAAGTTAAAATACTTTATATGTTGGCATTTTTAGCGAACTAGGTTTTTTATTTATTGTATTATTGGTTTAATTTATTTTATTAAAAGTTTATAAATAATATTTAATTTCCTTTCTTTTTTGTATTATGGTTTGTCAAATGTATTATCTGTTGGTAGGTTATAATATTAGGAAACAATTTAAGTCAGTTTTAGTTATAGAGGTAATTTATCAAATATAGGTCATTTATTTACTTAGGTTATATGCAAGAATAGCCCTATTGGCTAAATATCCCCTAATTGTATTCATTTAATTTTATGAATAAAAGTCGTTTATTATTATTATTATTATACATTTCTCCCAAAATTAGAAATGAAGTAAAATATTATTTTTGTAATATGTCAGATATTACCTCCCTAAATAATATGCCGAAGATATTGATTTGTTTAAATGTTAATTAATAAAATAATAAAACTAAAAAAAAACAATGCCCAATAGGTTACAGGTTGGCGACAGTGTGAAAGTGAACTGGTCACCACACAGTTAAAAAAGTATAAAATTATAACCTATACCGCTTATCAATCTGATTCTTTATTTTTATTCCTGATAATATTTTTTCTTTTTTAGATAATTTCTGTCTGTGATTTTTTAAACTACCTTAAATACATTCAACGTGGTTTGGTCAAAAGTTCTGGTAAGTATCTTCTTTTTGATGATAATATAGTAAAACACGTATATCAGATGGCGCACCGCCAGGCTGGTCATGGTCAAGCCCATGTAAATTTTCCTACCCTCAAATATTTGCTCCACTGTTAACTTTACATCAAAATTGTATTGGACTCTGTTTAAGATCATCGTATGATGGACGCGCATACCAAAATTTCTAATTTTCTTATAAGCTCATTCGTAAAATTCTTAAAAGTTAGATACGGCTGTTATACAGACTGTCCGCGGATAGGGTTTAGAATAGCACAAATGGATGAAAAATTTTATTTTTCGGGAAAAAGTAATTCTTGATAAAAAGTTTTGCTTGTAAAAAAATGCAATTCACGAAGAGAAAATTTTGATTTTTTATACAGGGTTCGCAAAAACTTCAAAAACATGATTTTTCTCCAGGAGTAAACTAGGTACCTTTATTTTTAATTTTTGACCAAAATGCCAATTAGAAAACTTATTTAGAATAACGTTCGTAATTTAAATCCGAGTTTTAAAATAAATCTTCGATTTTTTAGTTTTTTTAATTTTTAGAGTTAAAAGAACTTTTTTTTTTGGATTAGCGGTCGAAATACATACCTACATTATCAATGACAGAGGGATTTCAAAAACTGATTGTTGGTGTTACCAGAAATATGTATTTTTAATTTCACAAATGAAATATAACACAAAAAAATCTTAAAATAACAACAAATAATAATTTCATAATTTACTATTCAAACACTCCATATTCACAACATTTCAAGGTAACTCCTACGGTTACACATGTTTTCAAAAAAGTTTTGACCAATAATGCCATAATAAGAAATTGCACACCCGACATATTTACTTTTTTGTAATATTGTCTTCTTGCGGGAATGGGCCTTTTCACTATTCTTAAATTTAATACATTTGGCATTTGAATTGTTTAGTCGGTGCTATAATTAGTGTTTTTCATCAATAAAACTATTGCTAGGTCATAACATTAATTTATTTCAGCACAGTAATAACCGGGTAAAATTCAACCAATTTGAAAATCTCAAAACAGGCGCGACTCATGACGTAGATATGTTTAAAGCTTGCTAGAGCGCATGCGTTTAACCTCGCACACGCGTAAATGCTGATCTGTCGAACTGCCATCGGCAAATTAAGCCGCTGTTGCCATATGTAGAAAGTTTTATAATCTTAATAATATACTTTCTTCTTAGAACTTTATTTGGATACTTTAAATAAATATAAACATAATACTGGTAAAATAATTCATTCCGCAGCTATTGAATGGAAAACTGGTATATTATAATTACTAATAATTGCTAGTCAATTACCATTACACTGGTACTATAATAAATGATTTTTGAGAGTATCGGCAACACTGTCAAGCTGCTGATTTTGTGAATTCTTGATATTTTAAGCCAGCGACTCGGCTATTCCTATCATTCCTCTGTGCATCAATCTTCCGGCGCGATGACGTAGGTATGTTTAAGTCCGTGTTTTTATTCAACGAGTTTTTTTATTTATTTATTTTCTCAATTATGGCTTAAAAGTATAGAAAAGTAAAAACACAGAAAATTTTATTTTTTGTTCCTTTATACACTACTACCAAAATCAAAATTTAGTGAAAAGGCCCATTCTAAAACGGGGATTATTTTCGCTCCAGTATCTAATATGCGCAGAAAACACTTTCGCCCGTTTGTTGAAAATGTTGATTCATCGGAGAACATGATAAATTTATGAAAATTCCTGTTTTAACTTTACAATTTTGTTTCCGACCAAAAGACAAAAATCCAAACGTTTGGCTTCGTCTCCTTCTTCGAACGTTTGATTAAAAGTTGGCTTAAATGGGAATATTTTGTTTGCCTTTAAAATATACTGAATACTATGAGTTTTTTTTACCAGTTCAAGTTCTTGAGCTCGGTTTCTTAATGAAAGGGTATGATTGTCAGCAACAGACTGCAATACGATTAGGGAAGCTGCGTCATTCTTATCATAGTTTTTTTTTAAATTGGAAACTGAACCAGTTCGCTGAAATTTCTTAATAATTTATGAAGTCCCATTTTTGAGACGTAAACGTTGGGGTATCTTTGATTAAATTTCTCTACACAAAGTTGTAAGAACTTTCGCCCGCACCATAACAGTAAACTAAATAAACCCTTTGTTCTAAACACATCAAATTCTATTTGAGAGCTTCAAATTTGCCCCATACCCCATTGCCCCAAAGTAATAAAAAGGTAAAAAATTGCTTGTTTTTACAAAAGAGGGTAGGAATGCATTTAAAATTTTCAAATAAGATACACACCACCCGTTATGAAAACAGAGTCTAATAAAATTTCATATTACTAATTTTATTGAGCAGCAAAATTTACATTTACCTCTAAAAATTAAAAAAACTAAAATCGAAGATTTATTTTAAATTTCGGATTTAAATTACAAACGTTATTCTAAATAGGTTTTCTAATTGGCATTTTGGTTAAAAATGAAAAATAAAGGTAGTTTACTCTTGGAGAAAAATCATGGTTTTGAAGTTTTTGTATAAAAAATAAAAATTTTCTCTTCGTGAATTGCATTTTTTTACAAGCAAAACTTTTTATCAAGAATGACTTTTTGTCGAAATATGAAATTTTTCATCCATTTGTGCTATTGTAAACC
This sequence comes from Polydrusus pterygomalis, assembly GCA_963969555.1. Classification (NCBI taxonomy): domain Eukaryota; kingdom Metazoa; phylum Arthropoda; class Insecta; order Coleoptera; family Curculionidae; genus Polydrusus; species Polydrusus pterygomalis. The sequence goes on from OZ018379.1 coordinate 53,887,841, forward strand.
CTATTTATTTATTTATTTATTATATCTCTTTGGAACAAAATCATACAGGATAAACCCAAAAAAAGTGTCCGCAATTTACAATCGAAAATTATATAGGTACTATGTAAGAACATTCTATCGATTAATTAATTAAGCGACATAAAGGAAAACAATAAAAGAACTATTCTTCTAAGAAAAAAGTTTTAAGTGACTTTTTAACAGTATTCAGAGAAATAGAAAACAAATCTATATTGTTACAGTATACATAAGTATTTATTTAAAAAGTGTTGTTTTTCCACTTATATCCAACTGCGGAAATAAATAAAGTTGTCATTATTTTCTAGAAGTACTTGCGTTTATTAAATTCGTAAAATCATTATTTTTTCTTGAATACTGTAAAATATGTTGAAACTGATAAAAAAATATAGTAACATTTGACATTATCACAACTATGTATTATTGGTGGCTTTATTGAGTTATGCATTAAAGAGAGAGAGAGCCATATTTAATTTTTGAGAATTTTACGAAGAGTTTTTTTAAAATAACTTATTAGAGCTTATTAGAAAATAATAAAAACAAGACCAGTATACAACGGCCTTCAAAGCAGTTTAATACAATTTTGATGTAAAATGAATTGGGGAACCAATATTTAAGCAGGGTTGGTTGAATTCGTCCAAGTGGACATAATTGGACGATTTTGTCCAATTATGTCCGTCCGGACAAAATCAATTGTTCTGGACAAAATGGACAAAATTGTACAAAATCAAATTAAACACATATAAAATTAAAAAACTTTATTATATTAGGATTAGGGTGTTAAACAAAACTTAAACAACAATAACGGGATCCCGTCGGATCATCATGCCGTCGGATGACGGACGCATGAAAATTTACCTTAAGGCCCCATAATGAAATAACAAATAGCCATTTTCTGGAATTTTTAATTTGGTATTTATTGTTTATATAATACACAATACAAACGTGTATTTTGGGTTGCCTAAATCAACAAATTTAATAAAATGTAATGAAATTTGATTTTGTCCAATATTGTCCGATTTTGTCCGTTTTTGTCCAATTTTGTCCATGTCCTGGACAAAATCAAAAAAAGGGGACAAAATCACAACCCTGTATTTAAGGGTAGCAAAATTTACATAGGATTTACATAAACAGTATGGCGGTGTAACATCTGGTCTAGCCCATCTAATTTTTGGTAAAGAAGATTTATTTTACTTTGTCTTTTGTTTTAGCTCACGATGTTTACTGGGAGATAATAAGGCTTCGCAAAAACATGTCATTAGCCAGATTAGGTTTAGATATCAGCAATTAGCCAATATAATGTTTCCTATTTGTAATTGGTCAGAATATTTATCCTTCAGTGATATATCGCTTACTTGATTTTGACTATTCACTAAACCCCTTGTTTATAGATTAATACAATAATACATTTAACTGTTTCATATAAGTCAACAGGTGAAATATCTTACTTCTTTGTAAGCAATTTGATAGTAGTAATTAATTATATTAGGTAAGTAGGTACGAACTACAGACCTTTAATAAAGGTGTTAAAAAACAATTATTGGTCGAAGTTTGTGATAAGCAATTTATTTTATAATTTTCTTTGGAACTTAAAAATAGCCAAAATGCAGGTAGAAACTTTAAAAGATACATTTTTATTAGGGATTTTGACCCTTGATAACTGTTTCGTATTTTCCACTTGCGTAAAGCAATTAGGTATAATGTTTACACAAAAATTACCAAAATCGAATCTATAAAGCCCCCCTCTTGCTAAGTCGCTACTGATGACTTAAGATGTATTATTCAAATTTTGTATAAATAAATGATAAAGAAAATTATTACTTTTAAACAAAATGCCGTTGCTTTGGTATTCACCATAGCAATGATCCACCATTTTGGAAAATATATTTAAATGGAAAAGGGGTCGAGTGATTCCTAATTTTAAAGGTGTTTGTAATGCTTATTCCAATCCTGCAGATTTAACACTCCAAAATTTCCGTTTTGAATAGACAACCTCTTTTTATTTTATTATGTTCTTCATGGTGGCGAGGATTGAAAAGCAAACCATCAATTTCTTGTTTAAAGTCAGTATAATACACATACCTAATTTAAATAATATATATTTATATTTTTGATTTAAAGCTTTAATTTTTTTTTAATTGTTACAAATATGTAATAATCTTTTATTTACTGATACCAAGATTTTCGATGCTGTTGTTATCATAATAAAGTATTGGAGATTATCAACCATCTGGTTTTACATAATAATGAAACGAAAATATTCCAACTATGAAAAATAGGCACACCGAAAAAGTTTAAAGAACAAAAAGATTTTGGTTGAATTTGCGGCATTAATTCTTTCAGTTTCTGCTTGTACTAATATGGCTATAGCAAAAATTAAAAAAACCCATTTAAAACACAAATTTCCATTACTTTAAAAATAATGTATTGTTAAATAGCTAATAATTATAATTATTATCAATGGTTTCACTGCATTGGATAAATACGCTGTCCTTACGATTACAATGTGCCAAATCTATTGTATAATTTTATTATTGATAATTAGTTATGTTTTAAGATCTGACCTGTTATTTAATGCCAAAGAATATTTTAAGTTTAAAAGATGTATATTTTAAATTAGTTATTTAATTTTGTTAATTTTTTTATACAATTTCTTTTTTTTTTTTTAATATACGGTAGTAAAATAGTAATACTTCAGGGTAATTCAATATGAGTAACCTATTACAAAATCTCAACAATCAGATTAACTTAAGAACATTTTAGTCCTGGACGTGACAAATTTAAAACTAAGAAAGTACCTAGATGATGTAGGGAGAGTTCCAGCTCAGGGGCCCATAAGATTAACATGGAGACTTAATAGGCATTCATAGCTGTTTATTAGTCGTTCTTCTTCTTCTTCTTCTTCTTCTTCTTCTTCTTCTTCTTCTTCTTCTTCTTCGTCGGCCTTATCCGTTCCGGATGTTGACTATCATCATGGCTATTTGCGCTTTGTTGGCTGCGGCGCGAAACAGTTCAATGGAAGTCACGCCAAACCACTTCGGTAGGTTAGCGGGTCAGGAGATTCTCCTTCTACCTGGTCCCCTTCTTCTTTTCACTTTACCTTGCAGGAACAGTTGTAGTAGACGATATTTGACAGGGTTTCTTATGACATGGCCCAAATACTCAAGTTTGCGTTGTTTAATGGTATTCATGAGAGTTAGTTGGCAGTTTATTCTTCTGAGGACCTCTTCGTTGGTGACTCGGTCAACCCAGAAAGGCGTCTTTGATAAATCCATAGTTCAAAACTCTTGATCCTTTTTTTCTGTTGCTTCGGACAACGTCCAAGCCTCGACACCATTCAACAATACTGAGAAAACATAGCATTTTATCATTCTCTTCTTGAGCGTCATGCTGAGATCTCGACAGCAGAGAAAGTGCTTCATTTGTGTGAACATTGTTCTGGCCTTTTCTATTCTACACTTTATTTCTTTGTAGTGGTCCCACGATTCATTGATGCTACAACCAAGGTCAGTGAAACTGCCCACTCTCTCGACAGCTTCGTTTTTGCAATACAGCACACCGCGTTGATTAGGGGACTTACTTATAATTATGTATTCAGTCAGCCTTCTTAATATTCAGTTTCAACCCGTATTGTTCGCTTGTGTGTGTAACTCTGTTGGTAAGTTCTTGTAGCCCTTCCAAGCTACGGTTCAAAAACAGCAAAAAAGGCTTAAAAATAGCTTAACCTTGCCGTTGGATATACTTTTGCAAGATATTATTAGGCCCCATGTTAATCTTATGGGCCCAGGATGTTGGAATCGCCTACTTAAGAATCGGCAAATACCTGTATTTGGCCGACATTTTCCTCGCTGATTAGATATTTTTTTATGCTACTTATCCTGCAAAGAAATAACAAACCCAAAATTTACTCGGTTTTGAGTAGGTTAAAAACGCTTAATCCAGATACAAAATTTCGTCATTCCCCGTCAAGTATAGTTTTTAAGCTTTCGAGACAACAGATAAATCCAGGAAAAAGAAAAACGTATTGTTTGTGATCTAGGTAGGTACTGTAAGAACGTAAATTGGTAACCAGGTAGCAATTACCTACAATTTTAAGCTTAAAAATTTTTTATTGATAAATTAATAAAACCATAAAATGGAATTTTGGTAAATTTACTCATATTTCTTTTTCTGCTTTTATTAATTTATAAATCCAACCTTTTTTGACATAACACTGTAGGTAATGGTATCCCAAAAGGAGGTTTTTGGCAGATTTTCTGATAAAACGCAGAGGTAGCGAAATATTGATCAAAAAACGAAGGGGCGCAGGCGTCACTTGTGTTTGCTGTTAAGGAGAAAAATTCAATGCATAGGTACTGAAGTATTGTTTAACAAGAAAATATGAAAACATTGATAATGGCAAAACCCATGATGGGTTGAAAGAAGAAAATTTTACGTCTAAAAAGACATAAAAATCATAGGATCATTTAATTTTTGTATAGGAGAAAAAAAAAATTATCAACAATAACATATCAAAAGAAGCTAATTAGAAAAAGGGATTTAAGAATAATAAAGCACGAATCAAAAAATGGAAAAAAGCTAATTCTACTTACTTTCAGAATAATATGAAAAAAAATAGTTGTAAAAAATAAGGTGTAGGTACTACTAAGTTGCAGTAATAATAGTTTGGGTTACTGGGATTTTTAAGACCCAGTAACCCAGTAGTATATTTTAGTGTTGTAGGATATTAACCCCTATAAACTAATTTTTCTCTAAAATCTATTTTTTAAGTTAATATGATTACTACAATATTAAAATTAGCCCAGTACCCCAAACAATTATAACTGCAAGTCAGTGTTCTAAATAGCTCCCTTTTCTTTATTTTATAGATTTTACTAATAATCATTTAAAAAAAAATTGCCATCTCCTGATGATGAATGTTTCTGTGCTCGAAACATGTTGAGATAATATGAAATAATTTTTATTAATCTAATAAAGTTGGGGAGAAAACCTTTGTGCTCTTCTGCTGGTTCCTAAAAATGATAAAGGTAATACTTTCAGTTTTTTTCAACTCTGCTTGAATTTTATCTCAAAGGTAACACATTTTACTGCATTGGGGTTACGTGTAATGTTTGGGTTATTTTAGACATTTGTAACTAAGTAAGATTTATTATATACAATTATTTATCTTATAACATTCCTCAAAATGTTAAAACATTCTATTATTAATAGGATAATAATTGTTGCAAGAAATCAATGAATTTTATACTGCAGAAAACATTTATTTTAATATATTATGTACGCCGCTTTCAGAAGACTGTAAATAATTTTTTAATGGCTCGCACAATTTATTAGTTTTTAATGTTTACCTCGATTGTTTTTAGCGTTTATTGAAACGAAAGGCGACCAAAAATAGTGTAATTCTATTTTCTTTTAAATTTCTAGGGAAGGCCAATCTAGTAATTAATTACCCATATAAAATCGTAACGTTATATTCTAAGTCCTATATACACCCAAACATTGTTTCTTTGGTCTAAAGGCCGATCCACACCTATGCAATTTCACTCTGCATTTTTGAATCATGGTTGCAACAGCTGATTTTATGATTTTTTAACGCATATTCGTCCTGATATGTCCACATTAATGATTTTTTTAATTTAAAATTTGGTTCTTGGTAATTTTTTGTCTTAATTTTGGTGCAATTTGACAGAAAACAAAATCGGTCGATTTTGATACAGTTCTATAAGTGCAATGATGGCGTCTTTGCTCCAGATAAGTTGTCCCCAAACCCAAAAAGCAGCAGAAAAAGCGGTTAAAACCACATAATATGGTTAAAATGAAAACTGACAGATAGATGTTTTGCTTATTTTTTTTTCAAGTGAGCGAAGTTATATACGCTGCAACTTTCATTCACGCTAAAATGCATAAATGTGAATCTCAAATTGCATACAATTTTATTGCAGGGTTAAAATGCAGGGTGAAAATGTATAGATAGGTACGGATCCTCCTTAAGTAAATTTTGACAAACAAATTGATAGTCGATAATTCATCTGTCGTTAATTGTCATATTATTCAAATAATGTAATTTTTTGACAAAAAATTTGCATTTTGAATTTTATTTGCATATTATTGTTTTTTTATTCGGGATATTTTCTATCAAATATAACAGCTGTTCCATGTTTTGTGGAGGCCACATATATCGATTATTTCACGTTTACCCGTTGTATTTTCGACAACTCTTGTTATAAATAGTTTTTGTGTTATTTTGCTAAATATCAATATCATAACTACAATAGACCTGGCGAATTATCTTATTTTGAGTCATTATATGTTTTTATACTAGACAACAGCTGAAGGCTTATAAAAGGGTAGAACCTTGCAAATCCCAATTTATTATTTATTTAATTACTTACCGTTTATAAAATGAGGGAACACATGTCCATTTCTAAGTTAATTTTCAGTTAAGAGGCCCCGTTTTAAAAAGGACATCGTTTTTTCTCGTGACATGGATTTATACCATTTACTAGAAACCCTTTAAACTTATAGAATTTATTTAAAGATATATTTGTTTATTTTGAAATAATAAAGAAATGTTTGTACATTTGACTTCCAAACTATTAACGATAGCTAACATAAATAGCTAATATAGATATTTCAAAAATACTTGCAGGTCACCAAATATCACCAGTCAAATTTAATAAAACAGGAATAAAGTTGGTGTCACAGGACAGCTAAAGGTTTAATCGTTGTCTGTCTTATAATAGATTTTTAATTTAGGCCTTTCTTTCGGAGAAAATAATTTTTAAAGTTGGCCTATTTATACCAACACAAATTATAGTATATTTTAAAAACGAAGGAAAATTTGCTACATGAGAGAATGATATAGTTTAAGCATGGGTAATTTAATATTTTTAATTTGAAGCAAATCGTAGGTGCCGTTTCGAATAAATTCGGTGACAGCAAAGGGCAAAAATTGCCAAGCATTTCGACGTTCTACAGAACTACAGATTGCTCGCATTCCACAATTAATTACAAAACAGAACGGCATTTTCAATAATTCTTAAATAAAATTTGACGGATTTTTAAAATAATATACATTTTTAAAATAATCTGCTTAAAAGAACGTTATCAAATGCGACTACTGACGACTAGTGTGTGCCCTCCAGAAAACATAGCCGATCTGTCAATTTTAATTACGTCATTACGGAATGGTCGATAAACGATTTGACGTTTAGTTTAAAGTGATTGACAGATTTCAATTCATATTTCGTTATTGGGATTACATTTCGGTGTGAAATTTCACCTAATAGTGCTTAATTTTCTTGCGGAAATATTTTCGAGCGAATTTTCTTTCCGCTAAAAAAAATCCAGAATTTTTTTTTAAAATTAAAATCAAAAGTTACATTTTTAATTATAAAGACCGAAATTAAAACTGTAGAGAAGGTCAAATTTGTTTATCTTCTGAGATATTTTATGTGATCAATTTTATTATTAGGTATATAATAAATATTCTTTTAATTCACAAATCATATCATTTAAACATCAAAAAAATTTCCATTTTAATTTCACACAGAGTACGTATACAAAGTGAAAATTTTCGGAAATTGCTTTCGTTCTCACTTGTGTGCTTAAATTATTATCAACATTTTTTCCTGGTTCTGCATTTGTATGTATTCTAGGAAAATATTTGTGTTAAAAAAATCGGAAATACCTTAAGCACTAGTGATATTAACGGAGAAATGTTTTTGTTTGTAAAAGTTATCGAGAAAGAATAACAAGAATATTTTGTGAGTTTAATTTTTTTGAAAAATAAAATCGAAAATAGTACCTACACTGTAAGAAATGGTTTTGGTATATTTATCCAAAGAATTTAACTTTCGAAAAAACTTCTCCAAAAAATTGTTCCGAAAAAAAACGTATTTATTATATTTTTCAGTTGCTGTTTCTAAACTATGCTTTAGTAAGCATATCAAATATCTAATTTTAAAATGTATATTTATTAAATAAATGATTTACCAAAATAAAAAAAAAACCTACATAGTTTTTATTTGCTTTCCCAAAAAGACAAATAGTTTAGTTGCTTATATTACAAATGTAAATTGGGCGGGTTGCCTTGGTTGCGGAATTTTCCTTTATATTATAAAAGGAAAATTGCAAAACATTGCCAAAAGCCCAAATCGAATTACACTCTTTCACTATTTTTGCGATCACTTTTAAGTGAAAAGAGGAAACGACTTGCGGTTTTTTGCAGTTCTCTACTAAATTAGCTATAGAATAAAGTTAAAATGGTTTGATGGTTGCATTTAATTTCTTTTTAAATCGAAGCTAGAAATATATTTTTTTAAAAGTGGCCTCTATTATTTTGCGCACGAATTATTTTTAATAATATTTATACAAACATTCAAAGAGGATAAAACGTTCTTCTTTAAAATAATCTAGTTTGTTAAATTCCGTTAACGCAGACCGAAGTTACAGCCTGTTAAGTACTTTTAGTCGTTACTGCTCTGCAAATTTCTCGAATATATTTTATCTTTTTTAAATACACGATAACAGAGTACAAAAAAAGTAAATACTATGGAGTAATGTCGATGAAACCAATGTTTTAATCTTTGTATTCAGATAAAATCCCGACAGGATAAGTCACCCGTCACTTTTTAAATATCACTATTCATTCTTACAACGAATTCTTTATGGTATCTATAATAGGTGTCAAGTTTATATACAATAATAATATGGAACTAAAGGTACCGAAATATATTGATATAAACTTTTGTAACTAGTTTACTAATATTAAATCATTTTATTTTATTTTAATGTCATAAATATACAGTACAGGGTATACGCATTGAGAATGGTATTGCCACGAATTTCTCTTCGTGTGTCGGGAACGTAGATAGAGGAATGAAAGTCTGGAGTTACAAAACGGCGTTTATTGTATTCTTCTTAATTTCTATCCTAGAAGGCGAACCAGCATGTCTCTTATTGTTCCGCGTAGGTGCGTCACTTGGCCTAGACCAAGGCTTGTCACCTATTGATAACTGGATGAGCAGATGCGTCACTTGGCCTAGGCCAAGGCTTGTCACCTGTTGTTGATTGACCGGGCGATAAACACCGATGCCTGCTGCTAAAGCTGGTCCAGTTTATATAGGCGAATTATTGTTGAGGTTGCAACGCACTTGACCCCGATATGGGTAGGTACAGTGGGACGCGACCTCAACAACGTACAGTGGTTGAGTATCTAAATATACCGGGCCACCGTGTGATTTAGTTGACAGTATGCTAATATTTCAGGAAGTGATTCCTCAGGTCATTTTATAAAGAAAAAATCATATGAACAAATCTCCGCAACGGCCTACAGTTCTTGTTACGGCGTGTTTTTTTAAAGGATTATTTGGTTATGTCTTGAGGTACAGATATAATTTTTAATTTTGGTTTGTAGCAATAGAATATAAAACCACTTATTTTACTTAATACGTTATTATTTTGCTTCACCAGTGGCGTCCCTGCAAACATATAAGTAACATATAAATTTTTGACAAAGTACGTCACTGAGATTATTTTATGTAAATACTTTTTTTGGTTGTTTTTAGTTGGTCCCTTACTTTTTTTTCGTCAAAAGTACCGTTCTTGATAAAAACAATTATAAATTTAAAATGACTTCAAGTAGCAGTATTGGCAAATGAGTTTTGAATACATAAAAAATATCGTTTTCCTAACACATTATTCTCAAAACAATACCTGTTGACTTAAAGTAAGTTATTGACGTTCAAAACTCATTGTAAATATGGTTAATTATACGAATGTGAAAATGGCGGTAATGCATTACGTGTATGGTAATGCAACAGAATCAAGACTAAGGAAAGATATCCCAATAGTGCCATCTTAGTAAAACTGGTATTTTCCATATAGATAATTCGGAAGTTAGGTAGACCTCAAACTGACTGTAAGAATACACGAATATGAGGAAGCAGTGCTGAAGGCAATGATGAGCATCCTGAGACTAGTACGAGATAGATCGCTAGACTTGTTTGGCGAATTTTGGTTAATTTTATGTTAAATCAGAACAATATTCTAAGAGTACAGGCATCACTTTCCAGGGATTTTCCGCAGCGAGTGGACTTCCGTCCGTGGCACCTTCAAAATATTACACTAATTCCGCAGTTCGAGTTACAAATAATGTTTTTCTACGACCCCCACGATAATTAATTGCTTATTACATCATTGATTTAGGATTATTTGAGTTACGTAATAGGAGTCATTATATATGACTAGTGATGTTATGAGTTTATTACATAACTAATTTTTTTTAATATAAGCTGGAGAACTTGAGAACATTTATTTTCAATAATTACAACACCTAAAAGCTATATTTTATTAATATCTGGCTATAAAGTCATTATTTGAAGACAAAAGCCTTCCGATTTTCTATTTAAAAATGCTTGAAGTTGGGACTTATATATATATTTTACTTTATTAAAATGGTGGAACGACTGGAAAAACTATACCTGTCTGCTACGCGTTGAAAATAAGCAATTGCAAAATTGCAATTAATTTACTATATTTTTATTGACACACAATTCACCAAAACGAGTGCAGACTTTCTCGTATTTTTCTCAAGATTTGGAGAGCAACAGCGAAGATACTACCTTAGGCGCAGTTTCTTTAATTGTTTGGAACCACAATAAGATGGTCAGAAATATTACCAGATATAAAACCCTTAGATATTTTGTTTAAAGTGATAAAGTATATTTTATTATCTAGGAAACACCAATAATTATTGAAAATATGGCCGATCTAATAAATAAAAATTACAGCAGCATGTACTGTTATATTACAAGAAGAACGATTTTAAAAGTTATCCACAACACCTTTAAAAAAAAATACATACAGTTGATGTGTTTTTCAGAAGGAATGAATTTTGGAATAACATTGACTAAATCATTATTAAGTGAAGAATTATTTTAGTCTTGCGACTAATTCGCTTCCAAAATTAATTAAAAACTTTAAATAATACCTTGTATTACTATTACTAAAAACGAATGAAGTAATCGAAATAGGGTAAATGACAAACAGTCTTAAATTTAAAAAAGTAGGTACTATTAAATGTACTACTTTTGAAGTCACTGCAATCAAGATATATTTTTAAAGCATCGCGACGCCCTCGGCGTTTTCTAAGCATCTCCTTTATTTGAGCTTGTTACGTAGATGCATTTATGTCATATTCTTTTAAAACATCATCAAGCAATGAATCGAATTCGTCTAGATTTTTCTTCAACAGTGACAATTTCTTCTGATTTAGTTCATCAACTTCATAGCAGAACCGTACATACTCTGCTGCTGATAGATATTCTTTGGTTTTAAGGGTTGGAGATGTTTTAGCCTAAAGAAATAGTAAATATGCGGTTAATGATCATTTCAACCAGTATAATGTTCTATTCAGCTTTGTAAATTTAAATAAGCCAAAAGATTAAATTCCAATTTATTTTTTAGTTTCTGCTGATTTACCCAATATTTATATATTATTACTAGCGAGTACAGTACCTAATTCGATTGTTATAAATTCGCAATAGAAACAAAGTCGCGTGTACCATACTTACTATCCAATAAAACCTTTATTAGGTACCCATATTAATTTTTTTAAAAATTTCCTTGGTGCTTACTTACATTAATTCTTTCTTATTTAATAAAAATGTTAATTACCTCCTAGCTTTGTTCAAAAGAATGATATTAAAAATATTGATTATACGAAATATACGATTTCAACCCTTAGTTTTACCCACTTAGAATTGTATAGGTTTGGGTTAACTCAAAAATTAGAGTTAATCGGGGGATCAGTATAAAAATACATTGTATAGGCAGAAGTTATTCCCCAGTGGCGGTCCCAAGGGGGGGGGGCTTTGGGGGGATTAAGCCCCCCCCCATGAGCCAGGTTAAAACGCATGTAATAAAAATAACTTGCAACTGAGTCCACTACGAATGAATATTTTCGTAGGTCTATATTTACTTCCTTTTTGGACCATTTCATAGAAGAGCTACAGTCAATGTTTTGCGATAGATTGCCAGAAGTTATTCCATTAGAGGGATTAAATCCTACAAAATCTTCAAAATATCATATAGATGAAATTGTTAAAACGCTATGTTTTATGAATCCGACATAGATGTTAGTGAAAATCAGCAGCTTAAGGCTGAAATAGTGATGTGGCTTAGAAGATGGGATGACGAAACAACTATTATTCGTCCTTGTACAGCAGTGGAAGCGTTAATGTATTGTACCGATTTTTTCCCGCTAATCAGGATCCTATTATTAATTTTTGCCACTCTTCCTGTCACAACTGCAACACCTGAGAGTTCATCAACAAGCAAACGCAAGTTAAGGGTTGATTGCGTCACAGGTACTTTTTAAAAAGACCTTTATTTAAAACACTTAACAATAATCGTATTCTAACAGTATAAACTTAGAACTAATTATTACAATATTAAACCTACTATTTATATATAATTTATTGCTGATTTTGTAATAAAAATTGGGACTGCAATCCGGTGTTTTGCTGATGCAATTGCTTAACTGTGTAGGTCCATGCATAGGTTCACCGAACCGTAATTTCTCCATCCCCTGGGGAAGTTTTGTAAGGGACGAACAAAACTGGCTGCTTCGGGTCTTCTTCGTCTTGAATTTGGTTTCCTTCTGGGGTTGTTTTTGTTTTTTTATTTTTGGTCCAGTATTGCTTAGCCTTGAAGAATACGAATATGAGAACTATAGTTGCAATTATATATATAGGTGTTGTCCAGAAATGAGTGTGAATAGTGTTCCACGTTTCTGTGTGAAGGGATTCTAAGTGTTCTTCTTCTTTTGCTAATTTATGAAGTTCGTCAAGTGGGATCTTGTCTAGCTTGAGTGGCTTTACTTTTGGTTGTTGGTCCTGGCTTTTTACTTTGATTTTAGGTAGTGTTAGCGGTTCTTCTTGGAGTATTGTTTTTGAATTTATAAATGCCTCATCGTTGGTCTTAAATTCATATCCAGGTGGTAGTTTGATAAGGAATATGCCTTCGAGTATCATAATTTTTGAAGAAATGCAATGAGTTGATATTTTGGTGGCTTTGTGAAAAATTGCTATGTAGTGGGTTTCTGACATTTCTTGTATTAAAGTTGTATTGACGTAATCGGGTACCATCTGACACGATGCTTCTTCATTGGTAAGTTGAAGGATGTCTCCAATACAGTCTTGAGTTCTTGTGTGTTCTTGAATGAACTTCTCAGGACATAAGTAGGTTGATCCAGTTCTTCTACAGGGTACTGGTAAAGTTCATTGTTGGAAGCTAAATACGGAGCTGGTGGAATAATTCTTGTATGGTTGTATGTGGGTACAGAAAAAAGATGAAAGTATAGGAACGGATCCGAGTAAAGTATTGGAAAGTGCAATACAAAGACAACAGTGTGGTTTGAGAAGTATCCATCAATGCTGATAATGTCATAATACTTCGTTAGGTCTTGTTCTTGAATAAATGGAAGTTGATTTTCTGAGTGATGTTCTAGCATTTTTTGGATGGTACATTTAAGTTCGTCAGGTTTAATGAGGCTATTATGAAGAACATTGATTTTTGTAAAGGTTATGGCTTCTTCTAGGTCGTTAAGGATCTGCATGACGATTTGAAGGGCTAAGTTAATTTGGTCCAAGACATTTCTTGCTTGCAGGAAATGGCCAAAGTCAAAGATAAATTTGTTTAGCTCTGACTTAATTTTGTTGGTCTCGAATGCAATAGTTTCTTCGTTATGGCTTATGAGGGAGATGGTTCTGTTAAGATTTTCCATAACTTTATGGTTAAGGCTCGTGTGGTAGTTTACTTGGCTGATAATGTTATTTTGATTATCTTGCAGGGCTGCGATAGCATTGTTGTATTTCTCAGCGTCTTCTTGGTCGAGATTTCCAGATATGGCTTTCACTATGCTTCCCAATCCATTTATCAGTCCTCTTCTGGATCTGTTAGGTGGGTAAATGGTGTATAATTTCTCTCGGGCGTTTTTTAACAGAAATTGTAGGCTTTGGTCAAAGTTTTGTAGGCTTGAGAAATATGGAAAGCTTAGTCCATTTTTTATTGCTTCGTTGACTGTTCGGTATTGAGATTCCAAGGAGTCAATTTCTTCTGCTATTGGTTGTAGATTCAGGTAGTGTATAAAATCATGGGTGCTAGTCTGGATTCTTGCTTGTCCTAGTTTGGGGGGGAGTATCCCAGGGTTTTCTTTCAAGTCTTGGATTAGGATTTCCTGGGCGGCCGTTGAAGTACATCTGCAAAGTATTTTTGTGTTAGTGCCTTTACTGGGTTGATTTTTGATATTTTTTTATGAACTGTCGTGTCTTGTGTGTCGATAGTGACTATGTTGTCGGTTTTTACTGTTTTTGGAGAGAATCTTGGTAGTAGTTTGTTACGTTTTACTGTTTTTCTCGTATATATTTTGGTACTGGGTTTATATGTTATTGGAACTTGTCTCTTGGAGTTTCTTTTTTCTATGTACTTCACTTTGGCTTCTTGAAGTTTTGCGTTTAGCTCTTTATAAATTGTCTTTGTTTTTTCTCTATGCTGTTGTGTATAATTGTTGATGAGGGTTTTACTGATGTCGATATCAAATGGATCTTGGGCGTCTAAGTGGCCAGTTAGAATGTCAATTGGTCTCATATTGGTCATGGAGTGAATAGAGTTGTTGTAGCCGAGGATGGCATAAGGCATTTGCTCTTTAATATTTAGATTTTTTTTTCTTTTCTCGTAGGATTCTTAGATGTTCGACGAGGGTTGAGTGAAATCGCTCTATCATTCCATTGGATTGTGGGTTATCTGCGGTGGTATAATGGATTGAAATTTTGTGAGTATCTACAAATTCTTGCATAAGGCCATTTTTAAATTCTGTTCCACTGTCGGCAACTATCATGTGGGATACTCCATGGTGAGTCATGAATATTAGAAGGGCATTGAGCACGTTGATTGCATTTGAGCCATCTATTGCATATGCCTGTCCATATTTGGAAAATGCGTCTATGATTGTTAAGAATTTCTGGCCTCCTGCTTGGAAAGTATATAGATGAATAATTTGGAGGGGTTTGGATGGTGTTGGTGTCAGCATGAATTTGGGCTTTGCTGGATTTCTGTCGTATTTATTGGCTTGGCAGATGTCGCAAATATTAATCATGTCCTCAATATCTCTTTAGGTTAGGCCAAAAGTATTTTTTTCGAATCTGGGTTTCCGTTTCATGAATGCCTCGATGATTAGTCTTGCTTTGATGGTAGTTTAAAATGATTTCTTTTTGTCTTTCTTCGCAGTTGATGTATTCTAATAAAGTGTTACACTTTACAAGGTCGAATGCAGAGTTCTTAAAGATTTCTCGAATTGTGTTACACAGAAATTGATGAAGTGTATCATCTTCAAAGAGTATTGCATATTTCTTTTTTGGTTCAATGTACTCTTTGAAGAATCGAATGATTTCATTTTTAAGGTTGTTTTTTCCAAGTTGACCATATAACCTTCTTTTGTTTGCAAATGCTTCTTCTTTTACTGTTCTTGCTGGGTTGTAGTTGACGGTCTTAAAGATGATTTGATTATTAAAGTAATTAAGAGGCTTCTCGCTGATAGGAATTCCTAGTATTGGATTTTCTTGAGTTGTATGTTGAGTGTCATCATCGCTGCTGTCATCGGTTTCGGGATTGTGGTTATCTTCGTTCTTCTTTTCTTCCGCGGTGGCTTGATCTTTGTTATTTGTACTGCATGTAGGTATGACATTTTTGTTTTGTCCTAGACAGTCCTTTATAACTTTCAGTTCATCATCGTTAGTTATGTCGGCTTCTGGGTCATAGTATATTGACGCTGGATTGTTATACAGGGATGATATGTCGTCTTCTGCATCGTCAGTTCTATTGAGTGTTTCTTTTGTATGTATTTCAATTCTAGAAAGGGCGTCTGCATTTGTATTTGATTTTCCTTTTTTGTATACAACTTCATAGTCAAATTCTTCCAATTTCAAGCGCCATCTGACCAGTCTCGAGTTTGGGTCCTTAAGGGAAAATAACCATTGAAGAGGGCGATGATCCGAAAGAATTTTGAATTTGTTGTTGAGGCAGGATATCTGCGGAGTAAAGACTGAAGTTTTGTAGGTCAATCTTGCAGCTTTTTACTGGTCCTGTTAGGGCAATTTGAAGTTGGTCGTCTGTATTATTAATCAGTTCTGTCCAGGCTAGTTGGTTGCATGCTACGGTGAGGGTTTCTCGCAGGACAGCTCTTTGAACTTCTTGTTGAGGTAAGGTAATGTTGCCTTCGGTTTCTTTGACTGGAAGTCGCACTTTGATTATCGTGTGAGGTTCTAGTTGGATGGAGTAGAACTGGGTTTTGTTGGTTTCGTAATATTCGATAGGAAGCACAGAATTTCCGGTACTAAGTAGGGAGGCTGGTAGGTCTAACTTGGCTTTTAGAAGTTTAAGATTGTCAAGGCCAATGAGGCCGTCAAAAGTTTGGTGAAACTTGAAAAGGTAAAATTTAAAATTATTATTGGAGTTGAATTCAGGGAATATTGGAATTGTTGCGCAATAATCTTGCGAATGATTCTGGAAAATAGAAGTAACAATAAAGGGTTCATGTTGGATGTTATTTCGGTAGTATTTAAATGCAATGTCTGGATTAAGAAAAGATTTAGTAGCGCCGGTGTCAATAAGAAGTTTAAGAGGAGGATTCGATATGGAAATGTAAGGAAGTTCTTTTTTATCGGTGTAGTTGTGAAGCTCTACTATGTTTCTTCGTTTGCACTTGGGTCGTCGTGAAAATGTTCTTCTTCTTCGTAAAGATAGTGTTCTTCTTCTTGGTTGTAGTAATTTTGGGGGTCTTGTTGGTGGTAGCTTTCGTCGGAGTAGCCATAGGGGTTGTAGGTGAAAGCTTCGTTTTGTTGTTCTATGTTGAACAATTCTTCAACAGTGAATTTAGGGGCAGATTGCTGTGGTGGTCTGAACACTTGAGCTTTGTTTACGGAATCTGTGTCCATTGGTGTCGTTTTTTGGAACTGGGATGGTCCGGGTCTATTGGCAAACATTTGGTTTAGGGGGTAGGCTGTTTTGAAACCTCGGTGATGGTTGACTGGATTGGAATCTTGGTGGTTGGAGAATAGGTCTTGATGGTTTAAAGGGTTGTTGTGAAGCAAAGTTAAATTGAGGCCTTGGTCTAAATGGCTGCTGGGACCACTGTGAGGGATGTTGCTGTGTAGGCCCGAATGGTTGCTGTATAGGCCTGAATGGTTGCCATTGAGGTTGGAGCAGCATGGGGTGCTGATTGTCTTTGTAGTGGAGGTGTAGCTTTAAAGTTGGATGAAGCTGACGGTTGCGGGATGCTTAGGCTTTTCTGGAGGTATCTGATGTTGTTTTCCTCTTGAATGAATTGAATAGCAGTTGCTAGATCTTTGGGCCTCATTGCTTTTATTGTTGATCCCAAAGGTTCTCTTAGTCCTGCTAGGAAAGTGGTAAGAGCCTGTTGGTGGAAAAAGGATTTTTTACTTGTTTTGATGTTCGCGTCTACTGTATGCAATTCTACGTAGTTCGATATGGTATTCAGTAGGGCCATAACTTTTTCATAATATTGTTGTGGGGCTTCGTTGGGGCTCTGGCGTAAATTTACTAGGTCTCTGGTCAGTGAATTTTCGTTACGTTGATCGGCAAAGTTTTGTATAAGGGAATCTTTTATTTGGGGCCACTCGCTACATCCATAAATTGAAATTACTTCTTTTGCTCGGCCTTTCAGTTTGCTGATAATACCTTGTATAAGGACATGGTTTTGGAAGCAGGTGCTGTCATTGGTTTTCCAGTAGTGATTTAGTAGTAATGTTGCCACATGGATGAAGTTATACAATTCGTTGGGGTTGCCATCATATTCTGGAATAATACTGAGATTTTTGACGTCGAAGTCTGGTGTGGTTGCCATGGTAACGGGTAATGTCGGGGCAGTAGGTTGTTGAGTTTGTGGTAAATTAGGTACTAGGTTGGTAATGCTAAGGGCACTAAGGGCAGTAAGTAAGTCTTGTTCTGTCGACATTAAATGCTTACACTATTAAGATGATGTTTAAAAGCATATCACTTTACTAAACACGAGCACTAACAGACTGCACTACACTACTTAAAACAAAAATTTGTTTTCACTATCACTTAAATCTTCTTAGGCGAAATTTTTATAGTTTCCCGGGAGATTGGTTCGTTTAGTGGATAAACGTGTAGGTCCATGCATAGGTTCACCGAACCGTTATTCGCATTAAAACGTATCTATGTTCAACAATGTTGCAGGAAAGATTTAGTGGCTTGGCATTGTTGAATGTCCACAAAGAAATTGATATTGATCATGACAAAATCATCAATAAATTTGCGTTGATGAAGCATGCAATTGAATGATTGGTCAACAAGTGACTAATAAAGCCAAATATTTTTATATACAGGGTTATTCATTATAAATGGACCGCCCCCTTAACTTGGTTATTTCTAAAGATAGATAGCTGATTTTTTTTACCAAATTGTAGGAAATCTTTTTAATTTTTTTATCATTTATAAAAATATTATACAGGGTGTTCCAAAAACGAGTATCAGAACAAACCTATAGTTTTATTTATGAAACACCCTGTATATTATTAAAGATTCGGATTCTACTTCAAATTCTGAGCAGATTTTATATAATATACCCTTTACCTAAGTTCAACTGTTTCCGAGCTAGAAACAATTAAAAATAGACTTTTTACCAAATTTTGCTAATTTATTGCCGCAAAACGGTCAGAGATGCAGCAAAATGATTATGATTTTCTTATATTAACTTTTTAGTAATTATCTGAATAAGTGCCAATTATTGTGGTACCTCTGCTTTAAATAGCATTATAGGTTACTTGACTTCAGAAAAGAATGGTTATTAATTTTTATTTGGCTCACTTTGTCAAGTTAGCTATGACTTCAGTAATTAAAACAAATTTGACAGTTACCCTGGCAAAGTAAAACATTACTTATTTAAGTCAGTTGAATTGATTAAAGAATTAACTTTTCTGAGGCAGAAAAACGTGATATATATGAATTATATCATATATACAACAAAAGAAAAGCTAAACGAGAATATCAAAGAATATTAGAAGGAGAAAGGAGAATTCCTGGTTTAAATACTTTTCCTCGAATATACCATAAAGTTTCTACCGAAACTACATTTAAGCGTAAGAAAAGAACATTAGCTGGGAACGAAAATCGTGAAAATGAAGAGTAAGAGATTCTTTTGCCGTTTGAAGGTGATTTTTTCCTTTAATAACTGGTATCTGCATGTTAATTCCCTTGCCTTGTAATTTTAGAATGTCCGGAGAAATCCATTATACCTATGTCTGAAACACTAGGTAAATCCTATTCTAAGATACAGAGAACTCTACAAAAATATAAATACCACCCTTACAAAATTATGCCGGTGCAAAAATTGTCTGAAAAAAATAAAGCAGCTCGTTTACGTTTTTGATTGGAAATGATGGAACGTTTGGAGCAAGACGCAGAATTATTTAATAAAATTATTTGGACGGACGAGTCTTCATTTTCAACCTCTGGCATTTTTAACAGGAAAAATATGCATTTTTGGTCGACAGAAAATACCAGAGCTTTTCGGGAAATAAAACATTCAGGCCGTCAATCTGTTCACGTATGGGCTGGTATTTTGAATAATAGAGTCATCATTGGTCCAATATTTTTTGTTGGTAATATGAATGGAAACCGATATTTGGAATTAATACATGAAATAGTTCCTGATTTAAGGAATCATAATTAAGTGATTTGGCAGCAGGATGGGGCTCCTGCTCACAATGTTGTTGCTGTCACAGAGTATTTGAACGAAAATTTTGATTTTTCGGATTGGAAGATTTGGGTCCTGCAGATGGCCAGCGAACAGCCCAGATTGAACTGTTTTAGATAATTTTCTTTGGGGGTTTTTAAAAGGAAAATTAAATCATGAAAAACAACCGTCGGTGAATAGGATTAGGGAAATACTAACCGAAGAAATAGCAATATTAAATGGCAGAAATCAAGGAATCATTTTAGCTGCAATAGAGGGACAAGAAGATGTATTCAAGAAAATGGAGGATGTTCAACATACATCTACTTCAATAATTTCTTTAAATTAAATTTGTTTTTATTGTTATGTTAGTTTAGTTTTTAGTTGAACATTTTTTACCATTACTTTTGAGAATAATATAGTCTCAGTAAAAACTTGGTGGTATTCATTTTTGTTATACCTTATATACTATTTCATATAGGTATTTATATTCTTCTCTCTAAGAGAAGTTAATTTTGCAGATCCATCAATTATTCAATTACCACTAAATAAATAATATTTTAGTCGATATTTAATTGTTTCTAGCTCGGAAACAGTTGAACTTAGATAAAGGGTATATAAAATCTGCTCAGAATTTAAAGTAGAATCCGAATCTGTAATAATATACAGGGTGTTTTATTAAAAAAACTATAAGTTTGTTCTGATACGCGTTTTTGGAACACCCTGTATAATATTTTTATAAATCATAAAAAATTCAAAAGATTTCCTACAATTTGGTAAAAAAATCAGCTCTCTATCTTTAGAAATAACAAAGTTAAGGGGGCGGTTCATTTATAATGAATAACCCTGTACCTATCATCCAATATTTTAATAACCTTTGTTTCAAGTTATTTTATTTGAACTTGCTTTATTATTAGGCCCAGCTTATAGGTTTGCCCCCCCCCCCCCCCCCCACCGCGCACAAGCTGTATCTGCAGTAAGCTACCAAGCCCCCCCCCCCTTTGAGTAATCCTGGGACCGCCACTGTTATTCCCTATTCTAGGATAAACCCTCAACTCGTGGATCGGGTATGAGTTAACCTACAATCTCGGGATTAGAAACCTGAAAATGGCTTATTTTGTTATTTTGCAACAATAACCTAATTTATTGACATGATTCCTATTTGTTATTTTATTATTTAAAATTATTATGGAGGGCTTTGATATTGTTTATATAATTCTCTTTCGAATGATAAAGATGATTTAGATATTATTGACCTTATATCATACTGAATTTAGCAACTAGTTCAAATAAGACTTTCTTAATACAAACCCATACAACTGCAGTTGGCAAAACATTTTACCTTACTCACGAAATAACTCTAGGATTAAACTTAGGTTTAACTCTAAGGTAAATTCGTACCTATACAATTGGCGCTTAGAGGTTGATTTACGAAAAATATTTAAGTACTATTTTTTGGAGATTTAAAAATTATTTCAATATACATACCTGGTAAAAAGGATTATATATTTCCTCTAGCAACGTGGCATCATTTAATTTTAATAGCTGGTCAAACATTTTCTCTGTTTCCGCTATATCACAGATCGGAAAGTCCTGATGAAAAAAAAAATTGGAGATTTTACAAAAAAAAAAGAAAAAACGAGTACTTCCGTTATTAAAAAAAAAATAAGAGTTGTACCACTACAACAGTGTTTTAATTTAGTCTTGGGATCATTTTTCATTATTTACGTTTATTTTTTAATATTTTCTGCCAAATTCTGCAAAAGCCAGTTTTAAATAAAACATTTTCTCAAATTTTTGCTAATATTTCGTACTTAAATCTAATTAATTTTGGTATCGTTGAAAGGAATTTTTGATAAGCTTTCCAGAGAGGTATCACAAGTGGGGTAGCCCCATTTAAGTCCTTAAAGTGGACGATGGTAGTGTTTCAAGAGTGGTCCGTAAACTACTTCACAACTACTGTATTTTTGGTTTCTTGATATCTTCTTTAGCGTAGAAAATATGGCCATTGTAAGTTTTTAAAAAGTTAGCTCTAAGAAAAGTTATAACGCCATATATTTTAATAATATATCATTATATATTGCAATTCTTAAGTTTTTTCAATGATATAAATATTTATAGTTACTAAACTTATTATTATTATTATTGGTGGGTATATACATTCAAAGACTAATAGACTAAAGCAGGACGCCCACTGAAGCCGCTCAAAATGGTCCGCACAGTAGGTACACTTCCGCTGGAATTCCGACAGCCAACGCTCACTGGAAACGGCACCCGGTTTATCAAAAACCGCCTTAACTCTCAGTGTGTATAGACCGTTATAGACGTGTAGTGATAACATAAAAGAAAATGAGTAGTTTTTCTGATTTTGTTAAAAACATTATGATCGCTTATGCGACTGCTGAGGCTGTCGAGGAGAAACGTAGAAGGAAATTTTGGATCAACATTAATTTATAACGAGTTTTGTCATCTGTTTCCCGATTAATTAGGAGCTGATCAACATTTAAAAAAATAATTTGGAAGGTCTAGTCTCAAGTTTTACGAGCTTGTGGACATTTTACCTCTTAGAAAACAAAATACAAATTATAATCCGTCTTTAGGATCCTATAAAAACATATAAACCCGAAAGTTTTCTATCGACACCCCATCCGCCATTGCTTCACTATCTCCTCCGCGTCTGTCTCAATACTAAAAAAATAGTTGCAAGTATTTTGACCTACCAAGAATATTGTGATTTGGCCGGGACGAGCGGTGTGGTGCTGAGCGGACGGTGCCGATTCAATGGGCGGCTCTCTATTTAATTGCATATATTGTCGTAGCCACCCACTTTATTATAATGTTATTAATTATTAAAATAATTAATTTTTTTATAATATTAAGATGTTGTTTGAAAGGGAGACGATGGATTGACGTACGAGATATTTTTATTATATTAGGGTTCTTTTATTTATTCTCTGTGTTGTACTTAACAGTTTTCTGGAAACCTACACAAATATTTACTAAATTCTTTTATTAGCTGGTTGATGAAAATAATAACCCACTGGTGGTTGAATTTTTATACATTTATTTCACTCGCTTAAAAATAGTCGATACAAAAATGTATACGATACAATTTTACTAATTCATACCAAAGTTATTCTGTTATTATAAAATACACCAATTAATCAAACGCATCAATTAATCAAATACATTAATTACTTAAATACAACATGCACGATTCACCTACTTAGTTCTTTGAAAAATTAATAATATTATATAAAATGCACAATTTTCCGTCTTTAGTTTCCCCTTATTTTACTGCAATACTAATAATTCTTTAGTTATTTCCCTGCGGGATTTTCATAATTGAATACGTTTTATGGAACTATTTAATTTTTCGTTTATTCCATCCCTGCTAATTAAATACCTTTTTCTGAATTATGTATATTTGTGTTTAACTTCATCCCTGCGGGGTATTATCTTATATGACTTGCATTTCCGGTTTATTAATAATACTGCGTACATAGTTTAAATATCAATAATCAAAGTTACATAAATTAGGGGAAACTTTCTGTACTGTGTACATATTTTCACTATCCTTCAGTTCTACATAAATCGTGTAATATTATATTATGTACTGCATACATATTTTTACTTTAATAAAATACAGAAATTTGGGTGATTAGTTCGGGTTTTCTTTATATCACTGAGTTCAATAAAATAAATGTTTCTAAATGTCATTTAACTTACATAAAAGGCCAAATAAGATCAACACTGTTTCTGCCTCTATCGCCACACACAGTCAATGACCTAACGCACGAATAAAAACTGAAAGTTTACTTTAAAATGCATTCTTGGGTTTGTTTATACAAACGGTGAACCCTTCGGTTTTTCGGTATTTTATACTTTGACGTTTTTACGCTACATTGTATTTAATAAAAGTTTTGGTCAATTCCGATATATTGACCATAAGGAAAAGAACTTTAGTTTGGAGAATTAAAGAACACTGGTGGACTACATCGGAATAGTTACTTATTTCAAGAAGAATTATTTTATGAAGTGAATTCTGATTTCGACGGTAGCTCCCGGTTAGTTTTATAGTTAGAAAAACATCTAGGACCGCCTCTTCGAGGAGTCTTTATTAATTTTAATTAGTTGAATGAACGGATGTAAAACAATGACCGCCTCTTGGATAATCGTTGCTATAGCAACCGTTTTCCGGCGAACCTAAACGTGGGTTCAAAACAGCAATTAACTTTTTGTCTAAAACTTAAATAACAAAGTTAATGGATTTTTGTAATTACAAGCGCTTATACAAACATAATTCTACGAATTTTTATTACTTTTCGTTTCCTGTATGGCCTGATATGGCAATTAAAATTAGAACCGAGAATTAGAGCAGGATATGGGTCGAACTATCATAATGTTCTTTCATTGGTTTACCTACTGCTTCTAGCTTTTTATGCGCGAGAATAGAAACGCCTTTTATTGTTTCTTTCTTTAATGTTCTTGACTCTTTTAGAGAAAATAAATTGGTTAAACACTGATCTCCTAACCTTATTGAAAATTCAATGGAATTGGGTTTTG
Source organism: Polydrusus pterygomalis (assembly GCA_963969555.1). Classification (NCBI taxonomy): domain Eukaryota; kingdom Metazoa; phylum Arthropoda; class Insecta; order Coleoptera; family Curculionidae; genus Polydrusus; species Polydrusus pterygomalis. The sequence continues at coordinate 53,912,202 of OZ018379.1, forward strand.
ATTTCATAAAATAAAATATTCAATATTTAAATTTAAGTAGGTAATCTGACCCTCGACAATATTATATCAAACCTGCGGTGCCGAATTAGTGGGTGCCGTGTTTTAGATGGTTAAAGTGGTATAATATTGCAGCTTCTCAGGTTACTTTAAGATTCTGTTATTTTACAAATCTGTTTATGTTAAATAAATATTCGCAGTCGATGGCATTTGAAAAAGATTTGCAATGTCACGTAACAGACGCTTTAACCACAAGTTATTCCAAGGCATAACGTCACCAAAAAATATAAATTAATTTAGGATATGCCTAGCATTGATATATGACGTCAGAAACTATGACGCAAATTGCCTAAGATCAAAATTACTACTATAGCTGTCACTTTTTAGACTTGTAATATAAATAAAAAATATTACCGTATTATTTTCGGCCAAAATAACTCCTATATCAACATCGTTTTCCAAAATAAGGAGGTCTTTATCTGTATTGAAAAACTCAAAATTTTCCAACTCTCCCTTTGACACAAATGATTCCTGACTATCATAGTTCTCATTGCTACTTATATCACAGGACTTGGTATTTTGAATTACTTTATTGTCTGGTGTCACTAAGATAGTATTATTGTAAGGTGAATTGGTATCTTCCTGCCCAACTGACGATGGACTCGATAGGTCGGAAGAATAGGGAGAATCAAGAAACTAAAAAAAAACAAATTGGAATTAAAATATTTTGTCGTTTTAGTGCGGGGTGAGTCAATGATTACGCGGAGTATATTGAAGACTTAAATATAGGCGATAATAAGCTTTCGTGTTATAGTATGGTTGGGACCCCTTCTCTTTATCATTTATACATCCGATATTTTGATACATTCCAAGCTAACTTATGCGGATGATACCCAGATTACCTTTACTTTCTTGCCAAACGAACATCACATCGGCAAATTTATTATTAACAATGAATTAAGAAAAATTCACGACTGTGTAAAGGGTCATAACTCGAATTTAAATCCAAACAAATCTGTTGTGGTTCACTTTGGTAAACAAAAAATGTTAGATATTAATAACTCAGTCCAGTTACAGATTGGTGGAGTGCCTATTCCGGTTAGAAACGCCACTAAATCTCTTGGAATTGTACTTGATGATCGGTTGAAAGTTGTGGATCAGGTTAATAATACGCTTAAAAAGTCGTTTCATTATCTTAGAGTCCTGTATGCAATTAGATATACTATTTGTCTATAGACAGGTAAGAGTTGTTTTGTCTGAGTCTCTAGTTCTTAGTCATTTTAACTATCGTAACTTTGATTATGGTCCCTACCTTAATCTATAAGATCTTCCCACTTCTTGGGACAGGCGTCTTATACAATTTGTTGGCGTATTTTGCATTATTTCACGAACGTTTGCAACAAGTTCTTCTGTTCTTACAGATGGTTCCTGCTCCTTTTTTATGTTGTAGAGAACCTGTTTCCCTAAACACAGTCACGGTTCTTTTCAGGCAATGATAAAAATTTCCAGCAATAAAAGCAACGTTAGGAAAATGTTCGTGAACATCGTCCATGCATAAACCCGGATTGTACTGCCACTTACCATTTACTCTAAACCCGTTTCGAAAATACGCTTCAAGCATGAATGTTTTATGCTGTTCCGTAAAGCCCATTGTGTGAATTGTTCAAGAAATTGGAAAAATTAGCGATGAATCAAACGTGACCTATTAATGTCTGTTTTTAATACGGATAAATACATCAACATTTACGAGGTCAAATAAAGGGGCAACTAATAAATTGATCACTATTGATATGGTAATTTTTACAAAGTTGATTAAATTAGCGAAACTGTGCCACATTTAAAGCTTTTAAAGGTGTTAATTTTAGAAAAAACTTTTTTAAATAGACATTATTTTCTTCTCTACAAAATGGCGTAACCACACTTAACCAACGTAAGCACAAATAGTAAATTTTCTAGGAGGAAGATCAGACTAGCTTTAGAGAGATTTAGCTCTCTCTTGACTGGCTACTGGACTGGGTCAATTAAATAGTGACCACTCTGTGTAATATCAGATGTATCAATATCATCATAAATTTACGTGCCTGAGATTGTAAACTTTCCAAACTGAAACGCCTGCCGGGACTGAATTGATTTTCCGAAGACTTTGAGCTCGAGTAACTATGTTGTGTAGAGCTGCCCGCTGGACTCGGAAAATGGCTGAGCTCTATATTATCACAAGTAATCTGAAATAGATATGGTTAAAAAATACATTAAACATTTTTTGTTTTAAACATAATATGATCGTAATGGCTCTATTTTTTGGCAAAAATATTTATTTATTCATTCAAGTATCAAAAGCAATAGCCATTAACAGATACAATTAAAGCCTCTACAGTTATACTATAACTAAAAAAAAAATATACAATCGAGATATACTATTTCAAAGTTAACCTGCTGTCTAATAGTTTCTTAAATTTATTTAAACTTGCAGTATCGATGTGATTGTTAGACGAATACTCATTAAACATGTTACACATATGATAAATTGGCGAGCTCCTAAACGGATTTGTCTTGGGAAAATCCAAATAGAACACTTTATTATTTTATCTAGTATTGGTTCGATTTATTGAAAAAAGAAGCTGACTTAACAAGCAGGATTATCAATAATTTCCTTTAATAACTGAAATATTAAAATCATACATATTTTAATTCGTCTTTTTTTCTGCCAAAAATATCCAACAAATATCCCTGATCACAGCCTTTATTTGGATAAGAACCATATTTCTTTAAATACATATATTTTAAGAGCTTTCTTTGTCCACCTCGATAAAATTAACCCAAACATTATAATAAGGGGATCATATAATATTACTATAATTTTACCTTTGGCAACATAAACGTGTCAAATAATCGAAAACAAACATCAATATCAAATTTTTTAGGATTTCTAATTATCAAACCAATTATTCTTTGTGCCTTCTGTATTTTAGTTGTTACATGTCCAATAAATGACATTTTGGTGTCAAATACAACACCCATATCTCGCTGATTATCCACTCTTTTTACATTTTTATCACCTATGGTCACTATGGTGTAATTACTATTAATAATATTGTAACATAGAGAAAAGGAAATACAAGAAAATTTATTCACAGTAAGGGTAAAGCCATTTATAAATCCAAATCCAAACTTTTTTTTTAACTAGATAATTAATAATAATAATAATAATAATAATAATAATAAGTTTATTTAAAATTTAATAATATAATAAATATGTTTATGTTGTCTTCGATAAACTTATTCTTCAATCCCCTGAAGCTGAGCTTGTTAGACACACCACGCAGATCATTCTGTAACTTGTCACAATCATTCGTGGTAGCAATTTTCAAAAATAACTTAAAGTCATCTGCAAATAATCAACCCTCAAAGTACTTTACCACACCAACAATGCCATTTATGGCTATCAAAAACAACAAAGGACCCAAATTAGAGCTTTTACTAACACACATCCATAACGGTAGGTACCTATACACAACATCAACTTGTCGTTTATTCTCTTAATGATCCGTTAATATTCTTTGAAAATACTGCAAGATTGGTAAACGCAGACCGCTGTGGTAATAAATTATGTTGAACACTGGATATACTGGCTGATGCATTATCATATATTCTATCAAGCAATATTAATTTAAAAATCTTAGACACTGCACAGACAATGGTAATAGAGCAAGAATTCCTAATTTCATGACTAGATTCGCTTTTAAAAATAGGAATAACCTTACCATACTGGACTTCCATGCCTCAGGATGAGTGGATGTTGTCTAAGATTAAGATATTAAGGGCTCTGAGCTGATTTCGATATAATTTAAATTTTTTGGTGAATATTTCATATGGTACGCGGTTTTTTAAAACGGACTATAATATTGCCCTTCGTTTAGAATGATAAAATATGCCATGTTACGAGACCAAAGATACCAAATGTTATACCATTACTTTTAAAAATAGTAATACCTAATATGAAAAGGTAGGCAAGGTAGACGCTGCCTACCCTTAAAATTCATCCCCAAGCACTCCAATCTTATGTTACCTTCCTGTTCATAACATATTAAGGTAATATTTTTAAAATATGTCAATACTTATGTGCTTCTAATATTTTGATTTCATCAATGTACTAGTCCTTAAAGCTAGTATATATAGGGTGACAATTTGATAACGAACAGCATGTAATATTGCCTCTACCAATAATAGTATGAAAATTGGGCGAAACACGTCAATTGATATATCAAGGGGGAAATTTTTTAAGGCATTTGTTGTCGTGTTACTTTCAACCCCCTGACCCCCGGGGCACCTACCCCTAAAATTTTAAATGGCAACCCCTATTTCTTTTGCAATTTTTGTGTTCCTTATAAAATTCTACATAAACTGTATAATTTTTTTTTTTAATTGTGATTATTAATCTCACAAAATGAAATGTATTTAATATCGAATTTTAAAACGGATTGCATTCATCGCCTCATAGCACTTTGTTTAAACCTGTTTGTATAATTTATCCAAAGTCAGTGTGATGACATTCCAATCATTCCATCTCTTTGAGACTGTTTACCGCCGTTTGTATGCCGTATGGAATGATTAGAATGTTATCACACTGACTTTGGATAAATTAAGCATACCAATACTTACATTACAAATTCTTTTATTTATTTACATTTCGTCTTCGATATCGCCACTTGAACAAAAAATAATTAAATTTTTCTGCCGTTTTCGACAAAACAAGATTCTCGTTTTGTAGTTAGTGTACCTTATTTTCCTACTCCTGGTGTTTATTATTTATTTCATGTTCTTCTAGAATCAGTGAAATAAGCTGTGAAAGTTAATTTCATAAACATTTCAATAGTTTTTAATTTAGTGTCGTTTCTTAAAATGGTTTACACTATTGCTGAACGCGTATAAATGATTTTCATATTTACGGAGAATGGCGCCCGTGTTCAACGAAAGACATCGCGAAAGAAATGTTGGACACAAGTACATCCGTGAGTAAGTAGCTAAATTTGAAGAAACAAGATCTGTTTGCAATAAGAAAAGGAATGAGCCAAGACTCCTCAATGATGCCGCTCAGATTGAGGTTCTTGGTGAAGTTGCTATGGCTCCCACTACGTCCCTTCGTAAAGTTGCAGATCAAACTGGACTGTCGCGTGAGTCAGTCAGCTTGAAGCTTCACAAATTTCATCCATACAAACTCCTAATTACTCAAGAATTAGGGGACAATGACCCGGACAGACGTATTGAGTTTTGCGAAATCGAAATTATGACGGATAAGATTATTACTCAGCCCAGGTTAATAAAGAATATCTGTTTCAGTGACTAATGCACTTTTTTACTTAAATGGCAAGGTCAGCAAACAAAACTGTCGTTATTGGAGCGACCTCAATCCTCACATTATTAGAGAGGGGCATACGCAATACCCTTAAAAAATAAATGTTTATATTAGGCAATATCATTATCATAATTTTTCAAGGAGTTGCATTATTTAAATGTTTATTTAAATACATTTCAATAATTTGTGAGGTTAATAATCACAATTTTGAAAAAAAATTATACAGTTTATGTAGAATTTTATAAGGAACACAAAAATGGCAAAAGAAATAGGGGTTGCCATTTAAAATTTTTGGGGTAGGTGCCCTGGGGGTCAAGGGGTTAAAAGTAACACGACAACAAATGCCTTAAAAAAATTCCTTCTTGATATATCAATTAACGTGTTTCGCCAAATTTTCATACTATCATGGGTAGAGGCAATATTAAATGCTGTTCATTTTCAAATTGTCACCCTATATATTCCATACTTTTTACTGCACCGCCAGGGATTGGCTACCAAGTTCGGTTGCAATGAGAAGTCCACTAAGGCAGGCGATAAATTTAGCGCCTTTTATGTTGTATACGGTACGATACGTATCACGCTAGCGCTGGTTGACGTCACAAACGAGACGCGACTGATGCGAGCTACCTTCTCGGCAAGGCAAACGATTCGGCGCCTTCCGTAACCCATCGGAGCACGTGACTCGGTTGATCAATAGAAATCGATTCCAGCAGAAAGCCGGCCAGGCGGGCCTCGTCAAACTGGCTGGCGCATTAACGAGGTTTGTTTTAAGCGCTATAATTATACACAAAATAGATTTATGATTTTATGCAGAACGACTTATTTTTTATAAAATATTTAATATTTTATTAGGTACCAAGGGATTAAAAGGTGGATTTTGTGGATTTTAAGTAGAAAAAGGTCATATTATTAAGTAATTAAGTAAGTTTTTCCACCTCTTGACTGCTAAATTTTTTCACTCCCTATACGTGCTATTGAAAGCTCCATTATGGATTAGTTCCACCTTTAACTTAATTATATTTTCTCTTTTGCTAACAACATCAGCTGTTCATAATTTTTACTTCAACATCCTGATGATGAGTGTTTCTACACTCGAAACATGTAGATTATAGCGTAGCTATTGAATTAAAATTGTGGAGAAAGACTTTATGGTTTTCTTTTCCCTATACGTAAATAAATAGTTTTTTTAAAGTTTATATTGTGAAAAATATTTTTGGACGGATTTCTTGACGTTTTTCAAGATTCAATAAATTCTACAAGCTGTTTATAAAGTCGGCATTTATCGTTTCTTAAAAATTAAATGCAGTGCCGAAAAAATACCTATCTTCGAGGAAACTGGAAGCCCAGTACTTACCCACCTACCTTATGGGCTTTAAGCATTTTGATTACGTCCTTCGTTACAACCATGGCTTCTTTCGACACTTCGTCATCAAATTTATCTTGAAGAGTGTTTTTTAAAACATATAAGCAACCGATTTCACTCAGTTGATGGAGAACAGTAATCACTCGCTTTTTAATTTCGATTTCAGTCAAAGTTATTATTTTTTTCTTTTCCTTTGAAAAAGTATGAGTGGGAAACCCCCTATCAATCATACCTAAAATAGTTTTAGTACTTTGAAGAATTACTTTTATTTTTACAGTGGTAGCTTATAATATTATTTGAAATATTTAAATACTGAATATGTAAAAAAGGTAAAGTTAACTATTAATTTGGTTTAAGTACAATTTACGAATTTTTAGTTTATATTACCTTGAACTTTTAAAAGATTTTTTATTGTGCAAGCCCAAAATTTTATCGCATTACATTTTACTTCCCAATGTATATCACCAATAGCTGCATGCGTCATTACATCGTAAAGTCTTAAAAAATAAATAATTAATGTTTTTATAAGATAATATAGTGTCCGCGAAAATAGTTAAAAGCGAATATTGTGGCATCGGACAAACAGTTACACGTTTTTATATTGGAATATACAGGGATCCAAGCACAATGCGTAGGGGTGTTACAGTGGAACTGGACCTGTTCTTTTGGAATAGGTATCATCTGCCTATTCCGCGTACCTATTACCTATTACCAGGTACCTATTCCAGGTCCGTTGGCACTGTCACATGTTTGATTCTCTGGTTTCATTGTTATTCCTTTTTCAAGTTGTCAGGTACAGGTACGATATAGGGAATGGAACGGCTACAGGTTTTGCTTTAAATTCATATAATATGTTTATAATATGGTGAATTTGCAGTTGACAATTTTAAACGTTGCCGTTACAAGCATATTGCAATAATTAAAATAATCTCACTAAATAAAGATAAAGGGAAATAGTAATAAATAATAAATATTTCTAAAAATATTGTAATAATTTATTGGGCAACAAAATATAGCGTATTTAATGTAGGATATGCAACCAGCAATGAAGAATTGATTAAAAAGGCAACATAATATTGTGGATGTACCTATGCCTATTCTTCATGTTTCTTTAAATAATAGGCCTCCGTTACAATCAAATCTTTCAAAAAAGTCTGGTGCGAAAAATATTAATCTGTTACAAAAATTTATAACGAAATTTAATTCGAATAATCGGAAACTGCTGGCCACGCTGGAGTTCTAGCGGCCTTCTTTAAAAACTCGTGTCGGCCATGCAGCCGGAATAGCTCCAATCGGCGGAGCGGCGCTTAAGTTTGACCTGGAATAGTTTGGACCTGTAATAGGTATTTCGAATAGGTTCGGGTTTGGAATAGGTACAGGTCCAACTAGGTACGAGAAAAAGCTATTCCGTAACATCTCTAACAATGCGGATACCCTAGGGCGGGATTCGTTCATGTTAGGACTCTACGGGCAGCCATAGCCCAAGCAATCCCGACACAGCGGTAAGATGTATGAAAAGCCTTTTTACAAAAGCAAAGTGGTCATCAATGCACTGTAGCGCCATCTCAGCGAAATTAACTCCAATATAAAAGGCAGTCACACTGGTAATAATCGAAAGGTAGACAACTAAAGAAAACTAACTAAACATTTTTATGGCTTTTCTTAAATGGATTGCACGCATTCTAGTGAGTGCCAGCGTTGATCTGTTTCTAGTCTGCAAAATGGCAGATGTTCCGGTGAAAACGCAAATAGCGTTCCCCATACTGGATTGTGATGAACTTCGTGGTTTATTTAGTTGTCTACCTTTCGACTTTACTTTTCTTGAATCTGAACAAATCTGTTAATTGGACAGACTGCAGTCGGTCGTTTAAATAACTTTGCATTAAATTTAGAGCTATGGCCACAAATCCTGAGCTGTTTAATAGCTTTAATAAAATCTTATGATCGACTGTATCGAAGGCTTTTGCCAGAAAAATTATAATTACGACCGGACAGCTACAAACAATAGTTATTTGTTTCACTCGGCCTCGCCTGCGCCTCGTCTATGAAACACCAGCCGCGGCATTAAATCTTGTGCTTTTCTGCCTATAGTAAAACATATAATTTTTTCTCCAAATTTGTTCCAATTTCACGCAAAATCGTATTTTTTATATTTATGTATGTTATTTATGACATTTATTGAATGAAACAGACAAAACATTTTCGAATTTATTGAATTGTTGTGTTTACTTGTCGTTTTAAATTTTAATTTTTAATGACACCTGACAGGCTCAAAAGGTGTATTTTTTCTGCCTAGTCAGAAAAAGTGGACTTTTTATGCCTAGGCAGAAAAAATACACCTTTTGAGCCTGTCAGGTGTCATTAAAAGACCGCTTTTAATGTCATTTGGAGAAAAAGGTACTTTTCCACCTCTTGCACGAATGGAATGTTTTTAAACTGTTCATTTGTCGCCATGTTTGATGTTACTTCGCTCTGGACTAAACTACTGCAATCCAAGCCGCGACCAGCAGAACTAATCGTATGCAATTAAAGTTGCGTGCAATCCTGGGCCTCAGTGTATGGTGGATTAAAAAATATATTATTTATATTGAATATTTCAGGGGGGGCCCAGGGCCATCAGGGGGGGGGGCAGGTCCCCCTAGCTACGCCGATGGCGACAGCCTATATATTATTTAAACACAAATAAGTCGTGTGGAGAAAAATAACAAGTTGCATACGATCGGTTTCATGCAACCCGTTGACCTGGTGGGATAGCTGCCTTAATCGACAAGCGTCTAGTGTCTGGCCGTGGACTTTTCAATCGCCCAATCAATGTTCGCAATAGAGCGCGGAAAACTTAAAAATAAAGATGTTAGAATGCGCACATAAATCATTGTATTATTTCCTATTAAATTGAGGTGAAAAAATTATACGTTGATTTTTGAAGATTGTGAATATGGAATTATTTCCTAATATGGAAGTTTTTTTCAAGAAATTAGTTTAGATAGATTGTAAAAAATTGTATATTTTTAAGATCGGTTTAGACTAGTGATGTTACAACCTTTCCGAGTATGACTATTATGTTTGACTAAACCTACTACTTATCTAGGTTAATAATATACTTACTACCTTTATAGGTTTTGATTTTTTTTTGTTTTGAGAAATCTTATTGCAAAATACAACAATAATTAATAAAACAAAAAAAGGCTCACATGACAATTTTCGGTTTCTTTTAAAATATTTTTAATAAACAATTTTCATTACGTAGGTAGGTAACAGCATTAAAACTGTCTATCTTCTGGGATTAAATTCAAATTTCGACATATAATAATTGTTAAATGGTCAAATATTGTATTTATTCTGTAATGTTGATAGTTGTAGTAGATATGTATACTTGTAAATCTGATTATTCCTAACGTATGTAAGATTATGTTTCTTCCTTTCATGCCTTGAAAGACATTGTTTATTGTTGAATTATTTATTACATTCACAAGACTTGTAGTTTTTTTGTGTAATGAACTTTGAGAATGTTGAGTAGGCGAGTGTTTTTAGCATACTTGACGCTTCAAAGAAACCTATATACCATATATTTTATTTTCCTAATTTACAACAACCGGCATTACATCGCTTAATCTCAAAATTAGCTTCTTTAAGACGGCGGCCTATGATTGGTCGGTTGAAAAGTCCTTAGTCAGACTCTAGACGCTTGTACCTTAATGGGTGATGTCAATCAAATCGAAAGCGATATTTTGGTTGCGATGCGAGAGCAGGGAAATATTTTGGAAATTCGATCGCAAGCGACTAGGGCGTCAATCTGGTTGTTTCTTGTGAATGGGCCCCTTTTAAGCGTCTTCGAACTGTTGCATAGTGAGTGGGAACATAACCCTACGAGGTGTATAGAGATTAATAGGTGATACCTCGACGTTATAAACTGCTTGATTATGGAATAGGGAATGACAACGCCGCAATTATGGTACCGGACTTGCAACTTTTTTTGCCCATGCTAATGATTAAGACAAAATAAGCCAAAACAAACACTGATGTTTCTATTTACCTTGGTAAAAGCTCTTCAGGAAATGTATACTCGTTATATATATCATATATAAGTTTTGCTGCTTCTTTACGAACTATACCCTTTGGTTCATTTACTAAAATATTTAGAATATTATCCTAAAAATAGTTAATTATATATTAAATTATATTCTCAAAAGCGTTTTTCTAGCTATTAGCCTATACTATTTGCCTTCTGTAAAACTAAATAACCTTTTTCTAAATTAACTTAAAATTGAGACATCTCGTTCCTGATAAATAAAATGGAGTTTCGTAGTGGGCTACTGGAAAGTTAATAAAGGTAGGTACCTACTGTGGGCGATCATTTATTCAATATTATTTAGAAAAACAAGGTATAGTCAAATAGATATGAATAATATTTTGTTATATACATGGTGTCACACGATAGCTGTCCATAAGAATATTTCGGAAAGTAATGCGATTTCAATTCCTGCAAATTTGAATAATGGGGTTCTCTGACACGCTCTCCTCAAATAAAATAGCAGCGACCATATACAACTTCTGGTTATACCGAAAGTTATCTCAAACTTGCTTATTTTAAATAGAGCACCCTATATAATATACAGTGTGTCCACGGATGGACCTAACTATACTTGTTTGTTGTACTAATATGAAGGAAAATATCAATAATTTATTTAACTTTAATATAAAATATCGTAGTTACCACAGGTCATAGCTCAAAACTTTATTCGGCTTTTTGAATTATCTTTCCAATCTCTTTTATTTTGATCATTCAAAAAAGTTGGATCAAAAATTTTTTATTTTGCAAATCTACATTTTTACATTTTTTGTGCACCCTATATAAAAAAATGGAAATTTTCTTACGTGAATTATATTTATTTAATAAGCAACAGAAATGATGAAGAATGACTTTTTTTCGAAAAATTGAAAATAAAGTTTTTTAGTATAGTTTAGTTAAAGTATAGTTAGGTCCATCCGTGGACACACTGTATATTTTTGTAATCCTTTCTTTGTTTCCAATATACTTTATTTAAAGTTCTTATATCCTAGTCTGCCGTTTCTGAGAAAAAAAAAACGTTTTTCTCAAATTTTGACATTTTACACAGGGTGTCGCCTAAAATTAAACATCTTTTCAAAGAAAAAAGAGTGAAACTTCAAATTCTGGTTGTGGATAGATATTATGATTGTGCTCGGTAATGAATTATTTAAAAATTAAATTTTAGATATAAGAAAGTGGAAAAGTAACAATTTTTGATCTTTATCAAAAAATTTCAAAAAACTTTCGCATTACTTTCCGAAATATTATAAGAAACCGTGTATGTATCTGATTTTTTTTATTATAAATATTTATGTTTTGTTTTCTTTTAAACAGGCACGGTAAGATTTTTAAAACATAGGCACCTACTTATACAGTGTCACCAGTAAAGTCCGCATCATATTTTTTTTATTAATAGCTTTATTCAAAATTTGACTTTGGCATCAAGTTCTGCTTCGATCGAGATGAAAATTAAGCAAAAAAATAGTAGTCACGTGATTCGCATTATCTGTCAAATTTTAATTTTTTTCAAAAAATAATTCAAAAGTGGGGTTATTTCTGAAAATATCGAAAAAAAATTATAAGAAAAAGTTTTTTTAAATGCAGTTTCTAGCCCACATGCAAAATTTCAGCTGCATAAGATAATTTTGATTTTTTACCTACCACTAAAATTTATTTTTTTAAAACCGACCAGAAAATTTACACTTTCTGGACAATTTTTCGTCTAGAAAATAACGTTTTTTTCGATCGCAAAACCGGAAAAGTGACATTAGAGACAGAAAAAATCTTTTCCGGACTTCAATGTCACTTTTCCGGTCTCTAATGTCACTGTCACCCTGTTTTTTGTTTTTCCAATCGCACTTTGATAATACAAGATACCTTGATTTCGTTATTATGACAACATTTCGATGTATTGTCGAGTGACAGTTCGTTGATTTTTAATTTTGTTCTTTATGTCAAACTTGTTTCGCGTAGATTATAAAATATATCGAAGTGTCGGTCTTAAAAAAATATTGTACGTCACGCAACCGAAAATTAGTGTTTTCCAGTTCTCTCCAAGCTTCCAGGACTCGCCTATGGCTCGCCCTGGAAATGCTTGTCTCGACCTGAAAAACACTACTTTCCGGTCTTGTAACGTAAATTACTATTTCCACTTAATGAACACTTTACTGATGACACTGTGTTCTTTTTTTGTCTTAATATTAAGGTTTATTACTTTCAGACACAAACTACTTTTTCAAAAATACTTATTTTATAAAGTTACCTTATACAGGGTCAAAAACAAATAAACTTTGTATCACATGCGACCAAATTTTAGTAGCCCAATTTTGATTTTGTAGGAAAACACACATTTAGTATGGCGCTACTTTAAAGAAAATTTATCTAAAACAAAGCATTGTCAAAACTAAGAAGTTTTATGTAGGTTGCGTTGAGTTTTATTTTGCAAAAGTGGTGCAATTTACAAAATATAGGTAAAAAATCAAAATTATTTTATGCAGCTGAAATTTTCCATGTGAGCTAGAAACTGCATTAAAAAAAACTTTTTCTTATAACTTTTTTCAATACTTTCAGAAATAACCCCACTTTTGAATTATTTTCTGGAAAAACTTAAAATTTGACAGATAAAGCGAATCACGTGACTACTATTTTGTTGCTTAATTTTAATCTCGATCAATGCAAAACTTGATGCCAAAGTCAAATTTCGAATAAAGCTATTAATAAAAGAAAACCCTATATGATGCGGACTTTACTGGTTACACTGTATCTAATAATATCTAGAGTATCTCAAACACTTACCCAAAAACTATCATCGCTTTGATATACATCCCAAATATCTTTTATGAGTATCAAAGCTTGAATACATTTTATTGCTGTTGCTCTAGCCTCATTATCTTTATCATGTATGGCCATTTTCATAACTAATTGGGGCAGACCCGCGTTACACAATATATTGATAAACTCCGGAAATTCTGCAAAAAATCGTATTCATTTTCTATGGTCCTGTTATTGATTGTTTCGTATTATTTTTGATACTACAGCTTATTTGAACTTAACTTATTTGGTTATATAGAAAAAAAAAAGCACACAGTCTTTCTTCACGATTTTTTTATTAGAATAACTAGGCGAACCTAGAATAATTCATAATAATTCAATACGACATATTTTGTTAGCAATAGAGAAAATAATAGTGGGATTGAGCCGTAATGGAGCTTTCAATGATGTACAAGAGGTGTAAAAGTCAAGAGACCGACAATCAAGACTTCAGCATACTAGAAAGTCAAGGGTTAGTGGAAGGGCACTGTCTTGGGCAGAAAAATGAAAAGAGCAAAAGAAAAATTAAGGAGTTTTAACAGACTTTGTGAAAACCATTTATTAAATAGCGAAAAAACATTTAGTTTTATTCAGCTTTGTCAGAGACGTAATGGTATTGAAATAAGAGGAAAAGAAAAAGAAAAAAAATTGTTTTTCATTAAAGTCAAAGCATCTGTAAAAGATAAAAAGGGGAATGTAGCAAATGATATTTATTAAAATGAGGTAGATTAGCTTACCATTTAGCTTGAAAGTAAAATACTGTTGGGTACCAGGTATTTTACGGCCCAGTTACCCCGACAGGAGTCAAAACATACACATTTTGTGCAAAATTAATAGTTAAAAAAAATTGTTTTAAAAAGTTTTTTAAAAAGTTTTATGTTTTACTAGAACATCTTTGTTCAAGAAGTTCCACTGCAACCAGCACGTGCCAGAAGGGAAATGAACTTGAACTTGACATTGTAAAAAGTTTTAAAAACAATATATTTTTAAACTATTAATTTTGCACAAAATGTGTATGTTTTGACTCCTGTCGGGGTAACTGGGCCGTAAAAAGCCTGGTACCCCAACAGTATTTTACTTTCAAGCTAAATGGTAAGCCAATCTACCTCATTTTATTAAATTTTATTTGCTACATTTCCCTTTTTTAATCTTTTACAGATGCTTTGACTTTTATGAAAAACATTTTTTTTTCTTTCCCTCTTATTTCAATACTTTTACATGTCTCTGACAAAGCTGAATAAAACTTAATGTTTTTTCACTACTTAATAAATGATTTTCACAAAGTCTGTTAAAACTCCCTAATTTTTCTTTTGCTCTTTTTATTTTTCTGCCCAAGACAGGGCCCTTCCACTAACCCTTGACTTTCCAGTATGCTGAAGTCTTGATTATCGGTCTCTTGACTATTCAATTTTTACACCTCTTGTACATTATTGAAAGCTCCATTACGGCTCAATCCCACTATTATTTTCTCTATTGCTAACAACATCAGTATTGTACCTTTCACTTTGTTTTCCTGATGATGAGTGTTACTACACTCGAAACATGTTGAATTGAATTATTATGAATTATTCTAGGTTCGCCAAGTTATTCTAATAAAAAATTGTGGAGAAAGACTTTGTGCTTTTCGTTTTTCTATATCATTTAACACCACTTTGAGTATGGACTACTTCTTCAAAATTATTTGGTTATGCCGTACTGGCAAGCATAAAGTTACATGGCGGCTTCTAATGTAAAGGATAGATACCATTACTGGTGTCATGGAAGTTATGTGGTTGTTAGTACTAAAAAACATTAATAATTTGGGTCCTTGCAAGGCTAATTAAATAAATATTGGAAGCAAAATGCCATAACACAACGAAGGCAATACGAGTTCGACGAAATGAGTTTGCTAGAATTTTCGCTTGAATATATAAAGAGCTGAAAATATTACACACTTTCAAACCGCAGAAAATTGGCTAGAAGTCTCTGAAAATGCAAATATATTTATATTAACCAAAATCTAGACGGGTCTTTTCACATAAGTCAGCTATTGAGAAGGCTGAACTCATTCTGCTATGTAGTGCGAGTTGTTGGTAGATACGTGAATGATAAAACCTTGAAGATTCTATACTATGCAAACTTTGTGTCTGTTTTAAAATATGGTATAATTTTTTGGAGAGGTATAGCCATTTGCAAAATATTTTTGTCTCGCAAAAAAGGGTACCTACTAAAAGTTCAATCAGTCCTGTCGAAATGTTTTTAAAGTAAACGGTATCATGACTGTGCATGTACTATACATTTTAGAATGTCTTATGTTTTTACGTAGGATCCAAAACTTGTTTAATTCACAAAACAACATTCGATTAACAAGAACAGACAATTTCAGTTACCCCATACATCGCCTTCATAGTACAGAAACAAGCCCAGAATATATGTGTGTTCAATTATACAATAAATTACCACTACGAATCAAACGCATTGATAGTCAATGCCTGTTTAAAACAGAAATTAAAAAATTCTAACTCAGTTAGATCCCTATTGTCTGAACAATTATCTAAATATGTAATAGATTAATTTATTGTTAATGAAAATTATATTTTGTATAATGATAATTCGGAACTATTTTTTGACGTCATTTCACTTTGTTATTTACTGTAACAAATTTGAAAATAAAGATTGTTTATGTTTATGTTTATATGTAAATATTTGAAACTAATTGTAAAATTGTATTCTTACTTGTATTAGCATTAACTGCTATGGTATGTACAACCTTAAGGGCATTGGTTCTAATTTCGGGACTGTTGTTGTGACATTTGGAGTACAATATGATTCCTCCTTGATTCATGGCACTATCGTTTGTGTTATCCAAAAGTAAAACCATTGTGGGTGACATACATCTAGATATTGCCATGTTAAATAACTGTAAGAATTTTACTGTAGGCTGTAAAAATTTACCTAATTAATTATGTTATATTTATTTTATTTTAAGTATTTTGTAAATTTACTTATGAGACAAAATCATTTGCTTTAATTATAATAAAGCTAATATATTTTACAATAATAATTATAATATTGCTCAAAATAAAACTTTAAAAGACTAACACTGTAACTTCAATTTGCACAAATATTAACGCCTCTAAATGTTTAATCTTTGTAATGTTATTAAAATTAAAAAAGGATCCCTACGCCTCAGTGGTAACTGAACCGGGTTCATCCGAATAGAATTCGACGATAAAAACGGAAATTTTATGGTAAATTAATATGTTACATCGTAGGTGTCGCTGTAGCTTGATTACAAGTACCTTAAGGCCGATATAAAATTTAAAAAAATAAGAAATATGCAATAAGAAATTGGTAATAAGAAATAAAAAATACATATATGATCCTTGTTACTTGAAACTTAATTGTATGGTGATTGATTTGTTTCTACGTATCAAGTCTTCTTAATCTTAACATAGTATAAAACAAAGTCGCTATCGCCCGTCCTGTCCCTATATGTGCTTAATAAAACTACGCAACGGATTTTGAAGCGGTTTTTTTTTAATAGATAGAGTGATTCAAGAGGAAGGTTTTTATGTATAATACATGCATAATATTATAGAGAAACACTGATAAACACTGATAAATTAGAGTAGGGAGAACGAACGACCCAACCTAACCGGTCCCCGGCCCGTTCAACGATCGATCCGAAGCACCGAAGCCGGAATAGACGAAGACAGACTATGTTTTATGCATGGATGTGAATTGTGGACGGGCCGGCAAACGGTTAAGTTTGAGGTTTGTTCGGGTTTGTTCGCCTTATTATCTCACGTCGTATAATGCCGAGCTGCAACGCAGGCCGGGTACACGCTAGTATTTCTATATAATGTATATTTTTTAATTCTGTATCGGCCTTAATATCGCTTATATATCGGTACAACATCGTTAGTTTAAATTTTAAATGGATATGACAATGATCATTGATATCTGACGAAGCTACATTGTTAGCAAAACTTGTAATTTTCATTTTAATATAGTGGAAATCTACAAATTAACTTAAAAAAGTTTATTACAGCGAATATAACACCAAATATACAATATATAGATTCACAAATAATAAAAACCATATTTAGTAACTGACTATTAATAACTCCATCGAAATTATTCAAAAAAAAATATATAATAACCATTTACAAAAAAAATATTAATATATAATACGTTAAAGTTTGTTCAGTTTTAAAAAATATTTTTTTAGTGTTTTTTTAAAAGTCCATAATTTTGATATTTCTTTAATTTCTTTCGGCAAACTGTTGTAAATTGTTATTCCTTTATATAATATTGATTTTTGGCCAAAAGTACTCTTTACCATTGGTGTTTGAATATGATGATTTTGTCTCGTGATGTGAATAATGTTGGTCGAAGGAAATATTATATTCGATTGTTTTTCTTTAATAATTATAGAGTGTATTAGAATGCATAGTTTTAATTTATAAAGCTTTTCTAAATTTAAATATTCATTTGGTTCATACAAATTTATAGTTAATTCTAAAAAAGGAAGTTTATGTATGCATTCAATTATTTTATTTTGTAGTTTTTTTAATGGCTGAATTATAGTTAAATTCACTGATCCCCAAATTGAAATCACATACTGTACTTTTGAATAAACCAAAGAATAATATATATTTTTAAAATATTTTAACGATATATAATTTTTAGCTTTTAACAAAATGCCAACTATTGGTGAGATGTAACTTCTTAAATGTTCAATATGTTTTTTCCAACTTAAATTTTCATTAATATATAAACATTAAAAAAAATTTAATTGTATTAGTATATTTAATTAAAAAATGATTATTGAGAGACAGCGAAGAAATATTATTTTTTTAAATTTTGATTTACTTACAAACATAAAAGATGATTTATTAAAATTTAAGTAATGATAATTAATTAATTTCAAGCCATTTACATATTATATTTAGGTCGTGGTTAATGTTATTAAGAATTTGAGCATAGTCTTCATGAAAATATACAATAGTAGTATCATCCGCAAACAATTTTATTTTACCTTTTAAATTTAATTTTGCTAAATAATTAATGTAGATTAAAAAAATAGTAGGTCCTAATGTTGATCCTTGCGGAACACCACAAGTTATGTTTTTTTGTGACCTTATGACATTTTCAATTTGAACAAACTGCTTTCTATTACTTAAGCAATTTTTTAACAATAAATAAATATTTTCCCGAATTCCAATATTGTATAGTACATTTAAGTAAAATGTTGTGATTGTATCAAGTGCTTTACATAAATCTAGGGACAGTAGGCAGAATTTGTGGTTGCTATCAACGTTTCGTTGAATATCTTTGATAATATCTGCAGCTGCAACTTCTGTATCTCTAAATTTACGAAAACCATATTGAAATGGAGAGAGTAATTTTTTTTCTTCTAAAAAATGTACTATTCTATTATTTATAGTTTTTTAAAAAATCTTTGAAAATGTGGGTAAAACAGAAATAGCTAGTTACGATAGTTACTACTAAAATATTTTTCTGCATTTTTATTTTATTTTTTACTTAAATATGACGATCTAACCCAACTTATCTCAGTCCATAGGTTATTGAGATAATTTCGGAGATACACAAATATGTTATTTAATAATTGGTGTGTTGTCACCATATTCGGCTAGGCGAGGTTTTGTGGGGTGAAAAATTCAAATCTGCTCTTATTTTTATTAAAAAATTTAGAGGGCGCCTTGCACACATTTAAAACAAAATTATTTTTGGAGTCACTCTGTATTGAACTTTTAAATAAACATTCTTATTCTCCAACGTCTTTCACCCGAGAAGGCTATCAGTGGCGGCTTCTCCTATGAGGCAGGTGAGGCAGTGCCTCATCAATAATTTTGCAAATTAAATAAATTACAAATTTATATTACTTTACTATTTGCATAAATATATATCCATTAGAATTAATGCCGTCAATCTTAACGCGCTTCGCTAGAAATATCATATATCATCCATCTCATTTCTGCATGCGGTCGTATATTGTAGAAGCCGGTCTCGCGCTTCCTTGTCTTTTACGATCCCTTGCGTGTTTTGTTCTTATATCATCCATCTCATTTCTGCATGCGGTCGTATATGGTTAGAGGCCCGGCCTCCCGCTTCCTTGTCTAGCGTATTAGTGAAAATATCTGAGGTGATGTATGATACCTGTAATAGTCCAGTCGAATCTAGCTTTAAATAGCGCATAAAAACATTCTTCTGAGGCCAGCCTCAACTCTCTACGCAAATTTAATGCGAACGCGAGGGGACTAATCTAATCTATAAAGATGAACGCCGCGATACGGTATTTGGAGAAATGCTATTATTAGATTAACATTAACAGGTTTTCCGTTGAAAGTTTAGAGAGAGTGCATAGGTAGTGCATTGTATTTTATTATAGTTTTCGGTAAATACTTTTGTGGTTTTTTGTACTGATTTTTAGTGATTTTTCTAAAATATTAATATTACATTACTTTTATTTTACTTATTAGTTTATTTGTTTTGTGCTTACTAGCGAAAAATGGATTCAGCGGGACCAAGCACAGCGTCACAACTTCCCTAGGTAAATATAAACATTCACAATCCTACTTGTTATCTTGTTAATTTTTTAGTAAATGAGCAGAATTTTTCAAGTATTAATTCCTATGAAGATAAATTGTACATAGTAAAAGAAGTAAAGCGACCTATTCCAGATTTGAGTAAACGTCTTGTTACTATCGGTGGGGAGGGGAAATCAAATCGGAGCTTTCAAAACACTTGGTACGAAAAGTACGACTGGCTTACTGGTAGTGTAACGTTAAACAAATTATTTTGCTGGCCGTGTATTCTGTTTGCAACAAATAGGTAATAGCGACAAAGTTTGTTCAAAATATGGTTATAGCGATTTAAAAAACTTGTCTAAACTTTAAAATCTAACCTTGCTAAAAAAAATTTTTCAACTGTGCCTCACCACTTTCAAATACCACGAGCCGCCCCTGAAAGCTATACGTGGTAAGAGTTGATTTGAACAGTCGTTTTTGAGATATCTGGATTTAAAAAATTCATTTCGTGTATGGCCAGGTCCAAATTATTATAATAATTAAACACAATTTGAAGCGAATAAGGCGTTAAATTAAAACAACTGTCTCTAAAAACTCTAAAAACTAAAAAAAAACAATAACAATTACATTAATGTGTTGTTAATTTTATTCTCTAGTAAAACCAATCATTGAGCTTAATAAATAAAAATTAAGTAATTACTTTCTAGTAAAAGCGATTGCTTGACTAACAAATGCTATAGGTAAAAGCAATTGCTAGATCTGGATATGAATAAAATTTTGAAGCAATTGCTGCTTTTCTTACACCTCTGTAGCAAATGCTTATTCAACACAAGTTCAGACGTGGCTTATCCACTTGTTCAGATTAAAGATTTCACATTCAGTTTGGTGCCAAGTTTGCAAAAGAGTTGACGTAAATACAACAACGTTGGTCTACTTATTTGGTACAATAGTAATCTGTTACGTTTTTGTGGAAAATAGGAAACTTATATTTGTGATAGGGCAGATTTCAGTGAAAGTGAGGAAAGTAATAGTAGCGATGAAGAAATTAAAGACAAGCAATTGATATTCGTTCACAAATTGAAGGAACATAAATAAATCTTTCTGGCCACAACCGTTTGGCTTCCACAACAGCTTCAGCACTTGTAGGAAATTTAATTAAAATATTGGCCTTCTCCAAAACTGCATCCATTAGAGAAGTGTTTGTCTTGCAGACAGTAGTTTGGTGAACACCAAGTTCTTCACCAGAATTTTGAAAGCCCGGATCCAACAATCCCTCGCCTTTTACCAGTATCAGTCAAAGAATAATTTGCTAACCATTTAACATTTTCGCAGTAAAATCAATATAACTTTCTGAAATCATCATATCTGCAATTTTTACGTAAACTGTAGGTTTTTCTTTTACGGACGTTCATATATTCAGCTATAATAAAAAAGGACACAAATTAAGAGCAACGCACGTGTATGCCGCGGAGAACTAAAGTTGACTGCTACCAAGCACATGATGCAGGGGTCGACCTATCTTAAAAAGTTGAAAGCAATTGCTAAACTAGAAAAAGCTATTCCTTAATTTATTCATCGCATTTTAAGCAAACGATAGCAATCGCTTCTATTTTTTAAGAAAACGCATTGACTAGAAGCAATTCCTGCACTTTTAAGCGATCGCTGGACGCAAAAGCAATTACTTCAGTTTTTTTCATTGGCTTTTAATAAATTACTTCGATTTTATAAGAAAAACACTTGCTACATTTTTATTCATTAGGCTCATTAAGAGATTTATCAACAAAAAAAATTTAATTTAATTTAATATAAAAAAAATGTTTATTACAAATGTTCAAAATGACCCCCATTTTCGTGTGTACAAAGATTAAAACGGTTTAAAAAATTTAATGGAACTCTTTGGAGCATTTCGTCATCATTTATCAACGCTTCATCATCTGTATCTACTGGCCTAGAAAATACAAGGTTTTTCAAAAGTTCACATAAAAAGTAATCATATCAGGTGATATCAGGGGATCGAGCTGGCCAATTTGTAGGAGCATGCCTCTACCTATTTATCTATTTGATTACTGTTCGTTCAAATAATTACGTACGTTTACCGAAAAATATGAAGGAATACCGCCATGCATAAAACACATTCCCCTTCGAAGTTAAAAATAATTTTCGCCTTTTAGTCGAGGTGATAAAATGACAGGACCACAACCACCTTGAAAGAAGCCGTGAAACAGAAACATCGACAACACTGCTTGAAGATCTATATGTGACACGTGATATTTTGAGGTTATCCATGGTTTAGTATGTAATTTACCCGCGAATTAGGTGTAGGTGTCGTATTAATTTGTATTTTTATCCGGTTTTCGATTGTTATATAATAGAAAATTTTAGTGACATGATTGCTAAGAACCTCCACAAAATACTAATGAAAATTGTTGGTGCGGGTTTGCTCTAATAGCATTAATAAAATGAAAAATCCAGCAGCCTGGCCGGCTTGGCGATTTGTTTACGGGTCTTATAAATGGCGGCAGAATTTTATTTGTTTTAATTTAAATGTTCTGTTTTTTTGTATTCTAGTTAGCTCTTTGGAATAAACTTTATTGTTTTGTGGCTACAGGTAATTTATTAAATATTGAATTTTTTATTTAACTTGAAGATATAATGTGAATTAGTTTAAAAATATCACTAGTAGCGATAGTTCAAAAGTAGGTAGGATACCTCTAGATACCTAGGTACTTAGGTAAGTACTATTTTTTCTTTAGTTTGTTTATTTATCAACATGCCAAGCCCCTGCTGTATTCCTGGGTGTAACTCTAACTATAAAAGTGTATTAAAAGCAAGTGAAGAGAGTGTAATATATTTTTATAGTTTAGATTTGATCAATGACTGTATAAATATTGTTAATCAGGTTTCAGTGGACATTGATATGAAGGTAAAGGTTTTTTTTAAAGGTAATGAATTGGCTTACAATGATTTGAAATGGATTTTACCATTTGAAATCAAACTAAGCAGGTGGTCTCAGCTTGAAAACTTATTGTCTCGGTACCAATTCATACATTGTGAAAGTAACAAAGTTACCCAGATAGGAGGTGACTTTCTTAAGACAAGCGTAGATTTCTTAAACAATGCCTTAAGCTTACTAAATTTTGAGACTTCAGAAGTCGATAGTCAATCCTATAATTTAAACGGAGAAGATAATAATTTGTATAATAGAATATTACTTTTGATCGATCAAATAAATCTACTCCTAGTGAAACAAAAACAGCTTCTCAACGTAATATTACTGAAAAGGAGAGTCGGTTGTACGCCGTATTTTAACAAACGAAACATTATATTTGTATTTAGCGTATTTTTATTGCTATCGCCTAGCGCTTTCGGCCCATTATAAGGCCATCATCAGGGCTTAGGTATCGTCAAATTATGTCCAGGAGACAAGAAACATATTAAGAGATATTTGAAAATTTTTAAACAAATTTTCTGGTAGTGGTTTCAAATTGTAAACAACACCTGAAGTGGAGAAGTTGGAGTCAATAAGTACCATCTGCAAAACTATGAATTTGTCCATCGCAATTTATACTAAAAAGGTCGTTAATATAGATATTAAAAACTAATGGTCCCAAAATTGTTCCTAGACGAACACCATACTTAAATATTTTTGGATAGCTTTTTTCTTCATCTATTTGAACATAAGTTGGTCTAATTTTCAGATAATTTGTAATTAATTCTAATTGCTTTCCTCTAAATCCAATATTTTCAAACTTTTTTAACAGTAAATTATTGCTATTTAAATGTTTTACCCCACAAACCCCCCTAGCCGAATATTGTGACAACACAACAATTATAAAAAAATAAATAATTATAAACAAATAAAACCAAATTAAACTATTGACACTCTGTATCTACGAAACCATCGACTTTAAGACTGAGGTAAGTTAGGTTAGATCATCAGATTTAGGCTTCCGGAATTTGTGGTACGATTTTTCTGCACCTTTTAGAGAGGATATGAGATAAATTTACCGAAATGTATCTCTATTATCTGCTAATAATACTTTTTAAAAATAAAAGAAGGGCGTTGTTATTTTGGGAGTAGGACAAGTATAGGTACTTACTTGATAATCTACAAAATCATATTGGACCATCGCACATACTAAATCAAGCATTGAAATGGTTTCTATGCTGTCCTTCCAAGTTAAGTCAAATGATTCTACTAAATCGATGATTGTGTCTGTAATGATGTTGAAGAATCTTATTCCTCTGGAAATATATTTTAGTACTAAATGTTGATGTTTAACAAAATATATATATAGGTAATTCATGTATCTCAAAGAGATATAAAGGAAATAAAATGTGTAATATTACATATGATGACTATTAAAATTATAATAATGGAAAACGTTAAACATTTTAAGCATAATTAAGTAACTAATAAATAAGTGTCAAAGATATTTTCTATCAGATCCCTCTAATTTTATTTTTATATCACGTATCACGATTATAATGCCACTGGATTTCCATGAAGCATGATTTTATAGATATTTTGCTAAACTAGATGTGTGTTGAATTGCGGCGTATAAGCCAAACGAGTAGTAAGGTTAGAGTGGCAGACCTCTGGCATTGTCCAAAACGTCACACGAAGTCCTATAAGGACCGTTGTGGTACTTGTGTGCTCACTTCCTCCATATCATTAATAAATGGTTCGCCCAGGGCATTGAACCTTCTTCTCGCGAGGCCGGGGCATTCACACAAGAAATACTGAATACCTTCCTCCTCTTCTTCATCTCTGCAACTTCTACAGAAGTTGTTAGTTGGTATTTGCAGAGAATATCCCAGAGAATATACGATATTCTCTGGTATTTGCATACGCTCAGCGTGTCTACCGAATAGGCAATGTCCGGTGACTACGGCAGTGATGTTTCTTAGGTCCTTCCGACTGTGCTGTAATAGCGCTGCGGTTCTCCTGTTATCAAGTAGGGGCCACAATTGCCTGGAGATGCTACAAGTTGTAAGCCGTGTCCATCTGCTTTGCGCAAGTTGTTTAGCTGTTCGATCTATCTCTTTTTTGACTGATCCCAGTGGTCTGGCCAGAGTATTCTCTGCTAGTTCGATAGACATGCTTGTGCCCTCCCTGGCGTAAGGCTTTAATTAACATAAATAAGCAGATAAATCTTTCTGATTTGACTTTCAACTGTGATTTTTGAGAGAAGTTTTGATACCTATTTGCCGGAATTGATATCAAAGGTAAGCAATTGTTTATATTTTACTAAAACATAACGATTTTAATCTGGGTTGGTCTGTTCTCTGATTGAAAGTGTGTTTTACTAAATATGGTGGTGTGGGGCAGATTAATACAATTCGTGTGGGGCCCTTTGAAACGTATATGTACCCGTGGGGTGTATAATATAATAATAAAAGTAGTTTTTAGTGAAATGGTTCGAGCGTATAAAAAAAAGACTGCAAGGGCTGATATAGATGAAAAGGCTATGAATTGTGCAATAACATGTAATCGAACGAATTAGAATATCCGCTAAAACCTATAATGTAAAGGCACCTACCTTGCAGCATAGAGTAGAAAAATAGAAGGTCGAAGCAAAAAATGAAGAGAAAAGGGAATTTTCCTCCAATTATTCCTTACAATAAGTGTTCACTGCAGCTTAACTTAACTGCAACTTAATGAATATATTATAAAATGCATAAAGGTCCAAGTCTTTTACAGGTTCGACATATGAATTTGCGAAGAAATTGGAATGTCACTATTCTCTATCTTGGGATATAAACAAATCTGCTGCTTCGATTGGGTGTATCTGTTGGGCCGCTGCCAAAAATTACTAAAACATTTCTTAAGAGGAAGAAAATGGAAAATCGAGAGTCTACACTGACACTCCCGAAAAAGAAAGACTTGATGAATTTGCAAACATAAAAGAAAAAAGAAAAAATAGAAAAGAACAGATGCAACGCGCAAAAGAACTTAAAACAGAAAGGAAGTTACTAGGTTTGTGTTCAGATGTTCGAACCAAGAAAACAAAAAAGAGAAAACCGTCTGAAACAGATAATATTTCCCAAAGTTGTACCAGAGATTTTAAAGTTAATGGTTTTTCATCGGATTCAAACTTTTGCCCCAATGAGGAGGATACTTCTAAAAATCAATTGATGCCTATTTAAATAAAGTCAGAAAATTTAAAAAGGGTAACTTTATTTTCATTCTTCTTCTTCTTGTGCCCTGTGCTAAAGTGCACGTTGGCGATCCTTTGTACTTCTCTTAAATCATATCCTAGGTAGGGTATACCGTTCTCGGCTTGTCGAAATATTGTGGCGGCGTCTCTTATTCCACACCAGTCCCTTATGTTTCGAAGCCAAGAATGTTGTTTTCCCCCCGGTCCTCTACGACACTCTATCTTACCCTGCAAACTCAGATTTGGGATTGAGTACTTGTCACCACTCAGGATGTATAGAAGCTCTCTCTGTACACCGGCCATTCTCAATACTTCCTTGTTGGATGTGTGTGCGGTCCAGGGAATACGTAGCAGCCTACGCAGAGTCCACATCTCAAAAGCTTCTATGCGGTTCAGTGTTCTCAACTTTATAGACCATGTTTCTGTCCCATATAGCATGATAGGCCTCACGTAGCACTTAATTACTCGAAGCCGTTGAGTCAGTGGAGGAGTGCGCGCGAGGAGACATTTTTTTTAATTTAAGAAACTTAGTCTTTCCATGTCCAACCCGAATTTTCACCTCCTCGTCGCAGTCCCATTTTTGATTAAGATTGGCACCCAGATATACGAAACGCGCCACCTGTTCCAGATCCTTGTCATCCATCCTAATTGTTACATCAACATGCCTGCCAGCTATTGCCATGACTTTCGTTTTGTTGATGTTTAGCCCGACCTGTTTACCTATTTGGTTAACTCTGTCTACAGCATGTGGAAGATTCTCAGGAGAATTCGCCAATATAGCGGTATCGTCCGCATACCTAATATTATCAATTGGAATTCCATTGACCTTGATTCCTCTATTATCTTCTTCCAGCGTCAATTCAAAAATCTTTTCTACATAGATATTGAGCAGAATTGAGGTGACAAGATGCATCCCTAAAGGACTCCCTTGGATATATTGAATGAATCTGTAGTTAATTCATTATTAATTTTCACCTCTGCAATCTGTTAATCTGTTGCCAGTTGGATTGTTTTCATTAAGTTCGAAAAAACGAAAAGCATTAAACGTTATGTTGGTAAAATTCTTTTAAAATATGACAACGAATATCGCGTTTCTTATCTGAGGAAAAATCATCAGGCAGCTTTGTATTACCAGATATAAACGATGATGCCTCGGTTGACATATCTGACATTAATCTACAGCAGCCAATGCCTGCCGTTATATATCAAGTATCCATTTAAACACATTGATTTAAATCCCAGTTTAAAAATTATATCTTTTATTATCTATTTTTATTAAACCAGAGTAAATATTTATTCGATACAAGACATAACAATTTAATCCCAGTTCTTTAAAAATAAAATATTACTTCTACTTTTTTTAATAGTATAAAACACTTTTTTCTATCAAAAAAATTTGCATCCATGTGCCCTAACGACCCCTACTAATTTTCTAAATTTCTGCTGGTTACCTAATATAGCTTAATTTGAAGCAAATGGTCCATGCTTAAAGTGGAGCTGAAAGTATGGAAAAGAAAGAAAAAACTCAAAGTCTTCCTCCACAAAATTTAATAGAATAAAATTATTCGAGGGTCTCTATATGTTTCGAACTTAGAAACGTTCATCATCAGGAGACATAAAATATATTTAGTGCTAATGGTTTGAGCAGAAGAGAAAATAGTGAAGAACCTTAATGAAGCTTTTATGGAACTAAAAAATGATGTGTAGAAGAGACATAATATTTATAAAGAAATTGATAAAAGTTAAAACATACTGAGTATGTGAGAAGTCAGTAAAGATAGTCTAAACCAATCAAATAAACTGGGGAAGAAGAAAAAACCTTTCTAGAAAGAAAGTGTCGAAGAATATTTAAATTTTTTTTTAAAACAGTTTTAAGCACAGACATTATACTTAAAAATATTTTATAAAACACTTTAAATAATCCTGGACACTTTCTTTATAGAAAGGTTTTTTCTTCTTTCCCAGTTTATTTGGTTGGTTTAGACCCCCTTTACTGAGTTCTTACATACTCAGTATGTTTTAACTTTCATCAATTTCTTTATATTATGTCTCTTCTACACATCATTTTTTAATTCCATAAAAGCTCCATTAAGGTTCTTCACTATTTTCTCTTCTGCTCAAACCATTAGCACTAAATATATTTTATGTCTCCTGATGATGAACGTTTCTACGTTCGAAACATGTACTTGAATAATTTTAGTCTATTAAATTTTATGAAGGATGACTTTGAGTTTTTTTTTCTTTCCCATAATATAGCTTAAGATTGGGCCGATCTTTCACAATATGCGCCACTAATGACGGGTAAATAGTCTAGTTATAGCTCGTTTTATTTACCTTGGAGGCATATTCGTTGCTCGATAATGTTCTAGTCGCCATAACAGATCGTTAAGGACATGAGTAAGAGGTCTAAATATAAAGGCTGCTTGTTCCTTGTTTATTATCTTCTTTAACTTGGTTATGTATTGCAAACTCAGTGACATATAATTTATAAGTTCATAATTCGCTGTAAGTTGTTCCTGCCATCTAGAAACTAAAATACGTAATCGATTTTAATCTTTTGCATTCGCATCGGGGGTGTTAAGACTGGTTAGAGCTTAGATAATTTACTTATGAAGTTTCATTTTTTATTGCATTGTAGTAAAATTAATTTGGTTATTAAACACCACCAATTAAAATTAAAAGTACTTTCCTTTCTCTGTAGCAATACAAAAAAATATGTTTGTTTGAAGGTGGTAGAAAAAGACAATGAAGTAATATCAAAAAAATTACCTTGTCGGACTTCCATTGTCTTTATTTTGTTACTTAACACAACGTTTCCGTTAGTTAGTATCTCTAACCGATTTCAAGTGTAAACTAAATTACAATTCTAAGTCTACTGTCTTAAATACTATCCATGTGCAATGAAGCTTGATGACTGCGCCTACGTGCTTATTGGAGTGTGAAGTTTGAGCTGTTGGTTTTGGACAAGAAGAGGCTTCCAGATATTGGGGATATCTATACTTGGTTTACTAATTATATGGGTATTTTGATTCATGACAGCTGCTTCTTTAAACTTTCGTTTTTTCCAGTGCTGTTCCGTGTCCAAAACCTTGGTTTCTGACCACTGTATATTATGCTGGTTAGTCCATACATGTTCCGCTATACCTGATCTCCAAGTTTCAGCTCTTTGAGTATGTTTTAGATGTTCCTTAACTCGTACGGGAAGAGGTATTTTTGTTTCTCCAATGTACGATTCGCCACAGTCGCAAGGGATTTGATAGATACAATTTTTTGTGTTTTTATTACGGGTGGTGGTGGCTTACCTGTACATGGAATGGTTTGAGTCACAGGCTATTAACACTGCCAAGATTAAACCTAAACTTTGGCTTAGATATGTTGATGATACCTTTATTATCTGAACAGACAGCAACGAAGAGTTGATACGGTTTTTGGAATATATTAATAGTATAAGACAATCCATTACATTTACCATGGAAACAGAAAAATATTCTACTCTACCTTTTCTCGATGTTCTCGTCAAACGAAGTGCTGAAAACATAAAAACTTCAGTGTACAGGAAACCCACTCATACAGGGCAATACCTTAATCACGGATCGAATAATTCAAACTCCATTAAACAGGGCAGTGGCGCAACCAGGGGGGGGGGCTGCCGGGCTGCAGCCCCCCCTTCCCCCCGAGCTTAGAAACTTAGCATATTCATTTAATTGCAAACCAATTTTTCATGTCACGCCTTTTACTAATATTTTATATTCAGCCACATAATTTACATCAATCATGTTATCAATAGTGAAATTATACTACGTGTGATTGAATGGACTGACCGCAATACTTCCACTGAGGAATCTAGATTACTGGCCAGCATTATAAGTCCCAAATTTGTGATCGCACTAATTACAGAAAGAATATATGCCTACACACTGCCTTTAAGCAAGATTCTACAAACAGTCGATTTAAACCTTTGTAAAGCATTACAGTTAGCTAATGACGTAACAGATCAAGTTAAAGAAATAAGAGGCCTGGCAGATAATAATTTTCAAAATATTTTTAAAGGAAGCTCAAGATCTACTTTCGGAATACGATATTGAAATCAGAGTACCTAGACTACCGCCAAGACAAACACAAAGATTGGTTATAAAAACCGATTCCGCTGCTGAGTATTTTAAAATTACAATTTTTATTCCGTATTAGATGGCCTCATAGCAAATCTCGAGGATCGGTTTTTAAAACATCGACAAACCATTCAAAATTTTGAATGCCTCTTTCCATATGATAATCAAGATTTTGATAGTCAATTTAAATGTTTTTTGAAACTTCACAGCTTCTACAAGAATGAGTTCCTTGAAGAGTTTTCCAATAAAACGATGTTAAACGCTGAACTTGAGCTGTGGTATAAAAAATGCAAAAACAAAAACTGAAGGAAGATTTGGACAAAGTGTATTCCGAATGTGATGCCAATATATTTCCTAATATAAAAAGGCTTTTACAAATTTTTTTAACTTTGCCTATTACAACCGCCACATCTGAAAGGTCCTTTTCAAATTTAAAATATTTAAAGACATATCTACGTAGCACCACGGAAGAGGACAGATTAAATGGTTTGGCAGTTCTTTGTGCGAACCACGATATTGATATTACCGTGGAAGAAATTCTGGACGAAAAGGCAAAAACAAAACAAAGAATTTTACTTTATTATTAGCATTATTAGTGATTACTTACAACTTATTGTATAAGGTTTTTGTTTTGTTTTAGTATAAGTATGATTAATATATGCGTTACTTATTTTAAATACATTTTTACTAATTAAAATGAAATCTCCAATTTTTTTTCATAAATAGTTAGTTAGGGCCACCGGCGTATTATTGCAGAATTTTTGTATAGGGGGCTGTCGCTCTCGTCAATCATACGTATTTTACCCCAAAAAGGGCGTGGCACCCAAAAAATTTTTCGCGCAAGAAGTTACAACCCCCCCGAACTAAATTTCTGGTTGCGCCACTGAAACAGGGTATAATTCAAACTCTTTATCAAAGAGCATCTAATGTTTGCAACAATCCGGATGACCTTAATTTTGAAATTTCAAATATCAAAAAAGATTTAAAACAGAATGGTTACCCTGAAACCTTTGTAACTAACACCATCTCAAAATTTAAAAATCGCGAAGTAAAATCTAATACAGAAACGAAAGAGGAGCAAGCATTCCTCACAATACCTTATGTCAAAGGGATTTCTGAAAAGACTGGAAGGATAACCAAAAACTATAATATCAAAACAGCCTTCAAATCCGGAAATACACTTAGAAGCTTTCTTACCAAAATAAACCCCCCCCCCCCCCCCGTAATGAAAACACAAAAATTTGTATCTATCAAATCCCTTGCGAGTGTGGCGAATCGTTCATTGGAAAAACAAAAAGACCTCTTCCCGTACGAGTTAAAGAACATCTGAAAATTCAAAGAGGTGAAACTTCGAGATCAGGTATAGCGGAACATGTATGGACTAACCAGCATAATATACAGTGGTCAGAAGCCAAAGTTTTGGACACGGAACAGCACTGGAGAAAACGAAAGTTTAAAGAAGCAGGTTTCATGAATCAAAATATCCATATATTTAGTAAACCAAGTATAGATATCCACAATATCTAAAAGCCTCTTCTTGTCCAAAGCCAACAGCTCAAACTTCACAATCCAATAAGCACATAGGCGGAGTCATCAAGCTTCATTGCACATGGATAGTATTTATGACAGTAGCCTTAGAATTTTAATTTAGTTTACACTTGAAAACGGTTAGAGATACTAACTAACCGAAATGTTGTGTTAAGTAAGAAAATAAAGACAATGGAAGTCCGACAAGGTAATTTTTTTGACAAAAAAAGATAATTTTGTTCACTAAATTTTATACAAAATTACTCATTGATTAACTACTTACTAATTAATAAGTAAATATGTTTACGATTAGAGACTTTTCCATATTTTCTTTATACTTACTTAGTTCAAGAGTTTTAATAGCACTCATCTTGGCGAACTTTAGATAATAATCTTGTCTTACCTCATCAGTTAACATCAAATTTCTAGCCTTTTGTGTGCCAATTAACTGAGAATTGAAAGTCTAAAAAATAATATTATTGTTAACTTTTAATTAGGTACCTACCGACTTATTACTACAGTGTCACCAGTAAAGTCCGCATCATATGGGATTTTTTTTTATTAATAGCTTTATTCGAAATTTGACTTTGGCATCAAGTTCTGCTTCGATCGAGATGAAAATTAAGCAAAAAAATAGTAGTCACGTGATTCGCATTATCTGTCAAATTTTAATTTTTTCCAAAAAAGTATTCAAAAGTAGGGTTATT
This sequence comes from Polydrusus pterygomalis, assembly GCA_963969555.1. Taxonomy (NCBI): domain Eukaryota; kingdom Metazoa; phylum Arthropoda; class Insecta; order Coleoptera; family Curculionidae; genus Polydrusus; species Polydrusus pterygomalis. Next base: position 53,944,814 of record OZ018379.1, read on the forward strand.
TCTGAAAATATCGAAAAAAGTTATTAGAAAAAGTTTTTTTAAATGCAATTTCTAGCTCACATGCAAATTTTCAGCTAGAAAGGATAATTTTGATTTTTTACCTATATTTTGTAAATTGCACCACTTTTGTAAAATAATACTTAACGCAACCTACATAAAACTTCTTAGTTTTGACAATGCTTTATTTTAGATACATTTTTTTTAAAGTAGCGCCCTATTAAATGTGTGTTTTTCTACAAAATCAAAATTGGGCTATTAAAATTTGGTCGCATGTGATGCAAAGTTCGTTTGTTTTGGACCCTGTATAAGGTAACTTCATAAAATAAGTATTTTTGAAAACGTAGTTTGTGTCTGAAAGTAGTACACCTTAATATAAAGACAAAAAAGAACATAGTGTCATCAGTAAAGTGTTCATTAAGTGAAAAATAAATTTTAGTTTAACTTAACGTAAAGTTTATCTATTTTCAACGATTTAATTTAAAACCCCTTTATTATATTTTTTATTTTTTTACTTTCGGACACAAACTACGTTTTCAAAAATACTTATTTTATGAAGTTACCTTATACAGGGTTAAAAACAAATGAACTTTGCATCACATGCGACCAAATTTTAATAGCCCAATTTTGATTTTGAAGAAAAACACAGATTTAATATGGCGCTACTTTGAAGAAAATGTATCTGAAATAAAGCATTGTCAAAACTAAGAAGTTTAATGTAGGTTGTGTTGAGTCTTATTTTGCAAAAGTGGTACAATTTACAAAATATAGGTAAAAAATCAAAATTATCTTATCCAGCTGAAATTTTGCATGTGGGCTAGAAACTGCATTTAAAAAAACTTTTTCTAATAACTTTTTTCGATATTTTCAGAAATAACCCCACTTTTAAATAATTTTTTGGAAAAAATTAAAATTTGACAGATAATGCGAATCACGTGACTACTATTTTTTTGCTTAATTTTCATCTCGATCGCAGCAAAACTTGATGCCAAAGTCAAATTTTGAATAAAGCTATTAATAACAAAAAATCCCATATGATGCGGACTTTATTGGTGACACTGTATATTAGTAATATGGTCTGCCCATAGAGAATTGCCTTTAGATAAGCAAACAATAATCACGAAAGTGGCAAATTTATGGCCTTGCGCATGTAAACAAAACCACACAGGAATAGACATGCGCACGGCAAAATTATTGTTTAACGAATGGGAAAAAAGATAGGTCCGGGCTTTAACATCTTATTCGTGTGGCCTAGGCCTAGTTAGATGTGGTTAAATCGATCATAATAAAATAAAATTATATATCAAGAACCATCACCACTTCATACTTACTGAAAATACGAAATACCCTGTATTTGGGCATAATAAAATTATACGATGGTCCTTACTAGTCTTATCCGAGTCACTAAACGCATAAACACAATTCACTAAATTGAAGAAATAGTCCATACTTCAAGTGGAGTAAAAGATTGAAAGGGAAAGAAAAACTCTAAGTCTTCCTCCACTAATATATTCCAAATGAATCTTATTTAAAGATACCTCAACATGTTTCGAACATAGAAATGTTCATCTTCAGGAGAATTAAGATGTTATAAGCAAGAAAAATAACTAGTAATAACGCTATAAGCTAGGCTTTAAGATAGTGAGAATGACACGTTAACATTCTAAGTCAGAAAAGCATCAAAAACAAAGAACCGAAGTATTAATTTGCCAGGTGTAGGGTAATAATAGTAAAAATTAGAGGAAGCAAGGCCCATATGTGAAGAGAAATCAGTACAGCCGTGGAAAAGAGTGAAATTTAAATTTGAACATGCTGATGAAAGGGGAAGAAAAAGTGATCCAGTGTGAGGAAAGCAATGTATAAAATAGTAAAATTAAAAGTGGAAATTAGTGTTAAAATTTAATGAAGGTCGTCATAATGTGAGTAGTCAATTAACTGTAAAAGAGAAAATTCAGGTTAGTGAAAATACAATATGTGTAAATACATATTGTATTTTCACTAACCTGAATTTTCTCTTTTACAGTTAATTGACTACTCACATTATGACGACCTTCATTAAATTTTAACACTAATTTCCACTTTTAATTTTACTATTTTATACATTGCTTTCCTCACACTGGATCACTTTTTCTTCCCCTTTCATCAGCATGTTCAAATTTAAATTTCACTCTTTTCCACGGCTGTACTGATTTCTCTTCACATATGGGCCTTGCTTCCTCTAATTTTTACTATTATTACCCTACACCTGGCAAATTAATACTTCGGTTCTTTGTTTTTGATGCTTTTCTGACTTAGAATGTTAACGTGTCATTCTCACTATCTTAAAGCCTAGCTTAAAGCGTTATTACTAGTTATTTTTCTTGCTTATAACATCTTAATTCTCCTGAAGATGAACATTTCTATGTTCGAAACATGTTGAGGTATCTTTAAATAAGATTCATTTGGAATATATTAGTGGAGGAAGACTTAGAGTTTTTCTTTCCCTTACAATTCACTAAACTACGCAAATACTAGAAATCCATAAATCCTAAACACCACAATAGCAAAGAAAAATATTTAGTAGTAGTAGTAGTAACATGTTTTAACCTTCTTTAAACAAAAACAGAGAGAAAAGTTAAACATTTTGCAAATAGTATCAAATATTACGTATCATTTTGTTTTTTAATTAAATATAATTTTAAAGTTTTTTTAAACAGTTTTAATGATTTTTGAGATTTAATGGAATTTTCCAAATTATTATATTCTATCAAACCTTTATAACAAAATAGATTTATGAGCTAATGTTTTAGACACTCAATCCACATAAAAATTTTGATTAGTTCTTGTTTTATAATTATGGTGGTCATAATTAAAAGAACAAAAATTTTTAAACAATCAGGCGATAAATTCTTTTTAATTTTATGTATAAAGATACATACTAAATAAAAAATTAAATTTCTGACATTCAACCAATCTAAATTTTCAACATAAAATGATTTTTTTGTATATTTGTCACATTTTAAAATAATCCGCATTGCCTTATTTTGTAAAATTTGTAATTTATCAAATATTTCCTCACTAGCACAATATGAAATGGAAAAACAGTTTTTTTAGAAAACAAACCTAAATTAGAACTGATTCTTTTAAAATAACCTACTTTTCCGGCAATCTTCGATATAATACTTTCAAAATAATTAAAAAATTTTAATTTTGAATCAATGATTATTCCTAAATATTTAAAACTGTTAACTAATTCCAATTTTTCACCATCAATTACAACGTTTATATTTTGACAATTTAAATTATTACCCATAACCATACATATAGTTTTTTAAATATTTAATTTTAATTTATTTACTTTTAGCCAATTTAATAATACATTTATCTCAGAATTTAGAGTATTTAGACCATCAAAAATATTTAAAACATTAATGTAAATTAAGGTGTCATCAGCAAACATTTGTAACTTACACATTTTTAAAACTAAAGGCATATCGTTGATGTATAAAATAAATAATATTGAACCTAGTATACTTCCTTGAGGAACTCCTATATTATTTATTTTTTTATTTGAATATGTTTTTGATATTTTTGTTTTTTGTGACCTGTTACTTAAATAATTTTTAAACCATTTATAAACGTTTCCGCGAATACCATACTGATACAATTTACTCAATAATCTGGACCTGTCAATTGTTTGGAATGCCCGCCTAAAATCCAAAAGTAGAGCTATAATATTTTCCCTTCCACGTCTCAGTCACACATTGAATGGCTGTCTCTGTAGAGTACCCTTTTCGAAAACCAGCTTGAAAGGAAACTAAAATTTTGTTGGCATCAATGAATTCTAATAACTGTTCATATACGACTTCTTAAGAAATCATATTTAAGAAGAAAACTAAAAAAATTAAAATTCATTTACAAACGCTACAGGCGGAATTGACACATACCCCAAAAAAAATTCGTTGCTGCATAAACGTTGCTATAAACAGATACACATTGCTCACTTCACACAGAGAAAACGTAAAACACACCAACAAAAATGGCGCAGAGCCGGTCCTGGAGTGTATTTTGAGGATGTCGCTAAACCAGGAAAATCTAATAACAAGAAGGCAGTGCGCATGCCCATACCTGTAGGCCGGCATGGCGTGTGACTGGAGAGCTATGCGTACAAACACATTATTTCACACATAAACTTAACTTTTGTTTGCCCACGAGATCAGTTGTATGGATCTAAAGGTAACTGTCTATGGGCCAGCCTGGTCGCGGCCATGAAGAAAAACTGTTTTTTTTTACGCAAAAACCATGCAGACCAGTTTGGCTCAAAAGTAAAATATTTTCTCGTTTGGAAGAAGCAGGGGCGTACCTTCCTATTAAAAAATATTGAATGGGAATGTCAACAAATGTTGTATATGCCTATTCATGTCTAAAAGGTTTATTATGAATTTTACAAAAATATCTAAGTAACTTAAAATTAATATAATAATTGTAGTTCTTAAGTTAAGACGTTTGGACTTAACAATGACAGCCTAAAATGTTAGCATATATCTCTGAGTAACACTCAATGACGAATTTAGTTAAAATCACGCATCAATGCATTAAAAAGAGCCCTGCTACGATTTGGTGGATGTGTAGGGCCAACACCTAATAAAATACAGGTAGGTATGTACCGTTCGAGCAAAAATTATTTGCATCAAGAGGTCCTTGCATCCAAGGACGTAATGCTTAGCCGTAGAGCTTAATACCTGTTGGGTGTCAGTAACTACCTGAATTAACAATCAATCAGTTATTCCGTCATCTTTGACAGTCGTTACAAGTAATTTGATTCATCGCTAATTTTTCCAATTTCTTGAACAATTCATACAATGAGCTTTACGGAACAGCACAAAACATTCATGGTTGAAGCGTATTTTCAAAACGAGGTTAGAGTAAATAGTGAGTGGCAATACAATCCGGGTTTGTGCATGGACGATTTTCACGAACACTTTGCTTTTATTGCTGGGGATTTTTATCATTGCCTGAAAAGAACCGTGGCTGTGTTTAGGGAAACAGGTTCTATACAACACAAAAAAGGATCAGGAAGACCATCTGTAAGAACAGAAGAACTTGTTGAAAACGTTCGAGAAATAATGCAAAATACGCCAACAAATTGTATAAGACGCCTGTCCCAAGAAGTGGGAAGTTCTTATGAAACATGCAAGACTATTCTTAAGAAGCAGCTAAATTTATTTCCTTATAAAGTGCAAGTGTTCTAAGAAATACAAGCCGCAGATTTTGAAAGACGCAGGAATTACTCTCAATGGTTTACCCAAAATTTATTGGAAAGAAATGATTTATTAGACCTTGCATTTTTTTCAGATGAAGCCTGGCTCCACCTCTCCGGTTATGTGAATTCTCAGAATGTGGAGTAGTGAAAATCCCAATTTTTTTTGTAGAGTCCACATTGCACCCTCAAAAAATTGGTGTCTGGTTAGCTGTTTCCCGAAGAAGAATTGTTGGTCTTATTTTTTTCCACGACACAATTACAGCACTGCGGTATAGAGACAATATTTTGAATTTATTTGTGGAGCAATTACTTGACGACGAACTACGTTTTGGATATTTTCAACAGGACGGTGCAACCGCCCATACAGCCGCCGAAACTATTAACTAGGTACTTACGCAATATTTTCGACGACAGATTGATCAGTTTTCGATCAGACATTGAATTTCCACCTAGATCACCTTGTTTAACGGTTATGGATTATTTCGTTCTTCCTCATTTAAAGAACACTATTTTTAAAACACCAGTTGCAAATTTAGAACAATTACAAGAAATGATTATCCAAGAATGTGGTAACATTTCTCCAGAGATGCTGGTCAACACTTTCGAAAGTATGAAGAGACGTGTGAATCTATGCTTGAAGCATGGCGGTTGCCAATTTCAGCAATTTATGTAATTATTTTTCTCTTTCTTTCTGTACATTCTTACTTTGTTAATTTTGTAAACAACAAATATAAATTAGTATTTGTCAACTAATTTTATTACTTATTAGTTTGGCATATTATGTCATAATACGAATTTGACAAAATTTTAACCTAGATTTGGTTAGATATATCGGCCCCATATCATTGTGATCTAAACCAAGCTCTACGTTTTTTAATCCAATCCCTCTTTGATGCAAATAATTTTTGCCCGCACGATATCTATATAAATATGAAATTAAATGCAGCATTTTACTCTTACCGTAACCGGAACAAGTAGAAAAACCATCATCTGATTTTGAAACTCAATTGATTCTCCTTTCCTAATACATATAGGTATATGAGTATCCAAATTATAGTAGAGTACATAAGCGTAGTGACAAATTTTTAGTACGCCAGTATTATGTTCTTGAAAAATAAAAAAGCTAAGATTAGATATCCGGCAGGGTGATCATTTAGTGTGACATAGTACAATAATATCTTCGTTGTTAAATAAAATGCAAAGAATACGGTAAGATAAAAGTTACGGGACAGTACTTATTTTGAACAGAAAACTATTTTCCACTCTACAAGGTTGCTCACAATAGTTGGTCAACCACTATATTGTTATTAAATGTGACACCTTATATTTTATACACGGTGGGCTTCGGCTGGGGCAACAAATCCCATGCAAAGTTTAAGGTAGTCAAATATTGCTCCCTTGTTAATTACTAGTGTATTTAAGGTTTTAAAAGAATTCAATAAGTCAAGCCCAATTGCCAAAATTATTTGTGACTAATTTTGTTTCGACCTTGAAAATAGTTTCTAAGATAAATAAAAGTTTTAACAACTAAATATCGAAAACAGGGTACTTTTATTCTTAGTCACATACCTTTTTCTATTTCTACTTGGATTAGCTCAAATATGGTTCTGATGTTAGATAACGTGTCTTCGTCATGAGTAGGTTGTTGTATTCCCTCCAACTTCACACATAATTGGTAAAATAAAAACGCAAACCGTATTTTCAATAAATCGAAAGAAAAATCTTCACTTTGGGAAGAATTGAGAATATTTTGAATAACTTCTGGAATTTCTGACTCAAAAAAGATGTTAAGTACGTTTTTATTAAAGTTTTTGAGCAGTGTATCAGCTACCTAAAACGTTTATGATAATAGGAGATAATTATAGTGTCCGTAAAAATAATTAAAAGTAATAAAGTAGTGGCATATCAGACAAGTGTATAACTCTATTTTGTATTGGAATATACAGGAATCCAAGCATAATGTATATTTAAATCCGAAGTACAATAACACACTTGTACGATAGAACAGTACTTTGTTACCTTATTTATGACAATAATAGTTATTTGACAATATCAACGCATGACAGGGGAACTGTATTAAACTCAATTTTAAGAACTTATCAAGGGAAATATCGACCAACACAAGCTATCCACAGTATATTTTCGTGAGAGCTTCAAAAAGTTCAAAACAATAATAACAACAATTATTTTTCCTTCAGAAGTGAAGATGAAATAATTGTATTATGTTCACAGTATTTCAAAAAAATCGGTCTACAAGTTCAAGAGATAAAATCTGGAGTAGAAATTTTTGGATGGATTAATCTTAAGTATTGTTACTTACCTCTGCAATAAGATCCAACGAAGGCTTTAAAGATTCGTACAATTTTTTGTTTTCCTCTTCTAAGCTTGTTGTAGAGGATTGTTCAGCTATTTCACTTAGAGGCTCTATTAATATATCAACTAATTCTTTACAAAATTCTTGATCAAGCAGGACTGTTGTCTCAAGAAGCTTTATAACAAATTGATATCTAAAGAATGCATTAACTTATTTTTATAGAATTATGTACATTTATAACAAGAATTACAGTATTATATAGTCCAATAAATAAAACAGAGTTTTTTAAAGTAATGGTAGTTGCAAGCATACATCATAAAAATCCAACTATTAATTCTTTAAGTTCCAAACAATTATTGTGTTAACACTATAATCGTTATGCTTACACGGTAACATTTTACGTTATATTTATTTTCTGCTCTATCAACAAAATTGACCTAGATATTTTAAGTTTGATTTTCACGGTTTCAACATTTATTGATCTGATTCGCCAATCTCTATCCAAAATACCGTGCGAGCAAAAATTATTTGCATCAAAGAGGACTTGGATTAAAAAACGTAGGGCTTGGTTTAGATCACAATAATATGGAGACGATATACCTATCTAACCAAATCTAATTTAAAATTTTGTCAAATTCATATTATGACATGATATGCCAAACTAATGAGTAATAAAATAAGTAGACAAATACAAATTTATTTTTGTTGTTTACATAATTAACAAAGTAAGAATATAAAGAAAGAAAAAGAAAAATAATTACATATATTCTGAGAATTAGCATAACCGGAGAGGTGGAACCAGGCTTCATCCGAAAAAAAGTCAGGTCCAATAAATTTTGGGTAAACCATTGAGAGTAATTCCTGCGTCTTTCAAAATCTGCGGCTTGTATTTCTTGGAATACTTGCACTTTATAAGGAAAAACATTTAGCTGCTTCTTAAGAATAGCCCTGCATGTTCCATAAGATCTTCCCACTTCTTGGGACAGGCGTCTTATACAATTTGTTGGCGTATTTTGCATTATTTCACAAACGTTTGCAACAAGTTCTTCTGTTGTTAAAGATGGTCTTCCTGCTTCTTTTTTGTGTTTTATAGAACCTGTTTCCCTAAACACAGCCACGGTTCTTTCCAGGCAATGATAAAAATCCACAGCAATAAAAGCAACGTTAGGAAAATGTTCGTGAAAATCGTCCATGCACAAACCCGGATTGTATTGCTACTCACCATTTACTCTAACCCCGTTTCGAAAATACGCTTCAACCATGAATGTTTTGTGCTGTTTCGTAAAGCCCATTGTGTAAATTGTTCAAGAAATTGGAAAAATTAGCGATGAATCAAATTACTTGTAACGCCTATCAAAGATGACGGAATAACTGATTGATTGTTAATTCATGTAGTTACTGACACCCAACAGGTATTAAGCTCTACGGCTAAGCATTACGTCCTTAGATGCAAGGCCCTCTTTGATGCAAATAATTTCTGCTTGCACGGTATTACAATATTTCTTTACTTACGCTTTCTTTTTAATATACTTCGTACGACCTTTTAAGGCTATGTTTATGATGTCATTCCAGTAAGTAGTGCTTTGCAACCATTCAACCCCAATCGCATATTCCAGAACTGAAGAGAGCAATGTTATCAAACCAACGGTAATACCGCTATCAGGATTTGCTTGACTAACTTCTGTAAAATTAAAATTGCACTTACATTGATCAAATTTAATCATCTGAAGGTACTTAACCTGTAAGTTTTCGAAACACGTCTTCCGTGTTCATTCGAACAAAGAAAGCTTCGTCCGTATTTAAGTGGCAGCAAACGTGTAGGGCAAATACTAAAACTGGTGTTGAAGGTATAACTTTTTTTTTGTTCCATAAATTGCTTGCCGCGACAATCCACTGAAAAAATAATTCATTCAGTTCTGAATTGGGGTTGGCAATTGAACCATTTTCTGTAAAAAATAGTTAAGTAAAAACAACAAATAATAATAGGCATTTAAATTATGCGAATTATAGAAAAATAGTAATTTTAATAACTTTTATACGCAATTCAGATCTGCATATTATCCAATGTTTTTATCTAAGGTTTTTCTCAAAATTGGAAAGTGGATATTTGTGAAATTTTGTTGGAGAAAAGTAATAATTATTGTATGGGTGTTTCGTCATCGGGATCGAAGTTTTCTGGATTAAATTGACTATAACTATCTGCTAAAAATCTGTCAATTATAATATCGCCAGCGTCATTTCGAACTGATGGCATTTCAAAGCCGTTAATTTGAATTCATGTGTGTTTTTGTTTTATTTGCTGCATTTATAGATATTAGTGTAATCAGATTCTTTCAATTTTAATCTCCATCTAACTAATTGAGTGGTTCTTAAGATTAAATTGTCACATTAAAAATCTATAATCTGTTTAAATTTCTTACCATAACTATATGGACAAAGTACTTGCCTGCCCAAAATATGGCTAGTAATTTTTTTTTAATTGTTGAATTTGAATTTGATGCTATGGCTTTTCCATTTATTGATTGTGGAAAACTGCTCATAATGATACCTTTTTGTGGCCCATACTGTTAAATCTGGAGATTTTAAATTTGGTTCATTTATCAATACATTTTTTAAGTGATTGAATAACTGAATAAATACTGGTGAATGCTTGACTTCTCTCCCTTTTTTAAACAAAGTTTTCATGATTTAAATATTTTTGCAACTATGTTTTATAAATCTCCTATACTAACTGGCTAATCCTATAATCCTAAAAATAATTTTATTTCTTTTTGCGTAGTAATTTTTTTGACTGTAAATTTTTTGTGGTTAGGTTTGTCTCTGTCATTAGTGATTTTATGTCCAAAGTAAACAGGTAAAAATTCCTGATTAATCAAATTCAAATATGATGGTCTGAGGCGTTTGAAAATCATTGACATGTTCTTGTAAGAATGTTATGAAATTAAAAAGAAAATTATGATGTAATAAAAATTAGATTTGAAAAAACACGTACATAATACGTTATTCATGACGCATTGAAATGTTGTAGGGGCGATCTTTTAGCCAAAAAGAATTATTTTATTTCTCATCTGTTGAGAAAGTCGTTTTAAGTATATCCTTGGGGTTGATTTAAATTTTGTGCAAATCGTTTGCACGTATGTTGTAAAGTATTGGCTTTACCTAGTTTCTTACCAATCAGGTATTATTATTATTATTATTATTATTATTATTATTAAAAATTGGGTTTCCATTGGTCAAACTGATTTTATATTCTTACTTCTACTTAGTTTGTGACAGTCAAGGGCATACGGTCCACATGAAATATATCACTATATTCATAACAAAGATCACAAATGGCTTCATATTCTTTTGTATTAGAATTTACAATGGCTTAACCGTAAATTTTTCAAATTTTGTTTTCTAATTTATCACATTGTGTATTGACTTTACTATTGATTTTTATTTTTTCGACAAAGTAAATTTTAGTTTCTCCAATTTATTCAATATCAAAAGGTATTGGTTTTAATCGTTTATACGTGGGAATCGATAATTTTGCCGAGATATTCCGACATTTCGGCGTTACGTTAAGTTTATGTAGTTTAAAATTTGTATACCATTATACGCAATTCAGATCTGCATAATTATTATCCAATATTTTTATTTATGGTTTTTTTCAAATTTGTAAATTTTGTTGGAGAAAAGTAATTATCGTTTGGGTGTAACGTCATCGGGATTAAAGATTTCTGGATTAAATTGACTATACTGCCCTACAATGGTAAAAAGCCGTGTATGCAAATTTTACGTTTTGCGTTTTTTCAATTTTTCCCCGTGACTTTTTATTCTCTTTCGAACTCAAAAATTACATTTTGAATAGCCCTTGTAGTTTCTTGTCTACATACATTGGCCAAATGATGTAAGCGCTAAAAAATTTAAATTTACAATGTCAAAAAACCTTATCCGACATGTTTTGAATACAATTCCTGTGTCAAAAAGACTTATACAATTTATAAGGTTTTTCTCCAGCAAAATAGAAATATTTATACATTAACTTTACATATTAACTGTTAATATGGCTGTTTCAGTTTTTAAATTTTTTGAGTCACTGACGTCATATTTTTCTATTTTATATTCACCCTGTATATGCCACAGAAGATTTGAATACGTCAAAATGATTTACTCAAAATGCAAAACTTTTATGTAGAATAAAATTTTCTGAGAAATCAATAATAAAAAATTATTCCATTTGTTAACCAAATTTGGGCGGACCCTGTAGAATTAAAGAACATTTTTTAAACTTTTACAAATTACAAATTAGAATGTGGGCTTTAATAACATCACATAGGACATTAAAATTTTAAAGCTGTGTCAGGTATTTTCAATACATAGGATGCTTGCGTAATGTGCAAGATCTGTGAATTTTTTTTACCCGGCTCTGGGGGAAGTTCTAACCCCGCCCCCTTCGGTGCATCATTGGTAGGCATATTTTTTTGTCAAATCTAGATCATTCTTTAAACTTTAACAAGTTTTCTTCTTCGCGGGCATAGGACATAGTTTGTTCCAGTAAAGTAGAGTTTTTCAGTCTAACAACAATTTGCATGTGATAATTTAAGCTGTTAATAAATGTTACAAAAAAAACTAACTAATACATATTATTGACAGCATTTTTTCACCATATTGCAAGGCATTACACAATACAAGTTTTTTTTTGAATATTATATATGGGTTACCAAAAAAGAAATCCTTTAATCCCTAAATTATTTCATTTAGACACACACGAGGTCATTTTTTTGACAACATATTTTTGCGCCTATTCGATATTTTTTCCGGTAACAAAATACCGTTTAACCATTAAAATATGCATCGAATAAAATATTTTTTTATTCCTACAAGGTTACAAGGTTATTAAAAAAAAATAAACTAAAAATAAACCCTCTTCTTATAACTAAAATATACTTTTTAGGAACTAAATAGTTCCTTTTTTAAAATATGGAGAAATCGTTCAGCTAACTTTCAGCTAGCGCTATATAGTCTATCCCTATTTGCAACGGGGGGAACAGAGAGCGACGAACTAACTTAAAACAATGATCATTCGTTGCGCCGCGTGTTTTAAGTTAAACGGATGTCTGATGGTATGGTGTACTTTTAGCGCAAGTGTGAGGTGCATGATTGCAAACCTAATTTTGTGTTGTGATATAAGTAAGTGTGGTGTAGATGTGTCTTTATATTCAAAGTTTATTTGTTTTCAAAAACTTGATCCGCTGTTGTTATAAACATACTTTATAATAAATAAAAACTAATCTTATCTTGTTTTACGCGGTTGTAAAAATGAGTGTTAATTTTTGTGTTTTATTAAGCATTATACCAACTGATAATGTTTCTTTAGGTAAGAACTTCTAGGCCATTTTATTTTTATTACGATTTTCTCACTTTATTTTCTCAAAATAAACATCACCGATGATAGTCTGGGGAAAAATACCTATAGCCATATTAATTTTTTTATTCTTTAAAACTAGGTATCTGAACTGACTGATTGACTGAAAACGTCAGTGTCACTACAGTGATTTAATTTGGCTGAAGAAAAGTAAAGAAATCTAATAATAAATAAAATAAAATGACGAATAAGTCACTGAGGGCCAATCCTAAAAAAAAGGAGCTCAGAAAAAAGTAATTTAGTAGTAGCCAGGAATACTACCAATGATTAAAATAATTTTTGTTATACCTAGCTGGCATACAATTTTTACGATTAAAAAGCAATATGTTTTAAATACCTACATGACCTCAATTAATAACAAATTTTTTTTATAAATAAAAGAAATTTTTCACCACTGCATCATATATTTTTTTAAGGGCAATAGAGTTTTCTTTTAGCAACAAAAAAATTATTTTATAAAACGACCATATTGAGGTTATAAAGTCATTTAAAAAAAGCAACCCAGTAGCTACAACAGAGTTGTTTTTTCGGCGCCTATTTAATGGAGATTTTTGCTACTACTAATGGATTTCTAGCTACGGCTAATAGAGTTTTCCCAGTGTATATTCCGTAACTTTTTCACAATTTGGCAGAATGCGACGCTGTTCGGGGTCCCTCTTTTAAATTCCTGTAAAGTTTTTCGCTCGAGGCGACATGGAGTGATAAACTTTTAAAACGTTTTATTTTATTTACTTACCGGTTTTACTGGCCCATTGCGTTAGTAACAAGTTGAGATAGAGATCATTTTTTATTTTAAAGGTCGGCTCCAAAATTTGCCTAAGAATCCTTTCTACTTTCTTAGTAGTTTCTGAAACTAATAACAGTTTTACATTTTCACCTTCCTCCATGCTCAAGAAGATTTTGTCTAAAATGAAAAGTTTATAAAAATAAATAAAACAAAGTAACACTAACCTTAAAGGGGGTTTGTCCCAAAAATTGAAGTTTTAGTACAAAAATTCTAAGAAAAATTTTCAAACCTTATCTGGCTGAGATAAACCGTCACCGAAATATTGCCATTTGAAGTTTCGCACGCCGTTCCGTCAAGATATTTTTTATTTCTAAACAACTTTTCTTTACAACGTTCTTCTTTACCATTCGATATTTGGGTATTTTACTCCTGAACGATTTTTATATTCTTTGCCCTACCTTGTTTATTGTCTGACTTGAAGCCATTCTAAGTGCACCGGATATACCGTGCGAGCAAAAATTATTTGCATCAAAGAGGGCTTGGATTAAAAAACGTAGGGCTTGGTTTAGATCACAATGATATGGGGACGATATATCTAACCAAATCTAGGGGAAAATTTTGTCCAATTCATATTATGACATGATATGCCAAACTAATGAGTAATAAAATGAGTAGACAAATACTAATTTATTTTTGTTGTTTACAAAGTTAAGAAAGTAAGAATATACAGAAAGAAAAAGAAAAATAATTACATAAATTGCTGAAATTGGCCACCGCCATGCTCCAAGCATAAATTCACACGTCTCTTCATATTTTCGAAAGTGTTGACCAGCATCTCTGGAGAAATGTTAGCACATTCTTGGATAATCCTTTCTTGTAATTGTTCTAAATTTGCAACGGGTGTTTTAAAAATAGTGTTTTTTAAATGTGAAAAAACGAAGTAATCCATAACCGTTAAACAAGATGATCTAGGTGGGAATTCAATGTGTGATCGAAAACTGATCAATCTGTCGTCGAAAAAATTGCGTAAGTAGTTAATAGTTTCGGCGGCTGTATGGGCGATTGCACCGTCCTGTTAAAAATATCCAAAACGTAGTTCGTCATCAAGTAATTGCTCCACAAAAATGGATTCAAAATAGTGTCTCTTCACCGCTGTGCTATAACTGTGTGAAAAAAAATAGGACCAACAATTCTTCTTCGGGAAACAGCTAACCAGACATCAATTTTTTGAGGGTGCAATGTGGACTATACAAAAAAATGGGGATTTTTACTACTCCACATGCGTGTATTCTGAGAATTCACATAACGGGAGAGGTGGAACCAGGCTTTATCCGAAAAAAAGTCAGATCTAATAAATCATTTCTTTCCATTAAATTTTGGGTAAACCATTGAGAGTAATTCCTGCGTCTTTCAAAATCTGCGGCTTGTATTTCTTGGAATACTTGCACTTTATAAGGAAATAAATTTAGCTGCTTCTTAAGAATAGTCTTGCATGTTCCACAAGAACTTCCCACTTCTTGGGACAGTCGTCTTATACAATTTGTTGGCGTATTTTGCATTATTTCTCGAACGTTTTCAACAAGTTCTTCTGTTCTTACAGATGGTCTTCCTGCTCTTTTTTTTGTGTTGTATAGAACCTGTTTCCCTAAACACATCCACAGTTCTTTTCAGGCAATGATAAAAATCCCTAGCAATAAAAGCAACGTTAGGAAAATGTTCGTGAAAATCGTCCATGCACAAACCCGGATTGTATTGCCACTCACCATTTACTCTAACCCCGTTTCGACAATACGCTTTAACCATGAATGTTTTGTGCTGTTCCGTACAGCCCATTGTGTGAATTGTTCAAGAAATTGAAAAAATTAGCGATGAATCAAATTACGTGTAACGACTGTCAAAGATGACGGAATAACGATTGATTGTTCATTCAGGTAGTTACTGACACCGAACAGGTATTAAGCTCTACGGCAAAGCATTACGTCCTTAGATGCAAGGCCCTCTTTGATGCACATAATTTTTGCTCGCACGGTAATTATCGGACATGCACCAACTTTTGGCGATATTTAAATGGAAATTGTGCAACTATTAAACATAATTCCTATTTATTGCACATTTAATCGACCACATTGTATATAAAAAATAAGAAACTATTAAACCTTACCAAAAAATTGTACAATAGAATACACATACACTCACATCTCTATTTCTATTTACTTTATAGTCAAAATAAACGGAAATAACTCTATGCACATGTATCACTTAAATGGGACCACGAATTATTAATATAATAGGTACTTATTCTGATTTCCAGGATATTTTAAAAGACATTGTTAAGACAACTAATCATAGTTTTCTCTTTATCTAATCATGCGAAATAGACCAGGAAAACTATACATTTTTTGTTACAATTTGGTTTTTAATTACTTATCTCGGCTATCTAATTTTTTCCTTATTATCTCTTATCGTTTCTATAATATAATTAACGTATTCGAAAAACACATCAAATTATCTGATTTCCTAGAAATGTTAGTTCGTGTAACTTTTGATAAGAAAAAATTACTTTACTTATTATTTCTGGAGTTACTGCTTCTTATATTATGTGCTCTTTGCGAGAATTCTCTGGCTGACAATATATTGGGAACCTTTCAGACTCAATACTAAATACTAATATACAGGGTCTCCGGAAAAAGTAGGTCAATCCGGTAAACATATATTCCTGAAGCAAAAATAATATGACCTTAATAATGCCATTTTTCATTTTCGACCCTCATGTTCGATATACAAAGTTTAAAATTAAAAACTAATTTTTTTGAATCATTCTATTTAATAAGATATAAATGTCAAATTTGGTACTTTGCTTCGCCATAAAGAGTTACATCTTTTAAAAAATACAAAACAAAAACAATTGCCAAATATTTAAAATCCCACCTTAATGTGATACTATTTTTTATTCTCTTTAATTTTATATTAATTTATATCAATGAAAAAACTATTATATTATTTTTGAAAATTTATTTTATACAGTGTCACCAATAAAGTCAGCATCATATGGGATTTTTTTTCATTAATAGCTTTATTCGAAATTTGACTTTGGCATCAAGTTCTACTTCGATCGAGATGAAAATAAAGCAAAACAATAGTAGTCACACACTGAGGAAAATAATTTGTAACCATTACTAAAAATTTAGTTACCACAGCAAAATTTTTCATTAAAATAGGGGACAGCAAGGTGGATGACCTATAACAACTAAATCAAGTTTGCTGGAATAGATTAGTAGCTACAACTATAAGATTTAGTAGATATCAAACTTATGTTGTTGGGTTTACTAAATGGTTTTAGTTACAGTTACTAAAAAAACTGAGTTAGCACAGCTAATATATATATTCGTTACAAGTAGGTGATTTGTTAAAGTTATTATATCATTTAGTTGCAGGAACTAAGCGTAGATGTTAACGTTACTAATAAATTATATACTAGTAAGTAAATTATGTAGTTAACCCAAATTGAGTGTTTAGTGAATACAAATAAAAATGTTAGTTAAAAAGTAACCACAAAGTTTTTTTTTATTTGGCACTGATTGCACGCACCTTCAGTCCCCTAAGGCCTTATTATATAAGGGCATCTTAACACACTGAGAAAATTATTTAGCTGTGATGGCTTTATATAAAGCAACTATGCCTAAATATTAGAGTAAATATAGCGCCAGCCCTAACGTCGTGTTGTGACTGCCAAATATATTAAGCAGAGTCTATTTAGTAATCATTACTACATATTTTAGTAACAATATGATCCATGAAAACCTGCTCTTACTAGAAAATTTGGCTGCTTTAGCAAAATTGAAATTTAGGAACACATATTGAATAGTCCTAGCCAGTTTATTTAGTAACTGTTGCATGATCGTGTAATATCAATATACTCGTGTGGTAATTATTGTATTGTCGTTTAGTAAAGGAGCATACTTGTTTAGTAATCACAGCATGATTGTTTAGTAATCACAGCATAATTGTTTATTTATCGCAGCATGATTGTTTAGTAATCACTGCTTCTTTGTTTAGCAAGTAGTTATACAGAGCGTTCCATAAATATGTGCTGTTCAAACGAAAGTTTTATATACCTACGGTAAGTTTTTTTAAACGCGGGCCATAAGGATTTACAAAATTAATTTTGCACCCCCTGTTATCTTGTATTATAATAAAAAGTAAAAAAAAAAGTTGGTGTGCATGTTTTAAACTGAGGACATTTTATACTTAACGTTAACATGTTTTTAGCGACAAACTTCAATGAAATTTAAGAAATTATTCAGATTTTTATTCTAATAAATTGTATTTATTACAAAAAGACATATATTATTTAAAGCTTATGCTAACAAAATTTACTCTTAAATTATGCCCCATCTAATTTTTTTTCTAATTTTTTATTAGAACAAAAGTTAACAGGAGGTACAAAATCACATAAAAAAACAACGAATACTTTAGGTATCGCGTCACACAACTATCTCGCGGAAGATACGATTACAGATTGGACTTTTGATTTTCCTGATGTCCGAGTGGCAGAGCAAGCGCTTTCTTATTGGCTGACGTTCAACCGAATTTACCCTTTCCTACATCCAAATAACGAATCTTAATAAACCGTTTTGCTCTAGTTGAACCGCGATCGAGCTATCATGGCTTTACGTACCTGGCAAAGTGCATTAGGGTTACGATTAACAATTGTAACGCTAGGAGTGCTAAATTAGATAGCAATAATTACTTAGCCGTTTAAGTTTATTTCTTTATAAAATTATTTAGCTGGTATAGACATAATAATATAGCAACAGTTAACAAACATGTTGTAATAACAGCACTATAAGATTTCTAAAACCCAGCAAAATATATACTGCAACGACTACAAGATCATCATGTCACCTTTAAACAATAGTTTAACTAATATAGCGGTTTATTTAGTAACAGCTGCTAAATTTGTGCAGCCCGATAACTTAGGAAACTTCATTTTCTCAGTGCAGTAGCTCAAGTGAACCTTTACTGGTACTTGAACCTTCCCATAAAAATCACATTGTCGTCAAATACGGTTTTTTGTTTGGAACTGGCAGCAACGAAAAGCTTACACTAGTACTATTTAACAAGAGTTATATGCTGCATTAGAAAAACATTTGTTACGGCTGCACATACAACTTGTAGATAAAATCCACTGTAATTGCATGTGTGTATCGCAACCGAAAAGCTCGGTATACAGCAAAAAAAACTCTAAGCAGCAAAGCGTAATTTGCTGGAGCTTTTTTGTAACCACCAATAAAACCATTTTATGATGTTGAAGCTTTTCGTCTAAAATATATTGCTGCCAGTTACAAACAGAAACAATATTTAATTTAACTGCAATGTGATTTTAAAAAAAACTTTAACTACCAGTAAAGGTTCAGTTGAGCTGATGTTAAAAAGCCCTTTTATACGGCCTAAGGAAACTGAAGGTGTGTGCAACAGTATAGATACCAAATAAAACACATTAACTTGGCTGTTTAACTAGTTGATCAAAATTTGTCTTTGTTTCTGGGAGAAACTTATTCAATATATCTACACGTCAGAATATTTAAATTAAGAAGCCTTCTGTGATCGCTTGTAGATGAAATTTCATTTCAGATAGATTGAATTATTTTTAAGGCTTTCTAGTTGAGGTAGGTAATTACTGCCCTAAAGTGAAAAGTTTGTTTTCTCTTCAACTTAAAATACAAAAAATAATTTTTTCAGTTTTTAAAATTTTTATTAAATAAATAACATGGATAAATCCTATAACACAACACAACATTACCTTCAAATGCATCTAGATGGGTTTGAAGCCCCCATTCTAACAATAAAAGTCTACAATACATCACTATAAACTATAATAAATAAATACCACTAATAGATACACACACACACACACCGCGGCAAGAAGCACCTGATTCACCTGAACCATGCACACGTATCGAAGCACGGAGACGAAATGATTATTACCGCGTGGATGACCAATGATCGCGTGCGCGATCGGGTAAATTACCTAAATATTTAGTAATGGCTACCATATTTTTCGTTACGACAACTTAAGGCATTATTTAAAATATATATTTTTTTTAGTTGTCACAAGTATAACAAAATCTTACGCCCTTGTTAGTTATCACAACAAAGGATGTATTTACCGCAAGTCTACCAAATAAATTTTCGGCGTACAGCCTACTAAATCGATTAGTAATTGTAAGTGGAGGGCAAAAAATATATTTGTTAGTCCCTGTAAATAGCTTTGCGGTATTATGGTAACTAATTCTGCGGACATTTTTAGTAGCTACAACTAAAAAAAAATCAATCATGTAATTTAGTTGGCGGGTTTTTCTCAGTGCATGATTCGCATTATGTGTCAAATTTTAATTTTTTCCAAAAAATAATTCAAAAGTGGGGTTATTTCTGAAAATATCGAAAAAAGTTATTGGAAAAAGTTGTTTTAAATGCAGTTTCTAGCATACATGTAAAAATTTAGCTGGATAAGATAATTTTGATTTTTTACCTATATTTTGTAAATTGCACCAGTTTTGCAAAATAAGACTCAATGCAACCTTCATAAAACTTCTTAGTTTTGACAATGCTTTATTTCAGATACATTTTCTTTAAAGTAGCGCCATATTAAATGTGTGTTTTTTCTACAAAATCAAAATTGGGCTATTAAAATTTGGTCGCATGTGATGCAAAGTTTATTTGTTTTTGACCATGTATAAGGTAACTTCATAAAATAAGTATTTTTGAAAACGTAGTTTGTGTCTGAAAGTAAAAAAATAAAGGTGTTATAATTTAAATCGTTGAAAATAGATAAACTTTACATTAAGTTAAACTAAAATTTATTTTCCAATTAATGAACACTTTACTGATGACACTGTGTTATTTTTTTGTCTTAATATTAAGGTGTATTACTTTCAGAAACAGACTACGTTTTCAAAAATACTTATTTTATAAAGTTACCTTATACAGGGTCAAAAACAAATGAACTTTGCATCACATGCGACCAAATTTTAATAGCCCAATTTTGATTTTGTAGAAAAACACACATTTAATATGGCGCTACTTTAAAGAAATTTTATCTGAAATAAAGCATTGTCAAAACTAAGAAGTTTTATGTAGATTGCGTTGAGTCTTATTTTGCAAAAGTGGTGCAATTTACAAAATATAGGTAAAAATCAAAACTATCTTATCCAGCTGAAATTTTGCACGTTTGCTAGAAACGGCATTAAAAAAAAACTTTTTCCAATAACTTTTTTCGATATTTTCAGAAATAACCCCACTTTTGAATTATTTTTTGGAAGAAATTAAAATTTGACAGATAATGCGAATCATGTGACTACTATTGTTTGCTTAATTTTCATCTCGACCGAAGCAGAACTTGATCCCATAGTCAAATTTCGAATAAAGCTATTAATAAAAAAAAATCCCATATGATGCTGACTTTACTGGTGATACTGTGTATGATTTTGTGCACAATAAAAAGTTACATTTAGGTTTGTTCTACTAAAAATAAGGCTTAAGTAATTTGATTAAGACAAATTAATATTTTGGTTACGCCGCTCACATGAAAGAAACATACACCAATATAAAGCCATTGCTGGAAACATTGCAATATAAAAATGGTAAATTTGTGCAGATTTGAAGGTAGTAGCTATTTTACTTGATATGCAGTCGGGATATACAAAATACTGCTGTTTTCTCTGTAAATGGGATAGAAGAATGGGCCACTATAAAAGGCGAGTGTGGTAACAAAGACAATTTTTTGAACCGGGAGTGAAAAACATTTTAAACGTCCCTTTAGTTCCTGCAAATATAATTTTACTTCGGCCATTACATATCAAACTTGGCTTAATTAAAAACTTTGTTAAAGCTCTGGATAGATATATTGCTGCCTTATGTTATCTTATACAAAAATTTCCCAGAATAGGTGTAGCCAAAATTAAGGGATTTTTGTAGGACCCCAGATAAGACAACTTCTCAGGAATTCTGAATTTGACGCTGTGCTTGAGGGAAAAGATAAAGTGGCATGGGAAGCCTTTAGAATGGGTGTAACCCAATTTTTACGAAATAAAAAGCAGACAATTATCCAGAGATTGTAAACAAACTTTTAAAAGCTTATGAAAATATGGGATGCAATATATCCTTTAAAATACACTTCTTACACTCCCACTTAGAATACTTTCCCGAAAATTATGGAGACGTGTGATAAAACCGGAGAACGATTCCATCAAGAAATTGCAAAAATGAAAAAAAGATACGAAGGGAAGTGGAATGTTTCAATGTTAGCGGATTACTGTTGGACACTTTGAGATGAACAAGAGGCTGTGTATAAAAGAGAGATTAAAAAACTAAAGAAAAGTGAATAATTGATTAATTAGAATAATTATTATGCAGTTAGTAATTAATATAAAGAGTTCATGAAGTCGGAATATTATAAAAAAATGACATATATATTATTTTTTATTTGCGACCTCGGAAATTTTTTTACAAAAAATTTTGGGTCTATTTTAGTAATGTACCATCCATAAATCATATTTTTGCCCAAAACCTTTAAAAAAAACCTTAAATTTTTTGCCTAGTGTTATTATAACGTGGGATCAAAATAAAAGTTCTCAAAGTTAGCCTGAAAATATCGTCTCATATCCTGAATTTCTCCTTTTTAGTGACAATTAATATTTTATGACAGGATTTGGGTTCAATAGTGGTAATTTAAGACATGCATACGATGTTGCAAAGCGAACTTCGTGGACGATTCGTTTTATCTTACGGTAATATGACATCATGTGTTTTTAAACATTGGCGTGCGGCGCATTCGGTTTCGGCTTTTAGGGTTCCTTATCCAACTTTTGAGATCAGAATCAAATAAAAAACAATAGTATGAAGTGTTCTTTCAGGTCACCCAAAAGGAGTCATCCATTTAAATATAAGACATTTTCGTATATTTCTAAAATGGAAGGGAAGCAAAACAAGTATGTAATATGACAGAAAATATAAATATTTTTTGTCACTATAAAAACAAACCGTGTTTGGTGTCTGTACAAAAGTCCAAAACCTGATACAATTTAAACTTGTCATTTGGTACAATTTTTTTAGGACCTCTGGCAATACTGGCCAACGAGAAAGGTGGCGTTTATACCTTGAAAGAATAACCTGTGAAAGAAAGCTCTTTGAGTAAATATGCTCCGGGTCGAAGTGCTGAAAGTTTTGTTAACAATTAGGCTTCTTCCATCCTTCATCCTTGCAACTTAAACCTATCTGTTAAATAATTATAAGGATATCTACAGAATAACATCAATCCCACCTTGTAATTTTTTTGCTTTGCACTGAAAAAGACAAGTAAACTTTTTAAATTATAAATGTAGGTGACAAAATGGTGTATCTACACTATTGGACAAAAGAATATTAACCAAGTGCTTTTATTTCTTTGAATTTGAAAAATAAATTATGGAATTGTGATTCCAGCTTATTTTAATGAAATATTATCCCCAGAATATTAGTTATATAGTTCACAACATTTTGGTACACTTTACACAACATGAAGATAGGCAAATATTTATAAAGAAGTGACGAAATGTAGTGGGACAAACGTAAAGCAACAAATTGTTTTAACAATTAATTAAAAGGAAAATGTTATAGCTGTATTTTTGGATTTTAAGCGGGCATTCGAAACAATTGACAAGGCTAGATTATTAAGTAAATTGTATTAGTATGGTATTCTCGAAAACGTTTATAAATGGTTTTAAAATTATTTAAGTAACAGGTCACAAAAAACAAAAATATTAAAAACATATTCAAATAAAAAAATAAATAATATAGAAGTTCCTCAAGGAAGTATACTAGGTCCAATATTATTTATTTTATACATCAACGATATGCCTTTAGTTTTAAAAATGTGTAAGTTACAAATGTTGCTGATGACACCTTAATTTACATTAATGTTTTAAATATTTTTGATAATCTACTACTACTTAATGTTCTTTATTAAACCATAATTCAAAATAATACAATTTAAAACATACAGCTCAAATGGCCATCGATCGGGGTCCTTCAGCCTTTGATGGTCTAAATACTGTAAATTATGAGATAAATATATTATTATATCGGCTAAAATTAAATAATTCAAAAACAAAATGTATGGTTATGGGTAATAATTTAAATTGACAAAATATTAATGTTATTATTGATGGTGAAAAATTAGAAATAGTAAACAGTTTTAAATATTTAGGGATAATCATGGATTTAAAATTAAAATTTTTTTAAATATTTTGAAAGTATCATATCGAAGATTGCCGAAAAAGTAGGTTATTTTAAAAGAATCAGTTATAATTTAAGTTTGTTTTCTAAAAGAACTATATTTAATACTATTAAATTACCACATTTTCTTTATTCTTCTTCCATTTTATATTGTGCTAGTGAGGAAATATTTGATAAATTACAAATTTTACAAAATAAGGCAATGCGGATTATTTTAAATTGTGACAAATAATATAAAAAATTAATTTTATGTTAAAAAATTCAGATTGGTTGAATGTCAGAAATTTAATTTTTTATTTAGTACCTATGTATCTTTATACATAAAACTAAAAACAATTTATTGCGTGATTGTTTAAATTTTTTTTTTATTATGACCATCATAATTATAGAACAAGAACTAATCAAAATTTTTATGTGGATAGAGTGTCTAAAACATTAGCTTATAAGTATATTCTTTATAAAGGTTTGATAGTATATAATAATTTGGAAAATTGTATTAAAATACAAATATCATTAAAACTATTTAAAAAAACTCCAGAATTATATTTAATTAAAAAACAAAATCATACGTAATATTTGATACCATTTGCAAAATGTTTAATTTTTCTGTCTGTTTTTGTTTAAAGAAGGTTGCGTTTTAAAATTTAAAATATATAAAAACGTCTAATCTATAAAAACGTGTTAAATGTATTAAAAAATATTTACTTGTAGCTTTTTGCTAAATAAAACATGTTAACTACTACTATAACTACACAATATTTTATTTTACATATTAACACGAAAAACATCAAACACATTTGAGAATCACAGTAGCTGGAAGTATCATGTTAACAGTTAACGAATATTCGTTATTATTTATTAATAGCCGACAACGTCCTGGTATTGAGGCAATCATCAACTTTTGAACAGTGTTATGGAGAATATTTGTCCATTCAGTGATTTTATTTAACGATTGTTTATTTGGAAATATTTGTGTAAGAATATCACGTTCCATTTCTTTCCATAGGTTTTCAATGGAATTAAGATCTAGGGATTGTGCTGGCCACTGCAAAACCCAAACGTTATTTTTGTGAAAAGTGTTTTGGTTCGTTATCCTGTTGGAAAATAAAACGCAATGGTATTCCCCACTCTGCATAAGGCAGCATTATATTTATGCATTATATCTTAATAGACAAATCGACGCATGGTGTCATTAATGAAGTTTAAAGGGCCCACCACATTCCATGAGGATCAAACCCCACAGAAAAGCACTGTGTAATTAAAAGTGTAAGATATTATGTAAGATTAAACCTTATACTGACTCTTACACTCTTCATTCCATGGAAATTGCAAATTTAATAACGCGTTTCATCGCTGAATATATTTTTTTACACTACTACTACAATTTAATGTTATCTATTATTGTTTGCTAAAAATAAAAATGCTGTCATTGAGTCTTAAGATACTTTATTTAATTAAAGTAATATAACTACACTTACTACACAAAGATTACAACTCGATAGACGCCATGTTCTTCAAGAGCCTATGTACAGTGTTAAAAAATGCGGAATATGGCGCCACCTATGTGCATTCTTATATATGTCGTAGGCTGATAGTGAAATTAGTCATTTCATGAAACGCCTAGGCATATCATAAAGCGTGGCTAAAAGGTATATTGCAACTGGTTTGTTCGTTGTTCCCCAGAGCATTTTTTTTCAATTTTTTCAACTAATATTATTTTATAAAAATAAAATTTAAATTAAATTAAAAAAAAATTGAAAAAAATGCTCTGGGTAACAACGAACAAACCAGTTGCAAATATACCTTTTAGCGTGCAGCATGATATGACTAGGCTTTTCATGAAATGACGGATTTCACTATCAGCCTACGACATATAGACTACCACTATTTAAACTGATCCAACACTTAAGGGTAGGCAACCAAAATTACTTAATAATACATCCTTCCCCTTTAAGATTTTACAAATTCAACTTTCGTAAAGGTTTGTTTAGTGATGCGACCTGATCCAGTTATATAGGTTTTCGCAATTTAATGGATTAACCATAATTTCTGGAATTAAAGATATAATTTTAGATGCAGACAACCAAATTGTTGTCCTCAAAATAATAAAATGTAGGTATCGAAATTTTTGAGTTTTAGTGTTGTTTTAATTCTGTCCGATGGTGTACCTTATCTAAAGGCAACATAAAAAATGTCAACCCTAGTTTACTTAAAAACGGAGATTTTTCGTTTTCATTTAAGGCTAAGTTTGACAGTCTATAATGCACGTATATACCGTACTGGCAAGCCTAAAGTTACAGGCTTTTAATGTAAATAAATGAATATAAAATGGACCTTGACGCAAGTTAAAAATATACCTATCGACCAAGACTCAACGTTGCAAACTTCTATTCGAGCGCGATTTGTTTCCATTCCACTCTCGCTGCCTTCCCCCTCTATAGGAAAATACGTTCCAATAGCGAAGCACCTACCGCGATGTTTAATTTTTCGTTTTTTTTCTCAGCTCAATTTTTCGGTAAGCGTAGATACGGTAAAATTATGCTGGTGTTTTGAAATGGTTTATTCGCAAGAACAAAAACCTAAAAATTAATTTATGTAACTCGAAGACTGCGAGTGCAGAGGAAGTAGTTGGGTGTTTTGCCTTTTGTAGCCCTACCAACCTATCGCAATACGCAAATTTAAACTATCTTAAATATTTTTGATAGCTTAAAGAAGTCGGGGTACATACCAGATTTTTATTTTTACCAAAAGCTAATAAAAACATACCATTTAAGATAATTGTGGCATCCTTAAATTCAATAATTAATTAGTTAACGACATAAAATGAAAAAATACCGCGGTACAACCCAAACGATCGAAATTCCAAATATTACTGAATTAGTGAAGTGAATACCTCCTGCATTTATGTAGCAGAAAATAAATCATCCCCTCTCCGGCCTCGCCATGCGTTT
Organism: Polydrusus pterygomalis; assembly: GCA_963969555.1. Classification (NCBI taxonomy): domain Eukaryota; kingdom Metazoa; phylum Arthropoda; class Insecta; order Coleoptera; family Curculionidae; genus Polydrusus; species Polydrusus pterygomalis. The sequence goes on from OZ018379.1 coordinate 53,971,730, forward strand.
TTCACGCCGCACCGATTTGAATGATTTAGGCGGCCAAAAGTCGTTTGGCGAAAATACGTCTACAGTTAAAACAAATTTTTTCCTGAGAAAGAAGACAGTCTGTGCTAGGAACACTATTCAAACCCTCCCACCACTTTTCGTTGCGCCGAAACTGCCACTTTAGGTAGTAGGCTTTGAGCAGTCGCTCATGGTGACACGTGTCTATCTTTATCGCTATTAGTGTAAAGAACTTTTTAAACGGGGATATATTTTTTTGTAAGTTAGTTTTGATAATAAAACTGATGGATTCCAATAATTCAGGTAAGAATCAACAGATTACAATATATTTTTAAGTGATTTATAATTTTTTTGATAATATTTGAGACTTTCAAAAACAATGTAGTTCGTAGAGTTTTTTTATAGACATTTTAATTCTTAAAGGCTATTTTGATATATTTCCCTGTTCGTCCCCGTAATAATTTCTTTTGGATTCAGTACGTTATACCTCTACCTTATTAACATTTAAAAAATTTGCCTCAGAATCCCGCATATAACCAGAATAGAGAATTTTCAAGTTTTTTGGTAAGAATTTTCAAAAATGCAACATTTGTTTCTAGTGTAGTAAACTCATTTTTTGTATGTTACAGGTTCATCGAATACCTCGAGTGTAAGAGTAGGGACCCGTAGGTATCTGTTTGAGCAGATGCAACTACCAAATTTGCCAACTTTAAATGATAAGTTAAACTATTTAGAAAATCATCTGTTATTCTGCTATGGAGATAATATAGAACACAAAAAAAACTATAGCATACATATATATATATACATATATTTTAAATCAAATATGAAACAAAGATGGTCAAAGGCCCATAAAATTGATGAAGTATTCTTGAACAATAATGATTCTTATTGGTTAGACGGGACCTTCGCGATTCCCATAGTGATCCAAAATCGACAAGGGTTGCCATGCAAATCATTCGAGGAATTAAGCGAGATAAGTAAAAGAAGAAAAACTTAAGTTCGCTCCACCGTAGATGAAGAAGTCATAGTTTACGCTGCACAAGTAAAACAGGTGGAAAAAGAAATGGTTCAAATATAATGAAAACTTCAACACGTGCAAGTGAATATAGAAAAGCATATTTTACACCAAGAGCAGAAATCGCCCAGCTGCTGACGCCATTGCAAGCACTATCGATTGCTTGTTGAAGCCGATTTAAGCAAGCGCCAATATGAAATATTAAGAGCAACAAACAAAAAAAAAATTACCCTTTCTACGATCTTTTGTTAAAAGCGAAACAATAATGTTATCCACCCAAAGAATCTTTGCGGGTAACGGCTACATGTGACGAAAGTAATTTGCAATGCTTAATTGATCACTCCGTTATTCACTTATCAATGTTTCTGGAAGAAGTCCTATTTGCACTGAATAAGAATGAACGAAACTCATTGAAGATAATTTGCAAATAGGGTTGCGATGGTTCTCAACAGGCTCAGTTTAAGCAGAAATTTGATAATAATGCCGGATCTGACGCAAATATATTTTTGAGCTCGTTGCAAATTGTTTGTGGCGAAGAAAACAAAAAAATTGTCTGTCAAAACCCTACACCTTCTTCTTCCCCACGATATTGCCGTTCAATCAGGATCCGATTCCTAAAAGAAACCACGGATGTGACGAAAGTGGCGTGCAGAATGCTGTCAAGTCGCTAGCCGAAAATGCTTTATTGCATATTGGCCAGTGGTCAGAAGAGGCTGCAGAAGCTCGGAACAATATACCGCCAGAATTTTGCCCTAAAGTTTTCCAGAGTGCCACCTTTATATATATTATAGATAGCTTTTAAGTTCAGACCCGCTTCTGATGATTAAAGATTTCTTTCTTCGAAATTTCCTTGCTACACCAAATGCATGTTACAAAAAAAGTTGTTTTTATTTTTTATTGCGTTTAGAACCATTATTAACCATAATAGCTATTTATGCCATCAGTTACGAAATGCCTAATTTAGTGTTCGCAAAAACTCACAAGTTACACAAAATTTCATTTCGTAACGTATTGCATACAAGATTTTTTCTAATTTTGAAGAAAGTAATAAAAAAATAAAATTTAATATAATTGATAAAAATTTGGAAAACATAAATTTAGTTTTTCTAATTTTGACATAATATGTCTATTTAGCTATTTATGCCATCAGTTATAATATAACTGATGGCATAAATAGCTATTGTTGCTGTTACTTCATGTTAGTTGTCAGTTTGACATTTTGTAAAAAAGTCTAGACGGAAGGTTTTTAGCGAGATTGATATATTTTTAGTTTTATTTTTAAAAAATGAGTCATTCAAGTTCTGAAGAGCTACCAAGCGATATTGAAGAGGCAGCAGGTAATGCTCTATTATCAGTAATTCCCAAAAAGTCAAAGGCAGTTTATGATTTGGCATACGAAAAATTTGTTACGTGGTGTGATGAGAAGAAAATTAAACATGTTAATGAGAAAGTTTTACTTGCATATTTCGAGGGTAAGAAAGATCTAAAAGTTTCCACATTATGGACACTTTACTCAATGTTAAGGTCTGAACTAAATCTGAAAAGGAATATTGATATTAAAAAATATACAAATTTGGTAGCATATATTAAAAGGCAAGCGGTCGGGTACAGTGCTAAAAAGTCAAAAGTTTTTATTAAAAAAGATTTTGCCAAATTTTTATTGGAAGCTGATGACAAAGAATACTTAATGGCTAAGGTTGCAATGATAATTGGAATGGCAGGAGCATGCAGAAAAGCAGAATTAACTTTTCTTCCAGTTGAAAACGTTATAGACGAAGGAAGCCATTTTCGTGTTGATATCCCACCTTCAAAAACAAAAGTTATACGGCAGTGTGTAATTACCACTGGAGACATTGAAAATACGAATCTTGTTGAAATATTAAGAAAATATATTAAGTTGCGTCCCCAGATTCTTAAACACAACAGATTTTTTGTAAAATATGCGAATGGAAAATGTACCATAAATCCTGTGGGAATTAACACATTTAGCAGTCTGCCAAAAGTTATTGCACAATTTCTTGGTCTTTCAAATCCTGTTCTATATACTGGCCACTGCTTCAGAAGAAGCTCTGCCACTTTCCTAGCAGACAGTGGCGCTGATCTTTTAAAATTAAAGAGGCACGGAGGTTGGAAATCTAGTTCTGTTGCGGAGGGATATGTTGAAAATTCCATGAATAATAAAAAACTTATAGCGCAAGAAATATTTGGTGAAACAACTAATGCAATGTGCGTCGCTTCCCAAATAACAGCAAGTTCGAGCAATGAAAAAAATATGTCGTCGGGAATTAATTTGAATAATTGCAATAATTGTGTTATCAATATTTATAATAATTAATTAATTTATAATTTATGTTTTTAACTTGTATTATAACAGTTTAATAAATAGAATAATTCTTTTTGTCACTAATTTTGAAATACAGTTTTCGTCACCAATTGCATAAAATTTTACTTTATGCAACTAGTTACAAAAAGTAAGACGTTTCATAATGTCAATCAGTTTTAAAAAGTGTCACTTTATATGTCAAAATTAGAAAAAATAATTTTGACCGCCTAAATCGTTCACATCGACCTATGCGCCGGCAACACTGACTGATCTATTGTCTCTCATACTCACATAAACTGTCACTGTAACTTGTAGTATGCCAGTGGTGTATTACAATCAATCACCACCGAGCTACTGGTCCGCAGGTAATCTACCCTGTCATAACGGACTTTGGAAGGCATCGACCCAAGCGCATTACCTTCGGCTAATGGATCTTTTGCTTGCGTACATTCCCAAGAGCATACTCTACTGTTCATTTCCAATAATCACTTTTAGTATTTTTCTCGAAAATATTCAATAAAAAAAATAAAATAATGATAAATGATAGGGCACGCGTTCAATTTCTACTTTATAAACAGTGTATTTTTCTTCATGGTAAATGATTCAATAGTTATTTTATAACACCCTGTATATTAATCACTTGAATAAAATAAATTACTGATTTTACGCAACAATTTTAATCATTATTAAAGAGACTGTGATTTGTGGATAATTATCTTACCACTTGAAACCCTTCTTATCATCATGTGACAACCTATTCTTACTAGCACCACTCCTTTCGTGTTACCTTTTCCAGATATACGCGCCTTTTGCGACAAACCAGCTGGTTAAAAAAATTAAAAACTCCTTTAACAAATCCCCATACATACATCATGTCGACGACGGAATTACCAGAAACCAACCCCGTCTATGGGCCCTTTTTCGGAGTTATGGGTGCGGCAAGCGCTATAATTTTTAGCGGTAAGTATTTAAAAAATGTTCTTAATTATGGCAACTTATCAGACTAATACCCTTTGTAATAGTTGAATGTTTTAACAAATGGAATGTTTTAAAGGTCGAGATACAATTAAAAAAATAAGCAACATGCAATACGAAATGAAATTGATAAATTTTTTTTTATTTCGTATTGCATGTTGCTTTTATAAACCTTTAGCTGTTGTCCAGTATAAAAACTTTGACATGACTAAAAATAAGATATAATTCACCAGGTTTATAGTTTTGATATATTGAGTAATTTGGAAGAATCAATACAACTTTATTCGAAATTTGACTTTGGCATCAAGTTCTGCTTCGATCGAGATAAAAATTAAGCAAAAAAATAGTAGTCACGTGATTCGCATTATCTGTCAAATTTTAATTATTTCCAAAAAATAATTTAAAAGTGGGGTTATTTCTGAAAGTATCGAAAAAGGTTATGAAAAAAAGTTTTTTTAAATGCAGTTTCTAGCCCACATGCAAAAGTTTAGCTGCATAAGATAATTTTCAATTTTTACCTATATTTTGTAAATGGCACCACTTTTGCAAAATAATTAAGACTCAAGACAACCTACATAAAACTTCTTAGTTTTGACAAGGCTTTATTTCAGATAATTTTTTTTTAAAGTAGCGCCATATTAAATGTGTGTTTTTCTACAAAATCAAAATTGGGCTATTCAAATTTGGTCGCATGTGATGCAAAGTTTATTTGTTTTTGACCCTGTATAAGATAACTTAATAAAATAATTATTTTTGAAAACGTGGTTTGTGTCTGAAAGTAATTCACCCTAATATTAAGACAAAAAAGAACACAGTGTCAGTAAAGTGTTCATTAAGTGAAAAATAAATTTTAGTTTAACTTAACGTAAAGTTTATCTTTTTTTGAACGACTTACTTTAAAACTCCTTTACTTTATTTTTAATATTTTTACTTTCAGGCACAAACTACGTTTTCAAAAATACTTATTTTATGAAGTCACCTTATACAGGGTCAAAAACAGATAAACTTTGCATCACATGCGACCAAATTTTAATAGCCCAATTTTGATTTTGTGGAAAAACACACATTTAATATGGCGCTACATTAAAGAAAATGTATAGGAAATAAAGCCTTGTCAAAACTAAGAAATTTTATGTAGGTTGCGTTAAGTCTTATTTTGCAAAAGTGGCGCAATTTCCAAAATATACGATACGATATAAAAAAGTCAAAATTATCTTATGCAGCTGAAATTAAACTGCATTTAAAAAAACTTTTTATAATAACTTTTTTTGATATTTTCAGAAAGTATTCTAACTAGAAAAAATTAAAATTTGACAGATAATGCGAATCACGTGACAACTATTTCTTTGCTTAATTTTCATCTCGATCGAAGCAGAACTTGATGCCAAAGTCAAACTTTGAATAAAGCTATTAATAAAAAAATATCCCATATGATGCGGACTTAACTGGTCACACTGTATACTTCACGCAAAATTGAGGATTGCATTGTACTCTTTTGTCGAAAAAAATCGTTTTAATTTTTATTTTGCCAGAGATTGATAGGTACGTGACTGATACGAATAGGCTGACTAGCTACTCATTTGACTCCTTAGATTCAAAGTATCAGTTTACAACCAATTGCTAAACTCAGCTTTTTACTTTTACACTAGAAAATTATAGGTACCAAACGTATTATTTACAGTAAATAGATACTTAGATGGATATAAAGTAATCACTTTAAGAATGTATTTTTCTTTCACAGCCGCTGTCAATGCCCATATTAATTTTTTTTTAATGAGATAAAATTAAAGGAACTAAATGCTGATTGTATATCAATCCAAAAAGCGTTGATCCTCTATTCTACACTTACATTGTTTAGAAGCCAGACCTTGGACCACGTTCACGTCCACGTGTCGTAGATAGAAATTTGTATTTAATATATCACATGACTGGTTAAACAAAACAAAAATTTATCACGTGGTCACTGTCGGTATAAGTCTATTCGTTGTGATTCATGGCCTGAAGTATGTTTTTATTTTAATTTATACTAAATAAAATTGTCAAGTAAATGACTGACTGACTTCACCGTTTATCAACACCCAGCTCAAACCCCTAATACTAGAATCATCCAATTTCCATGATGTCTTTTCCTTATAGTGTAGGCATCCATTAAGATGGGCTTTTTAACACGCTTTTTTTTTAAATTTTATTTAGGATTTTTTTCTAATTTTTTTTTTTATTAGCTTCACCTGTATGTTTGTATGTTTGTTTGGAACCGACTTCTTTGAACCTGATTTTGACCCAATTTTAACGGTCAGATTTAATTTAAATTTTGTAGACTTATCAAGTACCGCTGACAATACAATAATTTGATAAGTTTATCTCATTATCCTGATCAGGATCGCCGGAATTAAATCATTTCCTTACAGATCCTTTGTATGAGAGTGAGAGAGATAGAGCTCACCGTATGCGCATGCGAACTATCTACGTACTTTCCGGCTCGAGCACTCGGCTTAATAGTGTTGGTACATTCTTTCGCTATCAGTTGGTCCGTTGGCCGAGCGGGTTTGTTTGGGGTTGTGGATCCAATGCTTTGAATCTAGCCATTTAAAAAAAAATGGATCCACTGCTTTAAATCTAGCCATTTCAAAAAGTCATTGTTAAATTAGTGACAGTATTCCATCTCTACTCCGGACCTCTCTATGACTATTTCTACTAAAAAATTTTTTTTTTCTTAACAATAACTCAAACTAAAAAATGAAAAATAAATAAAGTTTAAAAAAATAAAAAACACGCTTTAATAATTATTCAAACTAAAAAGCGGAAAATAAATAAATATAGTTTAAAATAATTCTTGAAATTCTTAATATAGGCAGAAAATAATAATGAACGATAAACATTGGTATTATTGTGAAAAAAGCGTGGGGTGCTCGATATACGAATAATATAGCACAAAGTGCCCCACGCTTTTTTCACAATAATGGATCAACTGCTTTAAATCTAGCCATTTCAAAAAGTCATGATTAAACTAGTGACAGTATTCTATCTCTACTCCGGACCTCTCTATGACTATCTCTACTCAAAAATTTTTTTTTTCTTAACAATAACTCAAACTAAAAAATGAAAAATAAATAAAGTTTAAAAAAATAAAAAACACGCTTTAATAATTATTCAAACTAAAAAGCGGAAAATAAATAAATATAGTTTAAAATAATTCTTGAAATTCTTAATATAGGCAGAAAATAATAATGAACGATAAACATTGGTATTATTGTGAAAAAAGCGTGGGGTGCTCGATATACGAATAATATAGCACAAAGTGCCCCACGCTTTTTTCACAATAATACTAATGATTATCGTTCATTATTATTTTCTGCCTATATTAAGAATTTCAAGAATTATTTTAAACTATATTTATTAATTTTCCGCTTTTTAGTTTGATTAATTATTAAAGCATATTTTTTAAGATTTTTTAAACTCAATCAACTTCTAAGGGGGTAACCATGGCGGTTATATTTCTTATAGGAATTTATGTATCTCAGAAACTAAAACTGGTGGGAAACTAAAAATTGGTATATAATTTCCTTTGATAAAATAATAATATGTTTCCGTGTTTCGAAACTTTTTCAAAATTACCTTACGGTGTGATCAATGGAGTGTAGCCTGTTTCGAGGGGGTACCTATAACTGTATATAGTTTTAAGCTATATTGCATATAATAATTGCTACTATGCTTACTCTGTTAATAAGTATGTACGTTTTTTGATGTTTTGGCAAAATTTGTCCGTAGGGGTAGAAATGGAGGGGGTAAGTATTCAACGCACTCGCAAGAGAAAAAGATAGGTATATATCGTCGTTGATCGTGAAATACCTCCTATGTGGCATTTAAACCGATTTTCAGGTTATACGCGCATTTGGTTGGTTTTTGAATGGTTTATCGACTTGTAAAGCCTTCTATGTGGTTAATATTATATGTCTACAGAAAAAAACGAATTTAAAAACCTTCCATGTGCATATACAAAAAATTCATTTTCAAATATCTCCTATGTGAATAAAATTATGTTGCAATAAGAACAAAAGTTAATGTTTTTTTTTTAAAGTATAGAATCGATAATTTATGGTTTTGCCCTAAAATTTAAATCTAAAAAGAAATTCAGAATTTATCCGTAATGTCTTTTTTATTAGTTAAATAAAGTTTACAGTTTTTTATTTTCCGTTACATCGTCCCCAAAATGCTACTATGTGCCTGTTTTTTCTTTGAAAATTATCCTATGTGTCAACTCGAGATGGTTGAAACCTCCTATGTAGTAAAATATCACGTTTATCAATAATTACAGTTTAACGCGGTGTTTTATTATGTTAATTTTTGTTTCAAAAGATTTTCCATACTGATGTTGTTCCCAGTTTTCCTACGGTATGCACAAATTTAATTAAAAATTACAGAAATTGGATGTTTTTCTTCCTCCTGTAAAATTTAGAATTTTACACATAGGAGGTATTTCACGATCAACGACGATATATAAGTAAAAAAAAATTAAACAAATTCTTCGGTTGAAACAAAGTAACATGTCGTGTTTGTTTGAAGGTGGTAGACAATAAAGTAATACAAAAAATACCTTGTCGGACTTTCATTGTCTTTATTTTATTACTTAACAGAACGTTTCGGTTGGTTAGTATCTCTAATCGTTTTCAAGTATAAACTATCCAACAAAATAATCGTTAAAAAATGTCCAGAATATCTATATCAAAAAATAAAATTTAGATATGACTCTCATGACCTCGACCTCAGACATAAATCCACAATTACTCCTCCGTCACACAAAACCACACTATTTGAAAGATCATTTAGTTATCAGGTGTCTTTAATATACAACAAAGTTCCAGTTAAGTTAAAATCTGCGCCAATTCACACATTTAAAAATGCCATTCGTCCTCTTGTCCATCAAATATGTTCTGACACATATTAATCAGTCCAGTTGTACTGCCTCTCAATGCCCTTCACATGCCCACGTTAAAGTTAATAGGATTTAACTGTAAAATCTGTTACTATCATTACTTATTACGTAATTTTTTCAACCTGTAAGTATCATAACTACTGTCAAATATTACTACCATGTTATTAGTTATAATGTTAGGTTAAGTGAGGAAGCCTAGCTTCAACTTCGCCTTTTGTAATTTTGTCCCTAATTACAATAAATACATTTATTATTATTATTATTATTATTATTATTATTATTATTATTATTATTATTATTATTATTATTATTATTATTATTATTATTATTATTATTATTATTATTATTATTATTATTATTATTATTATTATTATTATTATTATTATTATTATTATAATCCTAAGGCTACTGTCTTAAGGTGGGAGTATCAACATGCTTGCCAACCTATAACCTATTTCGCGTAGATTTATTTATGTTTTCTAGCTTTTATACAAAATTTAAAGAAAATCAGTATCGACTTGATATTCTATAGGTAATAATTGACATATTTAATAAATATCAAGGAATTTCATAACTTATTTTAGGAGAATTGTGTAGCAAAAAATATCGGGCAAGATTTTTTTTAACATTATTATGTCATTGTCACTCATTGTTCTTTCACTACACAATTCTCCCAAAATTAGCAATGAAATAAATTGATGATTTTGTAATATATCAGTTACTACCTAAATAATGTACCGACGATTGATTTTCTTTAAATGTTAGTTATTAAAATAATAAACTCAAAAAATCAACGCGAAATAGGTTATAGGTTGGCAATAGATTGAATGACGTTGAGAATTCAACCTTAAATACTATTCATGTGCAATGAAGCTTGATGACTCCGTCTACGTGCTTATTGGAGTGTGAGGTTTGAGCTGTTGGTTTTGGACAAGAAGATATTGGGGATATCTTTACTTGTATTATTAAATATATGATTCATAAAAGCTGATCTCAAAGTTTCACCCCTTTGAGTATGTTTCAGATATTCTTTAACTCTTACGGGAAGAGGTCCTTTTGTTTCTCCAATGTACGATTCGCCACACTCGCAAGGAATTTGATAGATACAATTTTTTGTGTTTTCATTACGGGGGGGTTTTACTTTTGTAAGAAAAATTCTAAGCGTATTTCCGGATTTGAAGGCTGTTTTAATATTATAATTTTTGGTTAGAGATACTAACTAACCAAAACGTGGTGTTTATTATTAATAAAGACAAAGAAAGTCCGACAAGGTAATTTTTTTGAAAGTAACATGTGTTTAGGGATTTATGAAATTTTTGTCACTGGGGGTGGAAAAAGGGATATAAAAGTAATATTAGGGTCGTATTGAAAGACTGATTAATCAAAATCCTACCTTTTTGTGCCATGTTACTGTCACCGATAGTTATTTTTAATTAATTTATATTTTAAATTTAAAAAATTTATTTTATATTTTGGCACAAATAAAAATCATTATTATTATTGGAAAACATATTTTTAGTCCGAATTTCTTACTACATAAAACTTCTTAGTTTTGACAAGGCTTTATTTCAGATACATTTTCTTTAAAGTAGCGCCAGAAGTAGGTTGCGTTGAGTCTTATTTGGCAAAAGTGGTGCAATTTACAAAATATAGGTAAAAAATAAAAATTATCTTATGCAGCTGAAATTTTGCACGTGGGCTTGACTTTGCATTTAAAAAAACTTTTTCTTATAACTTTTTTCGATATTTTCAGAAATAACCCCACTTTTGAATTATTCTTTTTTTTTTTTTACTTTATTCCCAACCAACTTTACAAGTTTATTACAGGGATAAGTATATAAAAATAACTAACAATTATTTCTCTAACTTAATAGGTAGGTATATTATATATAAAAAAAGACAGTTAAAAAAAAATAATTCGTTTTATATTATAAACGTATGATTAACACGTTAAGAAAGAAATTTATACTAGGAAATATTTTTTTAAATGAAATTTAAATAATGGTAGTTTTTTTAATGTTTTAATATTTTCCGGTAAAATATTATATAATATTAATCTATTATATAACAATGACCGTTTTCCAAAGTTACTGTTTATTTTAATAGTTTTTAAAAAATTAGTTTGTCTAGTATCATGTCTATGAATATCATAAACTTTTGTAAATGTTATGTTAGAAATTTTTTGTTTTAAAAGTAAAGAATGAATAAATATGCAAATTTTTAAATTATATAAATTATTTATATCTAGGTATTTATTCGGTTTGTATAAATTTGTTCTTGGTTCTAAGTGCGGCAATCTATGAATACATTTAATAATTTTATTTTGTAATTTCTTTAAAGGTTTTAGTACTATTGAATTGGCTGAACCCCAAATAGAAATAAGATACTGAATTTTTGAATGTACTAATGCATGATAAATACTTTTTAAATAATTTAAAGATATACAGTGACGAATTTTAAAGAATATCCCAATTAACGGAGAAATGTAAGTTCGAATATGTTCTACGTGTTTTCTCCAGCTTAAATTTTGATAAATATATAATTCAAAAAATTAAAATTTGACAGATAATGCGAATCACGTGACTACTATTTTTTTTGCTTCATTTTCATCTCGATCGAAGCATAACTTGATGCCAAAGTCTAATTTTAAATAAAGCAATTAATAAAAAAAAATCCCATATGATGCGGACTTTACTGGTGACACTGTAGACGTCAATATGTTTTTAATGAAAAAATTCCAAAGCAAATCACTATTATATAAATTTTGTTTATTAATCGACGATTTAGAATTCACATGACTAAATGACATTGTGTCGTACGTATTTGAGATAAAACACTTCAAATAACTTGATAACTGATTAATGTAGGTAAATGGAGAAGATATATAATAAAATACATACTTAATAATTAATGTAAGTAACACAACAAAGACTGTACCTACCTACCTACTTATCTAAGAGCAAAATTATAATTATCTTAGGTAGCAGCAAATAATATTATCTTTTTGGTAGTAGGTACATACATGTACACGGTTACCCTATTAAGTTCTTCTCGTATTTTCGCAGTGGTTAGGTCACTTAGGTACAAGTTTTACCATTTCGGCTTTTTATTCAAGGAATTGTCAAAAATGGATGATGATGATCGAATTTTGAAAAAATAAAGCATTATCCTGCAATTAGTTGGTTAAAGACAATTATTTTAATTATTCGGGAGCTTCGACTAACGCAGGAGCAAATTTAGAATTTGATCTGGGGGGAAGGGAGGCGCATTTAACTTTTTGACACGGGAAAGAATAACCAACCTACCAAAAAATGTAGGGGGGGAGGGGGGGGGGGTGGATGGAAGTTGAGGTATATTGATTACGACTTTTGAGAAAAAAAGCTTAAAAATCTTGAAATTAAGAGAGTTGATTGAAAAACTATAGAATTTTTCTGTGTCTGAATGACAAATCTACCTTATGCCAACTCTGGTAGATAGTCTTTTAGCATGAAATATGGATTTTTTATTAAGAATTAATACAAGTTGCGCATTCACCAGATCGATTTTTTTTTAAAACTAATAGTTTGTTACATTTCATCCATAAATCGGCCAAATACCCATCTTTGAAGTACTTTGCGAGCAAAAATTATTTGCATCATAGAGGGCTTGGATTAAAAAACGTAGTGCTTGGTTTAGATCACAATGATATGGGGACGATATATCTAACCAAATCTAGGTTAAAATTTTGTCAAATTTATATTATGACATGTTATGCCAAACTAATGAGTAATAAAATAAGTAGACAAATACAAATTTATTTTTGATGTTTACAAAATTAACAAAGTAAGAATATACAGAAAGAAAAAGAATCATTTCTTTTCAATAAATTTTGGGTAAACCATTGAGAGTAATTCCTACGTCTTTCAAAATCTGCGGCTTGTATTTCTTGGAATACTTGCACTTTATAAGGAAATAAATTTAGCTGATTCTTAAGAATAGTCCTGCATGTTCCATAAGAAATTTGTTGGCGTATTTTGCATTATTTCACGAACGTTTGCAACAAGTTCTTCTGTTGTTACAGATGGTATTCCTGCTCCTTTTTTGTATTGTATACCTGTTTTCCTAAATACAGCCACGGTTCTTTTCAGGTAATGATAAAAATCCCCAGCAATAAATGCAACGTTAGGAAAATGTTCGTGAAAATCGTCCATGCGCAAACCCGGATTGTATTGCCACTCATCAACCATGAATTTTTTGTGCTGTTTCATAAAGCTCATTTTGTGAATTGTTGAAATTGGAAAAATGACCGATGAATCAAATTACTTGTAACGACTGTCAAAGATGACGGAATAACTGATTGATTATTAATTCAGGTAGTTACTGACACCCAACAGGTATTAAGCTCTACGGCTAGGCATTACGTCCTTAGATGCAAGGCCCTCTTTGATGCAAATGATTTTTGCACGGTATAAGATAAAATATAAAAATATTTCCATATTTAAATGTTATTTTCAAAAATCAAGACGCAGCCATTTGCTAGTGGATATTTCAAATAAAAATGTGTAAATAGTTATACATTGGGGAAAATATTAGACATCTTGAAGACGCAATAGTTGTACAATATACTATATGAGGACCTATTTAAATGGCGAATAATTTTAAATGATACAAAGTATATGTATTATTAATTTTTATACAACTATTATTTTCGAATCGTTGAAATCCTTTAATCTTCTCTCACTGGTATGCCACTTAGCCAAGAAATAAAATTACTAAAAGAGAATTAACATTCTCATTTTGAAATGAGCTTTTAATGTTTTTCAAAATAATTAAGTTAAGACAAATAAAAATAATTATTCACGAATCATCATCGGCATCATAGAAAGAACAAGCAACAGAACTTTTAAGATACATTGCAAATTTTTAAAGACACTTGGCAATTGGCTTTTTATCCTTTATATAACATAATTATAATTTTTAGAAAGTTTTGGTTTTATTTTTGATTTAGCCATAGATGTACGTGAAGACAAAGACAGAATTTTCAGGTCATGGGAAAGGGTAGTAGGGAAGACAAGCGTCTAGCTAGAGTCTGGCTGTGGACTTTTCAACTCCCCAATCAACGTTCGCAATAAAGCGAGGAAAACTTCAAAATAAATGTGTTAGAATGCGCACATAAATCGAAGTATTATTTCCTATTAAATTGAGGCGAAAAAAATTATGAAATAAAATAATAAACTAAAGGAATTACCTTGATTTGCGCAGACGAAAAATAGTGATTATGGAAATATTTCCTAATGTGGTGTTTTTTTTTTTGAAGAGGATAGTTTATATTGGAAAAAATTGTATATTTTTGGGAACGGTTTAGACTAGTGATGTTACAACCTTCGCGAGTGTGACTATTATGCTTGACTAAACCTAGTACTTACTAGTACTTAAGTACCTATATTAATAATGTACTTACTACTTTTACAGATTTTGATTTTTTTTGTATTGAGAAATCTTATTGCAAAATGTCAGTTTTCGGTTTCTTTTAAAATATTTTTATTAAACAATTATCGTTACGTAACATTGAAACTGTTTATCTTCTGGGGTTAAATGTTCTAGTATTGTATTTATTCTGTAATGTTGATATTTGTAGTATGCACACTTGCAAATCTGATTATTCCTAACGTATGTAATTTTATGTTGCTTCCTTTCATGCCTTTAAAGACACTGTTTATTGTTGATTTGTTTATTATATTCACAACGCTACTTGTAGTTTTTTGTGTGATTAACTTTTGAGAATTTTGAAATGAAGACTGTTTTTGGCATACATGACATTTCAAAGAAACCTATATAACGATATTAATAAATGGCATTTTATGTTCCCAGTGGCGTATTTACCCTCGGGCCATAGGGGCATTCGCCCGGCGCGGCAGCCTTCGAGGGGCGGCGTAGCCGCTTCTCACAATGAGCAACAAGACAATTATTGGGCGAGTTAAGGAGGCGCAAAACTGCATATGATGCATTAACCGCCAATTTGTCATTTTTATGCAAATTGGATACCTTGTCTGAAGCCGAAGTTAGAGTTAACGCCATAAAACTCCAAAAATTGTACCCGATTGATCTTGCGGATGATCTACAAAAAGAATGCGTTCTTTTAAAACAATTATTGACGTCCCATGAAGACAGTATGAGTTTAAGACAACTTAACCTATTTATTAAAAAAAATAATTTGAAGAAAGCATTTTCATATACAGAAATAGCATTACGTATTTTTCTATGCACTGCATTGACAAATTGCAGTGCAGGACGTTCGTTTTCTGTACTTAAAAGAATTAAAACTTATCTACGTTCCCGCAGAAGCAAAGAACGTTTGAACAGTTTAGCCCTTCTCAATATAGAAGCTGACTTAAGGTCGGAGTATCGACATGCTTGCCAACCTATAACCTATTTCGCGTAGATTTATTTATTTTTTCTAACTTTTACACAAAATTTAAATAAAATCAATATCGTTTTCATATTCTATAGGTAATTATTAACATGTTAAATAAATATCAAGGAATTTCATAAGTTATTTAAGGAGAATAATTGTATATCGAAAAATATCGGTTAAGATTTTTTTGAATATTATTCTGTCATTGTTCTTTCACTATACAATTCTCCCAAAATAAGCAATGAAATAAATTAATATTTTTGTAATATATCAGATATTACCTAAATAATGTGCAGACGATATTGATTTTATTTAAATCTTAGTCAATAAAATAATAAACTAAGAAAAACAAGGGGAAATAGGTTTTAGGTTGGCGATAAATTGAATGACGTTGATAATTCCACCTTAATAAAATCCGTTAATTATGACAGTGTCATTGACGAATTTGTGAACTCATTAGTGCATCGCAAAAAAATGTAAATATTTGATAAATGGTTTTTATTCTTTTGTATGGCCTTTTTTCATTATTAAAAAATATGATTTAGATATTATTGACCTAATATCATACTGAAATTAGCAGCTAGTTCAAATAATACTTTCGTAACGCAAACCCATACAACTGGTAAAACATTTTACCTTGGGTTAACTCACGGAATAACTCTAGGATTAAACTTAGGTTTAACTTTAAGGTTGAATTCTCAACGTCATTCAATCTATTGCCAACCTATAACCTATTTCGCGTTGATTTTTTGAGTTTATTATTTTAATAACTAACATTTAAAGAAAATCAATATCGTCGGTACAGGGTGTCCAGTTTTCGTGTGTTTTCATATACCAGCTCCCTTATTATAAAAGATAGAATGATGGGGTTTGCGGCTTACTGTTCTATTTTTTTATGAAACTTTCATTACCGTAAACGAAATTTTCATAGCCCTCTCAGGTTCTGACATACAGGGCCATTTTCAAATTTTGTCATTTATGACGCTCCCCTGTATCTCGATTATTTGATAACTTATCAATAAGGTAAAAATGGATTGTCATATAGTTTTTTATTTTGAATTCAGTGGCGTAGTTAGTTTTTTTCTAAAAAGTTTTGTTTATGAGTTATGACCCAAACTTATATTTTTTTTAATGGGACACCCTATATATTAGTTATTTTTCTTGTTCCTCTTTTTAAGAGCTTTTCAAAAATATATAATACTCCATATTTTTTTCTTTTAAAAAGGGACAATTTTAACTTTTTTTGTAAAATTAATCATTTTTCGAATAGAGGGCTATGCCCGCAAATAAAAAAAAATTGTGTGTGCTTAAGACCACACGACAGAAGTGAAAACTTCAACAAGGTTAATTCAGTGCCCACAAAAGAGTGCTAAACGCGCCCAAAGAAGTTTTCACTTCAAAAATAACATAAACTTGGAATACGGGATAATTTTACTGCATACGAAAAAAGATATTTCCTAAAATTGAACAACCCTTGAATTTTTACATCTTCAACAGAAGTCAGAAATCATAATAAATTAGGTCCACGGAATAAGCAATTACGGTAAACCTTACTTCACCCTACGTAAATATATAATTTAAAAAATGCCAGAACATACCTGAGACGCAGACGAGTGTCTAGACAACGCACACTGACTGTTTCCACGTCGATACGTCGATACTGAATGCGACCGATGGCGGCATGCTCTTTCATATAACGTTCATTCGGGTCAGGGTCAGTTCGGATTGAATATAGCAGTTGAATTCGAGCGTAGCACACCCGAGTCTGACGCGTGACGGCGACGCGTGACGGCTCAGTTTAATTCAGTGCCCACAAAAAGTGCTAAACGCGCCTAAAGAAGTTTTCACTTCAAAAATTACCAACATTATTTTTATTAAACATAACTTTAAACCAACAATTAAGCAATTATATTAAAAACAAAGAAGCGCTTCGTGTCTGTGAAAATTAAAATAAATTGCCACGAACTTTTCACTAAAATTTCAAATAAACTAACAAAATCAAACAAATAGTATAATATTTGACAATAATCTGTAATGGCGCATTTACAAAACTTTGTTTTCTGTCATGTATATCCATGATTGATCATGGCCTTCTGGATTCTAGATGAAAAATGATTAATTTTACAAAAAAAGTTAAAATTGTCCCTTTTTAAAAGAAAAAAATATGGAGTATTATATATTTTTGAAAAGCTCTTAAAAAAAGGAACAAGAAAAATAAATAATATATAGGGTGTCCCATTAAAAAAAATATAAGTTTGGGTCATAACTCAGAAACAAAACTTTTTAGAAAAAAACTAACTACGCCACTGAATTCAACATAAAAAACTATATAGCAATCCATTTTTACCTTATTGATAAGTTATCAAATAATTGAGATACAGGGGAGCGTCAAAAATGACAAAATTTGAAAATGGCCCTGTATGTCAGAAACTGAGAGGGCTATGAAAATTTCGTTTACGACAATGAAAGTTTCATAAAAAAATAGAACAGTAAGCCGCAAACCCCATCTTTCTATCTTTTATAATAAGGGAGCTGGTATATGAATACACACGAAAACTGGACACCCTGTACATTATTTAGGTAGTATCTGATATATTACAAAAATATCAATTTATTACTTTGCTAATTTTGGGAGAACTGTATAGTGAAAGAACAATGAGTGACAATGACATAATAATGTTAAAAAAAATCTTACCCAATATATTTCGCTATACAATTCTCCTAAAATAAGTTATGAAATTTCTTGATATTCATTAAATATGTCAATTATTACCTATAGAATATCAAGTCGATGCTGATTTTCTTTAAATTTTGTATAAAAGCTAGAAAACATAAATAAATCTACGCGAAATAGGTTATAGGTTGGCAAGCATGTTGATACTCCCACCTTAAGGTAAATTCATAACTATACAATTGGCCCTAAATGGCTTGAATGCAGGAGTAATTTCCGGAAATTTGCAATTATTAAAAAAATATAATTAGTATCTAATTTTGTATGGGCTTTTTAGGGAGGCATTGACAAATAGTATGCCGGTGTATTTTTTTAAAATAAAAGCACAGAAAGTAAAAAAGCAGTTTTTTGAAACCACTAAAATTGTCACAATTTAAGTAACTTAAAATCCTTCAATCAAACACGTCGATTTTCAGAACTCTATAAAAACATTACATTACTGCTAACACGATATTTTCTAGTCTATCTAGATGTCATCTATCCTAAGAATTCTAGAAATATGTGTTTGTTTTGACAGAAAAGGGGTCGTAATTGCACAAAACACGAAAGTAAACAAAACTATGACCGGCTGACGAACATCTGCCATCTGCCTTGCTTTACCAGCTCCGGAATATGTGCGTCTTTCTTCCTCGTATGCCAAAAGCATAAAAATAACTACTCCGATCAATACAGCACTGCAGTGCGCATGCGAATCGTCAATAGTTAGGCAAATCGAATTGACGATAGAAAATGGCGTCGTTAATCCCCCCTTAAAAGGAAACAAACTATTGTCAGTTTGACAAGCACACCTCGGTCGTCATTATGCCTTTTAACCTACGAATAAAGAACACAAAGGAAGAAGGGTATTGTAGATTGAAAGTTGTCCGGGATGGGGGCCGATGGCGGCAACATTTGACGCATGCGCGTTTCCGGTCCACCTGTGGCGTATCATTAAAATGGTAATAATAAAATGATTAATGAAATTTCATTTGGCAAAGAAAAGAAAAAAAATATTTAGATTCATATATACCTATAAGATACGTTAAGGTTGGTGTAATAAAACAATACAACTATTTATTTTAATTATTTATTTAAGTAAGGTAACGGAGGTGAAAGGGTCCTTAATGTAAATATCTGGTTAAATAACTAAAAAACACCTATTATACATTCAAAAAAAATTGCAGGAAACAAATTGTTTCAGATAATAAATACTGATGAAGGCAAAATTATTGCCAAAACGTCTACGTTAAAAAATAAAATTTTAAAAAACCTTACTATTTCTTCATGAACCAAATCACAAGAAAATAATAAAATATAATATAATGTAATATAGTCCTGTTTATTATATGTACCTAAATAATATTAATGAGATTTCTAGTATACAAGAAAATTGTCAAATGACAAACTATGCAGATAATACAAACATTTTATTTATTTCTAGTATCAACAACTTAACAAGTTAATTATAGATACATAAACCCTATTTCTAAAAGCTATCCTAAGCTATAATAAATATTCAATTAGCATTTGCCCAAGCAGTTCATTCCTTAATTTTAATTTTCCATAGTTTAAATTATATATTATGTCAATGTCTCCACAATATTTATTAAAATACAGCACAGTCTTATAAGTGGTGAGTTTTTGTATAGATTTGTCCTCGGTGTAGGAATATAAAATACATGTGCGGATCTAGTATTGACTAAGCCTATTCTAAACAGAAGCAGTCCTAAGAACTCTTTATTATCTATTTTGTCTCTAATTATTTTATATAAGAAAATAATTCTTGCCTCTATACGCAATAGTCTTAAAAAAGGGAAAATAAACAAATTACACAAAAGCCCTTGATCTGTACGTCTTGGCGGATAAACTGAAAATGACGTGTAGTACAAAAATTTTAAAAATGTACGCTGAATATATTTTAAAAGAGCAATCTTATTGACATACTGAGGATCCCAAATGCATACTAAAGTTTTATAACTACCAGGGATTAATATAAAGTTATTATGGCGTTAACATTTTTAAAGTATTTACAAGTTCTTATAATAAATCCTAGCATATATAAAGACCATGAGCTTCTCGAGCAACATATTTAACAATTATGATTGAAGTAAATAATTATTGGTTTTCTAAAGACAAACTGATATTAAATAAATCAAAGACCGTTATCACCTTGTTTAAGACTAACCGATACACTT
This sequence comes from Polydrusus pterygomalis, assembly GCA_963969555.1. NCBI lineage: Eukaryota > Metazoa > Arthropoda > Insecta > Coleoptera > Curculionidae > Polydrusus > Polydrusus pterygomalis. Next base: position 53,992,275 of record OZ018379.1, read on the forward strand.
TGGAGAATCCGAAAACCGTAACCATTAATGATTGTCATATAAGATTAAAGGAAGATACTAAAATCTTCGGTGTGTTGTTGGATAGTAAAATGTCCTGGAAGAGCCATTTCCAATATATGTTGTAACCAGAAGGTGTTCCATTTAGATTAACAGTAGGATAATTATCTTCAGGCAGGTTTTGACATGGTGCCTTATAAGATATTGCATAGGAACGTACCTGCCAAAAAAATATAAGTTTTTTAATTATCACTGTTTGGCACCTTTACCAAATGACACAAAAGTACCTATAACGTGATACAACCTCTCTTTGTAATTTTTTTTTTATATTTTGATATAAATTTCTTTGAATGATAGAAGGTTTGGGACTTGCTTTAAATTTTTTTTTTTAATCAATGGTATCTCCAGTCCTCCTCAGGTAAATATTGGGAAAACGTTTCTATCATTCTAGAAACATCATTGTCTTCAATCTTTAAATATGAATTTCTTTGTTTATCGTACCTATACTATCATCCATATTTTATTACATTCTTTATCCATGGCTTTAAAATTTTAAAAATAGATTAAACCAATAAAACATCTAAAAACTTTTATCGATACCTACATAATTTATGAAAAAGTGACAAAGCAGCTTCCTCAGAAGCATAAATAATGCAGAATTATTTGTATTCATATTCTTAATTCTACCTACCTACATATTTTCCAATATTATGTAATGACCTGATACAATAGTTTCAAAACTTACATTTTTTAACCTGGCTAGGTACTTCAAAAGTAGGCACTACTGTAGTTGGGACCAATCTAACTTTCAATCTTGAAGTTCTGTCAACCAAATCTTCAGAAAAATGCTCGGAGCAAAGAACTCTATTTCATATAGGATCCCAATCACTTCGGTTTACAATTTTCAACCATGCCTTTTTTCTTGGATAATTATGTGGAAAACTAAAAACCAATAAATATTTTTAATTTGCTTTTCTGTAGAAATGGGGTAACCCAGTCGATTAATAAATAAATAATATTTTTCTGGTTTTATAAGACGAACGCCCATGAATGACGAATGACATGCGAGGTTCGGAGGTTATGTGTATTTTGATATTAAATTAAATATTTTTTCGCTATAGATTAAAAAAGTTATATATCTAAACATAAACTTACCGATGAAATGTAATGCCCAGTTTTTTACTTCCTAGCGTTTGGGAGCACCCACAAGCAGCACAATTAACCATATTTATAGCTTTTTCATTAACCCATAATACCAAACAATTAATCCGTTTTAATCGCTGTCCAGCGCTAAAAGTATACTCCACTGTCGCACTACAGTAATGATAAGTTTACTAGAATTCGTTAAATATGGTTCTTAACTAATTAAAATGGAAATTAACTCAAAAACAGCAAAGAAAGCAGAAATCACAGCTCGACCTGTCAACTAGTGTCAACCACGGTCAACCACCAAAACAAACATGGAGTCATATTTAGACATTAGATGGGGGTTCAAAATGGCCGACTTCCATCGGTTGCGTTGTAAGGCGGTTTATGCGAAATCCTACTTCCTTTGTATTCTCAATTCGATGCTTTTAACCTTAGGGATTCGGAATACGTCAAAATGCCATTTTATACTAGCTGGATTTCTGTCTTTTTCTTCTCTTAAACATCCCAGAGGGCCATGAATTTAGCCATATTTTTATTTACATTTTTTTAGCCCTCGGCGCCGCCTACGGAACAGCAAAATCAGGAACTGGTATTGCAGCCATGTCTGTCATGCGTCCAGAACTGATCATGAAATGTATTATTCCTGTTGTCATGGCGGGTATCGTTGCCATATATGGGCTGGTAGTAGCCATCTTAATTGTCAGTGACGTCAAGGAGCCAAGCCAATACCCACTGTTTCTGTAAGTTTCAAGGGAATTGATCACATAATAATAATATTAATAAAACTAATAATATTAATAACACTAATAATATTAATAATAATAATAATATTAATAATATTTGTTGTTCCGGGGACATGCAATAAAGTGGTTTTTATTTTTTTTTTCTCGAAAAGAAAGTAACATTATAAAAAAACTCAAAAAATAAAATAGTTGTATTTGTAGTTGCTTAATTCGAAAAAAAACATAATTTTAAAAAAAGTCAGTGGCGCGCAATTTTTTTGTCAAAAATATTAGTTGGACTGTCTTCCGGGACGCCACTGGACCTAATAATTTTAATCTAATTAAGAGCAGTAACCCCCTTTACCACAATGAAAATTGCCGAACGTTTTGCTGGTCAAACGAAAAGAAAAAATAAAAATTGATATTTAGAAAATAAATTCTACTTTAAATACCCCATCCAGAAAAGTAAATGACGATCGAAAATATTCCCAAAATTTTTTTTAGAAATTTTTTTTATTTTTAGTAATTTTGTAATATCTTAAACAATTCTTTATTGGTCAAAAGCAAAATGACTTTCCCGGGTGTAGAATGTTGTACCAAACAATTTTTCTTAAAGCCGTTTTTCATTATCGGCCTTACTTTTTTCTCAAAAACTTTGGGCGCGTAAACCCACTTTACACGCTTAAATTCACTTTACGCGCCCAAAGTTTTTGAGAAAAAAGTAAGGCCGATATTGAAAAATGGCTTTAAGAAAAATTGTTTGGTACAACATTGTACACCCGGGAAAGTAATTTTGCTTTTGACCAATAAAGAATTGTTTAAAATATTACAAAATTACTAAAAATAAAAAAATTTCAAAAAAAATTTTTGGGAATATTTTCGATCGTCATTTACTTTTCTGGATGGGGTATTTAAAGTAGAATTTATTTTCTAAACACCAATTTTTATTTTTTCTTTTCGTTTGACCAGCAAAACGTTCGGCATTTTTCATTGTGGTAAAGGGGTTACTTCCTCTTAAGGTTAAATTATCCTCTTGTTATTACAAACAGAATTGCTACCAAATTTCAACAAAATCGAATAAAATAGTATTGAGATATTTACGAACGCGATTTTTTTTTTTTTAAAGTTTGACACCCTGTATCGTAAAAATTATGTATTTTCGGACCCATGATTATATAAACTTTTCTTCTTAAAATCACTTTAAGAAGTACCCCTTGGAGTTTGGCCACATACTTAAATAACACCCTGTATAATTTTATGGCATTGAAAGAAAATCAGCGTTTAAAAATAGCTGTAAAATGCCGAGGAAATTGAAGTTGCTGACGGAGGTAGTCTCTTATCACAACATCATGGAGATTAGCTCTTCGAATTAGTTTTTTCTTAAGATAAGAAGGTTCACTCGTCAACACAATATTGTGCGTTAAGCCGAGCAAGTGAACCTCCTAAATCTTGGACATTGGTAACCAATCTAAGGTTCTTAAGCTTGCTGATACTGTATCGTATTTTCTTATATTATAAACAAATCTTACACAGGTATTTTGAACTTTTTGAATTCTATTTTTTGTAATGACATCAATGCAGGAAAAGAAAACCACATTGGCATAGTTAAATGTTGAAAGAACCAGATATTCACAAAAGTGTTTCCTAAAATTAAAATTTAAAATACGTTTGTTAGCATATAAGAATTTTAAAGTACAGTATGATTTTAGAATTAAGTTTGAAATGTGTTCACTAAATCGTAGCTTATTGTCCATTACCAAGCCGAGGTTTTTGTGTTGATTTGTATATGAAATTGCAGTATCCGTTAAGTTATTGAAAAAAACACGAATAACTTAAAGCTAGAGCGCTCTTCATCCAGAATTTTAAAAATCAATAGGAGACCTATTAGAAAATGAAAATCAGATAAAACTCGGTAAACTTCAAAAAATAAATACCCGAATATTTTTACAAAATCAAAAAATAAGGGAAGAGAACCCTTCGTCACGTCCGTAATATGCCGTTTATAATTTAAAATAATTTGATGCGTTAGAACTGGGACAGTTAGTTTTGAAAAATGGATTATATTTGATGCAAAATCCAAGCGTTTACTGTTTTATCCGTCACATGCTTTCTTTCCTGGTGACAACGCGGTAGCGGCACGCGACAAAAGTAATATTACAGGGAAATTTTTTTTAACCGAGTGTCGTGGGACAGATACCCACTTAAATTTAAATATAGAATATTTTATTTTATGAAATCAAAAAGCAAATCCATTGAATTTCGATAAAATACGAAGATCAGTGTTTAACCAATTTTTTTTAGTAAAAAGAGTAAAGAAATTTAAAGAAAGAAACAATAAAAGGCGTTTCTATTCTCGCGCACAAAAAAGCTAGAAGCAATAAGTAAACCAATGAAACAACATTAATATAGTACCACCCATAATATCCTGAAAATTGTTATTCTTATTCTCGTTTCTAATTCTAATTGCCATATCAGGTCTTACAGGAAGCGATAAGTAATAAAAATTCGTAGAATTGTGTTTATATAAGCGCGTGTAATTACAAAAAATCCATTAACTTTGTTATTTTAGGTTTTAGACAAAAAGTTAATTGCTATTCTGAACCCACCGTTTAGGTTCACCGGAATACGGTTGCCATAGCAACGATTATCGAAGAGGCGGACACTGTGTTACATCCGTTTGTTCAACCAATTAAAATTAATTGAGATCTGCGAGGAGGCGATCTAGCATTTTTTTCTGGCTATAAAAATAACCGGGAGCGATCATAAAAATCAGAGTTCAATTCATAAAAAAGTAATTCTTGAAATACGAAACTACTCCGATGTAGTCTGCCAATGCTCTTTAAATTCTCCAAATAAAAGTTATTTTCTTAAGGGTCAAGATACCGGAATTGACCACAAATAATTCTTTGCCAGTAAAAGTATTCTCAAACAATTAAAATAAAACCATGTTAAAATAAAACCGAAGGGTTCAAGATTGTATAAATAAACCTGTGCGCATTAAAGTCAAAAACTCTGAGTTTACATAAGTGTCATATTATGTTGTTGACTGACTAGGGAAAATGGGAGCCAAAATAGTGTTGATTTTGTTTGGATTATTATGTAAGTTTAATGATAGTTAGAAACTTTGATTTTCTTGAACTTATGAATAAAATTAACCAATTTTATGTATTTTACTAACATAGTCGTATGTACGACGTAAATATAATGTTGAACTGAATGATTTTGATATTAATGATATTGAAAATATGTACGCAGTACAGTTAGTTTCCCATAATTTATGAATTGTGAATATTGATATTAAAAGGGTATTCAGTACTCCTAGTGAAAGGAAAATTTAAAGGAATAGGTGTTTTCAGCTAACTCTGAAACCGGCACAATATTATAAAATAAAGATTACTTTAAATTGAACGTCTAATTAGCTAAGGACAATTATTCTGAATAATTATTAGAAAATATCCTGCAGGGATGATTAAAAAGGAATTGTGCATAGTACAGAAAATATATGTTATTTGTATTTACCCCGCAGGGATAGTAGTATACGTAGTACAAATAACACATTTGATTATGGATATCCCACAGGGAGATAACAATTAAATTTATTTGAAGTAAATAAAAATAAGGGAAAACTAATTCGGGAAATTGTGCATGTTGAATTTGATTAGTTGATGTATTTGATTAACGAAGCAAGTGAAATAAATGTATAAAAAGTCAACAATCAGTGGGTTAATATTTTCATCGACCAGTTGATAAAATAATTTAGCAAACATTTGCGTAGGCTTTCAGAAAACTATTAAGTACAATAAAGAGAATAACTAAAAGAACCCTTATAGTTATTTATGTATCAAGGGTAGTAAGTAGATGATTATGCCCTGAGGGCGACAGCCTTACAAAGCCGAGGGCCTCTGGCCCGAGGGATCGTAAGACGCCCGAGGGTATATATCTATTAGTACCCGTGGTGCATACAAAATTTTATGTCATACCAGTTCGTTTTGAATAATAAATATTTTTTTAAATTTAATTTCACTTACCAATTTTTTATTTTTACCTGCGACATTACCTTGTCATTATTAAAATGTTTAATGTGTCAAAGTCAAAAATCAAAAATGGAACAAGATGCACACTTAATGCAACACTTAATGCCCGCGCGGGCCATAATGTGTACTTTATGCCCGCAAGGGCATAAAGTAATCCATTATGTAGATGGTATCTATACAGTGTCCGCAAGAAAGTTCGCATCAAATGGGATTTTTTTTTTATTATTAGGTATAGGTAAAAATTGAAAAAGCAGTTCGTTTTTGCTTACCTAAAAACCAAAAATGACGTATACTGAAGCAGCTGTACGACTTGCGTTACCTGTAAAATTTGACATTTTTAATAAAATAGGTTCAAAAATGCCATTATTTATGAAAATATCGAAAAACTTTATTCGAGAAAGTTGTTTTTTTGGACATTTTTAGCCTCTGTACAAAATTTTGACAGTCTAATACAATTTTTATTTTTTGTCAGATTCTTGAAAATTTTGATCAACCCTCGTAGATTAACTTTTATACATCGATGTAAAACCATTTGCCTTTACTTCATTTGTAATCTTAATGCAATTTTGTGTAACATTTTTGTTTCCAATTATTTATTTTGCTTTAAACACTGAAATTGTTATTGATCAGTATGTAATATTTGATGCAAAGTTTATCTAATTACATCAGTTTTACCAAAATCGACGTTTCTCATTTTTCTTAAGTTAGTAAACAGATGTACAAAAAGAAAATATTAGGAAGCTTTCGTTGAAATTTTACTTAATTAATACTAAATTAAATTAATTATACTAAACTATATTTTTGTTGAATAAAATGTTTCGAGCGATTAATATTATTCTTTTTGATCCAATATTAATTAAGTAAAATTTCAACGAAAGATTCCTAATATTTTCTTTTTGTACATCTGTTTACTAACTTAAGAAAAATGAGAAACGTCGGTTTTGGTAAAACTGATGTAATTAGATAAACTTTGCATCAAACATTACATACTAATCAATAACAATTTCAGTTTTTGAAACAAAATAAATAATTGGAAACAAAATTTTTACACAAAATTGCATTAAGATTACAAATGAAGTAAAGGCAAATGGTTTTAGATCGATGTATAAAAGTTAATCTACAAGGGTTGATCAAAATTTTCAAGAACCTGGCAAAAAATAAAAATTTTATTAGACTGTCAAAATTTCGTACAGAGGCTAAAAATGTCCAAATAAACAACTTTCTCGAATAAAGTTTTTCGATATTTTGATAAATAATGTCATTTTTGAACCTATTTTATTAAAAATGTCAAATTTGACAGGTAACGCAAGTCGTGCAGCTGCTTCAGTATACGTCATTTTTGGTTTTAAGGTAAGCAAATACTAACTGCTTTTTCAATTTTTACCTATACCTAATAATAAAAAAAAATCCCATTTGATGCGGACTTTCTTGCGGACACTGTGTAAGGTATAAAAACACAATAATGTACTGGTATGACATAAAATAATAATAATATCTCGTACGTCAACCACTGAAGCTCCCTTTCAAATACCAACTTAATATTATAGAAATTTTAGTTATCTTAATAATTAATAACATTATAATACAGTGGGTGGCGTTACACGAGTTTTGCATAATTTAATATTAAATAATTAATTAAAAATTAAAATTTCGACTTCTTAGCTTCACTAGCATAAAGTTTATCTCACTACCTTGACATCAATTGACATATTTTTTGACGTTACTAAGTTTATCTTTTTTTACCAAACATATTATCCATACCTACGGCCATCTCATACAAATATTAATGAAACAATTATTAATCCTTTAACAATTTTCAGGGGATTTGTGCATTTGGGTGCAGGATTAGCAGTAGGATTTTCAGGACTTGCAGCAGGATTCGCTATAGGAATTGTGGGTGATGCAGGAGTTCGAGGAACTGCGCAGCAACCCCGACTTTTTGTCGGAATGATCCTTATTCTTATTTTTGCCGAAGTATTGGGTCTCTACGGTCTTATCGTTGCTATTTTCCTCTACACCAAAAAGAATTAAACTTTATTTATATTTTTCGAAATATCTTTAATTTTGTTGTTATTATTTATCACACTAACCAATGCTAACCGTTAAAATAATTTTATTATATTAAAAATGCAACAACAAGAAGTTCGTCTTTTGGATTTTCTTTTTTAGCAATATTTATATAAGTAAGGATATTAGGCGAATACCGAGTAAGGTGCATGTTGTATTTAAAAATCTCTTAAAATATTACCTAATATGTATCTTATTATGATATTTTTTTGTAAACGACCCGATAAAGTAAAAAAAATAATTTTGTAGAAAAAGTTTTTTTATTTAAAATAAATAATATCTTTAAGGTAGAAATCTCAACGTAATTTTAATCTATTTCCAACTTATAACCTATTCCGCCTTGTTTTTTTTTATTTTATTATTTTATTAACCAACATTTAAATAGAATCAATATCGGCGGCCCATTATTTATGTAATATCTGACAAATTAAAACGTTTTTAATTTTGGAAGAATTGTATAGTGAAAGAATAATGACATAATAATGTTCAAAAAATCTTACCGGATATTCTTGACGATTCAATTCTCCTAAAATAATTTATGAAATTCCTTCATATTTATTTAATATGAAAATATCAGTACCTGGGGAATGTGCAGTCGATATTGATTTTATTTAAATTTTGTGTAAAAGCTAGAAAAAATTAATAAATCTACGCGAAATAGGTTATAGGTTAGCAAACACCACCCCGGTGAAGCTTAAATGGACGATTTCGCAACACAGTAGAAAGAGAAAGAAGAGAGAGAGAAAGGGGTGTTAGTGTGCCCGCCGGCCATCAGGGCAAATTAGCGCTGTTGTCGCCAGCTGGCCGTGTAACCAGGTTCTGTCGCATATTTTTGACGTATAGAAGAGAAGGACAGTTATATTCTAACCTACTATAACGTTTCCCAAACTGCGCCAGGTGCTAATTGGAACAAACCAGCCAGCCCGCCATCCATCCATGTCCATGTCACAACTGTCAATTTTTCTTGTCCACGTTTTTTTCTGAGGAAATTAATTAATTTTTTATTATCATTTTAATATACAATTCTATTAGTTTCTATTCTAGAAAACTTCGCCGATGTGTGTAATCTTTTAATTATTATTCCAGCCTACTATGCAGGTAATTATTTTTTATTGTTTATCAAATTGATTTTACACTTCCTTACCTATTTTTTATATAGGAAATGTAAGTTTAAATAAATAAATTAACATGAAATGCTTCACATACATAATAGGTGTTGGTTAACAAGCTAATCTTAACAAAATATCACTGGGCAGCCTGCAGATAAATGCAACACATTTGTGCCCGAGGTAATACCTAACAATATAATCTATCAGTTACGAACAGATTAAGTTTAGTCTCTTGAAATGATAATTTTAACTTTTTTGTTTTACTGAGTGGATTAGAAGTATAACATAATGGTGCAAAGATAATGGTTTGAGCTAACTCGATAAGTAGATACTTGGCCATCGGCCATATTTTACAGAGAAGTTTAATGTCTATCCGATACTGTTTCTTTTGTTTCAGAGAATGCTGTAAGAATCACCTGATAGTTTATGGATCTTTTAGTACGTGTCTCAATGCATCCTAGTGCTTGTGTTTTATACAGTATTTGTGATAATATTATATGAATTGAGACAATTCCAGATGAGTGAGACCTGTGAGACGTAACCTAAGGACATTAGTTTATTCTAAACAATTATTTTTTGTTATGGTTGTCAATGCAGTTTTTATTTATAAATAAACGTAAAAAACATTATTTACCATAAAGTGCTTCCATCTTTATTTTCTAAATCTTGGTTAATATAAAAACGTGCATTATTTATTCCATACAATAAAAACTTTTGTGCGTCCTTTTATTGATTTAATTTGTGATTTAATAATATTTATATTGAATCACAAATTAAATCAATAAAAACTCGTTTAAAAGTTAATAATTAAATTGAAAAGTCCTAAAACCGCTGTTCAAATTTCCCGCCATTGCGCCTCTGATGGCTGGCGGGCACACTAATACCCCTCTTTCTCTCTTCTTTCTCCCTCTACTGTGTTGCGATTTTTTAACAAGGAGTTAACATTTCTAACCCTATAAATTTTCTTTGGCAAACACGTTGATACTCTACTCTAACTTTAATATATTATTTGGGGGGTGGTAAGAAGATAAACAGACAAAGATGGTTTCTGAAATTTTTTAATTTGGTATTTTTTTTATATACCTAAAAAACAAATGTATATTTCTGATACATTATCTAGAGCTTTTCTAGCTGATGACAATGTTCATATTGACTTTGTCGTACATTCGTTGTCAAAGTATTTACCCATGTCAGAAACAAGAAAAACTCAATTTAAAAGAGAGACTGAAAGTAATTTAATTTTAAGTGAAATTGTAAAACTTATAAAAAGTTCGTGGCCAAACAAATCAAAACTTCCTGAAAATTTAAGACAGTATTATAAACTTAAAGATCAACTTGTTTTATCAGATGGACTGATTGTTTTAATAAATAAACTTGTTGTTTCATCATCATTAAGATTTGAAATGCTAAGTTTATTACACGAAAGTCATTTTGGTATTGAAAATACTAAGTCACTGGCTAGAATAGTAATTTACGTTACAAGACCGGAAAGTAGTGTTTTTCAGGTCGAGACAAGCTTGGAGAGACCTGGAAAACACTAATTTTCGGTTGCGTGACGTACAATATTTTTTTAAAGACCGACACTTCGATATATTTTATAATCTACGCGAAACAAGTTTGACATAAAGAACAAAATTAAAAATCAACGAACTGTCACTCGACAATACATTGAAATGTTGTTGTCATAATAACGAAATCAAGGTATCTTGAATTATCAAAGAGCGATTGGAAAAACAAAAAACAGGGTGACAGTGACATTAGAGACCGGAAAAAGTGACATTAGAGTCCGGAAAAAACTTTTTCGGTCTCTAATGTCACTTTTCCGGTCTTGCGATCGGAAAAACGTTATTTTCTAGACGAAAAATTGTCCAGAAAGTGTAAATTTTCTGGTCGGTTTTAAATATTAGTTAGTTTCCTAATGACGACGTCGATTGGGATGGCATCGGTTGCAGGTCGCATAAAGATTACGAATACGGCAACGGTTGTAAGTCATTTGTAGATGAAAGAATTTTATTCGATCTGTTTTTCTTCTGATTCGCGGAGTCCTCCAAATAGCTCTCAGCGACAGTAGTAAACTTCCAGCCACCGAGGCGTTTTATTAGATGGATTATTTCGGATTTCGTAAATACTTATTTACCTATTGTAGCAATAGTTATAACTTCCGAGGTAAAAAACTATCAAATTTGCATAATTTTACTTTCCCGCACTAGTGCGGAAAAGTTACAATTTTAAAACTAAAATGCGTGCGGGAAAAAGGTTAAAACGCACGGTCGTAGAAAAATAAGTTTTATTGGCCTGGGATATCAGTTGATGTCGAAAATGTAGTTAAGTCTTGTAAAAACATGTAGAATATATAGTCGAAACATTACAAATGCCTTTTCCATTGCCTAATAGAGGGTGGGAACGTTGGGAAATAGATTTGTTTACTTATGGTAATAAATCATAATATTTATATTTTATTTATTCATTTATTGCCATATAAATTTACAAAGTAAACAATGACATTGTCACAAGAAAAAATACATTTTTAGGTTTTAAATTATAATGTCATAAAAATGACGAACATCATAAAAGTTATTTTCAAGAAGGTAGCACTTCACCTTGTTCTTGAATTTTTTTAGTTTAGAGATGCTTCTGATAGTCTCTGGAAGTGCATTATAGAGGGAGCTACAGAAGCAAAATGGACTCTTACGATATGATGATGTTTTGTAGCCGGATATATAAATTTTATTTGAATTTCTAGTATCACGGTCGTGAATTACTGAGGTGCAAGGAAATTTTGAATTGTGTTTTTTTACAAACATGACTGCACTAAGAATTAAAATACTAGGTAGCGTAAGAATTTTATAGCGCCGAAAAGTTTCTTTGCAAGATTCAAGTGGGCCTAACGAGTAAATTTTTCGAATTATCCTTTTCTGCAAAACAAATAATCTTTGTAGTTCTGTTGATTGAGCCCAGTAAATCACTAGATAGCTTAGATGACTGTAGGCTAAGGCATAGTAAATATTTAGTAACTGCTTGCAATCCATAATATTTTTTAAGTTTACTATTGCAAAGTATGCCGAGTTAAGTTTACTGACAACAAAATCAACATGAGCTGTCCACTTTAATTGTGAGTCTACATAAAGGCCAAGAAATTTGCATTGCTCAACTCTCTGAATAGTATTGCCATTTAGTTTTAGATGTAGATCAGGAACCCAACGCTTTTTATAGGAAACCATATAGTGAGTTTTATTTATGTTAATTATTAGGCGATTTTTTTTGCACAATAAAGAAAATTGAAATAAAATATGATTAGCTATTTTAGCTAGTATATCTAATGTGCAAGCAGATATAATCACAGTTGTATCATCCGCGTATAGAATTAGTTTTGCAGATAAACTTTAGATATTAAAAAAATTTCATTAAAAAAATTTCAAGTTCATTTATAAAAAGTGCAAAAAGCAATGGAGACACTACACCTCCTTGGGGCACACCATAATTGACAGCAAATTGATCAGAAAACGAATTCTGAACCTTAATCCTAATATGGCGATTAGAAAGAAAAGATTGTAACCATCGAGCAATGTTGCCACGAATGCCTAAAGCATTTAGTTTTTTTAATAAAATATACCATCTACACAATCAAAAGCTCGAGTTAGATCTAAGAATAGGGCTAATGTGTAATGATTTGAATCTATAGTTTTGTGCACGTATTCAAGCAAGTCAAATGCAGCTGTGCTTGTAGAGTAATTTTTTCGAAAACCATGCTGTGAAGTACTCATCAACTTCTCTCTAGTCAGGAAAGACTCAATACGTTGCGTAATGATTTTCTCAAAAAGTTTTGAAAAAGAAGTTAGGACAGTTATAGCTCGATAGTTTTCAACAGACTCTGGATCACCCTTTTTGAGTAGTGGAATTGTTTCACCAAGTTTGAGAGCATCAGGAAAAATACCTGCAGTAATAGAAAGATTAAAAATATAAGAGAGGGGATATTTAAGGTAGTCCCAGATGGCAATTATTGCAAAAATAGGAATATCGTTTGTGCTACAACAGGCTTTTTTATTTTTGAAAGTGTGCAGTACTGAAAAAATTTCATCTGTATCAATTGCTTCCATGTACATTGAGTTTAAATGTACATCAGTAGTGGTGCAATCATCAGCTTTGTGTGGATCGGGATAAGTCTGATTAATTAGTTTTTCTAAACTGCACACAAAAAATCAGCCAAAGTGATTACTAATTTCTTTGGGATTAGTTATGTAGCTGTCATGGATATTTAAGTGTTTGACGTTATGTTTTTTTACGCGACCTAGATTATTATTTACGACTTGCCATATTGTTTTTGTATTAAAGGAAGAGTTTATTAATTTTTGTTTAAAGAAATTACTTTTTTCTAGCTTAATTTTTTCTGTAAATAATTTCTTAGCATGCTTGTATTGTTCCCGAGTCTCATTTGTTTTTAATGTTTTATGGAGCCAATGCAAATTTCTTAAGTTTTCACTTTCATTTAGTATGTCTGTTTTAACCCAATTCGTATTTTTGGGATTAGTTTTGGTCTTAATTTGATTAATTGGACATGTAAGATCTAGACAGTGTTTGAAATTTTGCCAGAAGTAGTTCCAGGCGTCATTCACATCATTCTTGGTATAGAGATCACTTAGGTCCAAAACGGCAAGCTGTAAGTTACGATTAAATAAATTGGTTGCTGAAAATTACCGTTTATAAATAAAAGAGTCTTTCATTTTGGTGGCAGTATTGACAGGAAATTAAGTGTACTCTATAATTTGAGCCTTGTGATCAGCAATATTCGCTTCGACATTCCTTGCCACAATATTTTTAGAATTGCAGATTACATAGTCAATTGCAGAAGGAGTCTGAAATTCAACTTCGCGAGTAGGTTCAAGTGGTAATATTGATGAGAGATTAAAACCATTCAAAAGATCACTGAGATTTTTTTTTCCCTGGAATCAATTAGATAGTTTATATTAAGGTCACCACAGATAATTAATACCTCAAACTCTCTTGAGACCCTGCAAAGCATGGAATTTAAAGAATTTATAAACAAATTGAAAGAATTAGAAATATTGCTATTGCAAGAATGATAAATTGTAATAAGTGCTACTTTCTTATTACATAAGGTAAAAGAAATGCCAACACATTCGCACACATATTCCAAACTGAAATTCTCCAAGTTGATAACCTTCCAGGTTTGTTTGTCATCACAAAAAATAGCTGCCCCACCATGGATACTATCCTTTCTGCAATATATGGTTGCTTGGTTGTAATTCTATATTGACACGTTCAGTGACTGTTCTTGTGTCATCCAGTGTTCAGTAAGGCATAAACAGTTAGGCTTCTCCTTTTGGGTGAAAACCTCTAGGTGTGGAATTTTATTATTAAGACATTGTGTGTTAACGTGTATGGCTTTCCATGTTTGTACTTTAGCAGTATTATTAGCTCCACGAGAGATGGTATTGGCGCGTTTGATTTCATCTGTATTAATAATACGGTTTTTTCCGTTGGTTTTGGAAACCTCTTCTAGTGGATGAAGGTATTGATTGGCGAAAAAACTGAAACTTTTTAATAACAATGTTCTTAGGCCAGTTGGTAGGATTCAGTAAATCAGACTGAAGTTCAGGCCTAGCATCAACTCTAAAACTTTTATAGTCACCTGATTTCACAGGAAGTTCGGTAATCTTGAAATCTTCATCGCTTTCAAAAGTGTGTTTCAAATAGGCTAGCATATCTGACGTAGTAGCGACTGCAGAGACTCTACTTACAAAAACAGATGTTTTAGGAGCAACAATAGCGGCAACGATTTTTCCATTACTCTCAGGTTCCTTTTGGCCTAAAAGAGGTTGTTTTATTTTTCTTTGTGCCAAGTTTTGCTGATGAGCAGATTGCTCAGACCCTGAGCCTAGAACCCTTTGACCCTGGACAGTAGACGAAAATTGCTTATTGTTATTATAATATGTATTTGCTTGAAGGTGGTAGACAATGAAGTAATATCAAAAAAATTACCTTGTCGGACTTCCATTGTCTTTATTTTGTTACTTAACACAAAGTTTTGGTTTGTAGTAAATTTTAAATTACTAGTTTGACACTGAAAATACTGAAATCTTTCGACAAACTAAAACAGAAGTATGTAATACAAATCGAAATAAATACAGTTGGTTAAGCAGGTAATAATAACGCATTATTAGGTGACAATAAACAATCCCTAACAATATACCTGCAAACCTCGGAAACCCCCAATAAATACCTTGTGTATTATCAAAATGTAAATATAATTATTATAACCTTCAGATTGGAAAATCCCTGAAATAAGTGCCGAACTGGACATTAAACCTTTAACTTTTTAAATTTGTTGATAAAGCCGAAAACATACAGTATGTATCAGCTAAATGGAATAAATTCGATTATAAATACATGGTGGCGTGTCCGAAAAACCGCTCGGCCACGTCGATTGGTATTTCTAGCTTTTTTTTCAATCAAAACTTTTTATTCATGGTGTGTCATGCAACAGTGGCCAATTTCTTATTTTAAATACAACACCTTGTTCAATTCATTAAATTTTTGGATTCTTCAGAAAATTGTGAAAAGTGCTTCCAGATTTATTGCATTCAAATACAGTGTCAACAGTAAAGTCCGCATCAAATGGGATTTTTTTTTATTAATAGCTTTATTCAAAATTTGACTTTGGCATCAAGTTCTGCTTCGATCGAGATGAAAATTAGGAAAAAAATAGTAGTCACGGGATTCGCATTACCTGTCAAATTTTAACTTTTTCCAAAAAATAATTCAAAAGTGGGGTTATTTCTAAAAATATCGAAAAAAGTTATAGGAAAAGGTTTTTTTAAATGCAGTTTCTAGCCCACATGCAAAATTTCAGCTGCATAAGATAATTTTGATTTTTATCTACATTTTGTAAATTGCACCACTTTTGCAAAATAAGACTCAACACAACCTACATAAAACTTCTCAGTTTTGACAAAGCTTTATTTCAGATACATTTTCTTTAAAGTAGCGCCATATTATATGTGTGTTTTTCTACAAACTCAAAATTGGGCTATTAAAATTTGGTCGCATGTGATGCAAAGTTTATTTGTTTTGGACCCTGTATAAGGTAACTTCATAAAATAATTTTGAAGATGTAGTCCATACTCAAAGTGGAGTTAAATGATACAGAAAAAGAAAAGCACGAAGTCTTTTTCCACAATATTTATTAATCGAAAAACTAGGCGAACCTAGGATCACATCGACGGCATGTTTCGAGTGCAGAAACACTCATCATCAGGAAAACAAAGTGAAAAGTAAAATGCTGATGTTTTTTGCAAAAGAGAAAATTAAGGTGAGAATGAGCCGTAATGGAGCTTTTAATGGTGCACAAGGGGTGTAAAATTGAATAGTCAGAAGGTCGACAATCAAGACTCCAGCATACTGAAGAGTCGAGGGTTAAGTGCAGAAGCACACTGTGCCGTGCAGAAACTTAGGGTAGTAAAAATTAGGGAGTTTTGAAAAACTAATCTGTAAAATTCATTATTAAATTACTGAAACATCTTAAGTTTTATTAAGCCTAGTCAGAAACATGAGAAAGTGTTGGAGTGAGATGTAAAGAGAAAGAAAAAAGTTGTTTTTTAGGGGTCAAATAAGCATCTGTAAAAAATAGAAAGGGGAATGTAGTAAATGAAATTTAAGAAATGTGGTAGATTAGCTTACCTTTTGGTTAAAAGTAAAAAACTGTTGGGGTACCAGGCTTTTTACGGCCCAGTTACCCCGCCGGAGTCAAAGCACGCACATTTGGTGCAAAAAATTGTAAGAAATAAAAAAAAAAAATTAAATTTTTGTGTTCCCGTTAGAGAGGTTCTACTGTAACCAACACGTGTAGGATGGGAAATGAACTTGAACTTGACATTGTAAAAGGGGGGAAACTTGTCATTTGTTCGGTACTTATTTTAGGGATTTTCCAATCTGAAGATTATAATAATTATATTTACATTTTGATTATACACAAGGTATTTATTGGAGGTTTCCGAGGTTTGCATGATATTGTTAGGGGTTGTTTATTGCAACTTAATAATGAGTTATTATTACCTGCTTAACAAACTGTAGTAATATCGATTGTACTACATACTTCTGTTTTAGTTTGTCGAAATATTTCAGTGTCAAACTAGTAATTTCAATATTGAGTTCAGAATGTCTAAAGTGGCGAAAGCGTCTTTGTGGATAAAAAATTTCCCAGAGTTAGAGTTTCTTGGAGAAAAAGTCTTCTATAAAGCTTGTACAAAAATTATTGTTCGTGAAAAAAAGTTCCAAATGACCAACATTTGAAAACACCGCTGCATAAATGATTCGATGATCGGCATGAGTGAGTAGGCACGTGAGGCAGCTCCGTATAAATTGTGTAGTTTGTGTGGTACGTTGTGTCAATAAATCAAAGAATCCTTTTGCATGTTGTGTACAAGAAGAAAACCGACCTCGTATGTAAGTAATTGAGTCTCAGTTACTTTTAATTGCGAGAAACTATTGTTTAAAGAACTGACCAATCAGTGGCAAACACCTAATAAAGTACAGCTAGCCCTTCCGCATCGATAAAGTCGCCGTCCGTCGTAAATTAAGATGGCAGGCGGCTTGAGAAGTAATAGCAAATCAGACGATGACAGTATGGAGAAGCTAATTAACAAAGTCTGTACAAATTTTGCTAATCAACTGGAAGGCTAAATTGAAGCTCGAATTGGACAGCTGGAAGCAAAACTGGACAAGTTTTGGGAATCCTTAAATAATATTAAAGTCAGTGTTATTAATAACAGCAAAGCCATAAGTGACTTGCAGCAGCAAATTGAGTCTTTAGAGCAAAAGAGCAAGCGTAATACCCTGCGCATTAGTGGCATCAAGAAGGATCCAGAAGAAAATCTCTTAAACGTGATAACTGATTTTATTTCTAATAAACTAAACGTCACTTGTGCAATTAGTGACATAAATTATGCATTTCGTCTTGATGGTGCTAAGGATACTAACAGTTTACCAAGCACAATAATTGTGAATTTTATAAGTTCTTTCAAACGTAATGAGGTATTTTTTTCTAAGAAGAAACTTAAACGCACTGAATTTGCGATTTATGAGGATCTTACATATGCACGATACGAACTTCTCATGGCTGCGAAAAAAAAGTATGGAAATACTAAAGTATGGTCTTCGGCTGGCAAAATTTTTTACTGTGATGAACAGAACAAAAGGACGCATATAAAATCAAAGGACAATCTCTAAATAAAATTTTATTACTACGGTAGGACTATATGTGCATTATCAATTGAACATCGTTTTTTGTACCTATGGGTAGATAAAATTCTTTCAAATTTGTATGCCTCTATGGGTGGGTTTAATTATGTTAATAATCAATAAAATGAATATGTATTTTTACTGCAATATTTTATTAAGGAACATACATTAATGAATGAATATATTTATTTTATATGTGTATTAGGGAAATGTTTGTTTCTAGGGATAATGAGTACGATTATGTATAACACATGCTTGGGGATACAACTAAATTTAGATATAGATGTTTGGAGAATAATTAACTTATTTTTTTTTTATGTAGGTACCACACAGGATCATAAAAGTTTATGTGTAGTATTTATATTGCATTTCGTACAAGTATATTTTTTTTGTGTTTAAAAGCGGAGTATTTACTGTTTTACGTTGTTTGCTCATTTTGGAGAGAAAGAAATGAATAATTTGAAATTTAAAGTTGCTCAATTCAACATACGCTCAATTTTTACAGGTTTTTACGATTTTAAGTCATTAATTGGAGATAACGACTTCGATCTTATCTTTCTTACGGAAACATGGCTATCTGATGGTGACGACATTGCTACTTTTGGTATTCCAGGTTATCACATTATTCGAAAGGACAGACTGGGTAGAGGCGGAGGGGTGGCGGTATATGTAAAAAATAATTTAGTTCCCGAAGTAGTCAATTTTGAGTTTAATGTTACAAATTTTCTTGAGTTTTTAGTGATAAAAATTAAAATAAAAAATAAATATTATGCATTCTGTGTCTTCTACCATCCCCCAAACACGAACTTTAACAGTGTTATTAATGACTTTGACAACATTTTCTCTGCTCTCTATCCAACAGTGGATGAAATAGTTTGTGTGGGTGATTTTAATATAAACTTGTTTAACGAGAATAATCCCCTAACTTCTCTTTTTGAAAACTATAATTTTGTTCAGATTATTGACCAGCCTACTAGAGTATCAAGAACGGTTAGTACCCTTTTGGACCCTATTTTTGTCACGAATGATGCTTTGGTGGATGATTTTGGTACTGTGACCTTGGCTGATGTTTCTGATCATCTTCTTGTCTATTGCTGTTTAAATATCGAAAAAGCTTACATAGAACCAAAAATTGTTAAGTATAGGAACTTCAAAACTTTTAACTTTGACTCATTTCTTATTGATCTTCGGGCACTTCGATGGAATGACATTATTTACGAACAAAATATAGATAATAAAATTGGCTTGTTTAATAACTTTGTTTTGTCTCTTTTTGATAAACATGCCCCCTACAAGGAGTCTAGAATAACTAAACCTAGAGCACCATGGATTACACCTAACCTTAGAGTTTTCATGAAAAACCGGGATCGCGCATTACAGAAATTTAAGAATGATTGGGAAGATTATAAACGCTTAAGAAACTTTGCTGTTACTGTGGTAAGAAGGGAAAAAAGGCAGTACCTTAATTCTATTTGCGCAGAAAATAATTCCAAAAAAACGTGGAACTCCTTAAGGTCTTTTAATATAAGCTCGAGCAAAAGTTGTAATATTCCTGATAACTTATCCGATCCCAATGATATAAGTAAATTTTTTGGTAAGTATTTGAAAACTGCTTCGGACTGCAGCCCTAAAGAAAACTTTTACAATAGTAGAATATTTAATAATGAACTAACCTTCTCCTTTAGAATGGCTGAAATACCAGATATTCACAAAATAATTCACTCCATCTCTTCCAATGCATCTGGTGCAGATGGTATATCTTTAACAATGTTAAAATATTGCAGTCCCCACGTAGATCAGTATGTCACACATATTATCAACTGTTGTCTAGAAGCTAACTATTTTCCAGATCAATGGAAAATTTCTGTTGGTAAACCATTGCCCAAAATTAATAATCCTTTAACTTTTAATGATCTTCGAATCATAAGTATATTGCCGCTACTTTCCAAAAATTTTTGAAAAAGTCTTGTATGGTCAATTATTTCAATACTGTGTCATTAACAAAATAATTCCGGATAGTCAATGTGGCTTTAGAAAGGACTTTAATACGGCTGTAGCACTTGTTAAGATTACAGATGATATAATGGCAGCAATTGATAAAAAATTAAATAGCGCGTTAGTTCTTCTAGATTTTTCAAAAGCCTTTGATACCCTTAATCATTTACTTTTGCTGGCAAAATTAAAATATTATGGCTTTGAAGAATCATCCTTAAATCTTATTAGATCATACTTCAACAACAGGTGCCAAAAAATTTTCAATAAAAACAATTATTCAGAACAAATTCAAATTTTGTCTGGTGTACCTCAAGGATCTATCCTAGGACCCCTTTATTTATTATCTATACCTCAGATATTTTAAAATCCTTAAAGCACTGTAAGGTTCAGGCATATGCAGATGACACACAAATTTACCTTCATTTCGATTGCCAAGACTATATAAACGCATCGAATTTACTTAACGAAGATTTAAGCATGTTAAATCAACTTTCTCTGGATCATAATCTTAGGTTGAATCCATTAAAGTCATCCTTGATGCTATTTGGGAATAAGAACAAAATTGGCTTTTTAAATGATAATATCAATATAGTTATTGATGGTGTTAGGCTCCCCGTAGTTAAAACAGCTAAAAATCTGGGTATAATCCTGGATACTGAACTAAGGTTTAGGGAGTATGTCAAAAAGCTAATTCAAAAGTCATATATGTCTTTAAGAGTATTATACAACAACCGTCATGTCCTAAATTTTAAATTGCGTAAAATGCTCTGTGAGAGTCTCGTTTTATCCAGCTTTAATTACTGTGATTTCATTTATGGGCCATGCCTTGATGTAGCAGATAGGAATAGGATACAAAAGGTGCAGAATACATGCTCCCGCCTTATTTTTGGACTTCGAAAATTTGATCATATTTCTCATACGTTTAACAATCTTAAGTGGCTAGTAATGAACAACCGTAGAACTTTACATTTGGGAAATTTTTTGGTTAAAACTCTAAATAATCCGGCTCTGCCTCTGTCTTTAAAAAGTCGGTTTGTATTTCGTGAAAATATACATTCCCGTGACATAAGATTTCCTAATAGGTTGACGGTGCCTCAACATCAGAGTGCCATGTTTCAGAGATCATTTACCTACAACTCTGTTAAATTATACAACTCCTTACCTAATGAAATGGTTTCCCTTGACAGTAACAAATTTAAATTGCAATATAAAAAATATCTATTCAGTATTCAAAATGAACAACTTCGTTAATTATTCTTGTTAAATTATTATGTTTATCAATGTTTTGCAGGTAATTCTTCAAATTATGTCTTGTCGTCTTCTCCATCAGATCAGAATGTAACGTACCCACTTTTCTTTTTCCTTGAATGTTAACTATGTAAACCAATTTTTTATTTTTTGTTTCTTCTCTCTACGATATTTATATAATATCTGCAAATTCGTAATTCTTTATATATATATATTTTTTTAATATTATTTTAGCAAGCAGTGTAGGGTTCAGTAGAGTAGCCTTTGTGGCTAGACTGCGCCCCGCTTTTGCTTGTCTACCTATTTTTGTTAGTCTTTGTAATTATTTTTTTTGTTCATCCTAATAAAAGACGTTTATTATTATTATTATTATTATAAGTCAAAGTCACAAAAATGAAAAGTAAATTTTTCAAGAATACTTATGCAAGGCTTTGGTCGCAGCAAACGTACCTTTAAAAA
The DNA here is from genome assembly GCA_963969555.1 of Polydrusus pterygomalis. Lineage (NCBI taxonomy): Eukaryota > Metazoa > Arthropoda > Insecta > Coleoptera > Curculionidae > Polydrusus > Polydrusus pterygomalis. Next base: position 54,014,313 of record OZ018379.1, read on the forward strand.
AAATGCAAAATCAGCAGTTTAGAGGATTTTTGCAAAAATTTTGTAAACAAACCTTTCCTGACGAGTCCACGCTTAGAAAGAAGAATGTACATTCAATATACGTTCATTAAAAACCGTTTTTGATAAAATTATAGCTTTACTGGGTGATAAACATTTTAACATTATTGTTGATGAAAACACAGATCATTGTGGCAGATATATCGCATACCAGTATGTATATTTGGTAAAAATATGCAAATAACTGCATATTTTAAAGGTAAACGAGGTATATACCGCGCGAGCAAAAATTATTTGCATCAAAGAGGGCCTTGCATCTAAGGACGTAATGCTTAGCCGTAAAGCTTAATTCCTGTTGGGTGACAGTAATTACCTGAATTAACAATCAATCAGTTATTCCGTCATCTTTGACAGTAGTTACAAGTAATTTGATTCATCGCTAATTTTTCCAATTTCTTGAACAAATCACACAATGGGCTTTAGGGAACAGCACAAAACATTCATGGTTGAAGCGTATTTTTGAAACGTCGTTAGAGTATATGGTGAGTCGCAATACAATCCGGGTTTGTGAATGGACGATTTTTACGAACATTTTCCTAACGTTGCTTTTATTGCAGGGGATTTTTATCATTGCCTGAAAAGAACCGTGGCTGTGTTTAGGGAACAGGTTCTATACAACACAAAAAAGGAGCAGAAAGACCATCTGTAAGAACAGAAGAACTTGTTGCAAACGTTCGTGAAATAATACAAAATACGCCAACAAATTGTATAAGACGCCTGTCCCAAGAAGTGGGAAGATCTTATGGAACAGGCAGGACTATTCTTAAGAAGCAGCTAAATTTATTTCCTTATAAAGTGCAAGTTTTCCAAGAAATACAAGCCGCAGATTTTGAAAGACGCAGAAATTACTCTCAATGGTTTACCCAAAATTTATTGGAAAGAGATAATTTATTAGACCTGACATTTTTTTCGGATGAAGCCTGGTTCCACCTCTCCGGTGGAGTAGTGAAAATCCCCATTTTTTTGTTTTGCACCCTCACAAAATTGGTGTCTGGTTAGCTGTTTCCCGAAGAAGAATTGTTAATCCTATTTTTTTTCCATAACGCAGTTACAGCACAGCGGTATAGAGACAATATTTTGAATCCATTTGTGGAGCAATTACTTTTTTTTTGATATTTTCAACAGACCGCCCATACAGCCGCCGAAACTATTAACGAGTTACGCAATTTTTTCGACGACAGATTAATCAGTTTTCGATCAGACATTGAATTCCCCACCTAGATCACCTTGTTTAACGGTTATGGATTACTTCGTTTTTCCTCATTTAGGGAGCACTATTTTTAAAACACCAGTTGCAAATTTAGAACAATTACAAGAAAGGATTATCCAAGAATGTGGTACCATTTCTCCAGAGATGCTGGTCACCACTTTCGAAAATATGATGAGACGTGTGAATTTATGCTTGGAGCATGACGGTTGCCAATTTCAGCAATATTCTTACTTTGTTAATTTTGTAAACAACAAAAATAAACTTGTATTTGTTTACTTATTTTATTACTCATTAGTTTGGCATATCATGTCATAATATGAATTTGACAAAATATTAACCTAGATTTGGTTAGATATATCGTCCCCATATCATTGTGCTCTAAACCAAGCCTTACGTTTTTTAATCCATGCCCTCTTTAATGCAAATAATTTTTACTTGCACGGTACATGCGCATATTTTGGCTGAATTTAAGTGCATATAATCCGCTCTTTAGTAATATGAGGTTTACTGGACCTCGCGGGAGTCGATTGTCTAGCTGTTGCAGGTTGCAGTCCCTGCCTAACCTATGGGTATTTTATCAGGATAAGCAAGCCATATTATACGTTCCCTATAGAACAGGTACCTATAGTCCTTTTGATGTTGACCAGGTACTGTAATGCAGAGGTCCCTTTTTAATTTGGAGAGCCCGACGAGAAACAGGGCAAAAGATCTCTCCAACTGCTTCCGTGAAGCGCCGAGTGAATTTTAAATATTGCCGTACTTATACCGGTAAAGTTCTATCGATAAATATACCGCCAAAGTACGTAAAATTGTAGTGTTCTCGATGGGCATCTCAGCCGTTTCCAAAAGTTGTATCCCGGACCCTTCATCAGAAAACAGGTGGTAAATTCCCCTATTTTCTGCCATTTTGACTTCCATAAGGTAATCGCGAACGTTCTTTATAGGGTCGTTTCGGCGACTCCACAACGCCGCTGACTATAAAGAAGTGAACGGCAGTAGTGATAGCTAGTGCGTTCACCATCCACAGGTCCACAGGTCCTTCTGCGCATGCCCGGGCAGCGCGCAGACGTGGGTGACGCTAATTATGACGTCACCTGTCATCTGTCATACGTCATCTGTCAAATGTCATACGTCACCTGTCATCTGTCACCTGTCATCTGTCATCTGTCAATGTCATCTGCCAATGTCAATGTCAATGTCAATGTCAATGTCAATGTCAATGTCAATGTCAATGTCAATGCCAAATGTCATCTGTCAAATGCCATCTGTCCAATGTCATCTGTCATACGTCATCTGTCAAACGTCATATTGTTGGACGCTATCTACATTAGGTCTTAGATACTTGGGGAGATGTTAGCTACATGCTTAGGATGACGTAATGAGTTATTATGAACCATCCCGAGACCCGCAGGTCGAGGTGTACTAAACATATATGCTCGCCTACGGCTCGTTAGGGTTGTTAGGGATATTATAGCAGGTGGTTCGTATTTAGGGTGAATAACAAGTTATTTTAGAAAATCCCGAGACCGCAGGTCGAGGTGTACTAAAGACATAGGCTCGCCTACGGATCGCTAAGGTTGTTAGAAATAACGTAACATATGAATCGTATTTAGGGTGATGTAACAAGTTATTATGAAAAAATTCCGAGACCCTCAGGTCGAGGTGTACTAAAGATATATGCTAGCCTACGGCTCGCTAAGGTTGTTAGGGATAGCGCAACATGCGATTCGTATTAAGGATGATGCAACAAGTAAATATGAAAAATCCCGAGTCCCGCAGGGCGAGGTTCACTTAGGATATACGCTCGCCTACGGTTCGCTAAAGTAGTTCGTATTCAAGGTGATGCATCAGGTTATTATGAACCATCCCGAGACCCGCAGGTCGAGGTGTACTAAAGACATAGGCTCGCCTACGGCTCGCTAAGGTTGTTAGAAATAATGTAACATGTGAATCGTATTTAGGTTGACGAAACAAGTTATCATGAAAAAATCCCGAGACCCTCAGGTCGAGGTGTGCTAAAGACATATATTCTCCTACGGCTCGCTAAGGTTATAGAAATATTGTAACATGTGGTTCGTATTTAGGGTAATGTAACAAGTTATTATGAAAAAATTCCGAGACCCTCAGGTCGAGGTGTACTAAAGATATATGCTAGCCTACGGCTCGCTAAGGTTGTTAGGGATAGCGCAACATGTGATTCGTATTAAGGATGATGCAACAAGTAAATATGAAAAATCCCGAGACCGCAGGTCGAGGTGTACTAAAAACATAGACTCGCCTACAGCTCGCTAAGGTTGTTAGAAATAATGAAACATGTGAAGCGTATTTGGGGTAACGTAACAAGTTATTTAGAAAAAATCCCGAAACCGCAGGTCGAGGTGTGCTAAAAATATATGCTTACTTACGGCTCTCTAAGGTTGTTAGGGAATAGCATAACATGTGATTCGTATTTAGGATGATGAAACAAGCTATGAAAAAATTCCCGAGACCGCAGGTCGAGGTGTACTAAAAACATAGACTCGCCTACAGCTCGCTAAGGTTGTTAGAAATAATGAAACATGTGAAGCGTATTTGGGGTAACGTAACAAGTTATTTAGAAAAAATCCCGAGACCGCAGGTCGAGGTGTGCTAAAAATATATGCTTACTTACGGCTCTCTAAGGTTGTTAGGGATAGCGCAACATGTGATTCGTATTAAGGATGATGCAACAAGTAAATATGAAAAATCCCGAGACCGCAGGTCGAGGTGTACTAAAGACATATGCTCGCCTACGACTCGTTAAGGTTGTTAGAAATAATGTAACATGTGATTCGTATTTAGGGTAATGCAACAAGTAAATATGAAAAATCTCGAGGTCTGCAGGGGTGAGGTATACTAGAGTTATATGTTCGCTCGTTAAAGTCGCTAAGGATATGTGAATTGTATTACGGATGACGTAACAAACCATTACGAAAAACCCAGAAGTCGATGGTATAACTGATTTGGGAGATATAGTTTTTGCGATTAGGACCCTTATGACTAAAGGTAGAGAGAGAGGCGAAATTTGGTAAACAGATAGATGATGGGCATACCTATCGACTAGTGAAGCAATATTTCAAAAATATCAAGTAAAAAACAGCGCTAGAGGTATAAAACCATAGAGTCCTAGCAGGAGACAAGATCATCCGGTTTGGAATTAATATAGTAGCTGCTGGAAATCTAAACGGCATAGATAAGAATAACTAAGTATTGCATCAGAAAATATGTAATTATTCCGCGAATGTAGTAAGCAATTAATAATAATTAATGTCAACTGACATGATCGAAGTAAATAAGCAATTAATATGCGTCAAAATTATGGTATATACGATAGGATTCCAGTGGGTAGAGACCTCATATAATCGACAAACCACGAAAAAATTAGTCGTTTCCGTCACTAAACAAGAGAAGAAAACAGATAAAAGCTAACCTATACATCACCTACTTTGTTAATACCTATAATCTATTCCATGCACAGCACAGTTTAAATATTAAACAACAAATAACCTTTCTGATGGAATAAAAACAGGTTTATGATTGTCGTTTGGATATATAAATAGGCCAATGCATGATAGCATATTTAACAGCACCCATATATACAAAATAAACAACCAATAAATACTCTGATAGGATAAAAAAAACATCCAATTAACCATTAAAGTACCTAAAAAAGGACTTTGAACCCATAAAACCCTATTTAGCAGTATATACAAAACAAACAACCAATAACATTTCCGATAGGGATAAAAACATCAAATAATCCGCTAAAGTAGCTAAAAATGGTATATGAACCCATCAAACGACTATTTAACAGCTCCTATTCAATAATAAGTAGCCAAAAACAGCTCTGAACTGTTCGGGATCGAATAAAAACATACAATAACCCACTAAAGCAGATGCTTGCGAATACAGCTGCTAGATAATATTAAATATTATGGATACGAATAATTTTGTATTGCATCAGAAAATATGTAATTATACATATCTCTAAAAATGCAGCATCTAATTAATATCCAACATTATTACTAGCTCTCTATCAATAGGCTAGTAACTAGCTAACATCCTATCTATGAAAGTAAAACACAAGAACTTAAACTTATGCGAATATCGGATTAGAGTCCTTATGCCTAATAAGCTGCTAATGAAAAGCTTTGAAAAGATATAAGCAGTTATGAACGTCTAGGAACAGCAAATAAGACGTTATCCAACCACCAATCATCCACTAATCATCCACTAACCAACCATTATTAGGACAATTAATGAACACCTTTGAACCAACAAAACGTCTATTTAGCATAATAAACAACTAAAACCTCTCTGTTCTTCATAAGGCAAAAACTAAAAACTATTAAAACAAACCACTATAGTAGCGCAAAAACAGCCTTTGAATCTATAAAACGACTATTCAACAGCTCTTAAACCAGACAAAAAACGTTTAATACACATCTAAGAACCTAATAGGTAGCTGAATCAGCAAAAGTTCGTTTTCACACCTCGCCTACGACTCATCGGGCTCATCATCATCATATAGCCCGGTATAACACCTTAAGTCGCTAGAAAAAACCGACGATGATTCTTCGAGCGGACGATGTTAAAGATATGAAGTCCCAAACCCCCAAAACGAGATATTCGAGACATACCAGACAGACGTTTCAGTAAAATTGAGAGGAGGGCAGGAGTCTATCATAGACGCAGAATATATTAAGTTTAATATAGTGGACCAAACCAAGCTCATAAAGATTAAGTGTTAAGGAATGATTAAGTGTAAATTAAGCGGTCAAATATAAAAAATAGCCTACTTGGGAACATATAGCTCTAAGTGATCATATACAAAACATCGAGGTTAGACAGAGAACTTACAACACCCCATGAAAATAAATCTAAAATCTGATATACATATCTGTTTATTTAACAACACGTCTATCAATAGAAAAACACTTAGCGTTACAGGTATGAACAGCAAATAAGACGTTATTCAACTACTAATCAACCGCTAATCATCCACTAACCCATCACTATTAGGGCAATTAATGAACACCTTTGAACCAATAAAACAGCTATTTAGCAGCTCCTATACATAATAAACAACTAAAACCTCTCTGTTCTTCATAGGATAAAAACTAAAAACTATTAAAACAAACCAATAAAGTAGCACAAAAAACAGCCTTTAAATCTATAAAAACGGATATTCAACAGCTCTTAAGCCAGACAAAAACGCTTAATAAACATCTAAGAACCTAATAGGTAGCTGAAGCAGCAAAAGTTCGTTTTCATACCTCGCCTACGGATCATCGAGCATATTATCAGACTATAGTAGAATGCATAGTATAACACCTTAACTCGCTAGAAAAAACCAAGGATGATCCTTAGAACGGGCGGTGTTAAAGATATGAAGACCTAAAAACCCAAAACGAGATATTTGAGACATATCAGATAGGCGTTTCAGTAAAATTAAGACGAGGGTAGGAGGTTATCATAAACGCAGAATATATCAAGTTTAATATAGTGAACTAAACCAAAGTCATAAAGATTAAGCGCTAAGGAATGATTAAGTGAAAATCAAGCGGTCAAATAGCCTACTTGGGAACATATTGCTCTAAGTGATCATATACAAAACATCGAGGTTAGACAGAGAACTCACAACACTCCCATAAAAATAAATCTAAAATCTGTTATACATATCTGTTTATTTAACAATATGTCTATCAATAAAAAAACACTTAGCGCTATACTAAATTAGGGGGTTATAATTCTTAAAAGCAATTTGGCGGTTCCGAAATTGTGGGCATTGTTGAAGAGCAGACTTAGTAAAGATATTATATACACCAAGAGTATATAAATTAAACTAATAATGGTAGCAAATGCACAAGTGTTAGTCATGCAAATAAATAATATAACAACAACCGACGGTTCTAGGTTAAAAACTATCCATTAATCTGAAGGCAGGGCCATTAAAGTTCCTTAACAGTCAATGTAAAATGCTATAATACAGGGATTCGCAAGAAGTCGATTACGATCGGATAATTACGTCAAAAGACTTAGCCGAACGATCCAACTTGCTGAAATCTAGCGCAAAAGTATAGGTAAGTTATATGTTGTGTACTTAAATTCAACTGCTAAGATCAAAAACACACACCATATAAAATTATTACATAATACATTATTGCAGAGTCTTCCAAATGACTACAAAAATTCAATTAGAACAAACTACGATTGTATAGAGCAGGCACAAAAAAAGAGATAGATAAACGTTGACAACTATTACGGTTATAACGAAGAGAAATCAATAACTAACATGTGAATCAGCTACATACAACCACCTATGATAGTACCTCACATGAAGTTAAATTATCCGCCTCAATAGTAAAAAGCACCTTAAGATCAAAAAAATTAAAAGCTAAAGAACTCGATGAAGAGCAACTAAATAAAATGAACGCCACCTACATTTAATTTGCAAATAAGCAAGAAATAATAGACTAAATAGCCGTAAATCGAAAGACATTAGAGACAACGAATAGCTGCTGGATAGATCCTTATCCACCAAAAACACCCCCCCCCCCCCCGCGATGCTAAAAAATCAGAATAAATAGGAAAAAATTAGGGTAATATTGTCTTAAAGACTCGGTAGTTCCTACAAAAGTATTTAAGTAACACGAATGCAAGGCAAACCTAACCAAACTTCTTGGGTGTGGTTATTATGTATAAAGACCAGCTAACACCAAAAAAAAGAGACCTGTACGTCAAAAAAATATACATATACGATAAACCTCTAATATTAGGAATACCGAAGGATGATACTATACAACTACTAACAGGAATCAAATTAAAGCTAATAGAATGATCGTTCAAATAAATAAAATTCTCATTTAAAATGTTATGACAACTACATGAGATGAGGTTAAATGTATAAATTTGGAGACTTCAGGGCGATCAGACTCACCTAATCAATCTTACAACATATGAAAAAATAAATCAATTAATTAGATAAATGGCTTCATAGCAGGGCTTCCAATAGTCTAGTGGATAGATAACATCTAAACTATCAAAAATAAAGCACAAGAGTTGTAAAAATTATTTATCGAATCACAAAATTTGACGCATAGCACATGAGGAGAATACCTTCTAATACCAATTCGTGAATGTTCGAACACAATCGTATAACTATCAAAAGCAAATATTGGGCTACGGCTCGCTAAGGCTATTTGGTAATACTTGATGATAGATGCATGTGTAGCATAGCGTCACAAGACACCTAAAAACCCCAAAAAACCCAGACCTTCTCCCAAAATTTTGCAAACTTCGTGAGCCTTTGGCCGTGGCTGTGTTAAAAACTATGTCAAGCAAAATACATTCTCAAAATCCTAATGAACCCGAGTAACCCCGAAAACCCGAATAATCCTCTATAGATTTAGGTTTCACCGAGTAATTAGACTTGTTGATATATTTACTATCAGCAGAAGCACTGAGACTTATTTTAAGTCAGACCGCTGTCCTAATTACTTGCAATACCTGCAATCAATTAGATATCATGGATAAAGCCCAGAATATAGTAAATAATGATACACATCATGTAATTCGGGATATATATATATATATATGTCGATAGGCGGTTATGAGGACATTTTTAAAAGCTATGGGTTTTTTGTATACAACAGTTTATATAACATATAGAAACATATGTATACAAATTTTTTTCAAAAAAAATCAAAAATAAGCAATATTTTTATGTACTGGTGTATATAAGGACTTTTCGTTTTATTATTTTCTTCCACCTGAACTCAAGTCCAATGAGTCATGTCCTAACCCCTAATAAGGATACAACTGAAAGGGGTTCCTTCATGTTGTGTACCTGGGCCCAGAGAACAGAAACCCATTATTTTTGATTTTATTGTCCCTGGTCTGCGTACTTTTACCTTAAGGGATAGCTTATGGATGGTATCCTAGAGGATATTCATTGGAGGTCCTAAAAGGCCCATTTAGCGGATGTCTTAATTTGTGACATTTGTTTCATGCACTAGATCAAAAATAAACCAAATTTAGACATACTTTGGACTTGTTGTCGACATTTTTCGAACTTCCATTGGATGTACCTAAGGGGATAACTTATGGGCGTCATCCTAAAGGGCATTCATTGAATGTCCTAAACGGCCGATCCTATGGATGTCCTAATTTGTATCATCAATTGGACATTCACTGGGTACAAACTGAACCAAATTTGGATATCTTCTGGACGTGTGTCGACAATTTTTGTACTTCCATTGGATGTACATACGGGGGCCACTTATTTGAACTTGATAAGAGTGGGAGAAGCTATTGAATTTGTTTGAAAGAACCTTCAATTGTCGTATCTAATGGTACACAATAGTTTCTAATAAAATAGCTAGAGGGCGCAATTTGTATTAAAAATTATTATTTTGGCAATAACTCTGAAACGAGCAAAGATATCGAACTGCGGTCTTTGCATTTTTTCTTGCAAATTTCATCCACTTTTCGATTATGATGTCATAGTTATACCGTATGATTTGAATTTTCGGGATGAAATCGAAAAAACTGTTATTATTCCAAATTGCGCCCTCTAGCAATTTTATTAAACACTATCGTATACTGTTGAATACGGCGATAGAAGATACTTACCTTTCCCTTCCAAACAAGTTTAAATTTAGTAAAGTCGTTTAGAAGTTACAGCAATTTAAATGTTTACACATTCAATAGCTTCCCCCACTCTTATCAAGGTCGGTACGCCAATGAGCGTTAAACCAAAATGATGCAGAATCGTCTAAGCTTTTCGATGATGTAATCAGAGTTATACCTTAATATGGGACTTTTCGGAGAAATTTAGAATTAAAAAAAAAATTTCAATTGTGTCCCCTTGCGGCGAAATGAGGAACTTAAACGTAATTTCCAGAATTTTCTCATGACCGCTTTAATCATAATTTTTTTCTAAGTTTCTATGCCTTGTAGTTTCCGAGATATGGCCGGTGGCCACCCTTAATGAAACACCCTGTATACATATACGTACAGGCAGTTTCGAAGACAAATTTTTAGAAATACCGGTTGTTGCGAGGACAATTGGTGCTTATGAAGTCTCCATATAAGTTTCTCCGAAACATTATGATTACCTAACCTAAGAACCAGGAAGAAAAAATGTATACCAACCATAAACGTTAAAATTTACTAACCACATAGGTTTACCTAAAACGAGGTAGCAGTTTTCTTTCTCTTCCTCTTTCTTAAGGAATGTAAATAAGGGTAGACTCTTAGGCCAGCAGTAAGCTGTCTTAAGAAAATGCAAAGGGAAAGGAGGAATCTCGTAGGGCTATTTTAACGGTTTTTAAATTAAAAATATGGTTCGTAGGTTAACCACATGATTTCTAGGATAATCGCCTGGTTTGTAGGTTAATAATCATGGTTCTATATAAGGCTATTATAGTTCGTATAAAGAATATCAATTATACTTTCCAGGATTACCATGATGATCATGGTTCGTAGGTTAACCAACATGGTTTTTTAGGTTACTTATCTTATCATGGTATTTAGGTAAATCAACAAACCCTAATTTTTACCAATTGACGTTTATACTATGAAAAACATTATTACATTAAAAGGCACAATATATGGAAAATTTATTAAAAATCAGAGACTACGGGGTACTTTAAAAACTTATTTTTTTTCAAAAACTGCAATTTTTACCATTTGACGTTTATACCTTATGAAAAACAATATTATATTAGAAAACACAACAGATCGAAAATATATTAAAAATCAGAGACTACGGGGTGCTTTTAATAATTTATTTGTATTGAAAACCGTAATATTTACTAATCGACGTTTATACCTTATGAAAAACACTATTGTATTAAAAACACCACATATTGAGAAGTTAACGAGAAACAGAGACTACGGGGTACTTTCCAAAAGTTATTTTTATCAAGAACTGTCATTTTTACCAATCGACGTTTAATGATAAACGCTATTGTATTAAAAAGACAACAGATCGAGAATTTATTAAAAGTCAAAGACTACGGGGTAGTTTAAAAAGCTACATTTATTGAAAACAGTAATTTTATTATTAACATTTTTTTGGGGGATGTTGGAGATAAACGGTTGATTTCTAAAGAAAAGCTGTACATTATTGGTGTTGGGTTTCTTCTTTTCACAAATTTTATAATCTTAGGGGCAATAATAGGGCTATTTCATAAAGCATAAACGAATTGGTATAACAATCAAATCACATGATTCTTCATTGGTATAAATCATTTTAACCATTTTTTAATATAAATAATGACAAAATAATAACATAAACACTTATTAAGGAAATTTTAACGTTCGCCAAGCATATTGTTTTAAAATGCCCCCAAGGATCAAAATGTGATTTTTTCGGTACCTCTTAATAAGGCAACATAACGAGGAAAACCTTATTTTCTATCTGATCATACTAGCTGACATCTCTCGAATTTGAAAATAATTTCCAGCGATTTCTCTCAGCAGTATATACTAACAATTTTTTTTCCTAAAGCTGTAATTCGACCGAGGGCCGTTCTTATTTGGCCACCCGGTATACTTTTCTAACCTCCTGATATTAATCCTTGTCCTTATACTATAAAGTTGTATTTCATCTAAAACTGTTAGATAAGTATTCGTTTTTTTCTTTTGCACTCATTTTTTTTTTTTTAATAAAATTACCCTAAACTAATTTATCTACCGGGTGTCCAAAATAGGAATGATTAGCCCACACTAGGTAAAATTTAATGCAATATGAGATATGAAAAACATTTTTTTTATGATAATGAACTATTTTAGGATAGTCCTTTAATTTCCTATTTTATGGTATTTTTGCCAAGTTCAATAATCGTTACTCATAATTATGTCTTGTTAGTTATTATGCTTCTTGTCATACCAGTCAACAAACCCAGAGTTTCACTTTAACCGTATACGTATACCGGGTGTTTCTCAAAAGACGTTCACCCCTATAACTTTTCTGTATTTATAGATATTACAATGAAGTTTAGATATTATGCATAAGAGATGAGTCTGCATTTGTTGGCATAATTTTCAATTTGTTAGCACTTCCGATTTGACCGGAAGTGTCCTTGACTTTGGTATTTTAAATGGGACATCTTGTAAATTTTTAGATACTTATTGGGATTCAGCATAACATTCTGAGTGAAATGACATCTCGCTTGTCATTTTTCAACGTGTTATAACATTTTTATGTTTATTTTTTTTTCAGTCTAGAGTGCTACAAATTAATTAAATCTGTTAGTTTACAGTCATGTAGTATATGAAAATTAAAATTATGTCATAATAATTGACTTTCTAAGTTTCACAAGCGTTAAAAAAATTAAATTTTGTTGACGTTTACTCCATTTTTCGAACAATTTGATACCATACACTCCTATGCTATTTTAAAATTGACACGAAGAAATTTGCCTTAAGTCCCAATCGCAAATTTAAAAGCGTTATGCATTATTGCCGCCCTTTATTTTCTAAAGAAATATAAAGACGGCTTTGAAAAACAATGGAATGATTTTGAAAACCAATATGGGTTTAAAGTGAAATTGTAATGTCATTCGTTTATTAAACTTTAATATTGTAAATCAGATAAAATGGTTAGTTTTACTAGAAATGAACAAATTGATATGCTCCTAATTATTGGAGTGACCAGAAATTTTTTTCTGAAGCCGCAAGATTATATGTATTGTATGTTTTATAAACTAATGACATCACAACTTAAAATTAAAGCCATAAATATTGCCTTTCAAAACCATTCCATTGTTTTTCAAAGCCGCCTTTATATATATAGAGAGGGCGGCATATAAAAGATGTCCCATTTAAAATATCAAAGTCAAGGTCATTTCCGGTCAAACCGGAAGTGCCAACAAATTGAAAATTATGCCAATAAATGCAGACTCATCTCGTATGCATAATCTCATAATTTCATTAATATAAATATAAAAAAGTTATGGGGGTGAATGTATTTTAAGAAACACCCGGTATGTACAGGCAGTTTTGAAGACACATTATTAGAAATGCCGGTGGTTGCGAGGACATTTGGTAAGCTGATGACTTATTTCCATGTAAGAAATTACGGTTAATCTTCGAAACATAATGATTAACCTAAGAACCATAATGCATCACCTACAAAACATATTGGTTAACCGAAGAACCTTGTGGTTAAACGAATCATGTATTTAACCTGCGAACCGGGAATTCTTTTCAGTATAGTAATTTTCTCTCTCTGTGTTTTTTTTCTAATTCTTAATAGATCGTAGTTATTATGATCTGTTGTAAAGTTTTGGACCATAATCTTTAAAAATAAAATTTACGCTACGGCTAGGTGTATCTTTTTTTCACTTTTACACAGAGATAAAAAAATCCTGTATAAACCGTTGGTTAACATACACAGGTATACACGATGTAACAAATTCGACGCGGAGTATTATTATTAACTTATCTATTGGTATCGTATAATAAACTATAGAGTCCAATTTACAGCAAAGTTGGTAATTTTGATATTATTTATTCATGGTTCTTGTATATTAATTTATCATGACTAGATGACTAGATTTAACACAAATTCTCATCTGGAAAGACCTTATAAGCACCAAGTGTCCTCGTAACTGCCGGTAATTCTAAAACTGGGTCTTTAAAACTGCCTGTACTTATATGTATATAAAGTAAATTATGAATTAGTTTGCATTATAGACTGGAAAAGGTGCCTTAAGTAACGTGCCCTCATTCTGAATAATACCATTACAAATAACGACTAAAATGTTTTTAAAATTTAAAAAAATTTATTCCTTTTCATCTTTAAGAAAAGTTTATCAATGCAAAACTGCCACTATTTAAAAAAAAACTTGTCTTCGGTATTATTTTGCTAAGCATTTCATAGCTTTTGCCATCATATTAAATTAAAATTTTTATAATTATAGTCTAAATTTAATAATACAATAAAATCTCGAGCTGTCATATTTTCTGCTGGCCTAAGAATCTACCTGCCATTCCCATTCCTTAAGAAAGAGAGAGAGAGAGAGACAGAGAGAGAGAACGAGAGAGAGTGAGAGAGAAGGGGGGGGGGGGGGGGGAAGAAAACTCCTTAGATGGGATATTACCTTATTTCAGCTTAACCACTTGGTTACTAGGATAACCGCATGGTTAGTAGGTTATCCATCATGTTTTCTATTTTAACGTTTATGGTTCGTAGATTATGCTTTATGTTTCTTAAGTTAATCACAATGTATCGAAGGATAACCAGAAATTCTTACATGAACAGACTTCATAAGCACCAAGTGTCCTAGCAACCACCGGTATTTCTAAAAATTTGGCTTTAAAACTGCCTGTACGTACCATTGCGATAAAAAAAAGTAGTACAACAAAATATAATTTAATCGGCTGGTCTATTATAAAATATTTTCTTTCAAACTGATAACTCAGTGTCACCAGAATTGTTGCGTCAGTGTCACCTTTATTACAATACTGTCACCAGAATTTTTCATGGTAACGCCTAAAAAGTAAGGTGGCATAATTATATTGTTTTCATAGTGACGACGATATTCACTTTTCGATATTCTTATAGACCAAGAGTTCTATCTGGGACTACTAATTCTTGTACTACTTTTTTTTTATCGCAATGGTACATGTATACCGCGGAAAATATGAATGAAATGGGCAGTATAGATCAATAATGGCGTTTTGATTAAAAAAACAAAACGGTTAGGGTGTAAACTCTGATGGGTTTAGAAATCAGACGTACTGTCGTTTCAAATAATACCTACTAAAGATAATAATAATTCGTAAAATCCAAAAAAAATTCCATTCCTTCCCATCTTTAAAGAAATTTTTAAATGCAATATGGTGTATTTATTCTGTACCGCATACTAATTTGTTGCCGTTGTATAAATATATGTACAGGCAGTTTTAAAAACACATTTTAAAAAATAACGGTAGTTACGACACTTGTTGCTTATATATATGGGTTTTCAAGTAACATTTTATGGTTAACTTATGGACAATCATGATTAACCTGTGAACCATAAAAGATAACCTACGAACCTTATGAACGTCCGTATGGCTTTACCAAAATAAACATCCATGGGATCTCCGTTACAGAACCATGGATATTATTGGATATTTTGGATTACCAGTGGACATCCAAAACCATATTATGTCCAATGACTTTACCAAAATGAACATTCATAGGACCTCAGTTAAAATGAACATAAACGAACCATGTGTTTAACCTACGAACCAGCAAAACTCTTTACAAAATAATACCGCAGATAAATATTTTATAAAATGGTGGCAATTGTGTATTTATGAATTTGCTTTTAAGCGGAATTATTAATATAATTTTTTTGGTATTATTCATAACAAAGGTACAACGTATGAATGTTCATTTTGGTAAAGCCATTGTACATAATATGGTTTTGGATGTCCATTGGGTTGGGTTCTGTAACGGAGGATGTTCATTGTGTTAAAGCCATTGATTGGACACACGGTTTTGGATGTTTACTGGTCATCCAAAATATCCGTGGTGCTGTAACGGAGATCCCATCATGGATGTTTATTTTGGTAGAGCCATACGGACGTCCATAAGGTTCGTAGGTTATCTTTTATAGTTCACAGGTTAATGATGATTGTTCATAAATTGTTACTTGAAAACCCATTTAAGCAACAAGTGTCGTAACTACCGGAATTTTTTAAAATGTGTTTTTATAACTGCCTGTACATATTATATGCATAGGCATAAATAAATTAGTATGCGGTACAGAATAAATACGCCATATTGCATTTAAAAATTTCTTTAAAGATGAGAAGGAATGGAATTTTTTTTTGGATTTTACGAATTATTATTATCTTTAGTAGGTATTATTTGAAACGACAGTACGTCTGATTTCTAAACCCATCAGAGTTTACACCTTAACCGTTTTGTTTTTTTTAATCAAAACGCCATTATTGATCTATAGTGCACACTTATTCATATTTTCCGCGGTATACATGTACGTACAGGCAGTTTTAAAGCCAAATTTTTAGAAATACCGGTGGTTGCTAGGACACTTGGTGCTTATGAAGTCTGTTCAGTAAGAATTTCTGGTTATCCTCCGATACATTGTGATTAACTTAAGAAACATAAAGCATAATCTACGAACCATAAACGTTAAAATAGAAACCATGATGGTTAACCTACTAACCATGTGGTTATCCTAGTAACCAAGTGGTTAAGCTGAAATAAGGTAATATCCCATCTAAGGAGTTTTATTTTTCCCTCTCTCTCTCTTTCTCTCTCTCTCTCTATGTCTCTCTCTCTCTCTCTCTCTTTCTTAAGGAATGGGAATGGCAGGTAGATTCTTATTCCAGCAGAAAATATGACCGTTTTTTTTAAATAGTGGCAGTTTTGCATTGATAAACTTTTCTTAAAGATGAAAAGGAATGTATTTTTCTAAATTTTAAAAATATCTTAATTATTATTTGTAATGGTATTATTCAGAATGACGGCACGTTACTTAAGGAACCTTTTCCCGTCTATATAACGCAAACTAATTCATAATTTACTTTATATAAATACAGGCAGTTTTAAAGACCCAGTTTTAGAATTACCGGCAGTTACGAGGACACTTGGTGCTTATAAGGTCTTTCCAGATGAGAATTTGTGTTAAATATAGTCATCTAGTCATGATAATTAATATACAAGAACCATGAATAAATAACATCAAAATTACCAACTTTGCTGTAAATTGGACTCTATAGTTTATTATACGATACCAACAAATAAGTTAATAATAATATGCCGCGTCGAATTTGTTACATCGTGTATACCTGTGTATGTTAACCGATGGTTTATACAGGATTTTTATATCTCTGTGTAAAAGTGAAAAAAAAGATACACCTAGCCGTAGCGTAAATTTTCTTTTTAAAGATTATGGTCCAAAACTTTACAACAGATCATATGAACTACGATCTATTAAGAATTAGAAAAAAAAACAACACAGAGAGAGAGAATTACTATACTGAAAAGAATTCCCGGTTCGTAGCTTAAATACATGATTCGTTTAACCACAAGGTTCTTCGGTTAACCAATATGTTTTGTAGGTAATGCATTATGATTCTTAGGTTAATCATTATGTTTCGAAGATTAGCGGTAAATTCTTACATGGAAATAAGTCATCAGCTTACCAAATATCCTCGCAACCACCGGCATTTCTAATATTGTGTGTTCAAAACTGCCTGTACATACCGGGTGTTTCTTAAAAGACATTCACCCCTATAACTTTTTTATATTTATAGATATTAAAATTAAATTATGGATACGAGATGAGTCTGCAATTATTGGCATAATTTTCAATTTGTAAGCACTTCCGGTTTGACCGGAAGTGACCTTGACTTTGATATTTTAAATGGGACATCTTGTATATTTGTACTTATTTGGGTTCAGCAGAACATTATGAGTGAAATGACACCTCACTTGTCATTTTTCGACGTGTTATAACATTTTTATGTTTATCGTTTATTTTCAATCTAGAGTGCTACAAAAAAATTAAATCTGCTCATTTATAGTCAAGTGCCTAGTATATGAAAATTAAAATTATGTCATAGTAATTGACTTTCTAAGATTCACAAGCGTTCAAAAAATTAAATTTTGTTTTCTTGACGTTTACTCCATTTTTCCAAATGGAACGATCGTGGTTCACTAGGATATTTAAAACGAGCATTTTTTTTCCAACAATTTTGTACCATACACTCCTATGCTATTTTAAAATTGACACTGAAAAATTTGCCTTAAATCCCAATCGCAAATTTAAAAGCGTTATGCATTATTGCCGCCCTTTTCTAAAGAAATATAAAGGCGGCTTTGAAAAACAATGGAACGGTTTTGAAAAGCAATCTGGCATTAATTTAAAGTTGTAATGTCATTAGGTTATAAAACATACAATACATACAATCTTGCGGCCTCAGAAGAATTTTTCTGCTCACTCCAAAAATTAGGAGCATATCAATTTGTTCATTATTTCTAGTAAAACTAACCATTTTATCTGATTTACAATATAAGTTTAATAAAGAATGACATTATAATTTCACGTTAAAACTATATTGGTTTTCAAAATCATTCCATTGTTTTTCAAAGCCGCCTTTATATTTCTTTAGAAAATACAGGGCGGCAATAATGTATAACGCTTTTAAATTTGCGATTGGTACTCAAGGCAAATTTTTTCGTGTCAATTTTAAAATAGCATAGGAGTGTATAATATCAAATTGTTCAAAAAAAATGCGCGTTTTAAATATCCTAGTGAACTACCATCGTTCCATTTGGAAAAATGGAGTAAACGTCAAGAAAACAAAATTTAATTTTTTTAACGCTGGTGAAACTTAGAAAGTCAATTATTATAATTTTTTATAATACTCGTATTATTAATTTTAATTTTAATATACTACTTGACTGTAAACTAACAGATTTAATTAATTTGTAGCACTCTGGACTGAAAAAAAAAAACATAAAAATGTTATAACACGTCGAAAAATGACAAGTGAGGTGTCATTTCACTCAGAATGTTATGCTAAATCCCAATAGGTAAAAATATACAAGATATCCCATTTAACCAAAGTCAAGGTCATTTCCGGTCAAACCGGAAGTTCTAACAAATTGAAAATTAGGCCAACAAATGCAGACTCATCTCTTATGCATAATATCTAAATTTCATTTTAATATATAAATACTGAAAAATTATAATGGTGAACGTCTTTTGAGAAACACCCGGTATACGTATACGGTTAAAGTGAAATTCTGGGTTGGTTGACTGGTATGACAAAAAGCATTAATAACTAACAGGACCTAATTATGAGTAACGATTATACTGAACCTGGCAAAAATGCCATAAAATAGGAAATTAAAAAATATATACGCGGTTTTAAATAAGGACTGTCCTAAAATAATTAATTATCATAAAAAAAAATTTTTTCATATATCATTGCATTAAATTTTACCTAGTGTGTGCTGTATTACAGGACTGCTTTTAGCTGTTAAACAGAAGATCCTGTGTTAAAACCAGCTGCTTGTAAAAAATTTAAGTAATTGCAGTCCTATTAGTTGAAATAAAAACTGCCAAAAACCGCCTCGAAAGATCGACTAAAGCATAAGAACAAAAATTTTAAGAAAAATTATTAACCTTTTTTAGCTAGAATATTTAAACCTTTTAAATTTTAATAACTCAATTATTATCTTAATTTTATCATAATCTTTCCAATTTTGGACACCCGGTAGATATATTAGGTTAGGGTCATTTTATTTTTTAAGAAAAAAACTAAATAAGTGCAAAAGAAAAAAACACATATTTAACAGTGTTAGATGAAATACAACTTTATAGTATAATGATTAATCAGGTGGTTAGAAAAGTATACCGGGTGGCCAAATAAATACGTTGTACCTTTGTTATGTATAACACCAAAAAAATTATATTAATTATTCGTAAGAGATTCAAAAAGATTACATTCGTTGTCAACTTGAAAGCAAATTTATAAATACACAATTGCCACCCTTTTATAAAATATTTGTCTCCGGTATTATTTTGTAAAGAATTTTGCTGGTTCGTAGGTTAAACACATGGTTCGTTTAACCACAAGGTTCTTCGGTTTACCGATATGTTTTTTAGGTTATGCTTTATGGTTTTTGGGTTAGTCATTATGTTTCGGAGATTAACCAGAAATTCTGACATGGAAAGGACTCATAAGCATCAAGCGTCCTCGCAACCACCGGCATTTCTAATTATTTATTTTAAAAACTGCCTGTACACACACTACCAATTCCTGGTAGAATCAAAATCAAAAACTTTTTAAAAATTGATTAATTAACATGGCCAAGATTCGGGTCATCAATGTTGGTCGGATATTCTTAAAAAATAAAACAATCGAGAAAATAGTAGGAGTAACAACGTTTTGTTCGGACTAAAAATCTTGGCTTTAATACCACGCAAGACTTGATAATTAACTTTTGTTGCAACGCTACGTTGTTACGATATAATCTGATATAGTCCTCATAAATATATTAAATATCTTGTGTCCTTATAATATACTATTTACATATAAAGCTTATAAGGACAGTTCTCACAACTACCAATTGACATGTATTTTTACAAGGACAGACCTCATAAGCACCATGTGTCCTAGTTAGCACTGATACTCCTAAAAATTTGTCCTCAAAACTGCCCATTGACATATATATATATATATATATATATAATACACTTTAAAAACGTAAAGAAGAATGGGGAATTCGACCGGTGACTATGAAAAATATAGTTAGAGCTTTGGATATATGTAAGCGATACTTTGAAGAACCAGATGTCTTAAGATTTGTATGCGACATGAACAAGTTGGGGGATTTTGAAGAAGTTCAGCGCTTATACGGATATTTTGAAGATCCTGAGATATGAGAAGCAATTAATTATGTAAGACGTGAAGTATGGTTAGATAACTCAACATATTATAGATGCTGAGAAATAATTAAAAGTTATTTAAAATAATATGAACTTGTGTTTTATTAAATGACTAGCAAAGTTAGATGATATAAAATAGGCGGATGTTTGTTACCTGTACCTTATATTAAATTTATATAGAGTACAGAAGAACCAACGTCTGCTACTGCTTCTTGTTCTATTCCATTCTATTTAAAGATCGTTTGTGTTGGAAAATGCATTTTTATAGCCATTCAGTATACACTCCTCCTTTTTTCTTGATGATCATAGTAATATACATGACTCTCACCCTCCGCCCATTTGAAATATTGTTGAGATTCACTAAGCATGGTTCTGCCAGCGACTTAGAATTTCTATGTCTCCCAACCATCTATTTTTATATTATGTTGCCTCATGAGTTACACTTAATTATTAGTTTTATTACTCTTGCACGTTGGGTTTATATATGTCAACGGTATTGAGCTTGATATAGACAACATTTATAATAGCACTTCGCCTCACACAATTCATACGCATATTTTTTGACTGGTGTGCTTTATATGGAGTGAACCCGCTATTTTAACACTGGATACTAGCTTTTGGCTCTTATGAGGGTGCTGTCTGTATCAGACTTGTATGATTTTTGCGTTATAATTAATTTGCATGAATAGTTTATTCTTCACACAACCCTCATTTAATAATTACATAAACGAATAAGACGCTTAATGCTGGCTTAATTTTTTTAAATGTATATTTGAGTTCTAAGGTTTTGACAATAGCATTCTGGTGAAATTGATGGTATTTTTGATATTTTTCCGTATATTTTACCAATAGTTGTTAAATTTTATACCTGCAGTCGCCTCTCCTTCTTGCTCAATGTTTCGATAGTTTTCTACTTATCTGTATAAACAAATATTATTTAGGATACATTTTTTTTTTTAATGCTTGATTAGAATTGCTATATTTTTTATTTTCTGCAGCGCTTTTTACTAATATGTTTACTATTCTGCTAGATTACTACTTTATTATTTTGTTGCATTATTTGCTCTATTTCCTCGTATTTTTTCTGCAAATTTATATCCTATTCCCTCTCTTGATCATCTTAACGTCCTCATAGTGGCACTTTTATATTATTTAAACAGCTTAGTTGGCCATCGTTTTGAATGCCTAGCACGCCAGTTTCTATTTAAAACTGCATTTTATGTGTCTCACATTGATGTTTCTTGTATTATTTTAATGGCTTTAATCGTTTCCATAGGTATTTTTTCAATATCTACCTATATGCAAAAATATTCACTATCACCACCACAGACATTAATGATTTTATATAATCTAATACATTTATGACTTAAGGTTTTGAAATAATTTTTTACTAGTTGTTGGAGTTTTTTTTACTCTCTAGCCGTTTACTATACCCCCTCCCTTCCCATATTTCCCGTCATAGCAGCTCTAATCGTAACTCGCGAACTAGTTGCCTGATGGGGTTTTTTGGGGTTTTTTAGGTGTCTTGTGACGCTATGCTACACATGCATCTATCATCAAGTATTACCAAATAGCCTTAGCGAGCCGTAGCCCAATATTTGCTTTTGATAGTTATACGATTGTGTTCGAACATTCACGAATTGGTATTAGAAGGTATTCTCCTCATGTGCTATGCGTCAAATTTTGTGATTCGATAAATAATTTTTACAACTCTTGTGCTTTATTTTTGATAGTTTAGATGTTATCTATCCACTAGACTATTGGAAGCCCTGCTATGAAGCCATTTATCTAATTAATTGATTTATTTTTTCATATGTTGTAAGATTGATTAGGTGAGTCTGATCGCCCTGAAGTCTCCAAATTTATACATTTAACCTCATCTCATGTAGTTGTCATAACATTTTAAATGAGAATTTTATTTATTTGAACGATCATTCTATTAGCTTTAATTTGATTCCTGTTAGTAGTTGTATAGTATCATCCTTCGGTATTCCTAATATTAGAGGTTTATCGTATATGTATATTTTTTTGACGTACAGGTCTCTTTTTTTTGGTGTTAGCTGGTCTTTATACATAATAACCACACCCAAGAAGTTTGGTTAGGTTTGCCTTGCATTCGTGTTACTTAAATACTTTTGTAGGAACTACCGAGTCTTTAAGACAATATTACCCTAATTTTTTCCTATTTATTCTGATTTTTTAGCATCGCGGGGGGGGGGGGGGTGTTTTTGGTGGATAAGGATCTATCCAGCAGCTATTCGTTGTCTCTAATGTCTTTCGATTTACGGCTATTTAGTCTATTATTTCTTGCTTATTTGCAAATTAAATGTAGGTGGCGTTCATTTTATTTAGTTGCTCTTCATCGAGTTCTTTAGCTTTTAATTTTTTTGATCTTAAGGTGCTTTTTACTATTGAGGCGGATAATTTAACTTCATGTGAGGTACTATCATAGGTGGTTGTATGTAGCTGATTCACATGTTAGTTATTGATTTCTCTTCGTTATAACCGTAATAGTTGTCAACGTTTATCTATCTCTTTTTTTGTGCCTGCTCTATACAATCGTAGTTTGTTCTAATTGAATTTTTGTAGTCATTTGGAAGACTCTGCAATAATGTATTATGTAATAATTTTATATGGTGTGTGTTTTTGATCTTAGCAGTTGAATTTAAGTACACAACATATAACTTACCTATACTTTTGCGCTAGATTTCAGCAAGTTGGATCGTTCGGCTAAGTCTTTTGACGTAATTATCCGATCGTAATCGACTTCTTGCGAATCCCTGTATTATAGCATTTTACATTGACTGTTAAGGAACTTTAATGGCCCTGCCTTCAGATTAATGGATAGTTTTTAACCTAGAACCGTCGGTTGTTGTTATATTATTTATTTGCATGACTAACACTTGTGCATTTGCTACCATTATTAGTTTAATTTATATACTCTTGGTGTATATAATATCTTTACTAAGTCTGCTCTTCAACAATGCCCACAATTTCGGAACCGCCAAATTGCTTTTAAGAATTATAACCCCCTAATTTAGTATAGCGCTAAGTGTTTTTTTATTGATAGACATATTGTTAAATAAACAGATATGTATAACAGATTTTAGATTTATTTTTATGGGAGTGTTGTGAGTTCTCTGTCTAACCTCGATGTTTTGTATATGATCACTTAGAGCAATATGTTCCCAAGTAGGCTATTTGACCGCTTGATTTTCACTTAATCATTCCTTAGCGCTTAATCTTTATGACTTTGGTTTAGTTCACTATATTAAACTTGATATATTCTGCGTTTATGATAACCTCCTACCCTCGTCTTAATTTTACTGAAACGCCTATCTGATATGTCTCAAATATCTCGTTTTGGGTTTTTAGGTCTTCATATCTTTAACACCGCCCGTTCTAAGGATCATCCTTGGTTTTTTCTAGCGAGTTAAGGTGTTATACTATGCATTCTACTATAGTCTGATAATATGCTCGATGATCCGTAGGCGAGGTATGAAAACGAACTTTTGCTGCTTCAGCTACCTATTAGGTTCTTAGATGTTTATTAAGCGTTTTTGTCTGGCTTAAGAGCTGTTGAATATCCGTTTTTATAGATTTAAAGGCTGTTTTTTGTGCTACTTTATTGGTTTGTTTTAATAGTTTTTAGTTTTTATCCTATGAAGAACAGAGAGGTTTTAGTTGTTTATTATGTATAGGAGCTGCTAAATAGCTGTTTTATTGGTTCAAAGGTGCTCATTAATTGCCCTAATAGTGATGGGTTAGTGGATGATTAGCGGTTGATTAGTAGTTGAATAACGTCTTATTTGCTGTTCATACCTGTAACGCTAAGTGTTTTTCTATTGATAGACGTGTTGTTAAATAAACAGATATGTATATCAGATTTTAGATTTATTTTCATGGGGTGTTGTAAGTTCTCTGTCTAACCTCGATGTTTTGTATATGATCACTTAGAGCTATATGTTCCCAAGTAGGCTATTTTTTATATTTGACCGCTTAATTTACACTTAATCATTCCTTAACACTTAATCTTTATGAGCTTGGTTTGGTCCACTATATTAAACTTAATATATTCTGCGTCTATGATAGACTCCTGCCCTCCTCTCAATTTTACTGAAACGTCTGTCTGGTATGTCTCGAATATCTCGTTTTGGGGGTTTGGGACTTCATATCTTTAACATCGTCCGCTCGAAGAATCATCGTCGGTTTTTTCTAGCGACTTAAGGTGTTATACCGGGCTATATGATGATGATGAGCCCGATGAGTCGTAGGCGAGGTGTGAAAACGAACTTTTGCTGCTTCAGCTACCTATTAGGTTCTTAGATGTGTATTAAACGTTTTTTGTCTGGTTTAAGAGCTGTTGAATAGTCGTTTTATAGATTCAAAGGCTGTTTTTGCGCTACTTTAGTGGTTTGTTTTAATAGTTTTTAGTTTTTGCCTTATGAAGAACAGAGAGGTTTTAGTTGTTTATTATGCTAAATAGACGTTTTGTTGGTTCAAAGGTGTTCATTAATTGTCCTAATAATGGTTGGTTAGTGGATGATTAGTGGATGATTGGTGGTTGGATAACGTCTTATTTGCTGTTCCTAGACGTTCATAACTGCTTATATCTTTTCAAAGCTTTTCATTAGCAGCTTATTAGGCATAAGGACTCTAATCCGATATTCGCATAAGTTTAAGTTCTTGTGTTTTACTTTCATAGATAGGATGTTAGCTAGTCACTAGCCTATTGATAGAGAGCTAGTAATAATGTTGGATATTAATTAGATGCTGCATTTTTAGAGATATGTATAATTACATATTTTCTGATGCAATACAAAATTATTCGTATCCATAATATTTAATATTATCTAGCAGCTGTATTCGCAAGCATCTGCTTTAGTGGGTTATTGTATGTTTTTATTCGATCCCGAACAGTTCAGAGCTGTTTTTGGCTACTTATTATTGAATATGAGCTGTTAAATAGTCGTTTGATGGGTTCATATACCATTTTTAGCTACTTTAGCGGATTATTTGATGTTTTTATCCCTATCGGAAATGTTATTGGTTGTTTGTTTTGTATATACTGCTAAATAGGGTTTTATGGGTTCAAAGTCCTTTTTTAGGTACTTTAATGGTTAATTGGATGTTTTTTTTTATCCTATCAGAGTATTTATTGGTTGTTTATTTTGTATATATGGGTGCTGTTAAATATGCTATCATGCATTGGCCTATTTATATATCCAAACGACAATCATAAACCTGTTTTTATTCCATCAGAAAGGTTATTTGTTGTTTAATATTTAAACTGTGCTGTGCATGGAATAGATTATAGGTATTAACAAAGTAGGTGATGTATAGGTTAGCTTTTATCTGTTTTCTTCTCTTGTTTAGTGACGAAAACGACTAATTTTTTCGTGGTTTGTCGATTATATGAGGTCTCTACCCATTGGAATCCTATCGTATATACCATAATTTTGACGCATATTAATTGCTTATTTACTTCGATCATGTCAGTTGACATTAATTATTATTAATTGCTTACTACATTCGCGGAATAATTACATATTTTCTGATGCAATACTTAGTTATTCTTATCTATGCCGTTTAGATTTCCAGCAGCTACTATATTAATTCCAAACCGGATGATCTTGTCTCCTGCTAGGACTCTATGGTTTTATACCTCTAGCGCTGTTTTTTACTTGATATTTTTGAAATATTGCTTCACTAGTCGATAGGTATGCCCATCATCTATCTGTTTACCAAATTTCGCCTCTCTCTCTACCTTTAGTCATAAGGGTCCTAATCGCAAAAACTATATCTCCCAAATCAGTTATACCATCGACTTCTGGGTTTTTCGTAATGGTTTGTTACGTCATCCGTAATACAATTCACATATCCTTAGCGACTTTAACGAGCGAACATATAACTCTAGTATACCTCACCCCTGCAGACCTCGAGATTTTTCATATTTACTTGTTGCATTACCCTAAATACGAATCACATGTTACATTATTTCTAACAACCTTAACGAGTCGTAGGCGAGCATATGTCTTTAGTACACCTCGACCTGCGGTCTCGGGATTTTTCATATTTACTTGTTGCATCATCCTTAATACGAATCACATGTTGCGCTATCCCTAACAACCTTAGAGAGCCGTAAGTAAGCATATATTTTTAGCACACCTCG
Source organism: Polydrusus pterygomalis (assembly GCA_963969555.1). NCBI lineage: Eukaryota > Metazoa > Arthropoda > Insecta > Coleoptera > Curculionidae > Polydrusus > Polydrusus pterygomalis. The sequence goes on from OZ018379.1 coordinate 54,041,197, forward strand.
ACCTGCGGTCTCGGGATTTTTTCTAAATAACTTGTTACGTTACCCCAAATACGCTTCACATGTTTCATTATTTCTAACAACCTTAGCGAGCTGTAGGCGAGTCTATGTTTTTAGTACACCTCGACCTGCGGTCTCGGGAATTTTTTCATAGCTTGTTTCATCATCCTAAATACGAATCACATGTTATGCTATTCCCTAACAACCTTAGAGAGCCGTAAGTAAGCATATATTTTTAGCACACCTCGACCTGCGGTTTCGGGATTTTTTCTAAATAACTTGTTACGTTACCCCAAATACGCTTCACATGTTTCATTATTTCTAACAACCTTAGCGAGCTGTAGGCGAGTCTATGTTTTTAGTACACCTCGACCTGCGGTCTCGGGATTTTTCATATTTACTTGTTGCATCATCCTTAATACGAATCACATGTTGCGCTATCCCTAACAACCTTAGCGAGCCGTAGGCTAGCATATATCTTTAGTACACCTCGACCTGAGGGTCTCGGAATTTTTTCATAATAACTTGTTACATTACCCTAAATACGAACCACATGTTACAATATTTCTATAACCTTAGCGAGCCGTAGGAGAATATATGTCTTTAGCACACCTCGACCTGAGGGTCTCGGGATTTTTTCATGATAACTTGTTTCGTCAACCTAAATACGATTCACATGTTACATTATTTCTAACAACCTTAGCGAGCCGTAGGCGAGCCTATGTCTTTAGTACACCTCGACCTGCGGGTCTCGGGATGGTTCATAATAACCTGATGCATCACCTTGAATACGAACTACTTTAGCGAACCGTAGGCGAGCGTATATCCTAAGTGAACCTCGCCCTGCGGGACTCGGGATTTTTCATATTTACTTGTTGCATCATCCTTAATACGAATCGCATGTTGCGCTATCCCTAACAACCTTAGCGAGCCGTAGGCTAGCATATATCTTTAGTACACCTCGACCTGAGGGTCTCGGAATTTTTTCATAATAACTTGTTACATCACCCTAAATACGATTCATATGTTACGTTATTTCTAACAACCTTAGCGATCCGTAGGCGAGCCTATGTCTTTAGTACACCTCGACCTGCGGTCTCGGGATTTTCTAAAATAACTTGTTATTCACCCTAAATACGAACCACCTGCTATAATATCCCTAACAACCCTAACGAGCCGTAGGCGAGCATATATGTTTAGTACACCTCGACCTGCGGGTCTCGGGATGGTTCATAATAACTCATTACGTCATCCTAAGCATGTAGCTAACATCTCCCCAAGTATCTAAGACCTAATGTAGATAGCGTCCAACAATATGACGTTTGACAGATGACGTATGACAGATGACATTGGACAGATGGCATTTGACAGATGACATTTGGCATTGACATTGACATTGACATTGACATTGACATTGACATTGACATTGACATTGGCAGATGACATTGACAGATGACAGATGACAGGTGACAGATGACAGGTGACGTATGACATTTGACAGATGACGTATGACAGATGACAGGTGACGTCATAATTAGCGTCACCCACGTCTGCGCGCTGCCCGGGCATGCGCAGAAGGACCTGTGGACCTGTGGATGGTGAACGCACTAGCTATCACTACTAACGGCTTCACAGTTCCAGGTCCCCGACGCCCACATGATGGGCGACGTATCCCAACGAGTATATTTCCTATTGTAAAAGCTATAGGACTTTAATTTGCCGCCTATAATTATATAGTTTGACCGCCATTAGGGTCAAATACTTTCGGAGAGGACGTCTTTGGGCGACTTAGGCGAGATCCAAATATTTTGCATGTCCCAACGCATACAATAACAACTTTTAAAAGTTCTTTCTCATATACATCCGCTACCTTATATGATAATAGTCTACCAACTAATCTGAAATCACTTAATAACCTTTCCAGGTTAAAAAAAAATCAAGGAATAGGTATTATAGAACTGAGGTCTGATTGCCCAACCAGTGTCATTTTGCTTCGCCGAATCAAACTGATTTAAGCATAAAAATTGTACGTATTATTTCTGTGGCTGGAAGTCAAAAGGGAATAACTCTGATTTTGAAACTTTTCAGGAAATGCAAAAAATATATCTGTTAAGATATTTCCTTATACTCTTAAAATATTCCACTTCCGTCTAGGGTATCTTAAGCATTAAACCCATATATACTAATTTTCAAGATAAAAAAAATTTTTTACCAGTTTTAAAAAAAAAAATAGAGGTTTTTAAAAACATTAAAGGTATAACTTTAAATTATTTTATTATGATAATCTGGAAAAAGGGCATATGTACATATATACCCAAAACATAATCAAATGTGAAACAGTAAAAAGGTCATATATGTACTTATACCTTTTTGTCAAATAAAATTAATACAGTTTAGTGAAACCATTTTGGTATATTTGAAGTTAAAGATACAATAATTTGGTAATTTTTTTAATTTTCGAATTTTTTATAAAAAAAAAGTTTTAACCAAATTTCTAACATAATAATAAAATACAGGTAATTTTTGCTTATAAAATGTTAAAGAACAATATTTTTACATATTTAAAAACATATTTAAAATTCTGCATCACTAAGTTCTCGGTCTATATCTGGATCAGTGTCATTATTATTTAATTTATCTTAATTTAATATTATATATATATATATAAAATTAAATTAAATCTCGAGCTCCATCGTCAATTAATGGAAGAAGTTCTAACAAATCTATCTTTTTCTTTTGGTTTATCGGTCTCTCAGCTTGATAAGATGTACTTAGGACTTTCTTGGATTCTAAAATATTTGAATTTCTTCGTCTAAAGTTTACGGTTTGAAACTCATTATTTTCTAATAAAGATTGTTTAAACTTTACAATGCCAAATCGAATCCATTTTTGTGCTCTCCACACTAGTTTTTTGTTCTCCTCTGTGCTTTTTTTAGAAATAAGAGGGCCTTTAAGGAGTTGTCAAAACTGCAAAAAAATCTTTGTTTGTCATTTCTATAACTGTAAATCTACTTTGTTCATTTTTAGATTTTACATTGAACTTCTGACCTGCCATTCGAACTAAATTTAGCCAATCGCGAGGCACGTGAACGGGCAAGATCTGAGTCACACTCCATATGAGTGTGACCCGGTATCAAAAATTTATGATCTATGGTTTTCAAATTTTTGTGCATTGGTAAACTATATGTAAACATGGTGGTTACATAAGAATTCTTATGTTGTCCTCCACATGTATCACTATAGAAAATTACATGACTTATAGACTTATCCAGATTATTTAGGAACTTGTAAAGACTCGAGGCAATTTCATTGGCTCCGCGGCCAGCAATTCCCTCATGACACATAAAGTGATAGGACTCGTTCGTTCCACAGTAATGAATGGTAAGGTTATATGTATCTACGTAATTGCCTCTTATAAAAAACGGTCCCTGTAGTGAGGTAGGGAGACGGCAATACCTGTTGCAGATCAAAAACTAATTCTTTTAAATTTAAATTTTCTTTAGACAGTGCCTTATCTGATTGTTTAGCATTATACGCCATTTCAGGTTCAGCCTGATGTTTGTCAAGTTATTTTTTTAACAAATCGTTTGCTGTTTGATCTTTTGAGCAATCAATTTTCATTTTTAATTCGTCACATGTTCAGCAGGTCTCGTTATGTGGCTTTTTAAATTTCAAGTTTAAATTATCTATCATCTGAGAGTATATTTTCATAGAAACTGGGTTTGAGTTTTCTGTTTTTTTTTTTGAGTTTTTTTTTGCGTTTAAAATTGATTGAGTTCGATGCATCATGTTTGCAAGAGCTAAAATAAATGGCAAGCATCAACCTTTCTCCTGCGAAGTCCAAACAAGAACTAAAAAGTAGCTGTGAAAAAAGACCAGGGGTCGTGCCGTTTCGATAAGTAACGCATACGCACGCCGTCCTAAGGGAATAACTCGAGATAAGTATAGCTCTGTTTGATATATATAAAACCGACAAAACGGTACAATTTGAGTTATGCCATTTTGTCAAATTTAAAGGTGAAATATTAATTTGAATATAATGAGACAGTCCCTTTTGTTAGCCTGCAAAAGCAAGATTGATGAGTAGTAATCCAAGGTATGACCTTCTGTCAGAGGTATTTGTAGCTTTAATGAAATGTATGTCGATTCGTGCCCTTATATTGGAAGAATTTTTTTTAAAATATACGACTTAACCCCTTTTGTATTTAAAAATTTGCCTTATTTAAAGATATTAAGATATATCCTTTTGCTAGTTGATAGAAGGCTAGTTTCTAAGTCTACTGATGTAGTTATCTCATTATTGCCAAAAATCGAGTTGTGCCCTTTTGACTTCCAGCCACAGATTTGTAAATTAGGATAGTTTCTAGGCAATTTCTAACATTTAGTTTTATGTTGTACTGTAAAAGATATTTTCAGGTGGAGCCTAAGCAGCTATTGGCTGAGCCCCTCCTAATAAAGACTTTATTTATTTATTTATTTATTTATATTTATTTAAATACATAATTTAATTTTTTTTACCGAACGTTAAATTAAAGTAATTTTGGTCAGTATTCTCTATTGTTAAACCGTTATCCTAAATGAAAATTGATATTTTTAAGTTTACTTTGAAGCATTTTATGAGGCATTTCCAATTTATGCAACTTTTAGGTTAGGTCCAGTATTTTTAACAACAATTTTGGTAGAAATTAAGTACAGGATATATGATCATATACCGTGCAAGCCAAAATTATTTGCATCAAAAAGGGCTTGGATTAAAAAACGTAGTGCTTGGTTTAGATCACAATGATATGGGGACGATATATCTAACCAAATCTAGGTTAAAATTTTGTCAAATTTATATTATGACATGATATGCCAAACTAATGAGTAATAAAATAAGTAGACAAATACAAATTTATTTTTGTTGTTTACAAAATTAACAAAGTAAGAATATACAGATAGAAAAAGAAATATAATTACCTACATAAATTGCTGAAATTGGCCATCGGCCATGCTCCAAGCATAAATCTCTTTATATTTTCGAAAGTGTTGACCAGCATCTCTGGAGAAATGTTACCACATTCTTGGATAATCCTTTCTTGGAATTATTGTTCTAAATTTGCAACTGGTGTTTTAAAAATAGTGTTCTTTAAATGAGGAAAAACGAAGTAATCGAACGAAGGTGATCTAGGTGGGAATTCAATGTCTGATCGAAAACTGATCAATCTGTCGTCGAAAAAATTGCGTAGGTAGTTAATAGTTTCGGCGGCTGTAGGGGCGGTTGCACCGTCCTGTTGAAAATATTGAAAACGTAGTTCATCATCAAGAAATTGCTCCACAAATGGATTCAAAATATTGTCCCTATACCGCTGTGCTGTAACTGTGTCATGGAAAAAAAAAGGACCAACAATTCTTCTTCGGGAAACAGCTAACCAGATACCAATTTTTTGAGGGTGCAATGTGGACTCACATTCACCACTCCACATGCGTGTATTCTGAGAATTCACATAACCGGAGAGGTGGAACCAGGCTTCATCCGAAAAAAATTTCAGGTCTAATAAATCATTTCTTTCCAATAAATTTTGGGTAAACCATTGAGAGTAAATCCTGCGTCTTTCAAAATCTGCGGCTTGTATTTCTTGGAATACTTGCACTTTATCAGGAAATAAATTTAGCTGCTTCTTAAGAATAATCCTGCATATTCCATAAGATCTTCCCACTTCTTGGGACAGGCGTCTTATAGAATGTGTTGGCGTATTTTGCATTATTTCACGAACGTTTGCAACAAGTTCTTCTGTTCTTACAGATGGTTTTCCTGCTCCTTTTTTGTGTTGTATAGAACTTGTTTCCCTAAACACAGCCACGGTTCTTTTCAGGCAATGATAAAAATCCCCAGCAATAAAAGCAACGTTAGGAAAATTTTTGTGAAAATCGTCCATGCACAAACCCGGATTGAATTGCCACTCACCATTTACTCTAACCCCGTTTCGAAAATACGTTTCAACCATAAATGTTTTGTGCTGTTCCGTAAAGTCCATTGTGTGAATTGTTCAAGAAATTGGAAAAATTAGCGGTGAATCAAATTACTTGTAACGACTGTCAAAGATGACGGAATAACTGATTGATTGTTAATTCAGGTAGTTACTGACACCCAACAGGTATTAAGCTCTACGGCTAAGCATTACGTCCTTAGATGCAAGGCTCTCTTTAATGCAAATAATTTTTGCTCGCACGGTATCATGATTCCTTTTGGACGTCCTTATCTTTGGCGACTGATACAGGTAAATAATTGTTTGTAAGTACTTTCGATATGAAATACGTTTCACATTTTGTTTAAATGAATATTGAGACACTCGTGATAATTTTAATAAATTTTATTTTTGTTTGGCTAATTAATCACTAGCACCGGATGTTGGACAATGAAAGGAGTGTTTATTTAAACATAATATCTTGTAAAACATACTTACTACTACTTTTATAGATATATATATTTCTAACCCTTTTATTTACCAACATGCCAATGCTCAGTTAATACTTAGCACTAATTGATCTACCTGATCCAATTTTGTAATTAAGTTTAATAAATTGAAGGGTTTTGTTTCATTGAGCAACCATTTTGTGCGCTTTCCTTAAATAAAACTTAGACATAACGTCAGGCTTAAAATCTGTGTTTTTCAAGTCATAATTTTTAATATCAACTCAACAACAACAAGTGGCGCCCTAGATAAAGTAGTAATAAAATAATAATAATGAAGGTTGTATTTCAGCAAACAGTCACAATTACATATTATATACTGATTCAGATTGCAAGGTACTACCGCTAGAGGTTGGTCGGTATTTAGATAATGCGATTTTGGAGCGATATATTTTAATAATGTATCCCTTGGAATCTGTGGAATATAGAATATTTATCTGTCAATATACCTTACTGTAAAACTAACCATTCACTAACTTCTAATGACATCGTTACTGCACGAGAATCGTAAAAATAACGATAAATTAGAAGAATTTTTTAGAAATTTTTTTAAATTAGAGAAATCAAAGATTGCGTCAACTAGAAAACGCGCGAAAAGTGAAGCAGAAGGAAAAGGCACTTTTGAGTGCTGTAAAACCAAAAAGTTCTTGGGAGTAGTGTGTGTCGAGTGCGGAAAAGCGTTTCACCACTCTTGTGCCGTAAGAGATTGGCCCGAAAGTATTATTTTAATTGATAAAACACGCTGTGTCTGTATCGACCATAACATAACCTCAACCGAGGCATGCAGAGATTATGATAAAATTTCCTTGCTAAAGGAAATAATCGCCTGTTTGCGAGAAAAAAATACCCTTCTGGAGGAAAACAAGAAGCTACTAGAAGAAAAAATAATTGAGAAAGCAAATGAACTATCCAAAAAAACGGAAGTATCAACGGCAGCCTTGGCAAAATCAGCTGAAAAATGCAAGGAACTTCCGAAATCCAATGTTCATGCTCAAGAATCCGAAGAATCCCACAATGATGCCAACAAAAATGTTAAGGCACCGACTTTAATTCCAAACACGGTCCTAGAAATGGATAACCTAAAACCGAGAAAACCAGTTAGTTCGAAACCCGAAAACATGACCACCACCGATATCCAAATCCTAAAATCCGCAGATACCAGTGAAGGAACGGCGGAACCAGCGGTCTCGTCAATCCTTTGTGATACCAGTCCGAATGAGATTGCGCAGTCCGCGGCTCATGATAGCCTAACCCAAAAACAACAAAATAAACAAATACGAAACAATGACGACGATGAATGGAAACTCGTTAAAAGAAGACAGACAAAAAATCCGAAACAGGCCAGACCTGCCCCCATACGTGGAAATAGGAACGTGTCAACTACGGCCCTTCCATTTGACATTAGGGTGGCTGAGGTTAGATCTTGGTATTTTGTGTCAGGATTTACAGCGGACACCACGCCAGAAGCACTGAAGAACTACATAAAGCACAATATGCGACTAGAATGTACATGCTTGAAACTCCGTACAAAGAAGGACAACATAAAAAGCTCCTTTAAGATAGGATTAGCCGGTAACAACAAAGAGGACTTTATGAATCCTGACAACTGGCCCATGGGTATTTTAGCCAACCATTTTATGAATATCAGTCGGCACCCACACGTGTAACTCCACAAAGGGGCAGAGCTGTTAGCAGACAAATTAATGTATTTCACCTAAACATACATTCAATACGAAACAAGACTGAGGAACTTGAATTATTTCTTCACGAACATCCCACTAAATATGATTTCCTTTGCTTGAGTGAACACCATCTAAAGAAGAACGAAATCAAGTTTCTAAAAATAGACAATTACACTGTATTATTCAGTTTTGTGCGCCAACAATGCAATAACGGTGGAGTATTAATTATGGGAAGAAAAGGATTAAATAACCGCAATATTGAAGACCTAGAACAATTGTCTGTCGAGACTCATTGTGAGGTAGCAGCTATTCAGATCGAAGAACATAACCTGGTTATCATAAGTGTGTATCGGCCCCCAAATGGGGATTTTGATGTCTTTATGACCATTGTGGAGAGTATGTTGCATCTTGTCGAGCAGAGAAGTTATAGGCATGTTATAATAACAGGTGATTTTAATATAATTTTTAATCGCAATTCCCAGAGAAAAATTAACTTTGTTGATTTGATGAGAAGCTTTAATTTCTCTCAGCAGATTTTCCAAAATACTAATAGAGTAAATTGTATTGATAATATTTTCATAAATTTTGAAAGTTTACCGAATTGTAATTTAAATGTTTTTGATCCCCTCCTGTCAGATCATTTGGGTATTGATATAGGGGTCAATTTGGGTCAGGGTCATAACAGTCATGCGCGCCACCACTCGTGCCGACCAATTACAGGCCGGGGTATATTTGATATGCACGCCTATCAAGGATCTCAAGACTGGAGCTTTATAGATAGATCAAATGAATGTGTGGATGCTAGATTTAGTATGTTTGTGAATGTTTTGACAACTGGGATAGACCAATTTTTCCCTATTAGACGTAAAAGAGTGAATCCGGATAATACCCAGGTACTCTGGTACGATAACAATCTACACCAAATGCGCGAAACACTCAGATTGCTAACAGAACACTATGGTAATAGACCAACAAATGAATTAAGAGAGCTCATTCAATGCTACAAAAAAACATACCGATCTGCAATTCGTAACAAAAAAAAAACAGCTTATACAGACTTCATTATGAGATCTCCCAATATGATAAAGGCCTCTTGGGATGTAGTGCGTGATCTCAGGGGTGGCAGTACCGAACTTGAGGGGGGTGACAGTCTGACGGCACAGGACTTTAATACGTTTTTCTCAAACATTGCAGGCGATACCATAAAAAACATCCAGCCAACAACAAAAAATTGCACTGACTACCTGGGTGGAGTAGAGAAAGACCCGGATGCTGCACCGTTCAGGTTTTCAGAGGTGAGCTTCATTCAGGTCAGGGATGTTATTGATTCCTTGAAAAACAAGAATAGCAGAGACATATATAACATGAATGTATATATGCTAAAATCATTTAAAGATCAGTTAATAATACCACTAACTAAATTAATTAACTTGTGTATTAGAAATGGAATTTTTCCCAGCTCTCTGAAGATATCTAGAGTTGTTCCTGTCTTCAAAAAAGGAGATAGGAACAATATGGGTAATTATCGACCAATATCACTTGTTCCCATCCTGTCAAAAGTCTTTGAATGTTTGCTAAAAAATCAGTTGTACGCTTATTTTGAGACTAGAGGTTTATTCTTTGCGAGCCAGTATGGCTTTAGAACTGGCAGATCAACACCCTTGGCTATCCTGGAGATGTTACAGTATATAGCGGAGGCCTTTGAGAGGGGACAGTATGCGAGCGCCGCGTTCAGCGACCTCTCGAAGGCCTTCGACTGTGTTTCTCACGACATTTTATTAGAGAAACTGGGTGCCTATGGGGTGGCTGGGGACAGCATCCGACTGCTGGAGAACTACTTAGTGGGCCGCAGGCAATTGACCACCTTTCGGGGGAAGTCGTCCGGTGTGGCGGGGCTATCGTACGGGGTACCTCAGGGCTCGGTGTTGGGTCCGCTCCTTTTTCTCATTTATATTAATGACATAAATCACGCCGTACCCAACTTAAAATTGATATTGTTTGCGGACGATACCTCTGGAGTGGATGCTGATATAAGTATGGAGAGACTGGATGAACGAATGGATGCCTGTATAAGAGAAATTGAGGTGTGGTTCAGGACCAATAGGTTGGCTCTTAATGATAGTAAGACAGAAAATATTAAATTCGGACTCAGGGACATCGAGGGTGAAAATGCTGGAGAGGTCAGATTTCTGGGAGTATACTTAGACCCTCTTTTAAAGTTTGATAGACATGTTGAACATGTAGCAGAACGTCTTGCAAAAAACATATTCTTACTAAAAAATTTAAAGAGGATACTCCCACACTCCTGTCTTCTCCAGACGTTTCACGGTGTGTTTCAGTCGTTGGCTTGCTACGCTATCTTGGTTTAGGGTCACTCTACACATTCGGCACGTATATTTAAATTACAAAGGAAAGCTATAAGGATCGTTGCCGGACTCGACTACAGACAGGACGCCAGAGAGGCTTTTAAACAACTAAGCATCATGACTATTCCTTGCCGTTACCTGTACGAGTGTCTTATTTATTGCCATAAAAACAAGCAACAGTTTAATCTGAACCGGTCCTGTCACAATTACCCAACTAGACAGGGAAACGAAATAAGAATAGACTATCATCGTCTGGAACGAACTAGAATGCCTTCCAACTATTACGGTCCTAAATATTACAACTGCCTCCCCATGAATATGAAGGAATTGCCTGAAATACCTTTTAAGAACGCAATTAGAAAACTATATTACACAACGCTTTCCATAGTGCTCAAGAGTTTTTGGATTTTAATATAATTTAAACCAACTGCCTATGCTTCTCTGCTGGTACAGTGTAATGTCAATTTTAAATGTATTGTAATACTTTTTTATAAGCATGAATTTTAATATGTTGTAATGTACCTACCTACTATATTGTATTGTATTATATTTTAGTGTGTTTTTAAAAACATATCTCTAAGATTATTTTTTTAAATTTATGACGTCGGTAAAATATTATAATATTATTAACCGTAATATATTTGAATTTGAATTTAAATTATAAAAAATATATTTTGTAAAATTTGGACGGTTCTTAGTCGAAAAGTCGGTAAAATGTAGTCACCCATCATTAACAACAACCCAAAAGCTGTTGACAGTCGTTAAAACATAACCTTTGCATTTTTGGTATTGTTTTTACTTTTTTTTTGTTTGTTCGGCGATAATTATGGAAATTGGAAACACCACGAATGCGCCGACAAATATTACTAGTTATACTATAATCCAGTCAAAAAAAACAAAAATAAGTCCTAACTTAGCCAAAATTCGCATAGAGCTGAAAATTGGCAGAGACGTTAAATACATCATTATAAATAAAATGTCAAAAACCCCCTTTGATCCTACTTCTGCAAACAATTTTATTCAAGGTGAAACGTACAAAATTAAGGTTTTTTCCATTTTTCTCAAAAACGGTAAGTTTTATCGTGAAAATAGGTCAGATAAAAGTTGTAGATCATACAATTCTCTACAAGAATTGTTCAGTCACTTTTTCTCTTCGAACTTCGAAATTGATACCACAAATGCTATCTACATCATCGATGGAGGGTATCTATTACACCGTGTTGTATGGGATCGAGATGAAACGTTTCATATTATTTTTGAAAAATATGTTCAGTATGTACAAAGACATTTTGGTCATAACAGTACGATTGTATTTGATGGTTATACTAATCATACAAAAAATATTAAAGCTGCAGAACAACGTCGTCGGACTACAAAAACATCTTCATCTGTTGATATCATTTTTGATCGATCTATGAAAGTTCCAACAAACCAACAACAATTTCTTGCAAATACTCACAATAAGTCTCGCTTCATTTCAATGTTATGTGAAGAATTTACAGCTGCTGGTATTCCAATAAAACAACCTGATAACGATGCTGATGTCCTTATAACTGAAACAGCAATAGCACAATGGAAAAGTTCAAATACAACTATCGTTGTTGGGGACGATGTTGATTTGTTGATATTACTGACTGCACGGACTCCGAATGATAAAATTATTTACTTTTTCAAACCTGGGAAAGCTTAAGTACAATCAAAAATATATTTATTCATCACAAAGTCTGACTGCATATCCGAAATGTCAAGCTCGTATTTTATTTTTACATGCAATAACTAGTTGCGATACTACATCAGCAATTTTTAAAAGAGGTAAAATAACAGTATTTAACTTGTTCGAAAAACGTAATGATTTAATTGATTGCGCAGAGGTATTTACAAAGATTGACTCTTCTCCACACGAAATCGTTACAAATGGAATTCGTTTTCTTCTTGCAATGTATGGTGCTTCAAGAAAAATTAATTCCATAGACAAATATAGATATTTGAGGTTTGTAAAATCTGCATGAAACAATAAAACATTACAGTTCTCTTGTCTGCCTTCAACATCTGCTTCTGCCGTTCAACACTTGTATCGTGTGTATTATCAAGTTCAAGCGTGGCTAGGCAATGAGCTGGACCCAGGAGGATGGGGTTGGAAATTAACAGATAACTATTTGGAGCCAATTCAAACTCTACTCCCGCCTGCTCCAGAAAAACTGCTTAATGCTATTTTTTGTAAATGCAAGACGGATTGTAGTAAGAATTGTGGCTGTCAAAAAGTGGGATATTGAAACAAATACAACAGATAAGAATATTTATGATATTAATGAAGAGACAATTGATGCATCCCTTTTCTTAGCACAACGAACAGAAATTCTGCAAGAAGAAGAAAATAAAGACGAAGAAATAATTGGCGAAGTAGAATTAGACAATTATTTAATATAATAACATTTAGAAGAAAGCAACCTATTCCACTTTGATCATTAGCAATATTACCATTTTTTTAATCAATAGGATACGATCTGATTAAACTTTCTTTATTACAATAGATCGTAGAGGAGAGGGAGGCAAGAGTGAACACTTAAGCTTTGAAATTTTTATTATAAGGCAGAACTTGAAATAAACTTACTTAGCATATAACAATCTTTGGTAAAAGTAATAACACAAAAATATTTTTAAAACAGCAAAAGTTTACTCTTGCCCCTCTGGTATGAGGCAAGAGCAAACAACAAGAAAATCCTAGGTAGGACGACAAAAATCACAAGTAAAAAGTCATCAAAAGGTTCAACGTCTGTATAGTCTTCATGAGACCATTAACCACAGGTGGCACACCGAGTCCAATTCTCATTTGACTGACTATATTTACCGCTACAATAAATACATTCGGAATAATCCTCTTTATCAGTTATTTTTATTTTCTTTACTACTTTCTTTTTTGTTTTTATACCAGAAATACCAGCTGCTTTTCCATTACATATATTTATTTCATCCTTTGTATCACTTATTATTTGTTTGTTAACCATTTTATTTTTTGTTTTTATATCCGTTATTAAAGGGCCCATGTCCTATTCTGTGATTCGTTCTGCATGGTTTGTCATCCAAATGTCCATGTCGGAATTTAAATAGGACTTAAAAGGACCAAACACTGTAAGGTCAAGCGGGGCAAGAGTGAACACATGCGTTCGCTTTTGCCCCAATAAACAGAATTTTTTAATAAGCCAGCCCTTTTAACAACGCGCCACTGGCGACATTATATACCAATATGAATTTATAGGTTAGGTTTTAAAGATTTCGTAAAAAAATGGTAGGAAGTAAAAATGAACTACCACAAGCGATTAAACGATCTAAATTATCAAATAATTGTTACATGATATACTATTAAAAATTAATTTACCTTATTTTCGGCTTATTTTCTTGACAAATTCAAACCAAAGTTGCACAGGGAACTGAAAGCACATGGTTTGCACTACTGTGACCATTGGCAGCGAAAAAATTATTAATTAGAAATGTTATTGCATTGTCTACTCTTGCCCACCTGTTTACTCTTGCCTCCCTCTCCCCTATACCTACTGGGGAAGCCACGTTAAAAAAAATGCGCCAAGTACATGACCTCATAGGTGGTGCGGAAATGTGTGCATATTATGTAAAATATGAATTTTCTAATTATTAAAACCGCGATATCTCACGAATGGTGAGTCGTAAGAGAAAAAGTTACTGGACCATTTTTGTAGAGAATTGTAACGTTTTTCTGACCTATTTTTACGATAAAACTTACCGTTTTCGAGAAAAATGGAAAAAACCTTAATTTTGTACGTTTGACCTTGAATAATTTTTTTTGCAGAAGTAGTATCGATGGGGATTTTTGACATTTTATTTATAATGATGTATTTAACGTCTCTGCCAATTTTCAGCTCTATGCGAATTTTGGCTAAGTCAAATGTCTATTTTGACTGGAGTATAGACGAGTTAAAATAAAGTAATGCATCAACAAAACTGCGTCATTTTTCAATTTTTGCTGATTCTTGTTAGTTGCAGAAGGCATAACATACTTTTAAGTCGGCAGTTATACGAAATAAATTATTCCTGATTGTCCAGTCAGGCTTTCGTAACAATTTTAGTACAACTACACGCCTTGTTCATCTTCTTAACGAAGTACGAACAAATACAGTGTCCGCAAGAAAGTTCGCATCAAAAGGGATTTTTTTTTATTATTAGGTATAGGTAAAAATTGAAAAAGCTGTTAGTTTTTGCTTACCTAAAACCCAAAAATGACGTATACTGAAGCAGCTGCACGACATGCGTTACCTGTCAAATTTGACATTTTTAATAAAATAGGTTCAAAAATGCCATTATTTATCAAAATATCGAAAAACTTTATTCAAAAAAGTTGTTTATTTAGGCATTTTTAGCCTCTGTACAAAATTTTGATAGTCTAATACAATTTTTATTTTTTGCCAGATTCTTGAAAATTTTGATCAACCCTCGTAGATTAACTTTTATACATCGATGTAAAATCATTTGCCTTTACTTCATCTGTAATCTTAATGCAATTTTGTGTAAAATTTTTGTTTCCAATTATTTATTTTGCTTCAAAAACTGAAATTGTTATTGATCAGTATGTAATGTTTGATGCAAAGTTTATCTAATTACATCATTTTTGCCAAGCCGACGTTTCTCATTTTTCTTAAGTTAGTAAACAGATGTTCAAAAAGAAAATATTAGGAAGCTTTCGTTGAAATTTTACTTAATTAATATTAAATTAAATAAATTATATTAAACTATATTTTTGTTGAATAAAATGTTTCGAGCGATTAATATTTATTCTTTTTGATCCAATACTAAGTAAAATTTTAACCAAAGCTTCCTAATACTTTCTTCTTGTACATCTGTTAACTAACTTAAGAAAAATGAGAAACGTCGGTTTTGGCAAAACTGATGTAATTAGATAAACTTTGCATCAAACATTACATACTGATCAATAACAATTTCAGTTTTTGAAGCAAAATAAATAATTGGAAACAAAAATTTTACACAAAATTGCATTAAGATTACAAATGAAGTAAAGGCAAATGATTTTACATTGATGTATAAAAGTTAATCTACGAGGGTTGATCAAAATTTTCAAGAACCTAGCAAAAAATAAAAATTGTATTAGACTGTCAAAATTTCGTACAGAGGCTAAAAATGCCTAAATAAACAACTTTCTCGAACAAAGTTTTTCGATATTTTGATAAATAATGGCATTTTTGAACCTATTTTATTAAAAATGTCAAATTTGACAGGTAACGCATGTCGTGCAGCTGCTTCAGTATACGTCATTTTTGGTTTTTAGGTGCGCAAAAACTAACTGCGTTTTCAATTTTTACCTATACCTAATAATAAAAAATCCCATTTGATGCGGACTTTCTTGCGGACACTGTATAGAAAGTAGGCAGATTACGCGCCTGGGTTTGTTATATTTTAGTAAAGCCTTCGATACTTTAAACCCCAAAATGTTGTAAGCTAAACTCCATTATATTGGAATGTCGGAGAATGCTATTAAATTTTTTGAATCAGATCTTCCCACCACTGTGTTCTTCTTAAGCAAGAATGCAAATCGCAAAAATCAAATTACATACCTATGGCTACCGGGGTTCCACGGGGGTCGATTTTACGACCGTTGTCATTTTCTTTGTACAGGGTGTCCCAACGATAGAGTAAAGTAAGTTTTCGCTTAACTGATAATCTTTGTGACAAAATCGTATCCGCCATAAGGTAAGGTATAAAAATGCGCACATTTTAAAAATATTGGAAATTATACAGGGTGCGCCCAAAAAGCGAAAAAAGAAAAAATGTACTTTTTTTAAATGGAACACCCTGTATATTTTTACATTTTTAAATTCCACATAATATTATAATTCTTTTTTATTAAATGTATTATTAGTCTATACTTCATAGTTTCCGAGATATTGACTCTCGAAAAGTGACATTTTTTAACTTTGACAGCTTCTAACTTTCTAACAGTACGTCTTAGAGCAAAACGGCTTACATGTCCCTATCTTCAATTTTTATTATCTTCCCAAAAAAATCAACTTCCGGTTAAACCGGATGTAACTCGAAAGCAGGAAATATAGTTGTATAAATATTAGTTAGACTGTCTTCCGGGACGCCACTAAACTTAACAATTTTAATCTAATTGAAGCTAAATTATCCTCTTATTATTACAAACAGAACTGCCAAGTTTCAACAAAATCGAATAAAAGAGTATTGAGATATTTACGAACATTTTTTTTTTAAAGTTTGACATCCTGTATCGTAAAAACTATGCATTTTCGGACTTATGTTTATATGAACTTTTCTTCTTAAAATCACTTAAAGAAGCACCCCTTGGAGTTTGGCCGGACAACAGCATGTATATACATATACAATGTGCTGATAAAGTCTGGTATAATCGATTTTTCTTGAAAACGCAAAAGTTTTTCGAAGAACGCTCGGACCCGTCGATTTTATTTTATTTTTTAAAATTTTTTGACGTTCTTCAATATTATACCGGATGCGCCAAAAACGCTAGGCAAGTGTCAACTTCGCTTTTTCAAATAGAACACCCTTTTTTTTCTCCAATATTCAGATTCCTCTCTAAACTCTAGACAAGTTTCGTATAACATATTGTATGGCTAAAGTCAACAGGAATTGAAATACAGGGCCCCCAATAAAAATCAAGGTATAATTTTAAACCTTTTTTTCCATGACAAATTCTAACAAAAAAATGGTAATACAGTGAACAATCTAAAATATTATTTGAGTAAGTGTTGAAAATGCTGTCCATTTACGGCTCTACAATGTCCCAATCTCTCAACAAATTCTAACTGTACATTATGTACAATTTCTGCGGTAATTTGTCTTATGGTTGTGTTTATACGCGTTTTGAGAACATCAATATCTTCTGGTTTATTTTTGTAAACCCTTTCCTTAATATAGCCCCACAGAAAGAAGTCCAATGGCGTTAAGTCGGAGGACCTCGCAGGCCACTCTATTTGACCCCGTGGACCTATCCAATGATGATGAAATAACTCATTCAGGTATCTACGGACTTCGGCCGAATAGTGGGCTGGTGCACCATCCTGCTAAAACCAGATAGTTGTATCATGTGAATCAGGAATGTTCCGATCGGGAAATAGGGCAATCAACGCTGGAGCGAGGTCTTCTTCAAGAAACTGCAAATATCTTTGGCCAGTAAAATTTTCCTCAAAAAAATAGGGTCCTATAACAGTATCCCGAATTATTCCTGCCCATACATTAATTTTTCTCGGCCGCTGGGTATGAATTTCTCGGAACCAATGGGGATTTTCGCTGGACCAGTACCGGCAATTTTGACGACTTACCATGCCATCCAAGAAAAAAGTCGCCTCATCGGAAAAAAATTATGTTACTCGGAAATAATGCATCGTTAATCAAGTAATTATCCATGAGAATTTCACAGAACTCATTCCTTCTGTTAGGGTCGTCTTCCAAAAGTTCCTGTACTCCTTGACATCTATATGCATGCCATTTTTTCTTTTTCAGAAACTTTGCCACCGTTGAATCGTGGATATTTTCAAAATTTTGAGAAATGCTTCTTGTGCTCGAATGTGGTCTCTCTTCCAACGAAACTAGAATATCAAGTTTGACATCGTCGGAAATTTTAAGTCGTCCACTTCTAGGTTTATCCCTAACCTGACCAACTTCATTATACTTCCTAACAATTTTGGAAACAGTTGCCTGATTTATGTGTTCTCTATTTGGATATTTATCATTAAAATACTCACAAACTTTTATTTGTGTTCTCTTTCGATCTCCACATCCTATTATTAATATTTCGATTCTCTCAGCTTCCGTTAGAAATATTTTTATGGGTAAAAGTGACAACTTAATTTAAATTAATTGTTTTTTTAGAAACCGGTAAAAAGGTAAATACCTAGACCTTAAAATTATACCTTGATTTTTATTGGGGGCCCTGTATTTCAATTCCTGTTGACTTTAGCCATACAATAATATGTTATATGAAACTTGTCTAGAGTTTTAGAGAGGAATCTGAATATTGGAGAAAAAAAGGGGTGTTCTAGCCCTAGCGTTTTTGGCGCATCCGGTATAATACTGAAGAACGTCAAAAAATTTTAAAAAATAAAATAAAATCGACGGGTTCGAGCATTTTTCGTAAAACTTTTGCCCCTGATATAAAATTTTAAAAATCATGAAGATAACAGCTTAACAATTTAACAATCAAAAATGTAATAAGTGCGTACCTACATACAATACAACAGTGGTATCCTAAGTGTAAAATCTACTTCTTGAGTTATTTAGATACAATAATCTGGCCTATATTAGAATTGGAAATGCCAGCTATACATCGATATTTTTAAAACGTTATCATATTTATGTATTGGTATTTCCAACTTGTCAATCGATTGACTACTAGCGATGTTTTTCTCTAATGTGATTTATTTCAAAATGTAAAATTCCACCCACCCAAGACAATGAATATAACTTAAGGGTCAGAATATCCATTCATTCTGATTCGTCTTTGTCTTATATTGTCACTATCACTAGTAATAATTTACATTTATTTCAAAAGCAACAAAAGACACAAATAATGACAAACATATTGAAATTACTGGAATATCGATGTGGGGAAATTTGGTGACAGCTAAGCACACTATCCCAGATAGCAAAAGTACCTCCATTTTAGGAACGAAGGAGGTAAAAAGGATGTCCAAATTCCGACCAGGTGGACGTACTATGTACGTCCATTTTATGTCGAAAACTAAGTGGAATGGAAAAAAAAATTAACGCAAATTATGTGCGTAGTGTATTGAACGAATAGTGAACATATTGTGGACGTAGAGTAGGTACATACAATGGATGTAAATCGTAAACGTACTATATAGATTTTGGTACGTTCAGTACGTTGTACCGTTGTACGTTAAGGTATTAAATAAAAATGGACAAAAAATCTTAATATTTTGTTACAAATACAAATACATAAGAAAATGTGTCCCTTAATTTCGTCAGATCCATCCTCAGACACCTTTCGCCACATGCCACATATTGTGGCTTCATCAGCAAAGGGGCTAGGATCCGACTGTCCAACGCAATAAATAAAGAAAAGTGTGTACCACTTAAAATTAGTAAAAATAGTAAATAGCCGAGAGGATGACGACATCTAGCATCAACTTTACATACCATTAAAGCATATTAGTACCTCGAAAATCGAGCAAGTTAGGCCATGTTGGGTTTTCTTGCCAAAAAGGTTATATTTAATACGTACAAAAGACGTCCGATATATGTCCCATAAGAAAAGGAAATTAAAAGAAGGTATGAAGAATGTAAATGTGGAACTTCCAAAATACATCACCGAACGACGCAAAGCGAAGTTAGGTCAGCAGTGCGGAAAATACACTTTCCGCATATGGTGGGAGCAACACGTTCTACGAGCATATGGAAATAAAAACTACAACATTTTTACATACTATTTTTATTTAATAAAAAAACTTACTTAATATTTTATTAATAATAATAATATAATAATAAAAACTTTATTCAAATATTTTTTTTTTACATTTAATGCTAATTTGCTATGCTTTTTGGATAAACTATCAATTCCGAACTCAGAAGAAAACTACTTGTATCAAGTTAAATATAATAATAAGTTAAATATATATTTAAAGCTAAATAATAATATAATATTAATTGTAAAGAATATATTTTATAACTCAGGCACAACTAGATTATAATATAAAACGAATATGACAATATTTTATTGGTATATTTTATATCACTATAATATACGAAGATACAATACGTTATGTATATAATGTAAATATTTATTTATTTTATTTATTATTTATTAATGACGTTCTTGAATATATCTCTGGGATTAGATAATATCCAATTTTTAATTTTATTTTTATAATTATTTACCGATTTATTTATTTTAATTGACTGTGGTAGCATATCAAAAATATATATAGTTTGATGTTTAAAAAATGTTTGTGTGCTATTGTTTTGTTTACTCTATTTTTATATGTAATAGTATTTTTATGACGAGTTTCATGTGTGTGATTAATATAATTTATTATATCTTTATTTTTAAAAATATATATTAAATGTTGTAAGAAATAATTTTTTTGCTATCTTTAAATAGTAAATCAGAAGAATATTATGTGGCTGAAGTTAGAAACGGATTCAGAAACGATTCCACCAACGAGTTCCCAATATTGGGAGATATAAGATATAATTGAAAAAATACGTTTTTCTTACATGTTGTATAGTCAGCTGGCCCAGACAGTAAAAATTATTTGTGATATACATACGGGGGTTTGTTCTGAAAATTGGTTAGTCTGCCAGGGGCTGCAGGGGTGGATAACTTATTAAAATTAATAAATTATCAAAATTGGTCCCAAGAAAGAGTAAACGATTTTTGTAGACCGTTAGATTTTGATATGAGGTAAGAATCAATATTAACAAAGTTTTTATACACCAGAAACGGAAAAAGTCAGGGGCGGCGAGGGTGAAATTAATTAATTAAAGTTACTATTGGGAATAATAAATAGTAAACGAATTTGGTACACCACTAGATTTTGCCAAAATATAAGGTTTACAACTAAAGAAGTTATTATATGTCAGAAACGGCAAAAGTCAGGGGCGGCGAGGGTGAAATTGATTTATTAAAGTTACTATTGGGAATAATAAATAGTAAACGAATTTGGTACACCACTAGATTTTGCCAAAATATAAGGTTTACAACTAAAAAAGTTATTATATACCAGAAACGGAAAAAGTCAGGGGCGGCGAGGGTGAAATTAATTAATTAAAGTTACTATTGGGAATAATAAATAGTAAACGAATTTGGTACACCACTAGATTTTGCCAAAATATAAGGTTTACAACTAAAAAAGTTATTATATACCAGAAACGGAAAAAGTCAGGGGCGGCGAGGGTGAAATTGATTTATTAAAGTTACTATTGGGAATAATAAATAGTAAACGAATTTGGTACACCACTAGATTTTGCCAAAATATAAGGTTTACAACTAAAAAAGTTATTATATACCAGAAACGGAAAAAGTCAGGGGCGGCGAGGGTGAAATTGATTTATTAAAGTTACTATTGGGAATAATAAATAGTAAACGAATTTGGTACACCACTAGATTTTGCCAAAATATAAGGTTTATAACTAAAAAAGTTTCTATATATCAGAAACGAAAAAAGTCAGGGGCGGTGGGGGTGAAATTTATTAATTAAAGTTACCATTGGGAATAATAAATAGTAAACGAATTTGGTACACCACTAGATTTTGCCAAAATATAAGGTTTATAACTAAAAAAGTTATTATATGTCAGAAACGGCAAAAGTCAGGGGCGGCGAGGGTGAAATTGATTTATTAAAGTTACTATTGAAAATAATAAATAGTAAACGAATTTGGTACACCACTACATTTTGCCAAAATATAAGGTTTATAACTAAAAAAGTTTCTATATATCAGAAACGAAAAAAGTCAGGGGTGGCGGTGGTGAAATTTATTAATTAAAGTTACCATTGGGAATAATAAATAGTAAACGAATTTGGTACACCACTAAATTTTGCCAAAATATAAGGTTTACAACTAAAAAAGTTATTGTATGTCAGAAACGGAAAAAGTCAGGGGCGGCGAGGGTGAAATTGATTTATTAAAGTTACTATTGGGAATAATAAATAGTAAACGAATTTGGTACACCACTAGATTTTGCCAAAATATAAGGTTTACAACTAAAAAAGTTATTATATACCAGAAACGGAAAAAGTCAGGGGCGGCGAGGGTGAAATTGATTTATTAAAGTTACTATTGGGAATAATAAATAGTAAACGAATTTGGTACACCACTAGATTTTGCCAAAATATAAGGTTTACAACTAAAAAAGTTATTATATACCAGAAACGGAAAAAGTCAGGGGCGGCGAGGGTGAAATTGATTTATTAAAGTTACTATTGGGAATAATAAATAGTAAACGAATTTGGTACACCACTAGATTTTGCCAAAATATAAGGTTTATAACTAAAAAAGTTATTATATACTAGAAACGGAAAAAGTCAGGGGCGGCGAGGGTGAAATTTATTAATTAAAGTTACCATTGGGAATAATAAATAGTAAACGAATTTGGTACACCACTAGATTTTGCCAAAATATAAGGTTTACAACTAAAAAAGTTATTATATATCAATAAATCAATTTCACCCTCGCCGCCCCTGACTTTTTCCGTTTCTGGTATATAATAACTTTTTTAGTTGTAAACCTTATATTTTGGCAAAATCTAGTGGTGTACCAAATTCGTTTACTATTTATTATTCCCAATGGTAACTTTAATTAATAAATTTCACCCCCGCCGCCCCTGACTTTTGCCGTTTCTGATATATAGAAACTTTTTTAGTTATAAACCTTATATTTTGGCAAAATCTAGTGGTGTACCAAATTCGTTTACTATTTATTATTCCCAATGGTAACTTTAATTAATAAATTTCACCCTCGCCGCCCCTGACTTTTTCCGTTTCTGGTATATAATAACTTTTTTAGTTGTAAACCTTATATTTTGGCAAAATCTAGTGGTGTACCAAATTCGTTTACTATTTATTATTCCCAATAGTAACTTTAATAAATCAATTTCACCCTCGCCGCCCCTGACTTTTTCCGTTTCTGGTATATAATAACTTTTTTAGTTGTAAACCTTATATTTTGGCAAAATCTAGTGGTGTACCAAATTCGTTTACTATTTATTATTCCCAATAGTAACTTTAATAAATCAATTTCACCCTCGCCGCCCCTGACTTTTTCCGTTTCTGGTATATAATAACTTTTTTAGTTGTAAACCTTATATTTTGGCAAAATCTAGTGGTGTACCAAATTCGTTTACTATTTATTATTCCCAATAGTAACTTTAATTAATTAATTTCACCCTCGCCGCCCCTGACTTTTTCCGTTTCTGGTATATAATAACTTTTTTAGTTGTAAACCTTATATTTTGGCAAAATCTAGTGGTGTACCAAATTCGTTTACTATTTATTATTCCCAATAGTAACTTTAATAAATCAATTTCACCCTCGCCGCCCCTGACTTTTGCCGTTTCTGACATATAATAACTTCTTTAGTTGTAAACCTTATATTTTGGCAAAATCTAGTGGTGTACCAAATTCGTTTACTATTTATTATTCCCAATAGTAACTTTAATTAATTAATTTCACCCTCGCCGCCCCTGACTTTTTCCGTTTCTGGTGTATAAAAACTTTGTTAATATTGATTCTTACCTCATATCAAAATCTAACGGTCTACAAAAATCGTTTACTCTTTCTTGGGACCAATTTTGATAATTTATTAATTTTAATAAGTTATCCACCCCTGCAGCCCCTGGCAGACTAACCAATTTTCAGAACAAACCCCCGTATGTATATCACAAATAATTTTTACTGTCTGGGCCAGCTGACTATACAACATGTAAGAAAAACGTATTTTTTCAATTATATCTTATATCTCCCAATATTGGGAACTCGTTGGTGGAATCGTTTCTGAATCCGTTTCTAACTTCAGCCACATAAGAATATTGATGGTCTTTTTCGTAAATAATTTTTAAAATGTATTTTTGAATAGTTTCAATATTATTAAGATAATTCTTATTTATGCCTCCTCATCCTAGTATTCCATAATTTAAATGGGTTTGTACTAACGAATAATAAAGTATTTCTAATTCTTTTATATTTAAAAATTGTTTTAGATGTTTAAATTTTGGTATAAGAATTCTTAGTTTTTTTATAATGTAGTCAGTATGTAAATTCCATTTTAAATGTTTATCAAAAATTATTCCTAGATATTTAATATTTTCACCTTCCTTTATCTTAATATTATTATTGCATATTATTGGACCAATATTTGGAAGATTATTTTTGTATGTTGTTTTGTTATAATTTATAGTTAATAAGTTTTTATTAAACCAACTGCTTATTTTTATAAAATTGTTTTCAATAATATTTTTTTAAATATTCCAATTTAGACCTTCATAAAAAATTACCGTATCATCAGCAAAACTATGTAGTTTTCCTTAACAGTTTAAATTAAGAATATCATTTAGATAAATATTAAATAGTATTGGTCCTAGGACTGTACCTTGTGGTATTCCATAATTAAATATTTTTGGTGAACTAATATTTTCACCAATTTTAACATGATGTACTCTGTTATATAAATAGTTTTTAAATAAAGTTAACATTTGACCACGATATCCAAGTTTTTCTAATTTGTTAATAAGAATTTTATGACTGACAGTATCAAAGGCTTTAGCTAAATCTAAATATATGAATATACTGTTCATTTTATTATCGATTAAATTATATATTTGATTTGTTAGGTGACAAAAACAATAATTGTTTACAATATTAATCGTAAAGGAACAATTCGTTGCATTTGTCAAGTTATTAGCATAAATCAGCTGATTGTGTTCTGAAGGATCCGATGGTGGTCCTATACTGTGCAAGATGAAATCAGGTTCAGAGGAGGAATGACTCAAAGTAAAGAGTGAGTCCTATTCCCTTTTTATGCCCTTTCTAATACATACCTTACCATCTGAAAAAAAAAGTTGGGGGCGATAATAATTCATAATCAAATAATGCCTGGCTAAGTAAACTAAATAACTCTGTACCGCGCGTAGAAAACAAAAAATTAAATGACTAGAAGTTGGTTGATTCCAAGTAGTATCTTAAAAATAACTGAAAAAAAAAAAATTAAAACATGACTTTCTTCGAGAAGTTTTAAAAAACTTACTTTCCGCACTCAGTCATTGTATTTTTTGTCTTTTAATGATTTTTCTACAACCTTTTTTATTAGACTCATATTACTTACGATATTAAGAGCATTATGCTTTGCATAAACAAGTTTAGTTATGTATTCGTAATAATCCTAGATCTCAATTGAAATTATTCAAATTTGCGCTGTCAAAGATAGGCCAAAATGGCGTATTTCGTCGTAAGTTTTAAAAAACTAACTTTTCCGCACTCATGTATATTTCCGTATGATAGAGCGTGCGGAAAGAAAAGTGTACTTTCGAGTTAGTGTAAAAGAATGTGGCGTCATACAATTACAGTTTTTTCTTTAGTCTATTTTCATTGGATATATTTAACTATATATTTCGTTGAGACACCCTATACAATCACTTAACGTTTTTAGGTAATGTTGTATTATATAAATACACCGTTTATTCAATCTCGAACAGTTTACATTTTGAATCTACTGAGTAGGGTTATCCCTATGCCTTGAAATCGGCAATGTGTACTCAGATGCAGCTTTTTGTTCTTACACTGTTTCTGTCACTTTCTTCCTTTGCCTATGCAGCAGTTAGTATAAATATAACAGGTCATGAGGTAACAATAAAAAATGACTTTGTTGTACTGAATTTTTCAGACCAAGCATATATACATTCGGTTCGGGTAAATGGCACTGACATCGTAAATACGGACGGACAAAAGAGCTTTTATTTGGATTGGAGTAGCGGTAAGTCTAAAATTATTAAATATGATATAATATGAATGAGAATAGTATATTGTTGTACAGTGACGAAAATATAATTTTTTGCTATACTTCTTCTACGGCCACGTTATAAACGATGATAATAATAATAATCATTATTGTCTAACAGAACCGGTTCCAATTAGAAGACAATGTGAAACAAGAGGTGAAAAAAGATTATTAAATCATTCTGAAAGGGAACATGGTAAAATTTTGTTTAAGTTTTATTGCATTTGTAAACGGAGCGGAGGACAGGACGAATACGTCAATATCATTGCAATCATTATTAAAAATAAACATCGATTGATATAATGGTCTTTTAATTAAAAAGTTTGTTGACGGAGTAGGCAGATGGAAGACGAGAGGGAACATGGGAGTTTATACAAGACAGTAGTATAGGGCAATCGATGAGCTACCTGCACTGCATACTCTGAACGAAAACTGCATGAACAAGTAATATCTGCGATCAAGAAGCGATTTTATCTAAAATCATAATAATAGAGCTTTTTGATCAGCGCTTCTATTTGACAAACTTTCTTTGGACGTTATTTAATAGATAAATGTGTTTGGGAAAGATAGGATGTCATATAATAGCGCCATATTCTAGTTTGGATCGTACGAAACTGTAGTAAAAGGTTTTCAATGTTTCATTATTTGTAAAATCAGCCGAATTCTTTATAAAATATGCAAGCATCTTCATTGCACTGCTGTAAATATTACTGATGTGAAAAGCAAAGGAGTGCTATAGATTAATATTGCTATCTCCAAAATGGTACAAGCTACGGTCTATCTAATCTAGAATTTTCCCTTAAAAACGTAAAAGAAGACGTCAAGCCTTTAACTACAAACAAGCGGATGACAATTCCAACGGGAGTTTCTTAATTATTCTATATTAATTTATTAACAATGTATTGTACTTTTAACGTTAATTAATGCGGAAAAAATACATTGAGTTTCTACAGAATATTGTTATATTTATAAATAACCTAATGCTTAATCTCGAAAAAAACACAGCGTATTATTTTTTCTACCAATAATACTGTTACGTGTGGTAAATCGGCAAAATTACTGGGAATCACACTAGACGATCAATTAAACTGGTCTGCACATGTTAATAATCTTACAAAAAAACTAGCATCCTCTACTTTTGTCCTGCGGAGATTAAAAAGTTCAGTTAATCCATCTACCCTTTTAACTGTTTATTTCGCACTGTTTCATTCTCACTTGAGTTATGGTGTCATATTGTGGAGCAATTCCTCATCAGCTATTAAAACTTTTAGACAGCAGAAAAAAGCTGTTCGTGTGATTGCCGATGCTGGTTACTTTGACCACTGTCAGCCCCTTTTTTAAAAGGTTTGGAATTATGCCTCTACCTTCTCTGTTTATATTCTATCAACTGCTCGAAATTAATAATAACCAGAATAGTTTTTCCTTAAATTCCATTTTTCATAACAACTCAACTAGAGGCACTGACATAATCAGACCTAAAAAAATTTGCTCCAAGAATGCCAAGGATAATTATATTAATATCTCCTTGTATAATGCACTGCCTGAAAATGTAAAGCTGCTTAGTTATTCCAAATTCAAATCTATGATTAAAAAATCTCTTCGCCGTCACTGTTTTTATTCAGTTCGGGAGTATATGGACACAGCCACTGCGGATGGGTTGTTTTAACAATTTTTTTCTGTTGTAGTGTGAGAAATATTAAAATTTTTTGTTATTTCTGTTTGTTTATAACGTTTGTCTATGCTATGTTCTTATACAATAATTATGTTTTAATATATATTGTAATTTAATTAAGTACATGCGTCCAGGAACGCTTTATATATATTATATGACTAGCTACAATTTGTAATCTACAAAAACGTAGTCAAATAAATATGTCTAGGTCTATGTTTATGTCTATAAGTCACTAGAGGACTGAAATTATCTGAAAAGGGCTTTTTACACTAAATTTTATTTTTTATCCAATCGCATAGAGAAAAAATAAATAAAATTAACTACAGTTTCAGTTTTTAAAATTTTCAATTATTTACTGAGAAAATTAATAAACAAGATACGGTCTTTAATAAAAACACGGGAATAAACTTACGGACGTCACATCTGTCTCGATCCATGGGATCGAGTCATTCAGCTGAAGGTCGAACGCCGTAACAACCTGAATATCGAGAAGGTTGTTTTCTATTTTTAAGCTGTTCTTGTCTATTTAGTTTATCAAAACAAAGATAGCAATATAATCCATCGCGGCTGACGAATAAAAGAATTGCCTGGATAATGGGATGACGTAATAAGGTTTTGTTCTCATGTGTTCAAACTTTCTGCTTTCGCCGCGTCTTTTTAACTGTCTTTGTGACTTTCTAAGAAGAATTTTATTACTGGGATGTATTATCAATAGGTTCTAATTCAGGATGTTAATGTTGAATATAATGAATTCGGTTATAGTGAAAAGGCCCATTGTAACTAGAGATGAAAGTTAACGTTATGGGATCTTTGTCACTTGAGACAAAATCCACGTTTTCATCGGGGGTGTACTATCATCGACATAAACCAAAATACTATTTACCTACCTACCTATATTTACGGTGCAAAATTTATACATTGCCACTTGAGTGTAGGTTATGGACAACATTTTTAGCATTTGTTGATGAAAAAGTGTTAACGATGGATAGAAGGTTTTTTTATTTTTCATTAAAATTATTATTATCTTATGAATAACAAGGAATAAAATTTAAAATTTGGTACTTATGTATAACTTAATTTACACTCTAAAAATAGTTAATAAAAAATTAAGGCTGCTATTTAAAAAAATTATTGATATGGTCATATTTCTTAAGGAGTACACGCATTGAATCGACTCGGACCGGTCGACTCGGAAAAGAGCAGTCGGAAATTTTTGATATTCATGTAATTAAATTAGACCCCGCGCACTGCGTCCGACCGGTCGACTCGGATCGGTCGACTCGACCCCATGATGTTTGATATTCCGACTGCTCTTTTCCGAGTCGACCGGTCCGAGTCGATTCAATGCGCGTCGTCCTTAATTTACTACACACTATATCAATATCATTTTTATTAAAAAGGTCACAACCTAAAATGTCCCAAGCATTTTTCCAACAAAAAATAAACTGTTCTGGATTTACTGAATTTATTCAAAGTTTGCTATTTTATAGGTCGTTAAAATCCCTTCAAATTTTATGAAACATGTCCTACCCCTATCTCTAACTGTTACTGAAACAAGTTATTTTTTTGGAATTTTATCTTCTCGTTATAATAGCTTTTCTCAGTAGATCTCAGTAACCACGGATAAAAATTAAAATAATGTTACTTTATGACACGAAAACGTCTGTATAAACATAATGAAAGTTTTTGTGTTTTTTTTTAATTTTGTGTACCTATTTTAATAATTTGAAAATACAATGAAAATAAAGTGTCAACTTATAAAACATCCTGTATAATGCTCGCTGTACTCATTTCTGCCATCTCTTTCGAGGCCTCTAGGCGTTTGGATTTCATTCTGACACTTTTTACTTTGAATACCTTTTTGTTAGCCTTAAGATGTCCCTTCGTTTTACATACCCAAATCATCGCAATAATGCTTCTTTCATATTTTTATTTATTGGCTCCAATTTTTTTAGTTTTCCTGTGTGTTTTATTTTCTATTTTATATAATTTTATTGTGTTTTTATTTTTTTATGGTTTCAATTAAATGGCTTTCAACTTAGGTGTGTTTCTGTTAGCGCCATGGTGCACACCTCAAAATAGGTGTCACTACCTTTATTTGCGTACACTTCGGTATTACTTTTTTTTCAAGGAATGGGATGAACAGTCTTTCACATTTTGTTGCGCTCTCCACATCCATATTTCCTTCTTGCGTTACCACTGATACCAGAAAGTTGAATTTTGATACCTGTTTTAAAAGCTTTTAAGTAATTTCCTATTTTCATTCTAAATGCTATAATTTCTATATTCCAGTATCCTATTTCATATTTTTTACTTTTTTTATGGCTTCGTCTAGTATCAGTGCAAACAGTATATTAATATTATGTAACTCAGCCCATCCTTGGCTTGATTATAAAAAGTTTCGAAAATTTCTGATTTTCCATGCTTTGTCCCATTTTCTGATACTATTAAACGTTTTATCCAGGTCCATAAAAAAAAACATGTAGGTACTCTGTCCCACTCACTAATTGTTTACCCCAAGCTATTGGGAAACAAGAAGTTAAGTTAATAATGACATTTTGCAGGCGGACAATACGTGTTTAAACCAGAAAGTATACACTTGGTGGAGCAAACAAATTCTAGAGTGCATTTCTATTGGCTGCAACAAAATAGGAGCGCTTCCCATACAATAGAGCTCCATTATATTATGGAAGATGGTTTGAATGGACTTTATTCATACGCAAAGTATATTAATGACAAGAACAAGTATGTAAACCTAGACGAAACTAGAATGGTAAGTACCCAACGGTATGATACTTTATTGGGCGTTTTCACACTAGCCGACACGACACCGGCACGATAACGACACGGTAGCAACACCGACACGATAAATCGGCGAGTATTTTTACATTTGCCGACAGCCATCTCTATCGTGTCGTAGTGTTGTGCCGGTATTCGCAGACATGGCTCCTGTAATAAATTGTATTTGCTATATTTATTGCATTTAAGACTCAAAAAGCGAAGACCGCAAAGAAAATTTTGGATACATCCAATAATAAAGCGCTACTTAGAGGGCACCTATTACACTCTTTTTGAGAAATTGACTAAGGATTCTGACAAATTGTTCAATTACTTTCGAATGAGTCATGAAACATTTAACTATTTGCTGAGCAAGTTGATTGACGAAATCAAAAAACCAGATACGAAACTTAGAATGTCTTCTAAAAATTGAAAACCTCCTTCCAACTGTTTTCTTTTAGTATTTTATCTTTATTATTTTCGTTTGTTTTGTCCCAAAGATATGGTTTTGACTCTACAACTTCTATCAGAGTAACAATGTCATATTTGAAATTAGCCATAGTTCTTTTAAAAGTTAATAGGTATGTCGAAATTATCATTTAAATTAAGTAGGAATATTGCCGTTCTGCCGTTCTAACCAAAACAACTAGGAAAAGGAAAAACCGCTAACGACACGAGTGGAGCGCTTGCTGCTCGCCGACCTGTCGGCGCCTGTAACGACACGATAGCGATATATCGGCAAGTGTGAAAGCATTCCCTTTACTTACATGAGATTACGCGTCCACCGGTGTCGTTGTCGTGCCGGTATCGTGTCGGCTAGTGTACTAAGTATTATGTTCTTATGAGGAAATTGGAAACGCATGGCTTTGGTTTAGATGTTATTGCCTATCTTAAAGATTACCTATTAAATCCGCAGCAACTTGTCACGTAACAGGGGAATTAACTCCCATAAATACATTGCTGCTTTTGGCGTGCCCCAAGGTTCTAATCTGGGGTAATTATTATTTCTAACTTTCATAAATGACCGCGTATTTTGGTAAAGAATAAACTACTTTTCGTTGACGACTTAATAATAATAGACAATAACAGACATAATAGACAAGTAGTCGCTTCATGATAATTTAAATCGACTGAAGGAGTGGTGCGATTGTAAGCGATTGGGTCTAAATGTAAATAAATGCCAAGTAGTAAAAAGAACGCAATCAACTTTAAAAACACTATTTCTTTGGCTATACTACACAGAAAACTTGAGTGTGAAATTATAAACTAACTTTTAATTCGTATATTATAGATGTTGTTTCTAGAGCCAGTAGGATATGGGGTTTTATCGTGCGAAATTGCAGGGATTTTACAAATATTGAAGCCATAAAAATCCTGTACTTTGCACTCGTTCGGACTAAACTTGAATATGTTTCGGAAGCCTGGAGGCTTTATTACGAAGTTCATCGATCCAGTGTTGAAAAAGTTCAGCAGAAATGTTAAAAATACTTGGCAGCACTGAAAAGTGATGGTGTCTTCCCTGTTAGGGATGTTGCATATGACTCCCTGCTTAATAAATTTAATTATTGTTCTCTAGAACTTAGAAAAAACATGACGTCATCGATAATACTCTGTTATGAAATCTTGCTTGGTAGAATTGATTGTCTTTACCTGTTTGAACAAATACATTTTTTAGTGCCTAGATTAAACTCTAGAAACAGTATAACATTTTATTGTCGAAGAGCGACAACTAATTTATATCTGAATTCACCAATTTACTTAATTTGTAATAACTTCAATAGAATATCGCATATCTATGATATGTTTGTAAGTACTATTAATTGTTATTAAATGTAACTTATACTATATCTTCATTTTATGATGAGGGTTAGAACCAAATATTTTGAATTTATTTTACTTTATTTGTGTTTTTGAAATACACTGCCTGTATGCTGTTTTGTTAATAATATATTTTAAGGAGAATAATAAACATAATTTTTAATATGGTTTTAAAATAAACTATCAAAATGGATTTAAAAAGTACACATTATATAATAATTACCCAAATCTTAAAAATACTATTTACCTGAAACGCAATTTTAAATAGTTTGTCACTCATATTAACAGCAGATTTTTTTTGTTTTATTTATTCAGGTTATACTTTTACGTAAAGCCCTATATCTACAGTTCAATATAAACTAATTGAATTCAATCAGATATTAAATATACTGTTAAGGAAATCCCCATATTATCAGTTTTTCTCTTATTCCTACACAGACCCAAAAAGAAGACTACCTACCTACTATTGGATTTGGTTGTACATTGATACCGTTACCTTTCTTAATATTAAATACTTTATTATAAACAATAATAATAATAATAATAATAATAATAATAATAATAATAATAATAATAATAATAATAATAATAATAATAATGGATGCGAAATCTTAGCAGGCACACAATATACCGAAAGACACAACATGGCAGGAAAAATAATTCACCAGGCACTCGCAAAGACCTACAAACTAATAACAGAAGAAATACCATACTACAAATACTCCCCAACCACAATCATAGATACTAGCGAATACAAACTATACTGGGACGTAGAAATCCTTACAGACAAAACAATAACGTGATTGTAATAGACCACACATCGTTTTCCAAAACAAAAAAGAACAAATCACCTATCTTATAGATATATCCATACCTAACGACCCCAACATTCAAATAAAATAATAATATAATATTGGTGTCTGCTGCATATTGCACTTATAAAAAAATCCTTCACTTATACAAGGTGTTCAAAAAGTACGACAAAATAATTTCAAGTTTGAAATTATAATAACTTGTTCAATTTAAATCTAACATCCTGTATTTCATGTCAACAATAAATGTAAAATGTAATAATTGTCTATCGAAAACTATTAAGCTTTCCCATAGGTAATTGCTCACGTTTTCATAAAAAATATAAATATTCATAATACGGACTGATTTTTACCAATTTAATATTAATCAAGTTACCTATGGCATTTTTACAGGTCAGAATTGACTGTAAACCCTTACAATAAATGCATTGGCACAATGAGCTTATGATAAATTACTTAATTATTCCTAAGGAAGATAGAGACGGGAATCATCTGTTAATGGTAAAAGTTTAAGCCGTCCCTCCTAGGACCAAGATTATAATGTTTTGCGCTTTACCTTTAACCTTAGTGATTATTTCTATGATGAAACTCAAATGCATTTAACTCTCTATCCGGATGAATCTTCGCAAGAGCTTTAAATTTAGATTTGGACAATTTTGTTAGTTTTAGCACGAAATATACCTATAGCTTCGACGACGCGTAGCTGTATATTCTGTTTAGCACAGAATATATAGCTACTATGCGTACCTACATATAAAGGGTTTTCCAATAAGAACGATATGATTTTGAAACGATATGGTAACCATGGCAATAAAGTTATACCTGTCACCAGTTGTCAGTTATTTTCAGTAAACTATAACAATTTATTATGGCTAATTAACGCGCTTTAAGAACGTTTGGTTATTATCCAAAAATTTTACGAAAATATACGATCTTTTGTGAACACTTATCGCGCACTTCGCGAAAACTTTGGTGTAAATAATCGTCCGCCTTTGCTCGCCATTCGTCGCATCGTTGAGAAATTTGAAAATAATTTTACTCTTCACGATGTAAAAACACCAAAAAGACATCGAAACGCAATAACCGTTGAGAATATTGCTGCTGTAAGAGCTAGTGTTGCAGTTGATTCAAATTTATCAATTCCTCGTCGTGCTCAAGAGTTAAGGATTAAAAAAACGACAACTTGGCGTATTTTGAAAGAAGACTTGAATTTACACCCGTATAAGATTGTTTTGACCCAAGAACTTAGGCCACTGGACCATCGTCGGCGCAGAGAATTTTCTGCTTGGAGTTTAGAACAACTTGAAAGGGATCCTAATTTTGACTAAAAATTATCTTTTCAGATGAAGCTCATTTTTGGTTAAGTGGATACGTTAACAAGCAAAATTGCCGTTTTCGGTGTGAAAACAATCCACAACAGATTCATGAGAAGCCTTTGTATCCGCTAAAGGTAACTGCATGGTGTGGTTTATGGTATATAATGGCATCATCGGACTATATTTTTTTCCAAAATGAGGCAGGAGATGCAGTTACAGTGAATGGTGAACAATATCGACAGATGTTAAGAAATTTTTTGTGGCCAAATTTAGATGCACTTGATTTGGAGGATATGTGGTTCCAGCAAGACGGTGCCACATGTCACACTGCTCATGAAACTATCGATATACTGCAAGAAAAGTTTGACGAAAGGATAATTTCAAGGAATGCTACTGTTCAGTGTCCTCCAAGAAGCTGTGATTTAACTCCTTTAGATTACTTCTTGTGGGGCTATTTGAAATCTAAGGTTTATGAAAACAGACCACAAACACTTGATGCATTAAGGTTGAACATTGAACCCTGCATTCGTCAGATCACGCCCGATTTATTGCATAAAGTCATCGAAAATTGGGTTCGTCGAATTCTCTCGTGTACACGAAGTCGCGGAGGACATTTAAACGATGTGTTATTTAAAACATAAATGTTATCGACTATACTTTAAGATAATATAAAACGTTTGGTTGTATCTGAAATTATTTTGATTTTATTTCATTTTGAAATCATATCGTTCTTATTGGAAAACCCTTTATATAACTTTGAAAAACCATTTCTACTTAGGTATTACTTATTGATGACATTAACTAACGTGATTTAAATGCCTAATAAAGAATAATAAAATTTAACCTGTAAATTTTTCTGACTGACCAAAAAGTGAAGTCCTAACTCTTAACTCTATTTATTATTATTTAAAGGTTCACCGTTATAACAACGATATTCTTACACAAGGTACCAACCAAGTTCGTACAGGCACGATTCCTAACACAGAATTACTTCATAATAGCACATCAGTTCAAGATGCAACTTATAGGCTGCCAGACGGAACATATTACACAAAGTACGATTACGCCGTGTATGTGAGGGAAACACATTACCAGGGCTTTTATGGAAATGGATATGGAGCGTTTGTTATATCACCAAGTAGAGAATATCATGGTAATATCAATTAAATATAACTAAATATTTTCCTTTCGTACGTACCTACGTATTGTCCGACATACGATTCTACCATGAATGAAAGAATGCTGTTTTAAAACATACATTGCTGTATTTACAGTGGCGGCTCGTTAATGAAGGGCTCTGGGGCGCCGCCCTCCCTGCAATTATTTCAAACAGAATCCAAAAATACTTACTACTAAGCAATCCATTAAAATAATTCAAACCAAACGTAGCCCTATTCCAACGGGCAGGTTATACTCATAGACAAGCGAGTTGCGCGCTCTCAAGGTTATACTAAGCGCGGGCAACCGATTATTCGTCCCGATTCAACGCGACTTCTCGATGAGTTGCCATGACGATGGAGGCGTGACGTCACCTACACATCGCACAACGAGCGGCCACGGATGAGCTCCAATTTTCCGCGCCCAAGAACAGCTCGCCAGCTGTTCGCGAATCGCGATGCCGTGGTAGAATAATCGATATATTATTACGTACTCTGACGAGGCGACCTTTCGGTGCGGCTGATGTTTTGTTTATTTGTTTTGATTTGATTTATTAGTTACGTTATAAAGTTGGAAAATTTCGTATAATATGAAGGTCAGTGATTTACAGAAGCTTGTGTTTAGTTCTCTGAGCTTAAGTGAAAAACTTGATTTAAAAAATGCAGGGCGGCCGTTTCGTGTGTCTTCTTTTTGACGGGGATGATAATTGGACTATAAATGGGGTGCAGGACTTAAAACATTTTTCAGAAAAAATAAAAAAACATGAAAATAGTGCAAAACATCGTCATAATGTGGTAAGTTTTGAGATGTTAGGACAAACTATTATTTTAACTTGTTTAAGTAGTGCTTATGCTGATGAAATTAAAATTCACAACGAGAAAGTTAGAAAAAACAGACACGTACCGGGTGATTGGTTATATTTTGCACCCCCACCTATCTCATTTATTTGAAGAGGTATCAAAAAATTTTAAATACCAAAGTTGTAGGCTTTTTGATGAATTTTTATTATACAATATCAGAAGAAAAAAAGATTATCGCATAACTGTGAAATACGTACAATTTGTGTTTTTTTAAATGAAACACCCTGTATATTATATGATATTCTTGTAGAAAGTATTCTTCTCATTTTAAATATATATATTTTATATGGTCTATTTTGAACGCTTGGGTAAATAAGTTTAATTTAAAAACATAGCATAAATAGGCTTAGACAATATGGCCGATTGAATATAAGGCAATTGTTTATGATTTACGAATCTGCCAAACAAATCCTTTAAAGTTTTTCGAAATGGGATATTCAAACGCAGAAAAATAGACAAATCCTATTGGAAAATATATATATAACTTTAAAAAAATACAACATGCATCCATATAAATTCCATAGACACCAAAAACTAAGTGAAAATGACAAAGAAAGAAAGGTTAATTTCTGTAGAGAGATTTTAGCTAGATTAGAAGAACATGCGGATTTATTTTCGCAAATATTATGGTCCGATAAATCTACATTTTGTACCTCGGGATCACCAAATAGCAAAAATGTGCACTCCTGGGCAGAACCTAAGTAATCCACACAAAATATTGGAAACAAAAAGATCTGGAAGGCGCTCCTTAAATGTTTGGTGCGGTATACTGAAAAATAAGATTATTGGTCCAATATTTTTTCAGAACTATATGATAGGAGCCAGATATATGGATCTCTTAGACGATGTAGAAAATCGTTTGGATGAATTGCCTAACACCATAATTTGGCAACAAGATGGTGCACCTCCGCATAACGTTGTTCAAGTAACTGGACGTTTAAATGCTAACTTCGACATTTGGATTGGTAAACATGGTAGTATATCGTGGCCGTCCAACAGTTCCGATTTAACACCGCTTGATACGTTTCTTTGGAGCACTTTAAAAAACAAAATATATTTTACATCGAGCGAAAATATATTAGAAATACAAGCACGTGTAACAAATAAAATCAATATTATCAATAACACTCATCCAGATTGGATATCCATGGCTACAGACAAATTGAAAGCCGGTTACCAAAAATGTATAGAAGCGAATGGGGGCCATTTCGAACATATTCTTTAGATTGAATGTCGGCTATTACCGCGATATTCCCCATAAAATCGTCTTACATAAAATATGTTTCTATAAATAATTGTAAGAATTTGGCATTTTAAATGTAGTTTAAAGTTTAGTAAGTTTTTTTTGCTAATAAATATTAACTTAAACATTATATTAAATGTATGGTTTTATTTCTAAGAATTATTAATATTAATTTGTTTATAAACATTAATATTCGTATAGCAGACCAATAATAGGTAAACAATTGCCTTATATTTAATCGGCCATATTGTCTAAGCCTACTTATGCTATGTTTTTAAATTATACTTATTTACCCAAGCGTTCAAAATAGACCATATAAAATATATATATTTGAAATGAGAAGAAGATTTTCTACCAAAATATCATATAATATACAGGGTGTTTCATTAAAAAAAATACAATTTGTACATATTTCACAGTTATGCGATAATATTTTTTTTCTTCTGATATTGTATAATAAAAATTCATCAAAGAGCCTACAACTTTGGTATTTAAAGTTTTTTGATACCTCTTCAAATAAATGAGACAGGTAGGGGTGCAAAATATAACCAATCACCCGGTACTTTCGAAAACAATATAGACATTTTCATTTTTTTTTATTTAAAGCCAGCGCCCCCCCCCCTCTCGCTAGTCACGAGCCGCCACTGTGTATTTATGCTCTCTTCTATAATTGAACACTTCTAATAAACATTTAAATCATTACCTATATCACTTATTTATTAAAACTACTTTTCAGATATATTATCCCCTACCTCCTCAGGCTTTGTAAAATCGTTTGGCTGACTATATTATGAAGATATGCAATAACTTAACCCAACTGTAGGCATACTATTCAGAGTTATACCTAATAAACAAAAAAATTATCCTTTTATATAAAATACCGACAACTTAATCAAGAATCGCTCTGATCCTTCAAATAAATTTATTTTATTTTGTCTGGTAAATCAACTTACCATGTACCTACTCATTTGCGGCCGGTAAGTGGAACATTACAGTATCAGGTACTGTAAAGTATTGTCTAGTAACCATCTTTTGTTTTTAGAAATAATGACTTTTTACTTTGGATTTTTGACAAGTTGTCACTTAAAATTATAGGAAACAAAATGTTCAACTACACATATCATTATATATACATTAAACTAAATTAAACTTGGAATATAATAATACCTATATAGGTTTTTAAAACTTATAATAATAGTAACTGTCATAATTCAAAACAAAATAAAGGCAATCATGGTCGACTATAAAAATGCGTTCCACGCCCCGACTAGTATTTATTGGAAAATCGCTATTTTGGCATCATGTCTTACTATAAATAATATACTTTTTTCAACCAACTTTAGTAAATGAAAAATATTACACAACTACAGAATAGACTCTCTTTTACAAAAAATTTAAATATTTTGCTTAACTAAAGTTAGTAATTTTTATTTTATTTAAACTATATCCAGTGATACCAATTAATATTGCCAATAATATTTTAAAATTTGTAATAAACATTTAATTAAATCTTTTTAAAAAGGATTATAATGACAAAATGAAATAAAATATCATACGATACACGTCCGTTACGTGTTATTACAGCACTCGTTTATATTCCAGACTCGGCTCCTACGTCGCCTCGTCCGTAAACCAACTCGTACTGTAATAAGTCACCTACCGGTCTTGTAACGTAAAATACTATTTTTATAATAGCATTTTTTTTAGAAAAATGGAATTATACAGAGTGGATTATAACAATAATTTAGTTTCAAGTCAGGTGTTGACTTCTTGCGTCATTTCTCGAATGTGGGGTTTGTCCTAGTTTCAGTCAAAATTGCAGATTTTAAAATAGCAAACCTTGTTTTAGTTTTTACATAACTTATCAAAAAGTATTATTATTAAATTGATTTTTTAGGCGGTGGTGCTATGAAACAAGACCTCACAGTCCACGATTACGCTTTAGTTTCCAACTACTTCGCCAGCGGACATTTTGGTACCCCAGAAATACGTACTCCTCCTAATTGGGTTCATATTTATGGACCGTTTCTTATTTATTTCCCAACTGGAGATAATAACCAAATCGTAAATGACGTTGAAAAGCAGACGAACATTGAAAACGAAAAATGGCCATACAATTTTGTCAATGATACTGAGTATCCAATAGAAAGGTATTTTACATTGTTAAAAGACATTAACAATTTGTCAAGATTTAGCCGGATCCCGCACAAATAATACTACTTTATAAAAATTTACCTTTTGTCTGTTGAAGCAAATTTAATGGCTGATTATACAGCGTTATGATGAAACGGGTCCACCTTTGATATAGAATACCACCCATGTAATCAGGAAACGCTGGAACCCGTCAAATTATTTTTTTTAGAAAAAATCTATTATACAGAAAGTACACAAAAATGCTACGTGTGTGTATAAACATTTTTTTAAAAGGACTTTTTCCTTTCATTTCGTCAGATCTATCCCCAGACGCGTTTCGCATATCACGGCTCATCAATGAGGCTAGGATTCGACAAAAGAAAGGAAATAAACCTTTTTCTACTACTGTATAGATAAGTTAACTTTCGGGCCTTAGCAACACGACAGATAACGAAAGTAAACATTCGAGTTACCTACCTGAATATTATACGTTGCTAGCTATGTAAAGTAGCGTTGCTATAGCTATGTTAAGAATTGCTTTCGGTGCAAGGACAAAAAAATCGAACTTACAGACTCTGACAGTAGTCAAATAACTAGGTAGTTGTTAACAATACTCAAATAACTATTTGTCATGGATTATTTTACAGGTGGAAAATTATTTTATCATTTTAATTTGAATAAAATTAAAGTTTATTACTTAATAATATATTGATCAGAGAACAGTAGTAGAAAAAATTTAATACATTACCTGATGCGAAATCCTTTTTTGGTGGTCGGAGGTATTAAATCACCTCGGCTTTGCCTCGGCAATTCAAAAACCTCCTCCCACCAAAAAATTAACTTTTGCATCTAGTAATGTAAATAACAATTACTTACACATTTACTTACAGGCAAATTTTTTCGTGTCAATTTTAAAATAGCATAGGAGTGTATGGTATCAAATTGTTGGAAAAAAATGCTCGTTCTAAATATCCTGGTGAACTACCATCGTTCCATTTGGAAAAATTAAGTAACCGTCAAGAAAACAAAATTTCATTTTGTAAACGCTTGTGAAACGTAAAAAGTAAATTATTATAACATAATTTTAATTTTCATATACCTACCTACTACTTGACTATAAATTAACAGGTGTAATTAATTTGTAGCACTCTAGATTGAAATTAAAAAATAAACATAAAAATGTTATAACACGTCAAAGTGAGGTGTCATTTGACTTATAATATTATGCTAAACCCAAATAAGTAAAATATACAAGATGTCCCATTTAAAATAACAAAGTCAAGGTCAGTTCCCGTCAAACCGAAAGTGCTAACAAATTGAAAATTATGGCAATAAATGCATAATCTCAAAATTTCATTTTAATATCTATAAATACAGAAAAGTTATAGGGGTGAACGTCTTTTGAGAAACACCCACTTGAAAGGAATAAATTTGACTCGTCCAAGCGATTTTTGAATAAGTGGGCGGGTATTCTATATTAAAAGCTGATTCGTTTCTTTACCCTGTCTATATTTTCAACAAATTGTTTTCAAATCTACCATCAAACTTTCTTGGACACCTCGGTGGATACATGTTCATCTGAGTAATTCCGGCAACACGTAAGAGGCATAGGGCGAGATTCGCAATATATCTATCGTTATTTACCGAGTTCTTGGGCCGTTAGACCAGCTATTGTTAAATAATCTAGGAGATCTAAGATAGGAGCAGGGCGAACAAATACATCAGAATTTACACATCATGGCGATATCAGATATACCGTGCGAGCAAAATTCATTTGCATCAAAGAGGGCTTGGATTAAAAAACGTAGGGCTTGGTTTAGATCACAAAGATATGGGAACGATATAATATCTAACCAAATCTAGGTTAACATTTTGTCAAATTCATATTAGGACATGATATGCCAAACTAATGAGTAATAAAATACCTAAGTAGACAAATACAAATTTATTTTTGTTATTTACAAAATTAACAAAGTAAGAATATACAGAAAGAAAAAGAAAAATAATTACATAAAATGCTGAAATTGGCCACCGCCATGCTACAAGCATAAATTCACACGTCTCTTCATATTTTCGAAAGTGTTGATCAGCATCTCTGGAGAAATGTTACCACATTAATAATCCTTTCTTGTAATTATTGTTCTAAATTTGCAATGTTTTATAAATAGCGTTCTATAAATGAGGAAAAACGAAATAATCCATAACCGTTAAACAAGGTGATCTAGGTGGGAATTCAATGTCTGATCGAAAACTGATCAATCTGTCGTCGAAAAAATTGCGTAAGTAATTAATAGTTTCGGCGGCTGGCGGCTGGCGGCTGTATGGACGGTTGCACCGTCCCGTTGAAAATATCCAAAATGTAGTTCGTCCTCAAGTAATTGCTCCACAAATGAATTCAAAATATTGTCTCTATACCGCTGTGCTGTAACTGTGTCATGAAAAAAAAATAGGACCAACAATTCTTCTTCGGGAAACAGCTAACCAGACACCAATTTTGAGGGTGCAATGTGGACTCTACAAAAAAATGGGGATTTTTACTACACAACATGCGTGTATTCTGAGAATTCACATAACCAAAGAGGTGGAACCACGCTTCATCCGAAAAAAATGTTAGGTCTAATAAATCATTTCTTTCCAATAAATTTTGGGTTAGCCATTGAGAGTAATTTCTGCGTCTTTCAAAATCTGCGGCTTGTATTTCTTGGAATACTTGCACTTTATAAGAAAATAAATTTAGCTGCTTCTTAAGAATAGTCCTGCATGTTCCATAAGATTTTCCCACTTCTTGGGACAGGCGTCTTATACAATTTGTTGGCGTATTTTGCATTATTTTACGAACGTTTGCAACAAGTTCTTCTATTTTTACAGATGGTCTTCCTGCTCCTTTTTTGAGTTGTATAGAACCTGTTTCCCTAAACACAGCCATGTTTTTTTTCAGGCAGTGATAAAAATCCCCAGCAATAATAGCTGAGAAAATGTTCGTAAAAATCGTCCATGCACAAACATGGATTGTATTGCCACTCACCATTTACTCTAACCCCGCTTCATAAATACGCTTCAACCATGAATGTTTTGTGCTGTTCCGTAAAGCCCATTGTGTGAATTGTTTAAGAAATTGGAAAAATTAGCGATGAATCAAATTACTTATAACGACTGTCAAAGATGACGGAATAACTGATTGATTGTTAATTCAGTTAGTTACTGACACCCAACAGGTATTAAGATCTACGGCTAAGCGTTACGTCCTTAGATGCAAGGCCCTCTTTGATGCAACTAATTT
Organism: Polydrusus pterygomalis; assembly: GCA_963969555.1. Lineage (NCBI taxonomy): Eukaryota > Metazoa > Arthropoda > Insecta > Coleoptera > Curculionidae > Polydrusus > Polydrusus pterygomalis. The sequence goes on from OZ018379.1 coordinate 54,084,297, forward strand.
TTGCTCGCACGGTAGATACAGGTAGCGAATTCGGTTTTAACATCAGATTTGTCGGATTACTCTCACGGAAAGCTCTTTAATGAAATCGATAAAACTTAATGGTTTTAACCGTTGTTAACTAAACAATAAAAATGAGGGAGGATAAAAGAATAGCAGTAGGAATAATACCTAAATTACTAAAACTTATTTTCATTAATATATCTGGAACCGAGCTGAGCACTACTCCTTTATGCAGAACTATATAGATGAGGTATTTTATACTAAGAACGCATTTTTTTTTTTAATTTTAGAGGCTCTGTTAGTGGTTATGTAACTGGACAAATAAAGGCAGCAATAGTGGTTTATGATTCTCTGAACGAGACGTACGATGGACAGCAGTTGGGTTACTTATTTACCAATGAAACTGACTCCAATGGATATTTTGTTATTAACAAAGTTCGTCCTGGGACATACCGGGTTGTGGCCTATCCTCTGGCTGGACAAGGGTGTGAGAATTTGGAGGAAGCTTTCATTAATGTTACTACAGGTAACTTGTAAACAAACAATACCGACTAGATTCTTTTAAGTTAAACAAAACTTGGATAATTTTTTGCTCATCCAAGTACAGGATCAAGCAAAAATTAAACGCAAAATAAAGAATAGATTTAAAGTGGATTTATATTTATTTTATTTTTGTTTTAGGGAGTCAAAAGCAAATAAATTTTACTCTACCTGAACCAGAAAATATACTGTGGTCACTTGGTGAAGTAAATAGAAGGTCCAGTGAATTTAAATATTCAAACGAATCGCGAAACTATGAATGGCATTTGTATCCACCAAAATACCTTAACTTTACTATTGGTGAAAGCGACCCCTTAAATGACTGGTAAGTTAAAATAAATGATAAGCCAATGTCGCGGGTCAGACATCCGCTTATTTTTAATGAAGAAATAAAACATTAAAAACAGTTTTCTAACCTCAAAATCTGATAGATTAGCAGCGACCAAAAACACCAGAAATCGCTACGTTTTCCTCCAACTTGGTCAAAAAATTTGTACAATTGCCACAATTTCTTGTCAATAAATTGTGGCAATAACTAAATTTTAGCTATTTAGACGTGAATGCCTAATCCTGTATGGCTTTGCTTACATGAGCCATACATTTGCCACTTTCGTGATTATTGTCTGCTGATCTAAAGGTAAATGTTTATGAAGCGAACACACCTTGGGTGACCAAATAGCGGCTCTAATGCAACCGTTAATACTCCTCTAAATAGAAACGTTTAGATTTAATTGCAATGATTATTTTTACTTTTTTTTAGGTATTATGCTCAGACACAAGCCGGAAGTCACTGGTATATTAAATACAACGATACCTACGATAAAAAATCAAGAACATTACGTATCGCTTTAGCGGCCACCAGCCAAGACACTCACCTCATAGTAACAGTTAATGGCCACATTCTAGGAAACTGGAATTATGCGAATGATCATGCGATATACCGAAGTGCTATGCAAAGTGGAGTATTTAGTTATACTATTCACACAGTAAACTCTGAACTTGTGAAAGATGGTGAAAATATTCTGAATCTTTGGGTCACTCAGGGTGAAATTATGTATGATGCAATTAGTTTACAAAATAACTAAAATACTGTAAAGAATTTTAAAATATATTAGGTATATGGTAATAAAAATGTTATTATTCAGATTAAAAGGTCACCCATTTACTATAACAAAAAATGTTTAAAATCAATATATTACTACACTACTATACTAAAGTTGCCACAGTGGATCTTTGCCCGTGCGTCATCAATCAACGATCAGGACTCAACGTGGTTAATAACTCTGCATCCTTGTTTATTACAGTAACAAGTTTGAATAAAAGCATAAAAGAACGTCTTCAAATTTCCGCAATAATATAACGTGCTAGACAAGGATAAAACTATAAACGTCAGTTAATTACTTTTTTTATTTGTTTAGTTGACAACCGTTGTATTTTAGAACGTCATTGTCAACCTTATTTTGATCTGCCAATCTAATTCGTATTTTGTAAATCTGTGTGCCTTTAAACTGATCCTGTTTCTAAAAATAGTTCTTTTTAGAGGTAATTATACCCACCATCTGTTTTGGCGGTAAGTATTTATGGATTTTTATAATAACTAATTTATTTATTTTAAATATTCTAACCGTGAAAGTTCTTTGAAACGTTTACGGCAGTGGCTAAATTCCCTTAAATGAAAGGATGTTAAAAATTTGACTTTTGCGATTTTAATAGTCAATAAAACACCAAACTTTTCTAGATTTTAAGCTTTAAAAATAGTATTAAATGTATAAACATTAGTTTGTCGATTTCTTTTAGATAATAGAGAATGCCGGGCAAAACTTAAAATAAATAATAATTTTTCGTGATATTATGTAGGTACGTCAAACGGTAGGCAGGCACGTCCATTTTATGAACTTAACTTAGTTTTGACTTTTTTCGTCTCGTAATTTTGATTTGATTCATACGATTTTGATGACGTAAAAGTGATGACGCACGGGAAAAGAACCACTGTGGCGACTTTATACTATCAACCGGTAATAAAAATTTGAAACAAACTTATATCGATAACAAAGTGAATAAAGTTAAAGGTATTTTACAAATTGATAACAGAACCACCAAGCTATTTTTAACCTCTCAAGCATGCACCCAAGCAGCAAGGATTGGTCGATACAACGTTGAATGTACGATACTTCCCAACGTTGCATTACGTTGTAACAACAGTTGAATCTACGTTGACAGGACGGCACAATGTCATAATTGATACAACGTTGAATGTGACCGTTGAATCAACGTCTCGATTTACGTCGTATTTTACGTTGACCAGATGTCTTTAAGACGTCAGATAATCTACCTATTTAAAATAATTTTTCTACTTTATTGCTTCATTTCGGTGTAATAACAATTTAGGTTTTATAATGAGTAGCCAATATAATGAAATCCAAAATGTCCATTTCATTTGAAAGTTAAGATAACATTGCTTTACATGTTTATGACATATTTTTTAAAAGTAAGGCATAAAAATACTAAAAGTAGAAAAAATATTGAAGAGAACTGCTCCATAAGACTTGACAACACTTGTTCTTTAGAACTTGTATACGAGTGCTATTTTGATCGAGTGTAAACATGTCTTACAAAACTAGTTTAGTAATATACTATTTTAAATGTCCATCCTTATATCCCGCTGGCAGCAAAAAATTGCTACCTTTAAAGATAGTGTTTTAAAATAATGTAGCTATTTTAAAGCAGTTTTCAAATAAAATAAAATCACCAAGATGTTTGCGATTACTTTATTTGAGGCATAAGGCGTTATACATAAAACTTTTTTTTAAATAAATGCACAAACAAAATTAAAAAATACTTTTTCAATTTAAATTTTAAAAAACAAAAAAGCAAAGTACTGAAAAGTTTTTACCATCACTTTCATTTTCAATAGGGGGAGGTCTTGGCAGCTTTTTTTTCTTGTTGACTAATTTGCTTTGAATTTGACTGTCACTATTGCTAGAGTCGCTGTATATATATGGAGGTTTACGTTGTCTTTTTGTCCTATTATTTAAGTCTATTTCACTGTCTGATTTAATATCAGATGTAAATTGGGCTTCACTTCTCTTTTCTTTAGCTTTCTCGTATTCATCTAAAAGGCAACATTCTCAATCATAATCCAAATTTATTTATTTCTGCTTACCAAACATTAGACATTACATTCCTCTACAAAAATTTTTTATTATATCATTTGCGGAGTTCTGATTTTATTAATTGATTGATTGTTGAAAAAAATCATTTATTGTTTTTGTTTTTTAAAAGTTTTTCTATTTTCAAAAATAACAAAGTAAAGAAGGGGTGACAAATTTAAGATATTCACCCTGTACTTGCACTTTAAAATATTCTACACAAATTAGAATATTCATACAATAATCAAATATTTAAGCAAATTACCCATACCAGAATAGCCTTACTGTAAAAACATAGGTTAAAAAAATGATATAAAGTGTCATGTCTCACTTTCCATGCTCGTAATGTAATGAATGATCATTCGCATTAAAATTAGCAGCGAGTACCTATATAAACGAAATTTTCCACATTACCTACTCTTAAAAATTCCATTGAAAAATGTCAACACATAAACTTAACATTAAACCACTTTTTTATGAATATTTATGTAGAAAAAGAACTACCAATTTAACTACTGTACTAATACTTGATTAAAAATTTAACTTATTTAGGTACCTTACCTTTTATTAGACTAATAGCTACTTATGGACAACAGAATAATATATAAGGTGGCATTATTATAGGAGCCTAGAAAGAATTATTACTATTTTGTAGAAAAACAGCGCCCCTGCTTGCTTCACAGGTCCCGTGACCTTGTGAATTTTGGGTAGAGGTTAGGTATCTTATTTTTTCTTGAAAAATTGTAAAAAAATAAAATTCCGCACAGAAGACTTGTGACTAATATTTGAAGGAATTCTTGTATTCCAGTAACTAACTAAAGTAAACCCGTTTTTTACTTTTTGTGTAATAATATAAAATCGAAAAAGAGACGCCATCGGTAATACGAAATTTTGTTAACATTATATACTTCTATTTATGTAAATGTTATACATTTCACTTACCAATCAATGTTAAATCCAGGCTGGAAATAGTGGAAACATTAATAAATATACCATAATAACACTAGCAATAATGCAATTATTAATTTGAACACTTTTCTCTTCTCAGTTCTCACCTACAAACAAACAACAAGGACACGGTCACATGTCACTTGGAGGGACGCGGTCGCGTGTAAAATTCGGATTTGTCAAATGTCAAGGATCGCCTTTATCTTTGTCTTTCTTGTAAGGAAAGACCAAGTTGTCCGACGCTCGGCGTTGCGTTGCGTTTTTGCATGTGATGTCTCAATCCTCCCGCTTCTGGCGGGAAATTTGAATTAATTTGCATGGAAGTACAACGTTATCCACTTTTAAGTAATTGACATAGAGTCGGCTTTGTAACTGATATATAATCATGTTGCTACATTACACGTGCATCCAATAAGATATAAACGGCAATAGCCGGTTTTTTTTGATATCTTAAATTTTATTAATACAGTATTTATTTCAGATGATGCTACGTTTATTCAACGTCTTTTCGACTTAAAAAAAAAATTTAAAAAATCTGTGTTAAAACTATTTAAAGTTGCTATACCTAGTATATATTTGAAAAATACTGGTGCCAATGAGTAGAATTATTTTTACAAAATAGCTTGAAGGTCTCTAACAACCTATATTTAACGTAGAATAAACGTCACTTAAACTACGTTGATGATTACGTTGCTTTTATAATGTTTATTCAACGTTGATTTTTGGTATATCAACGCCTACGACACCAATCAACCTTTAATCAACGTCGATTCAACTACCCCTTGCTGCTTGGGCAGTGGCTCTTCCATTTAAAGCCATTTTTTGTTGTGAAGCGGTTTTAAACCGTATTTAAAATATATCGTTTTCTTGCTAAACGATGACGTCACTTACGTCGCATATTTCATTGCTTTTAAAAATATCCCGTACCACGGTTCAAAACAGCGCCTATGGGCGGAGTTAAAAATCGAGATATGACAAGCTCCCAATCAGTACCAAAGTATCTAACCACACTCTTTATTCGCTACTATATTAGTTGCTTATTATTTGACCAGTTGTCTTGGCTGAGCTAACTAAAAGAAATTTCTTGACTAAATTGCAAATAAAACAACCATTGACAAGTTGACAGTGTTGACACATAAATCAGCCAAAAGGAACGATCTCAGTCACAAATCCGGTAACCTTAGCGTAGGTAAGGGGGGAGGAAATTTGACTGAGATAATCTGACTTACTTGGTCAAATAAAACGGCAAGGTAGTCAGTTTAGGTCAGCTCAGCCAAGACAAGTGGTCAAATAATAAGCAACTATTGTTATCCAAACACAACAATAATTTATTTTTTCTACTCATCTCCCAAAAAACGGTAACTACCACACCAAAATATACCTTCCCTTTTTATAAACTACAAACACAGAACATAACCCTCTATCCTGTATCATTTTAACGAATCGTGTTTTTGTTTTTAAAAACTTGTATTTTCGTGATACTCTTGATCCATGACGTCAACAAAGAATACGGTTTAAAACATTTGTCAAATACGCTGAACAAAAAAAAATGCCTTAAATTAATTCATATAATAACAGGTATATTATATGACCAGTTACTGAGTGTGGTTCACACATATGCATTAACATCCAGAAATTCCTATTTTAGGAGTTGCACCACAAACTAGTAGACAGTTCTGACGACAGATTACTTAAAGCAGTCGAGGACAAAGGTATACAATTTATAATAGAAGTTTCAACATTTGCTAAAATACATAACGTCCCATCAACCTTCTGGCAGTACCCGAGACGCTCTTTAAATTCCTGCAGAACGTTATTAACTACGTAATGTTCTATCGATCTAATTTCCTCTCTTATCCTGTTATTTCGTCGGTTAACAAATACCTTATACTTGAGATAACCACACAAAATAATCTAAAGGGGTCAAATCCGGAGATCTGGTCGGCATTTTAGTAGACTCCGTCGGACAATCCACGTTCAGAACTGTATTGAGTTGTCATGTACGGGACGGTTGTATAGAGTCGGAGCTCCATCTTCAAGGCATGGCCTATAAGCTTCCTTAGTAACCTGGTAGCTAAGAAAAACTACAGTGACTTTAAACAAGACAGTGGCGACAATAGTGGCCCAAGCCGAAATGTTGCGGGAAATTATTTTTTTACCTTTGTTTTATATGGAGTAAAATTTTGACAAATGGCGAAGGTTCCATTTACTTGTTTTAACTGCATTATACAACTAAAAACTTCGTATAAATTTAGGCTGTATTGTCACCACTATCTTGTATAAAGTCATTGTAAGAAAAAGGAAATGCAGTACCTATTATTGGGCGGCTATAAACAATATCAATTACCACGATTATTGATATATTATTGATATATTATTGATTTTGACATAATCGTGCCGAAAAAATTTTCCGCACTAGTGTGGAAAAAATATTTAATGACTTTTTTACAAGTAAAAGAACCATGCTATGTTATTAACTTATTACAATAATACATTAAAGAAAGTTGTGAACCCGGAAGGCAGAATAATTCACCCTAGGACAGTAGTTGACGAGTAAATAATTTTCTGATAAATTTTTTGGAACCTGGTACGAACTAGTTCCAAAACATGGTACAATCAACGATAAAAAAAATCCTCATGGTACTAATGGCGGAATACACAGTCGTCTAAGGGCGGCTTCAAGCCTCTAAGGCGTCCTTTTGTAGTTCCTCTTTAGCGCGTTAGCAACAACTGCCCAGTATTTTAAATATATTTTATATATTGTAATTATTATAAATAGAAAAATCGTTTACCGAATTTTTAACAATCAAATATTGTAAAAAATCAGAAAGTTAGACTGTTACTTACACTTCGAAGTATTTATTGGTTTTCAAATTCATTCTGTAGTGTATCAGTTGAAAGCCTCATGATGAACAACATTTATGACGTAGCATTAAATAATAAGTAGTTTGTTTATTTAAAAGATGATAGTAATGTAACATTTTTAAATGTCCTGAAGATAACAGCTTAAAAATTTAACAATCAAAAATGTAATAAGTGCGTACATACAATACAACAGATGTGTTCTAAGTTTAAAATCTACTTTTTAGATGTTGTTACATTATATTTATATATCGATATTTCCTACTTGTCGATTGATCGATTCTATCGACTACTAGCGTGTTTTCTTCCAATGTGATTTATTTTAAAATGTAAAATTTCACCCAAGACAATGATTATGACGTAATGTTAAGAATATCTATTCGTTCTGATTTGTCCTTGTCTTATATTTTCACTATTTTTGGTAATAAATTACATTTATTTCAAAAGCAACACAAGATAAAAATAAAAAACACATTAAAATTACTGGAATATCGATGTGGAGAAACTTGGTGACAGCTAAGGCACTATCCCAGATACCAAAAGAACCTCTATTTAAGGAAGGAGGTAAAAAGGACGTCCAAATTTCGTCTTATGTGCGTCCATTTTATGTCGAAAACTTTTTAGAATGAACATAAAAACTTAATATTTTGTTGCAAATACAGAAGAAAATGTTTCCTTTAATTTTGTCAGATCCATCCTCAGACGCCTTTCGCCACATGCCACATATTGTGGCTCCATCAGTAAACAAAGGCTCTCTGACTATCCGACGCAATAAATAAAGGAAAGTGTGTACCACTTAAAACCGGTAAAAAGCGTAAATAGCCCAATAGATTTTATACACCTTTAAAGCACATTAGTACATCTAAATATAAATTAAATAAATAATTAATAATAACCTCTAAATATAACTTTAATAAACTCAAAAGAAAGGTCGTTTACCTTAATATTGAATTATTTGGTTTTGTGTGTGTGAGGGTGTGTAGGTGTGTGTGTGTGTGTATTTGTTTTAAGGCTCTGGTGAAACAAACTGGCCAGCATCTACATTTGGTCTTATCCATTACGTATGTACGAAGAACGTAAATGTGGAACTTCCAAAATAAGCACGTCCCTGGACGTAAAAACGGAAAATGGACATAATAGGGGAAATTGGTATAATACGGCATACTAGGATAGTAGGTATTAAAGGCGGATTCTGGGTCTCCCCCCACTCCTTTCTGCTCCCCCCACTCCATTATACTCCCCCCACCCCCTCGCCTACCCTCCCTGTTGACCTTGACCATACACGTGGGCGAGCGTATTTTTATGGTATGCAGGTGTTCATTCGACCTTGAAAGATGCAACTACTCTTTGTTAATTTGACCTTGACCATACACCTGGACGAGGGTATTTTTATGGTATACAATTTTCTTTTATGTGACTCATTTGACCTTGAAGGATCGAGCTGCTCTTTGATGGTGCTACCTTGGCGTGGACGAGGGTATTTTTATGGTATGCAGGTGCCCTTTTATTTATGACACTATTGCATTACAAATTTTTACACCATGGAGTATTTCTTTATTGTCGTCATTTATTTGTTTGAAAATATCTAAAGGGATGCAAGTCTGCTTTATTGATGTTACCTTGACCATTATTTTTTCCCAAAAGTTAGATTTGTAATATATTTTTTGTTTTGTTATACCTTCATGTTCTCGAAGGGTGTTTATGGGATTTTCACACCTTGATGGGATTTTCACACCTTGAAAGAGCTATTATAGTCGTAACAATAGGGTCTGGGTCTCTTTGTTATCGGATTTTCACACCTTGATGGGATTTTCACACCTTGAAAAAGTGCAACTACCCTTTTGTTATGTATGATTTCGAAGGCGGCATGGACCTTTTGTTATGAGTAATATTGAGCGCTGGCTATTTTTCTTACTTTGTTCTTTATTTAGGTACTCTTGGATTTATTTTTATAGTGGATGCAGATGTCCTTTATGTAACCTTGACTAAACTTTTAAGCAGATGTTTATTTATGACATTGGGTTGGGTTTATTTCACACCTTGAAAGAGTGCAGCTATCCTTTTGTTATGCATGATTTCAAAGGGGTACCATTGAGCGCTGGCTATTTTTCTTACTTTGTTCGTTATTTAGGTATTCTTGGATTTATTTTTATAGTGGATGCAGATGTCCTTTATGTAACCTTGACTAAACTTTTGAGTAGATATTTATTTATGACATTGGGTTGGGTTTATTTTCGACCTTGGACGTGCTCGGACGCAAGTGTTTGGTTTTTACGCCTTGAAGAATTTTTATTTTTTATTGACGTAATTTTGTTCTAAAATATTGAATGAGGTGCAGGCACGTTTTATTTACGATGACCTTGTGTTGGTTCGGGGTGCAGGTGGTTTTTATGTTGTTGAGTTTTGTATACTCTTAAAGCGGCTACTCCTTTTACACTTTGAAGAATTTTTTTCTTTATGGACATGATTCTGTTCTAAAATATCGAATGGGGTACACATGTATATATCGTTCTCTACTATAGTTGTTAAAATAGGGTCCGTGCTCTTTGTTATGGGATTATTGAACATTGAAAGAGTGCAAGTGTCCTTTTGTATGGGTAACTTTGACTGCTTGCAAACATGCTTAATTTTTCTTTCTTTGCTCGTTATTTTTCTTTCTTTGATAATCTATGCTACCTCTTGTGAATGAAATCCCTTTTTTTGACCAGTAGGTAAAAATTACTTAAATTTATAAGGAGCTTTTTAGTTAATGGTGATGAATTTGGGTTAATTTATCTAGACTTGGCTGTTTCGCATCCGAAATATAATAAATAAAATATTCCAATTCACAAAGTTGGATGAAAATTAGATTTAAAGCGTGTATTGCCGAATATTGATGCAGATAAGAAAAATTAAAGTGCACACAAGAATTATTACTTCATCATTGTAATTCATTTTTAAAAATCACATCCAGTAGGTAATACGTTTTTTTATGGAAAATTTATATTTTATAACATATTTATTTATTTTTATAGTATTATTCTTGCTATTTCTTGTTGTCGTATACGTATCAAAATGCATGCTTAATTTATGTCTAAGGATTAATAAAAATGCATATTAGCGGTAAATATATTCTCTTATTTAATCAGACTACTATCCAAATAATATTGTAGCATACATAAAAAGTTAACTTCTGATAAACCTTTCTTAAAATCCATTTTCCTCTCTCCATGTACTATTATGTGATGAGTGAGCGCTTTTTAGAAGAAAAAATTATAACTTTGTGCTTTTACGCATTCAAAATTAAAATTATATTATTTACATTTTCAGAAGAAAAAATTATAACTTAGTGCTTTTACACATTCAAAATTAAAATTATATTATTTACAAAAAGACATCACAGCTTATTACTCCTTATATCAACGAAAATACGAAAAGTTAATGTGTAGTAAACAAGATTTTTCTCTCATCATTGTAAGTAATAAAAAAAGCAGATATAGCATGTGTTTTAAAATTATAGAAAAAGCATCTGTATGTACATGAAGAGATATTCTTTATTTATATAATCAACTCGATTCCATCAATTTAACCAAACAATAGGAATGAGGATCAGCCATCGCCTTTTAATAGTTTCATGCACGTTTACACAAAAACTACTAAAGCCATCGAACTTATTTCAAGATAATATATTTTTTGTTTATTAAGCAAAGTAGCTGAAGCAATTTTTTGTGCATCTACCTTTTATGTTATTGGTGCACGCCAAGACTATTTCAAAAATAGTTGCAAGCGATCCGCTGTGCCGTCATAAAACTAGCAAAATTTAATAAAACGTGTAAATTTGGATAATTCAAGGATCAAATGTTGTTCATCATGTGATTTTTAGAGCTTTTATTAAGTGAAAATATTAAAATTACTAAATACGGCATATTGGCATAAATTACTGTATATTTTGAAAATAAAAATTAAAATCTGAAAATTCAGCTGTTTGCCTTTATTGCCCTTATAGTGAAATAAATCGATTATCTAAATTTTAAAACATTCATTCAATGTGTTTAATACTTATATTTTACATGTAAGATGTGGATACTCTTAAATATTTTCGGACAACCTTGAAATATTTTGAAAACCTTTATGTGTTTAGTACCCGAAGCAGATAAAATCAACTGCAACACACATTATTTAGTTTAGTTTTTTTTTGAAAACCGTTCCCGAGTTACAATGGCTGGCCCTAGTCTGGTTGTGGACTTCCAAGCATTCAAGATAGAAAATAATAAACTAATCCCTAATGAACTTGCTGCCTACGACGGTCATAGAATTAGTAACTATGTTTTTAAACCCCGTTTGATCTAGCCTTTCTAGGACCAGCGGCATACAAACAAACGAAATGGTTAATGCAACACTATCATTGCATTGATTGGGATTCCGGATTTACTCCATTTTACAAATTTGCCGATATTGTACGGAGCTTGACAGAAAAGGCTGATACCATTTACGTTAAGGGCAGAGAAAAAGCTGATTTTTTAAGAAAATATTCAAGCAAACCTATTATAGAGTTGGATGAGCAACCGGCCCTTAGAAAATACGTCCCTAAATGTTTCTATCATTCAAATAATGAAAATTGTGCATGTTCTTTTTTTAATGTATTTTTGTTATATGATCAACATGTAATGCAAACCTAATTTTTTAATAAACATTTAATAATACAACCAATTAGTTACTATTTAATTTATTTATATTATAAACATTATAACGCATAAAATCAACTACATGTTCATAAAAGTCTGTAATGATTGTTTTTCTGCTTGGGTTTTCCATTTCCTCTAGCAGGGTATCTGTTTTTCTAAGTGTCTGTTTTGTATTGATATATTATGTCCTGATGTGAAGTAACTTTGTCTACCTATACATTCTAATTCATGTACTCATTCATACACCTAAAAACTTCAATACATAATATCCTAATCTCCAAATATCCAATTAGCCACTTAGCCACTTAGCCAAATCACCAAATATCCCAATACCCAAATATTTCTACAGACTTTTACTTTTTGTAAGTGTTTTCTCTTTTGTAATGTGTGTGAGTCACTTTTTAAATCAATATCGAACCGGAGAGTTTAAAAATATGACAAAATGTATAGAAGAAGAAATAAAATGTATGTAAAAGCCAGACCTAGAATTTAAAAGATTAAAAAGTTCACCCAAGATACTCCCACGTATCTTTTGATCACCACCCTCTTCGTCACAGAACATACTTTTTTTTTAATCCCAAGCACTCAGCATGTACCCTTGTATATTAACAAAAACCCGAAAATAGATATAGATCGACTGGTGTATTCTCTTGGTTTTCTATTCATCGTTTTGACCCTGGAAGCTGTTTATTTTGAGCATGCAGGTAGTTTAATATTTCAACTTAATGTATTTTAGAAGTGAGTATTGTATTTTGGCACACCTTTTCACATCATATAAGAGTTGTAACCTTAGTATATTCTTTACATATCACGGAGCTTATCTCTTATGTAACTTTTTACACAGTGTGATCATATACGTGTTAGAATACTACTAACAATACCTAACACCGATAATAGGCGTAAAAATTTTACCATATTTTTTACAAGATTAGTTCAACATTTCCAAGACGCTGAGTTTACGAAAATATTGATAAACAAAAAGATAGAAAATGTAAGATATTTTCTAATCGATTCAGTGATGGAGGGTTAAAATTTTTTAGACCATAGTTTATTACTTATAATATGGCTGTTACAATAATTACATTTTACACAAGAATAATAATTTTTAAAATGGAAAAGAAAACAGAATGTACCCCTAGTAACGAAATGATGATTTGCAACTAAACACTTTGAGAAATAAGTGACAAACAAGTATTATATTATTATGCGACTTGTCAAAATACTAGATAGACTTTCAATAATTCATTCTTTTTTAAAAACGCTGGTATAATAAATTGTGTTACTGATCACAGACCCATATCCAAAATTTCATTTATTCCTAAACTAATAGAATTCTTAGTTAAAAATGTTCTTGAGGACTGTTTAAAAAATATTATTTTCACTAACCAGCATGGCTTCATAAAGGGAAGGTCAATAACAACAAATTTACTAGTTTATTCTGATTACATTTTTTTATTTCCCTAGAAAATGGTGTTGACTGTCCAATTTACGCCCATGATCTGTCACCAAGGATTTTTTTTTAAATATTGCAACGGTTTATAAGACACCTAAGTGCTGAAGATACTTGTGTTTTGGTTCTCTATTTATTACTATTGCACAACACCTCGATTTTCTTTTAAAACTGGAAGAGTAACATTAGTTTTTGATTTAATAAACATAAATTACACTTTATAGACTTCTTCAGTATTACATTTTCATCTTTTTTTTTTTCATGCAAAAAGTTCTACACAATCCTTAAACTGATTCCAGTGCTTTTGCTATTATTTCTTGCATATTAGTTGGGAAATTTCAACTTACTCTTTCATTTTCCAAATAGTTAATCAAATTTTGTATGATTGTTTTTGCTTGGGGGGCTCAAAGTACCAGAAAATTGCCTTTTATTATTCGAATTGACAAATTTGTCACTTCAACTTGTTAAAGTCACAAAATAGACATAATATGTTCATCACAACTTTTTAGAACCACTAAAAATTATAAGTTTATTCCTTTTTCTCATGCTAAAATTATATACGTCGTCTATCCTACGGATTTTACCACGAACTACAAACCGAATTTTTGTTTTTGGTCAGACAAACTATGCAATGATTTCTATATCTTATTTATCGTTAACGTGTACAATACCTTCTTTTTTTATTCCTAATTATTATATTTTTATGTTTCCCTCCCGTTTCTCAAATCGCCAAACATTTGAATATTTCGTTATAGACAATAAAATACGAAATTATGTTAGAACAAACCTAATATGAATTTTTTACCAGGTGTGTATCTAATAAACCAATATACCTATTTTCCATTGATATTTTTAGCAATATTAAACAAAGGTAGACACATCAGATTGGTCGAATGACAATAAATACAAATCCATGGTTATATATTTAAATGATGGTATACTTTTTAGGCAGGTTTGAAGAGTTCTTCGCAAATACCCTGTTTGTTATTTGGACGCAACATTTAAATAGTATTTTACTCTTAGTAATGCATAGCATTAAACTGAATACTGTTTATAATACCGTAAAATTGTATATTGTAAACGTTGAAAACTTATATTGTTAACACGATTTCTTTTACCAAGATTAACACTGTCGTTGGTATTTAGTTGAGTTTTTATATATTTGATCTAAATCAAAGTTTTAATCGGTTATTTATTTTATTTACTAAGTGATATGGGTAAAAACACAATTTTAAAGCAAAAAAACCATTAAAACCATATATTCAGTAACTTTTTTTTATTGTAACAAATTAATGTAGATTACATTTTACTGTTAGTAGGAAATACATATTTTATTCAATTCTTGATTTTTTTGTATCCGTATAACACAGAGCTTCCATTTGGTAAACATCTCCTTTTTGTAGAATTTTGTCTATACAGTTTAACTTCAGTTCTTGTGGTTACCTCATGTTCCTTTGTTCTACGAATATTCTTTGATATAATTGGTATTGGCTTGGACTCTTTAAGAATCATATCCTTAATGGTATTAAAATTAACAAGTTGTGATGCTGCATAGTTTATGGAAATACCCTTAACTTTACAAATTACTTCCTCTCTTTGCGTTTTAGTGAAATACACCTTAAAAGAGTATTTTTGGACCGCCAGAGACAAAGGATGGAATTAGAACCGTAACTATCTAATTCATCAGTCAAATCTCCAATAAACGGTCCTGCGGGTAAATCAAGTTCGCCACTTCTAGAGAGATATATTACAGAATCTGTACAGGACTAATACAGGACTCTATTGTCAAGACGTTCGAGATTACTTAAACGTGCCCGGGCTGTGACGTAAACCGCATTCACTACATTTACTGTAGGTAGAGAATTAACAGTTTTCTTCGGTGTATTCATAATTTACCACCAATGTCTTCTCGTTAATAGCAATGTCGCTGTTTATATAAATAGCTGGATCACTAAACATAGTGAAAAATTCCGAAGGTTGGTTTAATATTTTAGTTTTTGGCTGATTTTCTCGTTGTCCAAATTTTCCACGGAAACTGTTCAATATTAACTTAGCCTAGGACCTTAAACCGAAATTGCGACAATATTGCCACGTTCTTATTTAACATCTTCCTTATCAAAAAAGTCTTCAATATAATTTAACTTTTGTTCTTCTGTTTGAAAATATGTACGCCAATCACTTGCTTCTTGTTTAATTTTAATAATCTTGTTTATCATAGCAGTAAATAAACCCTCTTGTCCAGAATGTTTGTTAAATCTCTGAACTTGATATTTCCATATTTCACGCATTTTTGTAACCTTTTTCCGCATACTTCAACACTTCCTCCAGACATTGGTGGTAAATTATGAATACACCGAAGAAAACTGTTAATTCTCTACCTACAGTAAATGTAGTGAATGCGGTTTACGTCACAGCCCGGGCACGTTTAAGTAATCTCGAACGTCTTGACAATAGAGTCCTGTATTAGTCCTGTACAGATTCTGTAATATATCTCTCTAGAAGTGGCGAACTTGATTTACCCGCAGGACCGTTTATTGGAGATTTGACTGATGAATTAGATAGTTACGGTTCTAATTCCATCCTTTGTCTCTGGCGGTCCAAAAATACTCTTTTAAGGTGTATTTCACTAAAACGCAAAGAGAGGAAGTAATTTGTAAAGTTAAGGGTATTTCCATAAACTATGCAGCATCACAACTTGTTAATTTTAATACCATTAAGGATATGATTCTTAAAGAGTCCAAGCCAATACCAATTATATCAAAGAATATTCGTAGAACAAAGGAACATGAGGTAACCACAAGAACTGAAGTTAAACTGTATAGACAAAATTCTACAAAAAGGAGATGTTTACCAAATGGAAGCTCTGTGTTATACGGATACAAAAAAATCAAGAATTGAATAAAATATGTATTTCCTACTAACAGTAAAATGTAATCTACATTAATTTGTTACAATAAAAAAAAGTTACTGAATATATGGTTTTAATGGTTTTTTTGCTTTAAAATTGTGTTTTTACCCATATCACTTAGTAAATAAAATAAATAACCGATTAAAACTTTGATTTAGATCAAATATATAAAAACTCAACTAAATACCAACGACAGTGTTAATCTTGGTAAAAGAAATCGTGTTAACAATATAAGTTTTCAACGTTTACAATATACAATTTTACGGTATTATAAACAGTATTCAGTTTAATGCTATGCATTACTAAGAGTAAAATACTATTTAAATGTTGCGTCCAAATAACAAACAGGGTATTTGCGAAGAACTCTTCAAACCTGCCTAAAAAGTATACCATCATTTAAATATATAACCATGGATTTGTATTTATTGTCATTCGACCAATCTGATGTGTCTACCTTTGTTTAATATTGCTAAAAATATCAATGGAAAATAGGTATATTGGTTTATTAGATACACACCTGGTAAAAAATTCATATTAGGTTTGTTCTAACATAATTTCGTATTTTATTGTCTATAACGAAATATTCAAATGTTTGGCGATTTGAGAAACGGGAGGGAAACATAAAAATATAATAATTAGGAATAAAAAAAGAAGGTATTGTACACGTTAACGATAAATAAGATATAGAAATCATTGCATAGTTTGTCTGACCAAAAACAAAAATTCGGTTTGTAGTTCGTGGTAAAATCCGTAGGATAGACGACGTATATAATTTTAGCATGAGAAAAAGGAATAAACTTATAATTTTTAGTGGTTCTAAAAAGTTGTGATGAACATATTATGTCTATTTTGTGACTTTAACAAGTTGAAGTGACAAATTTGTCAATTCGAATAATAAAAGGCAATTTTCTGGTACTTTGAGCCCCCCAAGCAAAAACAATCATACAAAATTTGATTAACTATTTGGAAAATGAAAGAGTAAGTTGAAATTTCCCAACTAATATGCAAGAAATAATAGCAAAAGCACTGGAATCAGTTTAAGGATTGTGTAGAACTTTTTGCATGAAAAAAAAAAAGATGAAAATGTAATACTGAAGAAGTCTATAAAGTGTAATTTATGTTTATTAAATCAAAAACTAATGTTACTCTTCCAGTTTTAAAAGAAAATCGAGGTGTTGTGCAATAGTAATAAATAGAGAACCAAAACACAAGTATCTTCAGCACTTAGGTGTCTTATAAACCGTTGCAATATTTAAAAAAAAATCCTTGGTGACAGATCATGGGCGTAAATTGGACAGTCAACACCATTTTCTAGGGAAATAAAAAAATGTAATCAGAATAAACTAGTAAATTTGTTGTTATTGACCTTCCCTTTATGAAGCCATGCTGGTTAGTGAAAATAATATTTTTTAAACAGTCCTCAAGAACATTTTTAACTAAGAATTCTATTAGTTTAGGAATAAATGAAATTTTGGATATGGGTCTGTGATCAGTAACACAATTTATTATACCAGCGTTTTTAAAAAAGAATGAATTATTGAAAGTCTATCTAGTATTTTGACAAGTCGCATAATAATATAATACTTGTTTGTCACTTATTTCTCAAAGTGTTTAGTTGCAAATCATCATTTCGTTACTAGGGGTACATTCTGTTTTCTTTTCCATTTTAAAAATTATTATTCTTGTGTAAAATGTAATTATTGTAACAGCCATATTATAAGTAATAAACTATGGTCTAAAAAATTTTAACCCTCCATCACTGAATCGATTAGAAAATATCTTACATTTTCTATCTTTTTGTTTATCAATATTTTCGTAAACTCAGCGTCTTGGAAATGTTGAACTAATCTTGTAAAAAATATGGTAAAATTTTTACGCCTATTATCGGTGTTAGGTATTGTTAGTAGTATTCTAACACGTATATGATCACACTGTGTAAAAAGTTACATAAGAGATAAGCTCCGTGATATGTAAAGAATATACTAAGGTTACAACTCTTATATGATGTGAAAAGGTGTGCCAAAATACAATACTCACTTCTAAAATACATTAAGTTGAAATATTAAACTACCTGCATGCTCAAAATAAACAGCTTCCAGGGTCAAAACGATGAATAGAAAACCAAGAGAATACACCAGTCGATCTATATCTATTTTCGGGTTTTTGTTAATATACAAGGGTACATGCTGAGTGCTTGGGATTAAAAAAAAAGTATGTTCTGTGACGAAGAGGGTGGTGATCAAAAGATACGTGGGAGTATCTTGGGTGAACTTTTTAATCTTTTAAATTCTAGGTCTGGCTTTTACATACATTTTATTTCTTCTTCTATACATTTTGTCATATTTTTAAACTCTCCGGTTCGATATTGATTTAAAAAGTGACTCACACACATTACAAAAGAGAAAACACTTACAAAAAGTAAAAGTCTGTAGAAATATTTGGGTATTGGGATATTTGGTGATTTGGCTAAGTGGCTAAGTGGCTAATTGGATATTTGGAGATTAGGATATTATGTATTGAAGTTTTTAGGTGTATGAATGAGTACATGAATTAGAATGTATAGGTAGACAAAGTTACTTCACATCAGGACATAATATATCAATACAAAACAGACACTTAGAAAAACAGATACCCTGCTAGAGGAAATGGAAAACCCAAGCAGAAAAACAATCATTACAGACTTTTATGAACATGTAGTTGATTTTATGCGTTATAATGTATATAATATAAATAAATTAAATAGTAACTAATTGGTTGTATTATTAAATGTTTATTAAAAAATTAGGTTTGCATTACATGTTGATCATATAACAAAAATACATTAAAAAAAGAACATGCACAATTTTCATTATTTGAATGATAGAAACATTTAGGGACGTATTTTCTAAGGGCCGGTTGCTCATCCAACTCTATAATAGGTTTGCTTGAATATTTTCTTAAAAAATCAGCTTTTTCTCTGCCCTTAACGTAAATGGTATCAGCCTTTTCTGTCAAGCTCCGTACAATATCGGCAAATTTGTAAAATGGAGTAAATCCGGAATCCCAATCAATGCAATGATAGTGTTGCATTAACCATTTCGTTTGTTTGTATGCCGCTGGTCCTAGAAAGGCTAGATCAAACGGGGTTTAAAAACATAGTTACTAATTCTATGACCGTCGTAGGCAGCAAGTTCATTAGGGATTAGTTTATTATTTTCTATCTTGAATGCTTGGAAGTCCACAACCAGACTAGGGCCAGCCATTGTAACTCGGGAACGGTTTTCAAAAAAAAACTAAACTAAATAATGTGTGTTGCAGTTGATTTTATCTGCTTCGGGTACTAAACACATAAAGGTTTTCAAAATATTTCAAGGTTGTCCGAAAATATTTAAGAGTATCCACATCTTACATGTAAAATATAAGTATTAAACACATTGAATGAATGTTTTAAAATTTAGATAATCGATTTATTTCACTATAAGGGCAATAAAGGCAAACAGCTGAATTTTCAGATTTTAATTTTTATTTTCAAAATATACAGTAATTTATGCCAATATGCCGTATTTAGTAATTTTAATATTTTCACTTAATAAAAGCTCTAAAAATCACATGATGAACAACATTTGATCCTTGAATTATCCAAATTTACACGTTTTATTAAATTTTGCTAGTTTTATGACGGCACAGCGGATCGCTTGCAACTATTTTTGAAATAGTCTTGGCGTGCACCAATAACATAAAAGGTAGATGCACAAAAAATTGCTTCAGCTACTTTGCTTAATAAACAAAAAATATATTATCTTGAAATAAGTTCGATGGCTTTAGTAGTTTTTGTGTAAACGTGCATGAAACTATTAAAAGGCGATGGCTGATCCTCATTCCTATTGTTTGGTTAAATTGATGGAATCGAGTTGATTATATAAATAAAGAATATCTCTTCATGTACATACAGATGCTTTTTCTATAATTTTAAAACACATGCTATATCTGCTTTTTTTATTACTTACAATGATGAGAGAAAAATCTTGTTTACTACACATTAACTTTTCGTATTTTCGTTGATATAAGGAGTAATAAGCTGTGATGTCTTTTTGTAAATAATATAATTTTAATTTTGAATGTGTAAAAGCACTAAGTTATAATTTTTTCTTCTGAAAATGTAAATAATATAATTTTAATTTTGAATGCGTAAAAGCACTAAGTTATAATTGTTTCTTCTAAAAAGCGCTCACTCATCACATAATAGTACATGGAGAGAGGAAAATGGATTTTAAGAAAGGTTTATCAGAAGTTAACTTTTTATGTATGCTACAACATTATTTGGATAGTAGTCTGATTAAATAAGAGAATATATTTACCGCTAATATGCATTTTTATTAATCCTTAGACATAAATTAAGCATGCATTTTGATACGTATACGACAACAAGAAATAGCAAGAATAATACTATAAAAATAAATAAATATGTTATAAAATATAAATTTTCCATAAAAAAACGTATTACCTACTGGATATGATTTTTAAAAATGAATTACAATGATGAAGTAATAATTCTTGTGTGCACTTTAATTTTTCTTATCTGCATCAATATTCGGCAATACACGCTTTAAATCTAATTTTCATCCAACTTTGTGAATTGGAATATTTTATTTATTATATTTCGGATGCGAAACAGCCAAGTCTAGATAAATTAACCCAAATTCATCACCATTAACTAAAAAGCTCCTTATAAATTTAAGTAATTTTTACCTACTGGTCAAAAAAAGGGATTTCATTCACAAGAGGTAGCATAGATTATCAAAGAAAGAAAAATAACGAGCAAAGAAAGAAAAATTAAGCATGTTTGCAAGCAGTCAAAGTTACCCATACAAAAGGACACTTGCACTCTTTCAATGTTCAATAATCCCATAACAAAGAGCACGGACCCTATTTTAACAACTATAGTAGAGAACGATATATACATGTGTACCCCATTCGATATTTTAGAACAGAATCATGTCAATAAAGAAAAAAATTCTTCAAAGTGTAAAAGGAGTAGCCGCTTTAAGAGTATACAAAACTCAACAACATAAAAACCACCTGCACCCCGAACCAACACAAGGTCATCGTAAATAAAGCGTGCCTGGACCTCATTCAATATTTTAGAACAAAATTACGTCAATAAAAAATAAAAATTCTTCAAGGCGTAAAAACCAAACACTTGCGTCCGAGCACGTCCAAGGTCGAAAATAAACCCAACCCAATGTCATAAATAAATATCTACTCAAAAGTTTAGTCAAGGTTACATAAAGGACATCTGCATCCACTATAAAAATAAATCCAAGAATACCTAAATAACGAACAAAGTAAGAAAAATAGCCAGCGCTCAATGGTACCCCTTTGAAATCATGCATAACAAAAGGATAGCTGCACTCTTTCAAGGTGTGAAATAAACCCAACCCAATGTCATAAATAAACATCTGCTTAAAAGTTTAGTCAAGGTTACATAAAGGACATCTGCATCCACTATAAAAATAAATCCAAGAGTACCTAAATAAAGAACAAAGTAAGAAAAATAGCCAGCGCTCAATATTACTCATAACAAAAGGTCCATGCCGCCTTCGAAATCATACATAACAAAAGGGTAGTTGCACTTTTTCAAGGTGTGAAAATCCCATCAAGGTGTGAAAATCCGATAACAAAGAGACCCAGACCCTATTGTTACGACTATAATAGCTCTTTCAAGGTGTGAAAATCCCATCAAGGTGTGAAAATCCCATAAACACCCTTCGAGAACATGAAGGTATAACAAAACAAAAAATATATTACAAATCTAACTTTTGGGAAAAAATAATGGTCAAGGTAACATCAATAAAGCAGACTTGCATCCCTTTAGATATTTTCAAACAAATAAATGACGACAATAAAGAAATACTCCATGGTGTAAAAATTTGTAATGCAATAGTGTCATAAATAAAAGGGCACCTGCATACTATAAAAATACCCTCGTCCACGCCAAGGTAGCACCATCAAAGAGCAGCTCCATCCTTCAAGGTCAAATGAGTCACATAAAAGAAAATTGTATACCATAAAAATACCCTCGTCCAGGTGTATGGTCAAGGTCAAATTAACAAAGAGTAGTTGCATCTTTCAAGGTCGAATGAACACCTGCATACCATAAAAATACGCTCGCCCACGTGTATGGTCAAGGTCAACAGGGAGGGTAGGCGAGGGGGTGGGGGGAGTATAATGGAGTGGGGGGAGCAGAAAGGAGTGGGGGGAGACCCAGAATCCGCCTTTAATACCTACTTAGGATAAAATGGCACACTACCTGTATAATAAATTACGGGCATTTCTTAAATCCCGCCGTGCGATTTTCGACACTGGTGGGGAGCATACGACAACTGGAGATTAAAACGAAGATGTCAGTGGATGTTTAGCGGTGGTAGTAGTGTTGGGAAAAATCGACTTATTTTAATAATCGACTACCGAGCATTCGAGTGATTTAAAAAATCGAATGATAATCGATTTTTTTTCACTCTAATGCTAATATTAATTATTAATATTGGCGGTTCATCGTTCATGTTGATATACAGCATTTGTATTGGGAATAACTGACTCGGTGTTGTTAATCGATTGATTTTTTGCGGATTATTAAATGTGGCGGAGATATTTGTGGATTTTTTGGCATGGATCCCAGATCTTACAACTTACAATTTAATTTAACTAACCACTTGACTACTTGACCTTGAGATGTCACGATATTGCATAACTCATGATATTTATGAATACTGAATACTCACCACTATAATAAATCCTATTATCCTACGCAGGCAACCCGTAATGCAGTATTTAAATCTAAATAAATCATATTTATTATCTTACGCAGGCAACCCGTAATGCAGTATTTAATATGAATAATATCGCCAATAATAACCGAAAACCACTCGGTGTAGCCGCTCGCTACGAGATGGCTCTGGCCGCAGTGAGTGATGACAGGCGGGCAGCAACTTTGGAGACGCGCTGAAAAATAAAAACCATATGTTCGTCACTCATTTCGTCACTCGAGTTATTTCCGAAGATAATCGAATAATTCAAGTGATTGAAAAAATCGAGTGATCGGTTATTTTTCACTCGAGTTATCCCATCACTAGGTGGTAGGTGTTAGTTTGTTTTCGTGTATGTTTGGAGATTAAGAGAACGTGCTTGAAACTCATAACCTACAACTTATTGAACAATAATTTATAACTTGACAGGTAAGTAGGATACTGAAGCATGTTTTTGTATTATTTGTATATTTTAAAAGTTATTTTATAAATATTTAATAACAAACAAAATTTACTTAGCCGTTTTGGATAAAATGACTCAGGGGTGATATGTTTAAAATGGCACTGTGCCGTTTTATCCAAGATTATAAAATATTATTATTTTTTGTTTTAGATAATGCGCGTTTTTACCTAAACTGCAACAATTACAGAATAAAATAAAATGAAAGAGCCAGGGACCAAATGTTTTAAACTCAACTTCAAATTTAATAGAGATGGAACAAAAAGCAGAAGAAAAAAAATTGAGAAGAAAGAAGATCTCAAAGAAAACGAAAAGCGAAAGTAGACCTTACAGATCAGTTCCCCAAATTTGATTGCGAAAACGAAGCCATTTCATCGGGATAATGATAAAGCATCTTATATGTATTGTAATGAACTTGAAAATGGAGCCACTGTGATGAGTGTGCAGGACATTCTCCAAAAACGAAAATGTATATTTGTGAACTCTGCCAACCATAATTAACCCTATTTTACCTTTAAAATATTTTTATTTCAACATACATTATACGAGCAGACATGTATGCAATTTTACCCAACTGGTTGGATAAAACGGCACACCTAACACCTGTGCATGAAGAACGTATATTCAAGGTTTTTGTTCCTGATACGTAGTATTTATATTGTTTTACCCAAAGATAAAGCCAAAACAAATGTTATGTTTTCTTTGCAGTTTTGTACCTTTATATTTAAAATATATATTTTCAGTTTTGTAAAAAGTATGCCGTATTATACTAATTTCCCCTATGTACGTGAATCCAATCTGGGAATGGTGTTCACCATATCTTTCTCGATTTTAAAGAAGTGAGTGAGACAGCATATACTAGTCTATTCATAATGGCACTATGACCGATCAAGGTGAGGGGTGAGATACACCTCAGGTGGCGTCTTAAAGTCAGCGGCATGGAGTTCAACCAAATAATTTGAGGTAAGATTAGTTTTGTTTGTCAAATCATGACAACACGTTGACATCGGTTTGTTTTTACTTCAATAAATGTTTAAACGTCTGCTGAACTTATTATTTGGAAATAAAATGTTTAATTGAAATCTAAAAGTGTCTTATTACTTTATAAAAGTTGTAAAACTAGGGAGTTGTAATCTTTTATGAAATACATGAAAATTGTGTTATTTAAAATAGTACACAGCAGTGGCTTAACTAGCCTCAGTGTTTGGGGGTGCCATGGCCACTGACTTACGTAACCATTGGCGATTCATGGTTTTTAGTCTGCGGAGCTGTCTGTCTAGGTGTTGAGACGAAAAGCGCGCTTAAATATTGATAAGTTTGGTCAGTACTTTATAGTATACTGCTAATATCAGTTAGTCCAAAAAATTATGGAAATTTTTTGAAATAAAGTTTACTTTTCAAATAATGTCCCCGAGGGGATCAACACAACGCCCCCTTACCCCAGCTCTAGGTACGCCACTGGTACAAAAGTTCATGTTTTGAAATACTAATTTTAATACAATGCGGCAAGTGATACCTTTCCCCACACCGACGCCCGCTGACCGAACGACGCAAAACGAAGTTAGGTCAATAGCCAAGTGCGGAAAATACACTTTTTGCATGTGTTGGGAATAACACTTTCAACGAGCATATGGAAATAAAGACGACAAAATTTTTACATAATTTTTTTATTTAAATAAAAACTCATTTAATATTTTATGGTGGTCCTATACTGTGCAAGATGAAATCAGGTTCAGAGGAGGGATAAGCCATATTCATAAAATTGAAGGATATCTTTGTAAGTATAAGGTAGAACTATAAGGTTTTGAGTTGAAGAAAAAGGTAGGAGTATAAGCATTTCCTTTTTTTTTCGTATTCATAATGATTACCTTATACTTGCAAGGATATCCTCCAAATATAAGTAAAGGGTATAATACACTTATTATAATTATTCGATTTTTTTTTAAACGCAAATGATTTGATAATATTATGGCGTAAATAATAAAACTAAATTAAATTTGAACTTTTATTTTATACAGTTTTATACCTACATTTAATTATAAAAGTTGTTTATTACAATGTTCAAATTTCTTCTGACTTCTTGTCCTTGCTGGCGAAGAGGTAGATTAAATTCGTCATTATAATAATAATAATAATAATAATAATAATAATAATAATAATAATAATAATAATAATAATAATAATAATAATAATAATAATAATAATAATAATAATAATAATAATAATAATAATAATAATAATAATAATAATAATAATAATAATAATAATAATAATAATAAATAGCCTTTATTTATATAATGCAGCCAGTAAACAACAATGTAAAATTTTACTAAGGTGGCGAGATCTAGCATGGCTACTCATCTAACCACCTTATGAACAAATTAATTTAAAAAAATGAACAACAAAACTAGTATATAATATTATAACAACAAAGCATAAAAATAGAAAAAATAACAAGAAGCAAATTCTACCAAAAATGAAATAAAAAATGAGTTAAGTAAATAAATAACATAACTGGAACCTAAAAAACAAATTAGTAGCAAATGTGCGACCATTAATGCTCTAGCAATGAATAACTCAAAGAGTATGATGAGATGAGTAAAAAACAATTAGAATTATCAAATACGCAATCTTAGATAGTCCTTTAATTTATTCTTGAACGTTTCAACAGAAGAGCAATGTATAGGTATAATATATTATATAATATCCAAATACGAACTTAGTTACTTTTTGCTAAAAATCTTATAAATGTCAGAAAAAAAAAAATAGATTAGTAAAATCAATTAATACCATTAATGACCTAAAAATATTAAGTAAAAACTACAAAAATCAATAAGGTTCGTTATCCTCATTCGCGGAAAAACATAGATTTATCAGTCGATAGGAAATCATTTTAATAAGGATCACAGTAAAATACAACTAGTACGTATAAAACATTTTAAAGATTGAGATACCAAAAATATAACAACATTGTTTCAGGTTTATCTTAACATGTTTAGGTTGAGTTTAACGAATATTAACAAAAAAAATTAAATAAAAATGTCTAATTCTTATCCATCAGTTTGACCCCAGATAGCACTGATAAATTAAACAAAAAAACTAAGACTTTTTATTGAATGTACAACTTCAAATCTAGCACTACCACCTCGATCAAAACGCAATGACCAGCAAATTTATGTTTATTTTTCAGCTCTTTTATACGACACTTTTTTGCCATTTTTAGGGTCCCAGTAGAAAATGTTACCACCGGATGACCAGGCTTTATTATTACCGTACTTTTTCTTAGCTTCAAGTAATAATTTAAAACGATTGGAAGTAAGGTCCTCAAAAATAGCATGGGGTGTATCTTTTAAAGTCCGCTTCGCTCCGAACACCTTATTTTTCATCCAGTTATGAAGAAAACGAACAACAACGGTACGGGGTTTGTCCGAATCCTTTGAAGTCAAGCCAACCCGAAAGCAATAATCAATGTCATTCTTAGTGCAGCCAATTTTTAAATCATTGCTAACAAAATTTATGACAGACACCATAAGGTCCTCATCGGCATATTCGGGAATACCGCATACACGCATGCAATTTTTTTTTCGGTCCTGATCGAGACTATAAAATTTTTCGTCAAGTAGCGTAAGTTTAGCAGTATTCTTTTCAATACCAGCACCAAGGATGTTCATTGATTCACACACCTGTGTAAGTTTTCCTTCTAATTTTTGTAACCGACTATCTAGTTTGCTTTCAAACTGTAATAAAAAGTTGTTGCACACTTTGGTCATTAGTTTTTCCAAATTTTCCTCATCGGGGCTGGTTGAAGTTAAGTTTTTATTACCGCGGGTTTCTGTACGAGAAGATCCACCCATGTTGCTGAACACGACTTTAATGCCACGGACGACACTTGCGGCAACTAGCAGCACGCTTAAAACATTAATTGATTATTATCACCGTAATTAAGCAAAAACTAATTCAAAACCCCGTTAGAACGTAACACAAGTCTACTCCCTACCTATAGATGTAGAATCAACTATTTATTTGCAAGTTAAATCACACTTTTCCTTGATTATTTATGGAACTACACACAGGACAGGTCTACTCACTTTGCAACATAAACAACGAATCAATATCATTGTCATCTTCTTCAGGTGCTTCAAAATCGATGTCTTGTTTTTGCCACGTTCCATTATCCAATTTCACTCGGCAAACATTTTGCAAAATAGGAAATCGACGTTCAATTATCACTCGCTCTTTTTCTCGCGTTTATTATAATTTAGTTCAGGATCTCGAGCGGGATTTCTGGATGGAGTCATGAGCCACGGCTCTATACCATATCCATCATCAGCAAGTAGTACGACTTTGTTTTTATTTTGTAAATGAACTCTTATTTGTGAATTTCTCTATATTCTTGAATTGTGGATCGATCCAGGCCAACTAACGTCCATACCAGTGAACATTTCTCTTGCATCACAAGTGGCTTGCACATTCAGTGTAGGATGACCTTTTCGGTTGACATACTCATCACCAACCATGGCGATTTGGATTCAGTATTCGTATGTGGGTACAGTCAACTACACCAATTGCTGTCGGAACCCTATACTTGCTTTGCCATAACTGTTTCGCATCCATAAGTTCATAGTTAATAGGCGGAAACTTTATGCAGTAATTTGATTGAGCAACTATGCTGTCAATTACGGCAGTCACTATACGAGATACTGTAGGTTGACTTACACCCAGTTCTTGACCAATGCCTTTCTAATACCCAGGATCACTGAGATAGCGTAAACATATCTTCATTTTTAGGACGGATAATAACGCACCTCCTCGAGTTTTAGCATTTATTCCCAAAAATGTGTTGGCAAGCTATTGCACATTTTCTTCTTCAAACCGGTATAATTCTTTATAATCACGAACAAGTGTTGATAAACACTGCTTGTAGTGTTTAATCTCTCTCAGTTTCACAACATCTGCCAGCGCTACAACTGATCACTACACGACCGAGTCTGCTACTGACCATGCACACTCAAAATTATGGAAGGATATCCTTTTTATTTAGAGTAAAAGGTAACATTTATAAATAACCAAATACTTTTTTGGGAAGAATATGCTCATACTCTATAAGTATTAGATTTGACTAGGAATATTATGAATGCGAGCTAAAGGATTTCCTTCATATTCTGCAAGAATAAGCATAACCTTTTTTTTATGAATACGGCCCATTGACTCGAAGTAACTAGATAAATATTCCCTTTTCAACGAGCTATCACAATACATACCTTTACATCTGAAAAAAAAAGTTGGGAGCGGTTTCTACCCTAAGGAGAGGGGCAAATTTCCTGAAGATAGGAAAAAATATGCCGAACTAAATAAAAAAACGCAGGCATAGTTAAGTATTTTTTCAGCAACTATAGAGGTTTTCTTATACTGAATTTATTCAAGTTAAAAATTCCACTCTGTATTAATAATTCATAATCAAAAAATGCTTGTCTAATTAAACAAAATAACAATGTGCCGCGCGTAGAAAACAAAAAAATAAGTAACTACAAGTTGCTTGATTCCAGGTAGTATCTTAAGAATAACTGGAAAAAAAAATTAAATTATGACTTTCTTCGAGAAGTTTTAAAAAACTTACTTTTCCGCACTCATGCATATTTCCGTATGAAAGAGCGTGCGGAAAGAAAAGTGTCCGCGCGCTCATAGAGTAAGTAGGTATTATTATGTTCGAGTGTAAAGTGAATGTGGCGTCATATAATTACAGTTTTTTTTTTAGTCTATTTTTATTGCATGTACTTAGCTATATATATCGTTGTGACACCCGATACAGCCACTTAACGTTTTAAGGTAATGTAATATTGTATAAATACAACGTTCAATCAATCTCGAACAGTTTACATTTTGAATCCACTGAGTAGGGTTATCCCTTTGCCTTTAAATCGGCAATGTCTAGTCAGATGCAGCTTTTTGTTCTTACACTGTTTTTGTCACTTTCTTCCTTTACCTATGCAGCAGTTAGTATAAATATAACAGGTCTTGAGGTAACAATAAAAAATGACTTTGTTGCACTACGTTTTTCAGACCAAGCAAATATATATTCGGTTCGTGTAAATGGCACTAACATCGTAAATACGGACGGACAAAGGAGCTTTTATTTGGATTGGAGTAGCGGTAAGCCTAAAATTATTAAATATGATAACATATGATATGACTAAGAATAGTAGGTATATTCTTGTACAGGTGACGAAAATATCATTTTTGCTATACCTACTTTTTCTACGACCACGTTATAAAGGGTGTCCCAAATAAGTGATGATAATAATAATAATCATTATTGTCTAACAGAATAGGTTCCAATTAGAAGACAATGTGAAAAAATAGGTTAAAAAAGATTAATAAATCATTCTGAAATAGAAAATGGTAAAAATTACCAATAATTATCCTTATCAGCTGCCACATAAGTGCAGTAACTAGTTTCTAAGCGAATTCAATAATTTACCGTTTTTTTAAGAGATTGAGTTTTATTGCATTTGTGAACGGAGCGGAGGACAGGACGAATACAAATAAAAATAAACATCGATTGATGTAATGGCCTTTTAATTAAAAAGTTTGTTGACGGAGTAGGCAGATGGAAGACGGGAGAGGACCTGACAGTACGTGAGGGAACATGGAAGTTTATACAGGATAGTAGTATAGGGCAATCGATGAACTACCTGCACTGCATACTCGAAACAGAACTGCATGAACAAGTAATATCTGCGATTAAGGAGCGATGGTATCTAAAATCTTATAGGGCATTTTAATCAGCGCCTCTAGGTGGATATGTGCCGCCTTCCTTAAAGGCAAGGTATTTGACAAACTTTCTCTGGACGTTTTTTAATAGATTAATGTATTTGTGAAAGATAGGATGTCATTTAATAGCGCCATATTCTAGTTTGGATCGCACGAACCTGTAATAAAAGAATTTCAATGTTTCATTATTTGTAAAATCAGCCGAATTCTTTATAAAATATCTGAAATGGACTTTTTCACTATATTTTATTTTTATCCTATCGCATAGAGAAA
Source organism: Polydrusus pterygomalis (assembly GCA_963969555.1). Lineage (NCBI taxonomy): Eukaryota > Metazoa > Arthropoda > Insecta > Coleoptera > Curculionidae > Polydrusus > Polydrusus pterygomalis. The sequence goes on from OZ018379.1 coordinate 54,115,107, forward strand.
GAAAAAATTAAATTTTCTAGGGTTGCAGTTTTTAAATTTTTCACTTTTTCACTGACGTCACATCTGTCTCGACCCATGGGACTGAGTTAGTCAGCTGAAGGTCTATCGCCGCATCTACCTGAATATTGAGCGGATTATTTAGATTGCACTATAATCCGTCGAGGCTGACGAATAAAAGAATTGCGCGAATAATGGGATGATGTAATAAGGTTTCGATCTCATGTGTTCAAACTTTCTGCTTTCGCCGCGTCTTTTTAATTGTCTCTAGGAAAGGTTTATGATACTTTATGAAGATTTTTATTATTGGGATGTTTTATCAATTCAAGTTCTAATTCAGGATGGTAATGCTGAATACGATGAATTCGATTATAGTGAAAAGGCCTATTGTAACTAGAAATGAAAATTAACGTTATGGAATCTTTGTCACTAGAGATGAAATCCACGTTTTTATAGGGGGTATACTATCATCCAAATAAACCAAAATACTATTTATATTTCCGGTGCAAAATTTATTTGAGAATATCAGGGCGCTTTTGGCCCAAAAGCTCATCGTCAGTGGCTCCTGTAAAGCAATAAAGGAAACTTATTTTCGTCAAAAATAGAGATTTTTTTTTATTGTGAAGGTATGCTGAGGAGTTGAAAACACAATAAGACATGAGTGTAGTTTTTTTTTTTAAGTTATTAGAAATGGTTAAAACGAGTCTTACTTGCTTTTAGGATATTGCGAAATAGTGAAGGGGCAACATTTTTAGCATTTATTGACGAAAAAGTGTTAACTATGGATGGAAGGTTTTTTTTTTTAAATTTTTCAATTAAATTATTAATGTAATGTTTAATACCTTATAAATAACAAGGAATAACATTTAAACTTTGGTACTTATGTATAACTTAATTTGCACTTTAAAAATAGTTAATAAAAAATTAAGGCTGCTATTTAAAAAAAACAATGGATATCGTCATATTTCTAATTTAGGACACACTATATCAATATTATTATAATTTTTATAAAAAACAACACAACTTAAAATGTCCCAAGCATTTTTCCAAAAAAATAAACTGTTCTGGATTTACTGAAGTTACAAACTCACAATGTTTTCTCTTGACATTTAATAGGTCGTTAAAATCATTTTAACTTTTATGAAACATGTCCTATCTCTATCTCTAACTGTTACTGAAATAATTAAATTTTTTTGGAATTTTATCTTCTCGTAATAATAGCATTTTTTAATAGATCTCAGTAACCACGGAAAAAAAATAGGATAATGTTTCTTTATGATATGAAAACGTCTGTATAAACATAATGTAAGTTTTTTTTTTTTTTTTTTTTTTTTTTTTTTTTTTTTTTTAATTTTTGTGTATTTTAATAACTTCAAAATACAATGAAAAGAAAGTGTCAACTTGTAAAACACCCTGTATATTGCTTGCTATTCTCATTTCTGTCCTCTCTTCCGAGGTCTCTAGGCGTTTTAATTTCATTCTGACAGTTTTTGATTTGAATACCTTTTTTGTTAGTCTTAAGATGTCTATTCGTTTTACATACTCAAATCATCGCAATAATGCTTCTTTCATATTATTATTTATTGACTCCAATTTTAAGTTTTCCTGTGTGTTTTATTTTCTATTTGATCTAATTTTATTGTGTTTATATTTCAATTCAATGGCTTTCAACTTTGTGTGTTTCTGTTAGTCATGTTTCTGATGGTGTACTCAAAATAGGTGCACCTTTATTTGCGTATTTGAACTTTTATTTACTTCGGTATTACTTGTTTTTTAAGGAATGGAATAAATAATCTTCCACCTTTAGTTACGCTTTCACTAATCTCCACATCCATATTTCTTGCTTGCGCTACCACTGACACCAGAAAGTTGAATTTTTGGTACCTGTTTTAAATGCTTTAAGTAATTTTCTATTTTCATTCCAAATGTTATAATTTATATGTTTCAGTATCCTATTTCATATTTTTTACTTTTAAACACTATTAAACGTTTTATCTTGGTCCAGAAACATGTAGGCACTCTCTCCCACTCACTGATTGTTTACCCTAGCTATTGGAAAAAAAAAGTTGAAAAAATATAAGTTAATAATACCTTTTTGCAGGCGGTCAACACGTGTTTAAACCAGATAGTATACACTTGGTGGAGCAAACAAATTTTAGAGTGCATTTCTATTGGCTGCAACCAAGTAGGAACGCTTCCCATACAATAGAGCTCCATTATATTATGGAAGATGGTTTGAATGGACTTTATTCATACGCAAAGTATATTAACGACAAGGACGAGGATGTAAACCTAGGCGAAACTAGAATAGTAAGTACCCAACGCTCTGATGCTTTGTTATAAAATTGACTAAGGATAATGTTCTTCTGAGGAAATTGGAAATATATGGCTTTGGTTTAGATGCTATTCCCTATCTTAAAGATTTCCTATTAAATCCGCAGCAATTTGTCACGTACAGGGGATTTAACTCCAATAAATACATTGCTGCTTCTGGAGCGTCCCAAGGTTCTTATCTGGTGCAACTATTATTTCTTACTTTCATAAATGATTTAGCGCGTATTTAACAATATTTAAGTCAATATTAGACATAATAGACTTTTACTCGCTTCAAGATAATTTTAACCGACTGCAGGAGTGGTGCGATTGTAATCGATTGGGTCTGAATGTAAATAAATGCCAAACTAACTAACTTTTAAATCGCATATTACAGTTGTTGTTTCTAGACCCAGTAGGATATTTGGTTTTATCGTGTGAAATTGCAGGGATTTCACAAATATTGAAGCCATAAAAACCCTGTAATTTGCACTCGTTCGGAAAAAACTGGAATATGCTTCGGAGGAGACTTTATGAAGAAGTTCATAGGTCTAGTGTTAAAAAAGTTCAGCGGAAATATTAAAAATATTTGGCACCAAAAAGTGATGGTGTTTACCCTGTTAAAGGTGTTGCATATGACTCTGCTTAATAGATTTAATTTTTGTTATCTAAAACTAAGTAGAAACATGTCATCGATATTACTCTATTACAAAATCTTGCTTGGTAGAATTAATTGTCTTGACTTGTTTGAACAAATGCATTTTTTAGAGCCTAGAATAAACTCTAGAAATAGCATAACATTTTATTGTCGAAGAGCGACAACTAATTAATATTTGAATTCACCAATTTACTTAATTTGTAATAACTTCAACATAATATCGCATATCTATGATATGTTTGTAAGTCCAATGAATTGTTATTAAATATAACTTATACAATATCTTTATTTTATAATAAGGGTTAGATCCAAATATTTTGTATGTACTTTACTTTATTTGTATTCTTTAAATACACTGCCTGCATGTTGTTTTGTAAATAATATATTTTAAGGGTAATAATAAACATAATTCTTAATATGGTTTTAAGATAAAGTATTAAAATGGATTTAAAAATATAATAATTACCCAAACATCGAAAATATTAATAAGCTGAAACGCAATTTTAAATAGTCTGTCACTCATATTGACAGCAGATTTTTTTTTTGTTTTATTCGTTCAGGTTATACTTATATGTACGTAAAGCCCTATATCTACAGTTTGACATAAACTATTTTAATTCAATCAGATATTAAATATACTGTTAAGGACATCCCCATATTATCAGTTTTTGTCTTATTCCTACATAGACCCAAAAAGTAGACTCCTATTGGATTTGGTCGTCCGTCGATACCGTTACCTTTTATACCAAATATATATTAAACATATTGTAAGAAACTTAAATGCTGCCAGAAATTTAATTTTTCTGGCAATGGAACCCCTACTTTAACAGTTTTTAACTGACGTAAGATACATACGTACACCCAAAAATCGTGTTTATAGAATTTGTTCGTTATGATGTAATTTATTGATACGGTTACCTTTCTAAACATATCTAATCTGTATATTATTTATTTTCGGTTTCTATTACGATCAAAATAAAAATTAATTTCATTGAGGTTTATTATAGCTAAACCCTACGATTTTTCTAATAATGTAGTAATAATTTCAATTATGCACTTATGGAAAATTCATTAACTTATACAAGGTGTTCAAAAAGTACGACAAAATAATTAAATTGGATAAAACTGAAAAGCAACGAAATACTGACCAAAAAGTGAAATCATAACTCTTAACTCCATTTATTATTATTTAAAGGTTTACCGTTATAAGAACGATATTCTTACACAAGGTACCAACCAAGTTCGTACAGGAACGATTCCTAACAGAGCCTTACTTCACAATAGCACATCAGTTCAAGATGCAACTTATAGACTGCCAGACGGAACATATTACACAAAGTACGATTACGCCGTGTATGTGAGGGAAACAAATTACCAGGGCTTTTATGGAAATGGATATGGAGCGTTTGTTATATCACCAAGTAGAGAATATCATGGTAATGTCAATTAAATAAAACTATCTGCCTATGTACGTATTGTCCGATACACGATTCTACCATGATTGAAAGAATGCAGATTTAAAAAATACATAGCTGAATTTATGCTCTCTTCTATAATTGAACACTTACTTCTAGTAAACATCTAAATCATTAATTGGCATACCTATATCACTTATTTGTTAAAACTACTTTTCAGATATTTTTTCCCTTGCCTCCTCAGGCTTTGTAAAATCGTGTGGCTGACTATATGAAGATATGCAACTACTTAACCAAACTGTATGCAAACTATACAGAGTTTTAATAAAGAAAAATTAACCTTTTATACAGGGTGTCCCAAAAGTAATGGGACACAGAGCAACAGCAGACTCCTTAAGTCGAAATAATGCGATTTATTTAAACATGCCTTATCCCAAAATTGATAACAACCAAGATACAGGGTGTCAAAGTTTTAATTTTGTTTTAGTGTTTTTGCGATTATTTCTTAACGAAACGACATAGCAGCACAAAATTAAGGGTTTTGTGGTTTTTTGAGGTGAGGAATTCAAAATTATTCATAGTTTTTGTGTAACTAGTAGGAGTCGCTGCCTATGGCATGACCCACTCCTTTTAGCTGGCATATATAAAAATATCGAATGCGATTATCTCGAAAATGGTTGCTCCTAGCGACTTCAATGGAATATACGTTTTTAATGTAAAAGAAATAAAGTAACTTATTTTTTTAATAGTCGGATGGATATAAGAAGCCTAAAGAAAGTTATGCCAGCTAAAAGGAGTGGGTCATGCCATAGACAGCGGCCTCTACCAGTTACCCAAAAACTATGGATAATTTTGAATTCCTCACCTCATAAAACCCCAAAACTCTTAATTTTGTGCTGCTATGTCGTTTCGTTAAAAAAATAATCCCAAAAAAACTAAAACAAAATTAAAACTTTGACACCCTGTATCTTGGTTGTTATCAATTTTGGGATAAGGCATGTTTAAATGAATCGCATTATTTCGACTGAAGGAGTCCGCTGTTGCTCTGTGTCCCATTACTTTTGGGACACCCTGTATAGAATACCGCCACTTAATTAAGAATCGCTCGGATCCCTCAAATTAATTTTTTTGAAATACATTTTTTTTTTAGAAAAATTGGATTATACAGAGTGGATTAAAACAATAATTTAGTTTCAAGTCACGTGTTGACATCTTGCGTCATTTCTCGAATATAGGGTTTGTCCTAGTTTCAGTCAAAATTGCAAACCTTGGTTTAAATTTTACATAACTTATCAAAAAGTTACTTATTATTAAATTGATTTTTTTTAGGCGGTGGTGCTATGAAACAAGACCTCACAGTCCATGATTACGCATTAGTTTCTAACTACTTTGCCAGCGGCCATTTTGGTACCCCAGGAATACATACTCCTCCTAATTGGGTTCATATTTATGGACCGTTTCTAATTTATTTCCCAACTGGAAATGATAACAAAATCGTAAAAGACGTTGAAAAGCAGACGAACATTGAAAAGGAAAAATGGCCGTACAATTTTGTCAATGACACTGAGTATCCAATAGAAAGGTATTTTACATTGTTGGAAGATATTAACACTTGGTCAAGATTTAGCCGGACCCCGCTAAAATAATACTACTTCATAAAAATATACAGATCTATATAGATATATAGAATATCACCCATGTATGCAGGAAACGCTGGGACCCGTCAAATTTTTTTTTTAGAAAAAATATTTTATACAGAAACTACACAAAAATGCTAGGTGTGTGTGTATAAACTTTTTAATTTAGAACTTTTTCCTTTCATTTCGTCAGATCCATCCCCAGACACGTTTCGCATATCACGGCTCATCAGTGAGGCTAGGATTCGACAAAAGAAAGGAAACTTAAACCTTTACTTACAAACATTGTATATTTCTAAATTTTTACATTCTACAATTAATTCTAGAAATTTTTCATAAATAATGGGCTATACCTATATTCAACGGTTTACGAAATATTAACAGTTTAATGCTGGTATGCACCATTATTATGTTTCTCGATTTAGCAACGTTTTGAACTTAAGTCACAATCTTTAAGGCATTGACAATGACAATTTGTTATTTAAGTTTGAGACGTTAAAAAATGTCAGTGAATGGGTAATCAAATTTGCCTCGTTGAAAATTAGCGCATAGAAATTTTGATTATGTTGGGTTGTGGAAATAAAAAGAAGTCACAGAAAAGTTCGTGATACGTTTAATAAATAATACCCGAATCGCTCGCCTATATTGTCAATCGATAGGTGGCAATTAAGGTTGAATTCTCAACGTCATTCAATCTATTGCCAACCTATAACCTATTTCGCGTTGCTTTTTTGAGTTTATTATTTTAATAACTAACATTTAAAGAAAATCAATATCGTCGGTACATTATTTAGGTAGTATCTGATATATTACAAAAATATCAATTTATTTCATTGCTAATTTTGGAAGAATTGTATAGTGAAAAAAAATGAGTGACAATGACATAATAATGTTAAAAAAAATCTTACCCGATATTTTTCGCTATACAATTCTCCTAAAATAAGTTATGAAATTCCTTGATATTTATTAAATAGGTCAATTATTACCTATAGAATATCAAGTCGGTACTGATTTTCTTTAAATTTTGTATAAAAGCTAGAAAACATAAATAAATCTAAGCGAAATAGGTTATAGGTTGGCAAGCATGTTGATACTCCCACCTTAAGTGGAGAACTTCCCGTTAAAGATAGTGTTAAAAGTGGTCATCCTGGTATAACTAAAAAGAAAAAAATAAACATATTTTCACTACATGATGATTTTCATAATCTAATTTAACTACTTGAACAAGTCTCAATAGGTACCGAAAGCTCTTTTTAAATATAATCGTTGGAACACAATGGTTTTAACCGTTGTTAACTAAATGATAAAAATGAGTGAGAATAAAAGAATAGCAGTAGGATTAATACCTAAATTATTAAAACTTAGCTGAGCATTACTCCTTTATGATGCCCTATATAGATGAGACATTTTATACTAAGGACGAATTTATTTTTGAAATTGTAGAGGCTCTGTTAGTGGTTATGTAACTGGACAAATAAAGGCAGCAATAGTGGTTTATGATTCTCTGAACGAGACGTACGATGGACAGCAGTTGGGTTACTTATTTACCAATGAAACTGACTCCAATGGATATTTTGTTATTAACAAAGTTCGTCCTGGGACATACCGGGTTGTGGCCTATCCTCTGGCTGGACAAGGATGTGAGAATTTGAAGGAAGCTTTCATTAATGTTACTGCAGGTAATCTATAAACAAACAATACCGACTAGATTTTTTAAAATTTAACAAAAATTGGATGATTTTTTGCTCATCCAAGTACAGGATCGATCAAAAATTAAATTCAAAATGAAGAATAGATTTAAAGTGGATTTATGTTTATTTTATTTATGTTTTAGGGAGTCGAACGAAAATAAATTTTACTCTACCTGAACCAGAAAATATACTGTGGTCACTTGGTGAAGTAAATAGAAGGTCCAGTGAATTTAAATATTCAAATGAATCGCGAAACTATGAATGGCATTTGTATCCACCAAAATACCTTAACTTTACTATTGGTGAAAGCGACCCCTTAAATGACTGGTAAGTTAAAATAAATAATTAAGCCAATGCATGTCGCGGGTCACATATCCGCTTATTTTTAATGATTGAATATTTTATTTCATTCGATCAAAACTTAATTCTATTAAAAACATTATTATCTTATATGGACAATAATGATTAATATTGTTGTATGTAAATAATATTTTTAAGTTCACTGAGAAAAAAGTTTATTAGAGCTAGGTGAAAATACACTTACTTTAATTAAAAAGTTCACCACATATAGTGACTAGTGAAGGGTTCACTTGGCCTAAGTAAATGGCAAATGCTGAAATAGTTTACCTAGAACTAGTAAACACAAATAAACAGGTGTGCTTAGAAATTCGTTATCTGATCTAAATGAACTGTTTACTTGGAATAAGTAACCCATTTATTAAATTATGTACCTTTAACCAATAAACCATTTATTTAAAATACACAAATTGTTTAGTTAGAATTAGTGAAAGGGATAAGGATAAGGGATACCCGTAAAAGCGGAAATATGATCTTCTAAATTCCAATTTATTAACAAATACTCCATATTAGAACACTCCATAATAGTATAGTCACCGCGATGTCCAATACGGCGACAAAAATATATATACAATATACAGCAACAGAGCACCAAACAATCCGACCGACTTCGCCTAGGACGAAAAGAAAATGATAAATCGTATATCGTATTGCGTGCGACGCCACGAGTTTCGAGTTTCATCCTGCCGAAGTGAAGCGGGAGCGTCTAAAAGCGAACCGAACATTGACGAAAGGCCAAACAAGTGAACTGGACACTTTATTTAAGCAACCAAGTTTACTTAGGAGAATATTTTGGTATACTTATTTAAAGTAAACTTTTTTACATGTCTTAATTTATCCAAAACAAGTGAACACAAGTTTAAATTAGGTGTACAGTATACTTAAAAATTATATGTTTACTAAAAACAAATAAACATTGTTTACTAATTTATTAGATCCAACTAAACCGATTGTAGCTAATTTGTTTTACTTGCTTTAAATAAACTAAATTTCTATATTAAATGAAATATTAGCCGGTGTAAGTAAACTTTTCCCAGCTACCACAGTTTACTTGGAGCTATTTTCTCAGTGTAATAATGGAAGTTAGAAAAATATACCGGAGGGAAAAGACTCGAGTATTGTTTATTGTAGTCAAGCTTCCAGCAAAATGCCTTATACGCTCAACTTACGGGTATTTATAAATGTAGGTAAGTTCGTAAGCGGACAAGACAAAAAAACGTTACGAAAACTGAACTACAAACGTAAATTTACAGGTATGAATAAAATATTAATTCTAACCGCATTGGGTCAAAATAAACACACTTTTGACAAAGAATGGCTTAAATTCAAAAGACAAAATAAGAAAACGACTCTCCTCCAAGAGAAGTCAAAAGAGAGTGTATATACTTTGCTGAAGAACAGCGATTAAAAAACACAAAAAAAAATGCGACACGATCGGGGAGAATTCAGGCCGCTCAACCTGCGGAAAGAGCTTATCGACGCGTCATCACTTACCACTTTTTCCCACGTTAACCAATCACTAGCCCTGTCGTCGGACACCATATATGGTCGTCCGCAGGTGGTGTAACCGGGCACTCCGTTCTCTCGCTCGCTATATGTCCAATTATTTGAGCTGTGAAGACGTAGGCAGAAGGATAGAGTTCTAGTGAGCGCGCCTAGCAACAGCGATGGCGGAGGAGCGGCAAGCGCGACTGTATCGAGCATGAGCGTACCAAAAAACATTAGAAAAAGAAATAACTTACCCGGGTTGGAGCTGGTTCCTCAACAGTTTATACAACCGAAATTTGATTACAGAAACGCATTAGCCTTATTTTCTTAAACAAGAGTTAATGGCTTTTAGAGCTTTCACATCCTGTAACCGTGTTAAGTTTACGAAATAATTCATAATGTCATCCTGGATGTATATAACTTAACGACGCCCTCTTGGGGAGTGCTGAAGCTTTACTATAAAAAGCGCTTGACCAACCCAATACAATAGGTCTGTTTCGGAGACTAGTTTTTTAAAAAATTAAGTAGAATTAACTTTTCACGTTTTATGTAACTAGTTAAAAATATAATATTTAGATTCAAAACTAGATTTGAAACTACTACTAGATTTGGATTTGGCAACGTCGCCTGCAGCGTACGAGTTTGTTTTGATTTTCCGTCTTGTTTTAAATCCAGATTATTAAATATTCAGAAGGAAATTAAACATATTATTACCTAAAACCTGTAGGATAGCCCGTCTAATGCCGCTGGTGAGTGAAGATAATTACTTTAGTATTGTTATCTGTCAAGGAATGAATTAGAATACCAATCGATAGCATAGTATTGGACTTTGGACTTACCAAAAAAAGGTAATATTAATAATCTAATTGTCGCTGGGCACTGTGAAGGGAAAGAGAAGGTTCGCCTCGTATTGAAAGCGCTGTTGCCGGGACTCGCAGATTTTCCCGATTGTATATATTTTTCTTTTTATTGTAATTTTTTTATAATTAATTCACCATGACAAATCCTAAACAATGCAAAACTTGCAAAAAATCATTGGGCAAGAAAACGAAATTGCAATGCGGAGACTGCAAGGGATATTTCCATTTAGAATGTGGCGGTGTTACGGAAATAGATGCACGCATTATGCAATCGGAGAAAACACCCTGGATTTGTACTGGATGCCTAGAGGAGTCAGTCACGACACTATCAAGATGCCGGTCAACGCTATTTTCACAACATGAGCCAGGTTATAACGGTGATATGGAACTTAAAATTCTGATAAGAGAACTCCAAGAGGAAATGAGGGAAATGAGGAAATCTATGGAATTCTTTAATGATAAATACGAAGAAGAGGCGAAACGAAACAAAGTACTTGCCGATATGGTCCCCGAAGTATCCAAGGACAATCAAGAGTTAAGGAAAGAAATTCAAAAATTAAAAACAACCGTCAACGCGCAAGAAAATAACAAATTAAAATTAAATATTACAATATCTGGACTCCTTGATATTGCTGACGATGCTGTGGTATCAAAGGAAAAAATTACAAAACTGGTCCAAGGCTTAAGCGTTGATTGCAGCGGAGGGGATTTTGGAGATATAAAATTTTTTAAAATTAATCAATTTTCATTGATGAAGACCTTTCGAAGGAAATGTATGCATTGTTCAAGAAAGCGATAGAGCAACCGAGGGAGAAAAACTATAAATATGTCTGGCACCGCAACGGCCGAGTTCTTGCTAGAAAATCTGAAGGAGATCGATATGTTGTTATCCGAGGTGAAAATGATTTGGAGGAACTTTTGTAGGTAGATTTTAGAGTATGCATGTATGGATTGTTTTTATTTAATTTTTTTAAAAAGAAAGATGGTCCCCATTCATCTCAATATTGATATTATTCTCGATATTGGGTCGATGGTTTATAGAACTAAACAGTAGTACTTTAGTTTTGTTAGAGTTAATTGTAAAGATTATTTGGGTACTTCTAATAAAACACCATCTCTCTACTTAGGTGTAATCTATTGTCTGTTCAATCTACATTCAAATGTGCTTAATTGGTTTCTAATTGGTGCCTGCTGGTCGACGACCTAACTCGTCAGCAGAATCAATATTCATAATAACCTAGTTTGCTTATTGCCACACAATACATTGAATAGGAACCAATGATGTACAGGGTGTACCATATTACACCTCCCCGGATATTTTTAAAAGAATTTACGTTTTATTGAAATGTAAATTATTTCTTTTTATATCAATGTATTAAATAGCAAAGCAAAGTGGTTATTAGAGAAATCAATATATTATATAATAACAATACAGATATATAAAATGTATGTAAAAATTACAAATTTTTAAATAATAATTTATAAACATATAAGTACTTGAATACCATGTAACGTAATAACAAATAGGGATAGGGTAGAGGGAGTTATTAGTAATTGGGAGGGGGGGGGGGGGATAAATATGAATTAAGGCCCTTAATTCTTACCACTAATATCTATCTTTTAAGAGTTATATGGTTTAGTTCTATTCTTATGAACTAAGACTTCTTTTTTATTTATTAAAATTTTTACATTTGGTGCTAAATCCTCAATAACTAAATATGGACCCACGAAGCAAGGGCTGTCTATTTTATTTCCAGTTTCATTTTTCAATAAGACTTTGTCTCCTTTACTATAAGTTATGGGATTTTTTGTTCTGTCATATGTCTCTTTTCTTTTTATTTTTGACTGTATTAAGTTTGTTCGTGCGTCTTCGTTTGCCCTTTGTAGTCTGTACTTCAACTCCAATGGGTAACTGTCGAAATTGTTTATTGGCTCTACTATATGAGTAAGATTACTAGGAATTTGACATTTCCTGCCAAAAACAAGTTCGAAGGGCGTGTACTTAGTCTCTGTGTGTACGGTTGTATTGTACGTAAAGCACCAGAAAGAAAGCCATGTGCTCCACGCAGCGTCATGATTTTGAGTTTGCATTCTTAGATAAGCACCTAGCACTTTATGTGAATTCTCTAAAGCACCTATACTTTCATGATGGAAAGCTGTAGATTGAATTTGTTGTATTTGTAAAATATTACATACTTCTTTGATAGTACTTGAAATGAACTCAGACCCCCTGTCAGTAGCAATAACCTGGGGGATACCATATCTTAAGATAAAACCTTCCACCAAACATTTTGCAACTGATACTGAGTCTTTGTTCTTCAGAGGATATGCCTCAACAAATTTAGTTAATTCACACTGAAGTGTCAGGATATAAGAGAAGTCATTAATATCTGTTGGAAGTGGCCCAACTATATCTAAGTATATTTTTTGAAATGAACCCGACGCTGTTGAAGTAATCACCATGGGTTCCTTAATGTACCTATTTGAATGTTTTTGTTTTTGACAACTATCACACTTTTTAACGAACGCTCGCACGTCATTGTCCATACCTGGCCAAAAATAATGCTTTTTAATGTTATTTACCATACGGTTAATACCTGCATGTCCACTTGAGGGAAGTAAATGAAAGTCATTTAAAATTATTCTTTGCGAATCTTTATCCATTACCTTTTCAACTCCTTGTACTATACATATACGGGGACCGGTCCAATTGGAGTTGTTTTTTATTTCCTTAGCTAGCCATTTAATAATTTCTTCATTATTAATAGTTTTTAAAATAATTAATTCGCCTATATTTAATTTGTTACTTATCTTAACCAAATCTCTCAACGTTTCTTCTCGAGCCAACGTCGATCGAGTATTTTGATTTAAATATAAGGTAGAATGTAATGGAACATAATAAAAACTTCCCGATTTTTCAGTAATTTCTTTAGATAATTTCTTTATTTTTTCAACTGAAATATAAGAAAGTTCAGTACAGTTGTTAGGTTTTTTGAGAATTTCTACTATATTCGGCTGATCGGGCCAAACATTTGTAGCACTCTCATTTCCTAATTCGTGTTCCTGATTTTCCTTTTGTTTATACTGTGCCCTAGTCATTACCGAAATCACTTTTTCACTCATACTTTTTAGCTCATCAGACGTGATTACTATTCGAGATAAAGCATCAGCTGTCACATTTTCACTTCCTTTTATATATTCAACATGAAAATCATATTCTTCTAGACCTAATCGAAATTTTGTTAAACGACTGGAGGGGTCGGTTAAATTAAATAGATATATTAAGGGTTTGTGGTCTGTTAAAATTTTGAAGTGTCGTCCATACAAATATGGCCGAAAATGTTTTACTGACCAAAAAATAGCTAATAATTCTTTTTGAACAGTGGGATAATTTACTTCTGCTTTATTTAGACTTCTACTAGCATATGCAATTGATTTATTATTTTTATTTGACAAAATTCCTGAAATCGCAATATTGGAAGCATCCGTTTGTAAAATAAATTCGTTGGCTTCTGAAAAATCTGGATAATCTAATACTGGATTTGTGGTTAACGCATTTTTGAGAAATTTAAATGATTTTTCGCATTCATTCGTCCATTCAAATTTGGCATATTTTCTGCATAACTTGTTTAGTGCTACAGTTTTTTCCGCGAAGTTCGGTATGAATTTTCTATAATAATTTGCAAAAGCAACAAACCTTTTTACTTCATCTGCGTTTTTAGGAACAGGGTACTCTTTCAAAGCTCGTATTTTATCTGGGTCTGGTAAAATGCCTTTATCAGTGATAGTATGGCCTAAATAAAGAATCTCTTTTTTTTAAAATTGACATTTTAACGGATTTAATTTTAAATTTACTTTACGCAGTCTTGAAAAAACATTACAAAGATTTTTATTGTGTTCAGCAAGGTTTCTACCGAAAACTATAAGATCGTCAAGATAAACAAAACATTTGTCGTAATTTAATCCTGACATAGCTGCCGTCATTAACCTTGAAAAGGAATTAGGGCTAATTTTTAAGCCCATCGGTAGTCTCGTCATTTGCCATTGACCTCGATCTGTAGTAAAAGCAGTATATTTCCTACTGTCTTCATTTAATCCTACTTGATAATAACCCTGACTTAGATCCAGATGAGAAAAGTATATTGCTCCTGCAAGAGAATCTAGTATATCTGTAATATTTGGCAGTGGCCATTTTTGGTCTAAAATCTTTTGATTTAAAATTCTGTAGTCTACTACAAGTCTACTGCGTTTTTCGCCGCTCTCATCCATCTTTTTTGGTACGAGTAAAATAGGTGATGAATGTTCACTCTGCGCACTCTCAATAACACCTTGTTCATATAATTTTTCAATATGTTTATTTATTTCATCTTTTTGTGAATGAGGAAGTCTGTACGGTTTGACATACGTTGGTGTAGAATTTTCTTTTAATTGAATAGATTCTTTGTAAAGATTTGTGATAGATAGCTTATCACCCGGCATGTGAAATATGTCAGCAAATTTTACACAAATGTTTTCTATTGAAGTTTGTTCTTCGTTGTTTAAATAATTTATTTTTAACAAATTTAGTAATTTTTTGACTCGCTCCACCGATATGTCACTGTTAGAAAATTTACAAAATTCATAATCACTTAACTTTTGTGTTTTTGGAATGCAGTTTGTTAAGCTAACTTCATTCTCTCGAGTATTTAAAATTTTTACTGGAATTTTTCCTTCTTTAGGTTTTGCTACAATGCCTGCCATAAAGACTCCCGCACACAATTGATTTGGTAACACAACACATTCTTCAGTCATACCTGTATATACATAATGAATAGTCTCACATCTTGGTGGTATTACTAAAATATTATTGTCGTAAGCATTTAAGGTTAAATTTATTGTTTTTTCAGAATTATGCAATGACAATGTGTTTTCTTCGTAATTTATGATTTCGTTATATTTTCTTAAAAAATTTTCACCAATAATACCATCATTACGACAAGATAAAGAATTAAAAACAAAAAATTTTTCGTGAAAAGTAGTGCCTCCTACAGTAAGGTTTAGGTAAACATACCCTTCCGTAAGTAAATTTCCACCTATACCTTTTATTTCAATTTTTTCTTTATATAACTTATCCCAAGGATTTAAAAACTCTGACTTAATTGCACATAGTGTGGCTCCTGTATCTACTAAAAAGCTTAATTTATTATTTGCTACTGAAAAATTAACTGAATTTGAGAATTTGTTCGTCCACGTAAAAATTTGACTTGTCGTGTATTCCTTTTTAGGGACGAAAAAACGTTTCTGATGAATCAACTACATGTTCCTGACCTGAGTTATTGTCCCGATCAGCAAAATGCATATTATGTCTAGGTGAACCTCTCCGGTTACTATTACTTCGGTTAAACGAACGTCCTCTGAAATTTCTCTGAAAATGCTGAGCGCGTTGAGTATTGTTATTGTTGTTTATACGTGGGTGATTATTATTATTTTCAAATTTATTAAAATTTCTGTTTGAATAATTATTTTTACCCCTATTATAGTAAGATCCCTGAGAAAAATTTCTATTAAAATTTCCTCGACCTCTTCTTGAAAACGTCATAACCTGCGAAGAATTATTGGGCGCTATAATTTCTTCGTCTTGCGCTGCTCTAATCGCGTCTTTTAAATATTCAAATTTTTGTGAAGCAATTATGGTACTTAGTTTTTGATTTCTGAGACCGTCGGCAAATCTCTTAATAGCTGTTTTTTCGTTAATGGGTCTTAAAATGTCGTACGTTGTATTGTTACCATTAGCTTGAGCAATCGTCAGGTTGACAAAGAGTTCTTCAAGTTCTTTTCCGAAATCTTCAACTGATTTATCGCCTTGCCTTGTACGTAACATTTTTGCCTGAATGGCAGTGTCTGATTTTCTCGTCAGCAAGTGAGTCCTTATGTCATTAAGTAACTCATTTACTGTGGCATAATTTGCTTTCAGACGTAATTTCGCGCTATTCGAAACCCGTGTTTTGAGAACAAATTTTATAAGTAAAGGCTTACCGTCGTCATTTAACATTGCTTCATACAATTCGATCGCATCTATTAATTTATTTGTTGTCTCCTCTGTACCATCCATGTTAGGTAGAAGAGATACGGCAACTTTAAGATCGAATGAGGCCATTTCTGTCCCAGAACTTTCCTTCTTTTTGTCAAAATCGCAAATTTCTTTATATAAAATCCTAATTTTTTCTACTAAATTTTTAACTAATAAAATTTCTGAATCTTCTACTTCGAAGTCTTTAATTTTTTGATTAAAATTTGCTATTTCGATATTTAACCCGGAAAAAATGGTTTTTGCGTTATCAAGCTTTGTTTGTAATTGTGGTGTTTTCCGTCTTTCGTGACTTAATTTAGTAATATTCGTCCTTACTTGCGTTAATTTTTGAAAAATGTCATTTAGTTCGGTAAGTCCCATAAATTATAATTTATTCCCGTTAGTATTTAACAATAATAATAATAATAATTAAATAATACCAAGTGGGTCAATGTTTAGCCATTACAATAATAATAAATACCGCTACGTAGCCATAAAGTAATACTATTTCTAAAATACCTGTTAACGTCTAAATATACTTTCTTATCTAATTTAAAATTTTATATAACCATTTTAATCATTTCCATAGCTCCATTATAATATTTTTTCCATAATATCCATGATCCATTATTGATTATCCATTATTTATTATTCATTATTCGTGCTTGCTAAAAGAAAACCTAAAATTCACAATATTTCTTCTTCGTCGGTTACGTCATTACGTGATTTCCTAATCTCGTTTTTGTAAATTTCCCTTCGGATTGTTCTTCTCAGACCTTTTTTATATTTCATGGAAATGAGGTAGACTATTGCCAAAATAACCATAATAACCAGAACTATGAGTAGCCAGTCTGACAATGTCATTCCCTTTTTTATACTACTTGTTGCATCTCCACTCGCTGTTTGTGCTATAATAACCTCCTCTTTGGAATTCTTTGAGCCCATATTTTATTTTATTCCAGCTTTAATTTTTCTTCCGCCAAATTTCCTCTTTTGCCATTAGTTCGAAATGGCAGGATCACCATGTAAAGATTATTTGGGTACTTCTAATAAAACACCATCTCTCTACTTAGGTGTAATCTATTGTCTGTTCAATCTACATTCAAATGTGCTTAATTGGTTTCTAATTGGTGCCTGCTGGTCGACGACCTAACTCGTCAGCAGAATCAATATTCATAATAACCTAGTTTGCTTATTGCCACACAATACATTGAATAGGAACCAATGATGTACAGGGTGTACCATATTACATTAGATTATGTTCAGTAGAATACGTCATAATTGAACTTAGATCACCATTAATACTCTCGGAAGCCGCTTCAACATCATCAGGATCAAAGTAGCAAATCATTTGGGTGTCATCGGCGAACTGATAGACTTCTGATTCTCTTACGTCGGAAAAAAGGTCACATGTTTATAAAAGAAACAAAAATGGCCCCAAAATGGATCCCTGGGGAACACCAGAAATTATATTCTTTGGGTCAGAATAGCTGCACTTTATACGCACTCGCTGAGTACGTTTCCAAAGGTATAATTTAAAAAATGAAAGAGCCATGTCATCACAACCATAAAATTTTAACTTTGCCACCAATAAATCATGATCAATGACGTCGAATGCCTTAGAATAGTCTAAAGCTATCAGTATTGCTGCAAGCTTTTTATCAAGAACTCTGGCAATGTTGTCAGTAATATTGAGAAGGGCTGTCGTTGTACTGTGCCCTTCTCTAAAGCCAGATTGGTGAACTGGTAGTATATTATTTTTAATGAAATAGTTGGATAGCTGCACATGCACAACCCTTTCCAATATTTTTGATATAACGGGTAATAAACTTATTGGCCGCAGATCCTGTATGGCTTGGGGATTAGTTACCTTAGGAATAGGACAAATAATCGACTCACGCCAAGGCTGAGGAAAAAATCCTACCTCCAAGCATGAATTAACAATATTTGTAATGTGATCAAGAATCTGGGGCAAACAATATTGCAGCATCTGCAGCGTAATGCCGTGGCAGCCCGGTGCGTTTGATCGAATGCCATAAATTATTTTTTTAATGGTTAATTGATCAACTAAGGAAAATTTAAATTTCTCATCAGAAAATAGATTGTTCGAATAATATTCAATTTTGCCCGCGTAGTTTTGAGATTTATGAAAAACACTAGCAAAATAATCATTAATTGCACTAGGATCGCACAAGGTTGGAGGGAGCTCGGCATTATTGTTTCATGGAATTTTAATATTTAGATGACGCAAGCCTTGCTAAAGTTTCTTAGAGACTTTATCTCTTTCCAGTTTCTCAATGTATGCAGCTTTCTCCCTTCTTGTGGATGCCAATGCAAAGTTTCGAAGGTCCTTATAATGGTTCCAATTATCAGGTGTTTTATCTCTTTTATATTTAACCATTGCTTTATCTCTCTGCTTATAAATTAATTTTAAATTGTCGGTCAACCAAGGCGCTGGTGGTTTACTCACCCTAATAGTTTTTAATGGAGCGTGCTTATTAAACAAAAAGATTATATTATTTTCCAAAAAACGAACTTTGTCATTGATGTTTTCTATATAAAAGATATTGTCCCAATTTATGTCATTCAGATCATTTTCGAAATCATGCAAGTTTAGATTTTTATAGTCTCGTATATTAGTAAGTATGTTTTTATTTTTCTTTGTCTTTATATTAAGAATGCAAAATGGCGCCCTGTTGTGATCACTAAAATCAGAATCGATTGTACCATCCTTAGATACCATAGCCGCAGAGTTAACAAAAATGGGATCAAGACATGTTGTCGAAGTACCAGCAATTCTGGTAGGTTCATTTATTTACTGATAAAAACCAAAATCATGCAATGTACTAAACAACACATTAGGCTTAAGCATATCAATGTTTAAATCGCCTGTGATAATTGAGTAATTTGTGGAGCAATTTCGTCTACAAATTTTACAAGCTCAGACTGTTTTGTTTGTGGTGGGCGGTATATTGTTATAACTGCTAACCTGTACATACCAAGAGTTATTTCTAGAAAAAGGTATTTAAAATTTGGATAATTAACATTGATGTTTAGAATATTGCACTGCAAATTTGATCGTACATAGACACCCACACCACCCCCAGCTCTATTCGGTCTATCTCTCCTAAAGAAACTATATCCAGGTAATGATATCAGATTAGAAGGTATTTCACTCTTCAGCCATGTCTCAGTTACACAGATTATATCATATGTATCATTTACTAACTGTCTGAAATTTACAAAGCTAGGTATTAAGGACCTTACATTAATATTTAGAAGACTTAATGGAGAATTTCTCTTATTATCCATTGGGGTAGCTTTAAAATTTACACAAAAAAAAAATTAAATAAAAACAATACATACATGCATACTCTAAAATCTACCTACAAAAGTTCCTCCAAATCATTTTCACCTCGGATAACAACATATCGATCTCCTTCAGATTTTCTAGCACGAACTCGGCCGTTGCGGTGCCAGACATATTTATAGTTTTTCTCCCTCGGTTGCTCTATCGCTTTCTTGAACAATGCATACATTTCCTTCGAAAGGTCTTCATCAATAAAATTTTTTAAAATTAATCAATTTTCATTGATGAAGACCTTTCGAAGGAAATGTATGCATTGTTCAAGAAAGCGATAGAGCAACCGAGGGAGAAAAACTATAAATATGTCTGGCACCGCAACGGCCGAGTTCTTGCTAGAAAATCTGAAGGAGATCGATATGTTGTTATCCGAGGTGAAAATGATTTGGAGGAACTTTTGTAGGTAGATTTTAGAGTATGCATGTATAGATTGTTTTTATTTAATTTTTTTTTTGTGTAAATTTTAAAGCTACCCCAATGGATAATAAGAGAAATTCTCCATTAAGTCTTCTAAATATTAATGTAAGGTCCTTAATACCTAGCTTTGTAAATTTCAGACAGTTAGTAAATGATACATATGATATAATCTGTGTAACTGAGACATGGCTGAAGAGTGAAATACCTTCTAATCTGATATCATTACCTGGATATAGTTTCTTTAGGAGAGATAGACCGAATAGAGCTGGGGGTGGTGTGGGTGTCTATGTACGATCAAATTTGCAGTGCAATATTCTAAACATTTTGGTTTTCATCAGTAAATAAATGAACCTACCAGAATTGCTGGTACTTCGACAACATGTCTTGATCCCATTTTTGTTAACTCTGCGGCTATGGTATCTAAGGATGGTACAATCGATTCTGATTTTAGTGATCACAACAGGGCGCCATTTTGCATTCTTAATATAAAGACAAAGAAAAATAAAAACATACTTACTAATATACGAGACTATAAAAATCTAAACTTGCATGATTTCGAAAATGATCTGAATGACATAAATTGGGACAATATCTTTTATATAGAAAACATCAATGACAAAGTTCGTTTTTTGGAAAATAATATAATCTTTTTGTTTAATAAGCACGCTCCATTAAAAACTATTAGGGTGAGTAAACCACCAGCGCCTTGGTTGACCGACAATTTAAAATTAATTTATAAGCAGAGAGATAAAGCAATGGTTAAATATAAAAGAGATAAAACACCTGATAATTGGAACCATTATAGGGACCTTCGAAACTTTGCATTGGCATCCACAAGAAGGGAGAAAGCTGCATACATTGAGAAACTGGAAAGAGATAAAGTCTCTAAGAAACTTTAGCAAGGCTTGCGTCATCTAAATATTAAAATTCCATGAAACAATAATGCCGAGCTCCCTCCAACCTTGTGCGATCCTAGTGCAATTAATGATTATTTTGCTAGTGTTTTTCATAAATCTCAAAACTACGCGGGCAAAATTGAATATTATTCGAACAATCTATTTTCTGATGAGAAATTTTAATTTTCCTTAGTTGATCAATTAACCATCAAAAAAATAATTTATGGCATTCGATCAAACGCACCGGGCTGCCACGGCATTACGCTGCAGATGCTGCAATATTGTTTGCCCCAGATTCTTGATCACATTACAAATATTGTTAATTCATGCTTGGAGGTAGGATTTTTTCCTCAGCCTTGGCGTGAGTCGATTATTTGTCCTATTCCTAAGGTAACTAATCCCCAAGCCATACAGGATCTGCGGCCAATAAGTTTATTACCCGTTATATCAAAAATATTGGAAAGGGTTGTGCATGTGCAGCTATCCAACTATTTCATTAAAAATAATATACTACCAGTTCACCAATCTGGCTTTAGAGAAGGGCACAGTACAACGACAGCCCTTCTCAATATTACTGACAACATTGCCAGAGTTCTTGATAAAAAGCTTGCAGCAATACTGATAGCTTTAGACTATTCTAAGGCATTCGACGTCATTGATCATGATTTATTGGTGGCAAAGTTAAAATTTTATGGTTGTGATGACATGGCTCTTTCATTTTTTAAATTATACCTTTGGAAACGTACTCAGCGAGTGCGTATAAAGTGCAGCTATTCTGACCCAAAGAATATAATTTCTGGTGTTCCCCAGGGATCCATTTTGGGGCCATTTTTGTTTCTTTTATAAACATGTGACCTTTTTTCCGACGTAAGAGAATCAGAAGTCTATCAGTTCGCCGATGACACCCAAATGATTTGCTACTTTGATCCTGATGATGTTGAAGCGGCATCTGAGAGTATTAATGGTGATCTAAGTTTAATTATGAGGTATTCTACTGAACATAATCTTATTATTAACTCTAACAAAACTAAAGTACTACTGTTTAGTTCTATAAACCATCGACCCAATATCGAGAATAATATCAATATTGAGATGAATGGGAACCATCTTTCTTTTTCTGATAATATCAAAATTCTGGGCCTAAATCTCGATCCATCTTTGAGATTTCGGGAACACGTAGGGGTGATTTTGCAAAAATGTTATCTTCGCTTGCGCTTTCTCTATGCTAACAAACACATATTAAATTTTAAAATAAGGAAGAAATTAGCAGATTCTCTGGTACTATCGATAATTAATTATTGTCTTATAGTTTATTACCCTTATCTAGACCAGAGGTCTCAACAGAGATTACAACGTATACAGAATGCATGTTGTCGATTTGTTTGTGGTTTAAGAAAGTTTGATCACGTGTCTATTCATATATATGAGTTAAAATGGTTAAAGGTTTCGTTTCTGTTTAAGTTTCTACTGCTATGTTTTATGTATCGCCTGTTCAAAAATCAAGCACCAAAATATTTGTTAGAGAAAATCATACCTAGGAATCAGGTACATAATAAAAATATAAGACATAATACTTTGACTATGCCGCACCACTCAACAGCTCTATTTACTCGAAGCTATACATTTAATGTTGTATCCTTATATAATCAGTTTAGACCTAGTTTACATTAGTCACTTCATCAAATTCGAAAAATGTATAAACACCTATTTTTGGAGGAGCAATTACTTGGGTAGATTTTATTCTTAATGTAGTAGGTATATTTATGCCTTATCTAAATTATTTATTTAGTTATTTTTTTAAATTTGTATTTATTTTTAATTTGCATTAACTTTAAGTTAATTGTGATATTGTATTAACTATAAGCATTTTTATAAGTATATCTCTTTGTAATATAGGGTTAAGAGTTAAAGAGTAGCTCTAGCTAATCTTCGCCCTATGGGCAAATGTAATCTATTTACATTTATGAATAAAAAGACACTCTATTATTATTAATAGTAGTATTATTACTAGTACTCCGATAAAGTATGTTTAGTGTTTTTTTTTAAATTCTCAATAAAGTTCTATTCTTTTGTGGTTAAGATACCGCAAATTAACAAAAACTTTCAGTAATTAAAAAGAGCTGTGAAAAGAATAAAATGCAGAAAATCCGAAGGGTTCAAATCTTGATAATACAAGTAAAAAATAATAGTGCGTTTAATCGACTCTGACAGTCTACTCCTGTGTTTATGTAGTGTAGTAAGTCATTGACTTGTTTACACGGTAAATACTATGTCTTTATCTATTAAATTTTAATATTTACTTTGGGGTTTTAATATAAATAACTTTATAAGCAGTAAAATTCTTCATCTGTGGCAGTTATTTTATAAAAAATAAAGCTATATTTCTCTTGATAAACAATTATTTGGAAATAAACTTAAGTTTTAGTCGTTTCTAAAGAAGGAATAAATAACAGAGGTTGGCGATCATGATGCCCAGGGACTAATAATAATAATAATAATAATAATAATAATAATAATAATAATAATAATAATAATGTGAAGTGCCGAGTCTGTAATTCAGCTGAAGAAAACTTAGATCACATAACTGCCGGTTGTACAGTGCTCGCACCTAAAGCGTACCTAGATCGCCATAACAGAGCTGGCAAAATAATTCATCAGAAGCTACGTGAAAAACATATGGGGCTGACAGAAACAACTCCCTATTATGAATATGAGCCTCCAGCCGTGTGCGAAAATGACAATGTACGTATTTACTGGAACAGAAAAATACAGACGGATAGAACGATCCCCAATAATATACCTGATCTAGTGCTCACGTTTAAAAAGGAAAGGAAAACCTTCATTGTGGATTTTGCCGTTCCCTTAGCCACAAATCTCTCAAAAACTTATGCGGAAAAAATCAACAAATACTTACCGCTACGGGACGAAATAACTGAGATGTGGCATATGGAGTCTGTGACGATCGTACCAATTGTGATCGGGACCCTGGGTGAAATACCAAAAAAGTTAAAACAAAACATATCAGTGCTTGGCCTAGAATGGAAATTATACAAACATTTACAAAAATCAATACTACTGGATACATGCAGCATAGTGAGGATGGTTGTTGGCCTACAATAGGATCATCTTGTCACTTCTGACCGATGAATTCTGTAATACCACTAATAAGTGTGATACCGGTAAATAATAATAATAATAATAATAATAATAATAATAATAATAATAATAATAATAATAATAATAATAATAATAATAATAATAATAATAATAATAATAATAATAATAATAATAATAATAATAAATGTTTATCACAAATTCACCCACATGGTGCTCATTGGGGAGAAAACCATAACTCAGTTGAATATCATCAGCATAAATCTGGTGCGAACAGTCCTTTATGTTATTTATTATATCCGCCGTATATATTATAAACAACAGGGGTCCCAAGATTGAGCCCTGAGGTACACCCGATACCACAGGCAGCAATAATGAAGTTTCGCCATTTAAAACGACCATTTGATTTTTATTCCTCAAATAGGAAGATATGAAGTCTACAGTTGACTGTTGAAATCCATAATATTTAAGTTTTAAACACAGGAGGTCATGGTTGATGGTATCAAAGGCCTTCGAGAAATCGAGCAACACCAATGCAGATACCCCGCCCGCGTCCAAATCCCCCACAGTCCCGTCCAAGACTCCCGAAAGTGCAGTAGCTGTACTGTAGTTCTTCCGAAAACCAGACTGACAATCAGGAATGATTTTATTTGCATTAACAAATTTATTTATTTGAGAATATGCTATTTTCTCAAGAATCTTGGACAGAACCGGTAGCAGGCTAACCGGGCGCAAGTCCGCACAGGAATCGGGATTGGTTACCTTTGGTATAGGCTGTATGATTGATGTTTTCCATGCTTCTGGAAAGTAACCGCGTTCTAGGCAAACATTGACTATGTGAGTGATGTAGGGAGCAATAAATGGTGAGCAATACTGAAGCATTGACCATGTTATGCGATCAGATCCAAATGCATTTGACTTGATGCTTTGTAAAGCCTGGTTAATTTCATCAATACTCGCGGGAGTAAAGTTAAATCTTTCATTAGAAAACGGTTTCAAGCTCTGATATCTTTGCATCATTTCATCGCATCTACCTTCTTTGAAAACCGAAGCAAAATATTGATTTATCGTATTTACATCCGCTAAATGTCGAGGTATATCGTATATATGTCCTCGTCTTATTCAAGTTTTTAGTTTTTATTTTTTAAAATCTTTTACATTTCTTTTACATTGCTTGTATTAGTGGCACTTGGGCCCTTCGGTGCTGATGATGGTACTCCCTAGTACCGAAACATGTACACCAAGCTAATCTAACTGTTTCAATATAAGTATTTGTGGAGACGACTGTGGGTTTATTTTCCTTATATCTATACAGCTCCACTTTGAGATAATGGACTACTTCCGCAAAAGTTTAGATTTAATTTCAATAATTATTTTTTTACTTTTTTTAGGTATTATGCTCAGACACAAGCCGGAAGTCACTGGCATATTAAATACAACGATACTTACGATAAAAAATCAAGAACATTACGTATCGCTTTAGCTGCAACCAGCCAAAACACTCACCTCATAGTAACAGTTAATGGCCACACTGTAGGAAACTGGTATTATGCGAATGACCATGCTGTATACCGAAGTGCTATGCAAAGTGGAGTATTTAATTATACTATTCAAACAGTAAACCCTGTACTTGTAAAAGATGGTGAAAATATTTTGGATCTTTGGGTCAGTCTGGGTGAAATTATGTTTGATGCCATTAGTTTACAAAAAAACTAAAATACTGTAAAGGATTTTAAAATATATTATATTATGGTATTAAAAATGTTATTATTCAGATTAAAAGGTGACCTATTTACTATAGCAAAAATGTTTTAAATCAATACATTATTATTAGGGTGCTATAATACCACTATACTATACTATCAACCGGTATAAAAAATTTGAAACAAACTTATATCGATAACAAAGTTGTGTTTTACAAATTGATAACAGAACCAGCAAGCTATTTTTAACCTCTAATCAATCCTTTTATATTAATTCATATAATAACAGGTATATTATATGACCAGTTACTGAGTGAGGTTTACACATATGCATAAACATCCAGAAATTCCTATTTTAGGAGTTGAACAAAAAACTAATAGACAGTTCTGGCGACAGATTACTTAAAGCTTTCGAGGACAAAAGTATACAAGTTATAATAAAAGTTTCAACATTTGCTAAAATACATAACATCCCATCAACCACCTGGCAGTACCCGAGACGCTCTTCAAATTCCTGCAGAACGTTATTAACTACGTAATGTTCTACCGATCTCATTTCTTCTCTTATCCTGTTATTTGGTCGGTTTACCTCATACTTGAGATAACCCCACAAAAAAATCTAAAGGGGTCAAGTCTGGAGATCTGGTCGGCATTTTAGTAGACCCCGTCGGACAATCCACGTTCAGAACTGTATTGAGGTGTCATGCACGGGACGGTTGTAAAGAGTTGGAGCTCCATCTTCAGGGCATGGTTTAGATTATTTTTTTTTTAATTCTAAATATCAAGTCAAATTTCGGGTAAGTATTGATATTATGGTGCGAGGTTTTGTGTGAAGCCTAATTTTTGAGCCAGTTCTCTGTGGATAATCTTTGTTACGTGATTATACCTACCTAAATAAGGGTTGGATGTAAAAGCATCACAACCCGCCATCCCTAATACGTCCTATCATTTCTCCAGATAAACTGAATATTATTTAAAGGTTGGAGACAATGATGTTATTTGAACGATGATACTAGAGTTTTGTACTTACATTGTCTTTATTGGTTTTAAATCACAACGTTTTAATTGTACCTGAATTTTCGGTCTCTCCTTTTAGAGTATGCGTTTCTGTGTTATTTAATCCTTGTTTTAGCACCAATATAAGAATTGTCAGTCTTCTTAGTTTTATCTTCGTCATGTGGCTTCTTAGGGTCTCTCTCGAGCCGAATACGATATTGATGTTATATCGTCTTCTTATTTTCTTAGATACTCCGTTGTTAAGTGTAAGTTGTGCCTCCATTTCTGCTTTTTACACGTTTGATCGATTCTTACGATTTTCTAACATTTTGTCAACTTATCTAATGGGATAGTATTTTTGTTAAGTTCTGTCTGATGATCGCGATACCATGTATATACTGACCATAGCTATTCAAACCAATATCTACCTAATTCTTAAGCTATAAGAGGTAGGAGAAATCAGACAATCTAAACGCCACATTAAGCAATACTTTATTAAACAAATGAATATGCACGCCTATGAATTCAAAATTAAAGCTGAATATGATGAGATATTTACAATAATTCATTATAAGGGGTACTCGATAATCGTGAACGTAACAAATGATGTCACTGCTCCGTAATGTACCGGTTGTTTGATTTATGATCGCGGTTTTGTGTTTTTGAGTTAATTGTAAGTATAATAGTCCTTGTTTATTCTGTCTGTGATATTAAACTTATTAACGACCTACAATGAAAAGGTTGGATTGCTTCTAAATCGGCCTAATAATGAATTATTTTACACTATTAGAAAGTGGGTACTTTAGGCAATAACCTAACCTAAAAAGTGTTTCGATTGACTATGTTTACAACGTTCATATTTTATGTTTAATTTTCACTCACTACATTTCGGGCATAGAGAATCGGGCAAGAGAGATCATGATTTCTTTTGCCTGATTTATATTCTTATTCATACTTTTTCTTATTTTTTACTATTTAATTGAGGTAAAAGGCTTTATTTTGTAAGTCTCATTGAGTTTAATTTTTGTGTTATCGAACCAAATTTAATATTAGGTTTTAAAAAAAATTACCTATACATTTTGACATTGTTATACCAAAGAAAGTTCTTCATCCTATGATTAGTTTTTTGTTATCATATCATATGTTTTTTTTGTAGCTTGTAAACTTCTAATAAAATAGTGTTAATTTTGGTCCTCGCTCCATATTTTATTTTGTAAATTTTTGTTGGTTGTGCTCTCAATATACTGCCCAACAACTCGATTTCTTTTGCCCTACAACCTGATTCATTTTACCCGAGGTAATAGGGTAAAAGGAATCAAATTCAAATGCCACTAATTCCTATTTCTGTTACAGGAATGCATATTTTATAGCAACAAACGCAGCGAATATTAAATATAAAATCCTAAATTTAATCAGATGAGTATTACTGTAAGCTAACTTTTTTATAAATTTGAGATATACTTTAGGTGATTCCGGCTAAATAAGGTAATCTGTTTCATATTGATTATGCATCAAAAAAATACCACAAATGTGGAAAAATCAAGTTTTGATAAGTAAGAAAAAATGGCCCAATAACCAGTGGCGGCTCGTTAATGAAGGGCTCTGGGGTGCCGCCCTCCCTGCAATTATTTCAAACAGAATCCAAGAATAGTTTACTAAAAACCCAAGAACGCAATGTATGTGAGCAATCAATTAAAATAATTCAAACCAAACGTAGCCCTATTCCAACGGGCAGGCTATACTCATAGTCAAGAGAGCGCGCTCTCAAGGTTGTACTAAGCGCGGGCGACCGATTATTCGTCCCGATTCAACGCGAGTTGCCAGGACTACAGAGGCGTGACGTCACCTACATATCGCACAACGAGCTGCCACGGATGAGCTCCAATTTTCCGCGCCCAACAGCTGTTCGCGATGCCACGGTAGAATAATCGATATATTATGTACTCTGGCGATGCGACATTTCGATGCCGCTAATGATTTGTTTATTTGTTTTGATTTGATTTATTAGTTACGTTTTAAAGTTGTAATATTTCGTCTAATATGAAGGTCAGTGATTTACAAAAGCTTGTGTTTAGTTCTCTGAGCTTAAGTGAAAAACTTGATTTAAAAATGCAGAGCGGCCACTACCAATATTGAACATAGTACAAGTGCAATCAAAATGTAAAAGTAAGGCACAGTTTACGCGTAAGTTTGACAAAGAAATATATAATAAAAAATTCTGGATATGCGGTTGTAAGGACAAAAATTCTTTTTTTTTGTTTCGTGTGATCGTGTGTCTTCTTTTTGACGGGGATGAAAATTGGACTATGGGGTGCAGGACTTCAAAAATCTTTCAAAAAAAATAAAAAAAACATGAAAATAGTGCTAAACATCGTCATAATGTGGTAAGTTTTCAGATGTTAGGACAAACTTTAACTTCTTTAAGTAGTGCTGCTTATGCTGATGAAATTAAAATTCACAACGAGAAAGTTAAAAAAACAGTTTAATTATTTTTTAGTGATACTCTTAAATTCTGTTTATTTACCGTGTTACTGAAAGGAACAAAAATGTTGCGGAAATGACAATTTTCTGAAATTAATCAAAAACACAGTACTATATTTAGGTAAAGCGATTTATTGCAGCTTAAAGTTCATTTGGGGAATCACATCTGTAGCTAGGTTGCAACACATACTGCCAGTCCCACCAGAAAAATGATTATCTATGTACATTTATATCATTGCTGCAACGTAGTGTCATTTCCGCAACAAAACCCGTGTTGCCGAAATGACCGTTGCGAAAATGAAAAAATCCGAATATAAATCACATTACATATAAAAACATAATATAAAAATAATTACAAAAATTTTAGGTGAGAATAATAAGACGACCACTTTATCGAGTAATTGACACAACTGGCTTTTATAGTAAAAGAGTTTTGCTTACCTAATGATGCAGAACTGACACACAATAAAAACACACTTCAAATTCACGACTTAAATATGGAATTAATAAAAAAATGAAAATTTATAACCAACCGACTAGTCGACACAAGTTTCAGACCGGAAATCAGATTAGATTGCGCCATGACTTCACATCGTAAACTATTCTTAGGCAACCACACGTTACATTTAGTGATCTGCTGCAAAAATGACTGATATTCTTAGGACATACTTTACTTTGCGTTTAATAATTTAATAAAAATAATTGGACAAGTTTATTTATAATAATATAATAAATGCAGGTTTTTAGTTTACCAGTTGTCAAGAAAAATTGATATAGGATCTTAAGTGAAACAAGTTGTAGTTTATTAAATATGAATTCTTGATTGGGGACATGTTGCGGAAATGACATTCGTAGTATATAAATAATTCTGGAAGTATATCCTTGTTAAATATAAGCCATTTAATATTTTTTAATAGTAATATGAAACCTTATTTATATCTTCCATTTAAAATCAATAGGATCCGAAAGACCCGAGTATGGATAAAAAGCCAGGGACATGTTTTGGCCAAAATTCTTGTAACTACCCTGATATGAAAGTATACTTATCTGAAGAAACAACCTCGTCCACAACTATTATAATTTTTGAAAAATAAATTCGACAATCTGGGTCATATTTCAATAACTCCTGCACATAGACATTTACCCTTAAATCAGCAAGCAGTAATCACGAAAGTGGCAAATTTATGGCCTTGCGTATGTAAACAAAACCAACCATACAGGAATAGGCATAAACATTTAACAATTTGCCAAAAACTTGGGTATGTGTAAAACGACATTTTCAAGCACAATTTCTTGATCAAGAATTTGAAAAAGTTTTTGGTACCAGTCATTGTTTACAGCACAAACACAATGCACTTAATTAACTACACAAAAATTAGAAATCCGAAATATTAAAAACACACAATTTACAGTAATCGAGTTACTCTTAGTTGCCTTTAAATAGCAAAGCCAATGGCTAAGTTAAGGATTCCTTGTAAAAATTTAACTCAGCTCAGCAAAGATTATTTCCTTCTCCTTTGCCGCGATTAAGTGTGCTCAAATATATTTCTTATACAATTTGTTCGCGAAGCATTCCTTTAACAACTTGGCTAAGCGAAAGTTTTTAATTTGCTATGCTGTTTGGGTGGTTTTCAGTAACTTTTAAGATACCATGTCCCTGGGGTCTTAAAACTCAATTCTTTTTAGTAGCCATAATTTTTTTTTATATTTGACTAGACACTCATATTTTTATCGATTTATTAACCCTTAACTAGTATCGTCATTTTAGTAGTCGTAACTGGTATCGTCGGGTCAATTCTGACCCGACATTTTTTTTTAGTATATAAAAAAAGGACTAAATCAAATTGTAGTTCTTATATATTTATTATTATATCCTTATGTAAAAGCATTTTTTAAACAAAGAGCTGGCTGCAAAAGTTTAACATAAAAATGTATCGTGCAAAAGTAAAAAAACTGTATATTCCTTATATAAAAATGTACTGATCTATAATAATGTACTAAAACTAAAAATGCAAATTATTCAAAAAATTTTTTTTTATTAGTTCAAAGAAAGTGCTGTTCTTTCAAATCGTTAAAGACTTATTGATATAAAATCAAAAACAAAAAAATTTGCAAGGACCTTTTAAGACATATTACCAGATTAGACACTAGAACAGCCTACTTAGGGTGCTATTAATCGACTGCCACTCAACAGGCTAACGCATGTGCGTGTTTTAGGAGAACTCCCGATAGCTGTGATTATTTCGCGCTTATTTGGAAAAAAATACGATGGGAAATTAAATCAGCTCGGGTCCAAAGTGACCCGACGATACCAGTTAAGGGTTAATACTAAAAGTATGAATTTATATTTTAATTTGGGGTGTGAAACTCCTATTTCACATGACCGTCGTATGTCCCTGGAGAAAAATCCATTATTTGGAAACTTCAAAAAATATATTTTAACTTTTAAGTAGCAAAAGTAAATGATATTTAACAAATGTTGGGTTTTTTGTGTTATAAAATTGTCTTGAATATTTATTATTGTTAATGTTTGGGCTAAAAATAATTATTGAACGCTGTCCCGACGTTTTCTTCACATGACCGTAGAAGAACTTTTTAGGTTGTCTTTTCGATGCTACATGATACTGCATGTGTGAATTAAATATTTTATTATTGCAAATGGCGACAGTTACTTGTGCAGTTCGGTTTGCAATATTATTTACAGTTCTTGTCGTTTATTTTGATATAAAATAGGTGAGTTTAAGTTTTTCGTATTTTTTCTATTAACATGACCGTCTATAGTGATAAAAAACAACATAACATAGTAATAAAGTTGCTCGCTTGGGTTTTTTGTTGTTGGTGGAAATTCTAACCTAAAATTCACAACATGGGGATAGGTTCAATTTTAAGTAAATAAAAATGAGTGAAATCACATGACCGTCGATCTCATGACCGTCGCATGAAAAATGAAAAACATAACCGTCGCAAAAAAAACATGACCGTCGTAACAAAAACATGGCAGTCGCATACTTTTTTCGTACCCCCTTACTTCCAAATATGTAAAATCTGGCACATTTTGGTAGTTTATTAATGAGTTACCATATGGCACTAACCAAAAATCTGTTTTCGGACTTTTTAAATTTATCTTATTGGTCATGGTACAATATCATAGAGGACATATTCTAAAAATTACTATTAAACTTGCCTAATGGTGGCAGTATCTTACGCCTAATTACTTTAGATGCTTCTTAAATTCACAGTTTGGCAGTATAAAGTCTATTAAATAAAATTACAGGTCAAAACCGACATTAAATCAAAGCTAGCACTTAAAAAAAAAGAAGTATCGGACGGTCATGTTAAAAATTTGTTTATTTTCTATATAAAACCCTTTTAACTTTTATTTTCATGACACTCGAGCACTTTTTTAACCTTTCTGGCATATTTCACTCAGTTACCTAAAAAAAAAGTCAGTTGAACTAAAGCCGAATTTTTTTTTCAAAATTAAATCAGGATCTTAAAAGATACTGAAAACCAACCGTTTACAAAAAGCAAAATAAAAGTACCCAATAATAGCAAAGAATACAAGAAATCCACAGAGAAAACGTAACAATAAAAATGGAGCCGAGCCGGTTCTGGACTGTATTTATATGATTTCGAAAAAGGAAAACTAATAAAAATAGGGTTGTGCGCAGGCCCATCCCATAAAACTTAATTTCTGTTTAAAATCTTAAACGGAAAGGAGTGTCGAGTGATAAATAACTTATTTAAAAGGAAGAGAGTTGTTGAGGCAAAAGATAATCTCACAAAGTTCTTGACTCTCAAAATAATGGTTTAAAGTTAAATCCAAAAAAATCCGCAATCAATTATTTTGGACCTGATTGTCAATGGGCAGCTGAATAAATTAATGTGGTTATAGCTGAGACGGTACACAGATAATAAAAAGGAAGAAACCTAAAAATATTTGTAGGCGTTAAAACTTATAAAAATCCCTTTAAGATGCTAGCAAATTATATAAAATGAAGCGTAACGAAGTAAGTAACTGAAGCTTTTAAAAGCAAGATAAAATAACGAGATTTAATCTTATCCGGAAGTTTATTAAAACACGACTTCTTTATAAAAGTGGACTTATTTTTAAAGCTGTTTATATATACAAGGTGATTCAAAAGTAAGCGGCATCCTTTCGGGGGCGTAATCCGTGCATAAAAATAAAGCAAAAAGTTTTTATTGACATTGGTCCGAAAATGCTTCCTAAGGGAGGTACGCCCCTTTGAATAGGACACCTTAAAGACGATTTTTTTCTCTAGTACTTTATAACCCTTTACAATTACATTTTGAAAATTGGTGTACTGTATGAACAGTTGATGGTGAATAAGATTCTAAATTCAAAATTTTAAAATTTTATTCAGTGGCGTCACATACGGGGGAAGATAAGTGTTAAAACATCCCTATTTATTTTTCTCTTTAGGTTATTGCGATTTTGTTTAGAAATTATAGAATTCTAGAGTTTATTACGTAAAAAAGGTGCTTTTAGTTCAATTCGATAGAGTGAACCGTTTACTAGCAAATCGACTTTGAAAATTTTCTGATTTGCTTATGTTTATCAAATCTGCATTACCACAGAAAAAAAACACACTTTTTTTTTCAGTGCCTAATTTAATAGTATTTGTTTTATTAGGAGTAAAAGAGATACTCTTTCGACGAGTCTGCAGGTTTGCCGGACGAACAAAGTGAGTCCGGCAATTACAGACGAGTCATAAGAAGTTGCCATAGATACTACTTTTTATTATCATGGATCAAAAAATGCGTTTAATACCATAGAGAATTTCATTTACCGTATTTTATTTTATTTTTATTGCAAAAATTGTAAACATTATAAACAACCTGTATTCAAAAAATGTTCAAATAGTATTTCTATGGGTGAAAGGACACACAGGATTAAAAGGCAATGAAGAAGTTGACAGGGCGGCAAAACAAGCAGCGGAAGATGGAATAATTATGAGGGGAATTCCCGCAAGCGATCTGTTCCCGTTTATAAAAACAAGATTAAGAACAACATGGCAGAATATTTATCACAATTATACACTAACCAATAAAAATAACTATACATCCATAAACCCTAATCTCCCAACTAAACCGATAATAAAAAGGTTACAACTATCAAGACACTGCTTTACCTCATATTTTAGATATGTTACTGGCCATGGCAACATTAATAAACACCTACACAAACTAAAATTAAGTGAAACTCCTGTATGCAACTGCGACAATCAATCTTTAGATGATCTAGACCACAAAATGTTTGGTTGCGGCCTTAACAGAAATGCAACCAAATTTCTTTACTTAGAACTGGCCCAACATAGTTTACTGCCCCCAAATTGTACCTCATTCATGGTCAAAGCCAATATAAATCCAACGATAGAGTCAATATTTATAAAATATCTGAAACTGACCGACTTTAAAATATAATAAATCTAAAACTCCTTATCCTCCATAATTATCCAAATTTAACCATATGTGTTTTTATGAAAAGGAGAGTCGGTTGTACGCCGTATTTTATCAAATAAAACATTATTTTTGTATTTAGCGTAATATATTCACTATTGCCTAGCGCTTTCGGCCTATTATAAGGCCATCATCAGGGCTTAGGTTCTAAAAGAAAACACAAACAAAAGTAAAAAACAGCAGGAACAAACTACGTGAGAATACTTACTCGTCAAATTATGCCCAGGAGACAAGAAACATATTAAAAAGATATTTTGAAAATTTCTGAACAAATTTTCCTGGTACAGGTTTCAAATTATAAACAACACCTGATTGACATTTCATTTGACAAATGGACACAAAGTGGCCAGGGACATCTCAGATTAAAACGTAGTTAATATACCTACACAGAATTACGAAAATAAAAACAGAAAGGTGGTATAAAAACTTTAAATGAGTCATAATGAATAAAATTGTATAAAAAGGTAGGTAACTCCGTCAATTGTTTAAAAGAAAATAATTTAAACAAGAATTTTAAATTATGATATCTGTATTCTGCAAAACCGTCCTATTGTTATTAAAATGGGAGGAGTCAAAAGTCCACAAGCGTAGGTTAAGGTAAACAATAAATTCTTATCGCTGAAAGAGTCTAAAAATTGGATTTCGGTTGTTAGTTTCGTTGAGTCTTAAATTTAGACATGAATCTGGATAGTTAATTGAATGTCTATGGATTTCAAGGTCCTCGAGATAGTCCAACTCTCTGAAGTTTTTATGATCAAATTGATGTAAAATTTTGCTGTTAGAAGTTGGTGAGAAACTGTGATTATTAAATTTTAAGTGCTGTCCAAATACAGATGTACCTGGTCGGTTGACGTGTTCTTTTATTCTTGTTCCGAGTTTTCTTACGGTTTTTCCAATGTATAGAGCTGGGCAACTACCACATGATAATTTATAAACTCCGCTTTTGTCAAGATGTGAAACGTTTTCTTTATTTCTGACTAAATGAGACTGAATATTGTTTTTTGTTTTAAAGGAGATTGTTGTATCTTTTACGTTTTTATTAAGTATTTTGGCTATCTGAGTAGAAATTGGACCTTTGTAAGATAAAGAAATATATTTTTTATGTAAGTATAATTATATATAATTACAATATATGTGTTTTCCCATTTTTAGTAGCCTTCACTGTCCTATGTATAAATTCAAGTCGCCCTGATAGGCCCCAGTGGTGTGAAACGAGTGTCCCTGTGCAGATCCCTATGTTACATACCTATATCCGTATCATTAAATTGTAAAAAAGTATTTAATCTATAATTTATTTAATTAATATACTCTGCGGTAGCTAAATGAGCTATGCTCAAGGCCAAAAATAAAAAAAATAAAATTTTAACAATCAAATACCATAATTTTATTGTGTTTTACCATATTATTCTATTGTTGCAGAAAATTTTTTGACATATTTTTTTTTGTCAGTCATAATGATACACAAACAAAACATTCATTGCATTTATACTAATGTTAACAAAAACAACAGGCATGTTATCCTATATTTATATTTTATTATAGAAGAAAAAACAATATTAACAATCGTATAATAATATGAATAATTTAATTTTAATGGTTAAATGTGCAGTTATTATAATTGATTGTCACAGGACCTTTTTGTTGAAAATCTGACGACACATTCTCCAGATTACTGCCATCATTTTGTGTTGTTTTCAATGAAGTTCCAATATCTCTCATTTTAGTAACCAATAAGTTGTGAAATTCTGAGTCTAGCTGAAGATAAGGCTTTTCTTAGTACTTATTGGATTATGATTTACACTTCCTAATACTTTTTCATTACGTAGTCGACTACGATTCGCATTTTCTATTTTTTTTTGTCAATCGCATTGTGTCTGTGCTGCGATCTTATTATAAGATGAAAAATTATTTCTATGGGTGTTCAAACAGGCATGTTATATACACATATACATTTGTGACTCACAGCCGATTTGTTTTTAATGATACTGGGGATACTTTATACCTTCATTGGTGTGTGTTGCTTAGATATCATGGTATGCTGGCACATTGGACAGCTTTGGATTCGCTGATTCACGTATCTTCACTGATTTATTACACATTTATTCTTTTATAACACAAAATATCCGCTATAAAAGACGGGGCTAAAATCTACCGATCAACGGCGTGCACTAGGCAGCATTGCTGCCTTAAGAAAACGGTGATTTTTTACAATTTAATAGAACATTTTTACGCAAACCAAGACAGTGCGAAAAATTAGGTAATATCACATCATTGAAGAACAGCGATTCAGTTTCACAAAAACACAACAGGAATCACCTAAGAAAGGTGTGCAAAAAAAAACTGGACTGTCTTGCTACGCTTTTGTTACGCTGGAAGAATTTAGTAAAAAGTGTTAACCACGTTGGGCGCCAAATTGGCTACGCTTTTGTTATGCCGAGAGATTTTAGTGAAATTAAAAATTAAGGAAAAGCCAATTTTGATAAAAGTTAGGAATAAAAAAAAAGAATGACAAAATAGTAAGTATTTCCAAGGAAATGACGCCAATCGTATTTAAGTGAGTTAGAGGGGCTTATAGCAAGCGAGCAAAGTGCCCTAGCTCAAATGCCGGAGATTAGGGGGGGGGGGGGATGGTTAAAAGAAATTAAGGCACCACTGTTTTTAAGCCAGGTGAAAAACAGAAACACACCAAGTTGTTTTTTGGTCCTCTCTCTCGGTTAAATCGATAAAAGTCTAAACTAACTGAAACTGAAGATATACTAAAGGGGTATGTTGCTTAGACTCAAATAAAACAATTAAATTTAAAAATACATACAATTGAGT
Organism: Polydrusus pterygomalis; assembly: GCA_963969555.1. Classification (NCBI taxonomy): domain Eukaryota; kingdom Metazoa; phylum Arthropoda; class Insecta; order Coleoptera; family Curculionidae; genus Polydrusus; species Polydrusus pterygomalis. Next base: position 54,152,844 of record OZ018379.1, read on the forward strand.
TTATTAAGCGCATAGTTCAGATTGATATAACTGAGAAATTGATGTTAAGAAAGCCTTAATATTGGTTCAACAAAATATAAAATCGCATAGACACTGTCTCTATTCAGCGCATAGTTCAGATTGATATACCTGAGAAATTGATGTTAAGAAAGTCTTAATATTGGTTCTACAAAATATAAAATCGCATAGACACTGTCTCGATTAAGCGCATAGTTCAGATTGATGTAACTGAGAAATTGATGTTACGTAAGTCTTAACAGTGGTTTTACAATTTAAAATCACAATATTAACGCACAAGTGAACTTAAACCTTTACATAATATGTATAATTGATACTCGGATACTAGTCCTTGGAACGGGTACTTCAATTCGGCACTGATATCCGATATTGGAATCACGTATTGGGATTTAGGTTGTAGAATCCGGTACTTATATCGGGTCCCTGATCAGGTACTTAGATGAGGTACATAGAGGAGGTACATAGAGAACCCTAAGAATAGAACAGCGCACGTCAGTACCAAAATAATAAAAATATAGAAAGTTAATTTTGCAGGTAAAAAAAAATAATCCCAAAATACAAGATTGCTGTAGGCCTAAACAATAAAAACTAATTTAAACCACTGTTGCGCCACCAGAACCTACAAAAACGCAAGCAGAAATTATTATCAGGCGCAAAACATCTTAAAAACCTACCGCATAACCTTTATGATAGTCAGTACCAAATGCACGAGTGTCGTAACAATAACGATAAATTTTATAAAAGGTATTTCGTAAAATTTGGACAGTGTTGTTAACAAACGATAAGTCGGTAAAATGTAGTCGTCCATTAACAACAACCCAAAAGCTGTTGACCGTCGTTAAAACATAACCTTTGCGTTTTTGGTATTGTTTTTACTTTTTTTGGGTTTGTTCGGCGATAATTTTGGAAATTGGAAACACCACGAATGCACAGACAAACATTAGACGACAACAGAGATTACTAGACGAGTTAAAATAAAGTTACTCATCAACAAAACTTCGTACTTTTTCAATTTTTGCTAGTTTTCGTGAGTTGCAGAAGGCAAAACATACTTTTAAATTGGCAGTTATACGAAATAAAAGTGATCCCTTAGGTTCTCGAAACGACGGCAAAAATTTGTAGTTTTCGCACGTTGGGTTTTTTATAAACTTATTTGCCTTTAATTCAATGTAAACGGCGTACTAATGTCTAGTGGTTTCTTAGTTCCTTTACTTTTTATTTTATCTTTATTCATCAAATTTCAAAATAATAAAAATATAAAAACCCAAAACTGGTCGTAATAGAACAGCAATAACAAATAGAGATTGAGGCTAGTGCTCATTACTTGTAATTTTAAAAATTTAAAATGCCTGCTAATATCAACGGTTTTTTTTTTGGAATTTCACCATAGATTTTACCATTGAGTACTTGGACCACATTGTAGAAGGTTGAAAATTCTATGAAATTTCTTGGAAATAAAACAAAAGCACCTCTTCTTTACTAATGTTGCTTATTTTCTTCTCGGTGCACCATTTCGTAAACTTTTCATATTCTTGAATTACCACTAATACTACCAAATTAACTCACAAATAACTAATATTAATAATAATGTCAATTTGTTGATTTCTTATTGTTACTGTAAGCTTCCTTAGTATAAGGTAGCTAAGAAAAACTACAGTGACTTTATACAAGACAGTGGCGGCAATAGTGGCCCAAGCCGTCATGTTGCGGGAAATTATTTTGTTACCTTTGTTTTATATGGAGTAAAACTTTTTGACAAATGGCGAAGGTTCCAAATTTTAACTGCATAATACAACTAAAAACTTTATATAAATTTAGGCTCTATTGTCGCCACTGTCTTGTATAAAGTCACTGTAAGAAAAACGAAATGCATTATTGGGCAGCTATCAGCTATAGTATTTGTTATTACAAACAATATCAATTACCTACCGCGATTATTGATATATTATTGATTTTGACATAATCGTGCCAAAAAAATTACTGATATCCGTGCGGAAAAATTGGGTTTTCCACACGTTTGTAGAAAAAATATTAAATTACTTTTTTACAAGTAAAAGAACCATTCTCGGTTATTAATTCATTTCAATAATACATTAAAGAAATATCTGAATGCGGAAGGCAGAATAATTCACCCTAGGCCAGTTAAGTAGTTGATGAGTAAATAATTTTCTGATAAATTGTTTGGAACCTGGTACGAACTAGTTCCAAAACATGGTACAATCAACGATAAAAAAATCCTCACGGTACTAATGGCGGTATACCAGTTCCTTCTTAAACACTTCTTCTTTAGGAGGTATTGGGTATACACAGTGGTCTAAGGGCGGCTTCAAGCATCTAAGGCGTCCTTTAGTAATAACTATTTAGTGTGTTAGTAACAACTGCCCAGTATTTTAAATATGTCTTATATATTGTAATTATTGTATAAATAATAAATAAAAAAAAATCGTATATTGAATTTTTAACAATAAAATATTGTAAAAAATCAGAAAGGTAGACTGTAACTTACACTTCGAAGTATTTATTGGTTTTCAAATTCATTCTGTAGTGTATCAGTTGAAAGCCTTATGATGTACAACATTTATGACGTGTTATTCAATAATAAGTAGTTTGTTTATTTAAAAGATGATAGAAATGTAACATTTTTAAAAGTCCTGAAGATAACAGCTTAAAAATTTAAAAATCAAAAACGTAATAAGTGCGTACATACAATACAACAGATGTGTTCTAAGTTTAAAATCTACTTTATGGTTTATTTAGATACAATAGTTTGGACTACCGTGCGAGCAAAAATTATTTGCATCAAAGAGGGCCTTGCATCTAAGGACGTAATGCTTAGCCGTAGAGCTTAATACCTGTTGGGTGTCAGTAACTATCTGAATTTACAATTAATCAGTTATTCCGTCATCTTTGACAGTCGTTACAAGTAATTTGATTCATCGCTAATTTTTTCAATTTCTTGAACAATTCACACAATGAGCTTAATGGAACAGCACAAAACATTCATGGTTGAAGCGTATTTTCGAAACGGGGTTAGAGTAAATGGTGAGTGGCAATACAATCCGGGTTTGTGCATGGACGATTTTCAAGAACATTTTCCTACCGTTGCTTTTATTGCTGGGGATTTTAATCATTGCCTGAAACGAACCGTGGCTGTGTTTAGGGAAACAGGTTCTATACAACACAAAAAAGGAGAAGAAAGACCATCTGTAAGAACAGAAGAACTTGTTGCAAACGTTCGTGAAATAATGCAAAAATACTCCAACAAATTGTATAAGACGCCTGTTCCAAGAAGTGGGAAAATCTTATGGAACATGCAGGACTATTCTTAAGAAGCAGCTAAATTTATTTCCTTATAAAGTGCAAGTATTATAATTTTGTAAACAACAAAAATAAATTTGTATTTGTCTACTTATTTTCTTACTTATTAGTTTGGCATATCATGTCATGATATGAATTTGACAAAATTTTAACCTAGATTTGGTTAAATCCAAGCCTTCTTTGATGCAAATAACTTTGCTTGCACGGTATATCAGAAATAGAAATGTCAGCGATATTTTTAAAACGTTGTTACATTATATTTATATATCGATGTTTCCAACTTGTCGATTGATCGATTCTATGGACTACTAGCGTGTTTTCCTTCAATGTGATTTATTTTAAAATATAAAATTTCACCCAAGACAATGATTATGACGTAAGTTTAAGAATATCTATTCGTTCTAATTTGTCCTTGTCTTATATTTTCTCTATTTTTGGTAATAAATTACATTTATTTCAAAAGCAACGCAAGATAAAAATAAAAAACACATTGAAATTACTGGAATATCGATGTGGAGAAATTTGGTGATAGCTAAGGACACTATCCCAGATAGCAAAAGTACCTCCATTTTAGGAACGAAGGAGGTAAAAAGGACGTCCAAATTTCGACCAGGTGGACGTCCTATGTGCGTCCATTTTTTGTCGAAAACTACGTAGAATGGACATAAAAACTTAATATTTTGTTGCAAATACAGAAGAAAATGTTTCCTTTAATTTTGTCAGATCCATCCTCAAACACCATTCGCCACATGCCACATATTGTGGCTCCATTAGTAAACAAAGGCTGGCATCCGACTATCCGACGCAATAAATAAAGGAAAGTGTGTATACCACTTAAAACCAGTAAAAAGCGTAAATAGCCGAGATAATGCAACGCATGACGACATCTAGTGTCGATTTTAGACACCTTTAAAACACATTAGTACCTCTAAATATAAACTTTAATAAACTCAAAAGAAAGGTCGTTTCATCTGAAAAAAAAAAGTTGGGAGCGGTTTTTACCCTAAGGAGAGGGGCAAATTTCATAAAGATAGGAAAAAAGTAGGTATTCCAAACTAAAAAAAAACGCATGCGTAGTTCTGTAATTTTTCAGCAGCCATAGAGGCTTTCTAGTACTGAATTTATTCCAGTTAACTCTTAACTCTATATAATTAATTCATAATCAAAAAATGCTTGGCTAAATAACACTGTGCCGCGCGTAGAAAACAAAAAATTAAGTAAGTAGAAGTTGCTTGATTCCAGGTAGTATCTTAAGTATAACTGAAAAAAATAAATAAATTATGACTTTTTTCGAAAAGTTTTAAAAAACTTACTTTTCCGCACTCATGCATATTTCCGTATGAAAGAGCGTGCGGAAAGAAAAGAGTCCGCGCGCTCGTAGAATAAGTAGGTATAGGGGAGAATGACCCAAAATGATCCCCCTAACGGGAAAATCCCTCGTAAACCAAGTGTATAATTTGGGGAGATCCATAATCATAGTTATGGGATTCCCCAATTCTTATGCTTTCAGATTTGGATGCGCAGAGTGTTTAATAAAAAAACCTAATAATGTTATTTATATAATTATGAACTTGGTCAAAAGAATCATATTACCCTACCTGATTGGGCAAAATGATCCCTTAAGGTAGGGTAAAATGATCCTCCAATTTAATTTAAGAAAAAATGCAAAATTGTTGATTATAAGTCAATATTTACAAAAACAGAAAGAAACCTATTGTTAAAACTTGTATCTTCAAAGAATACCTCTAGATAGGTACCTAACTTAACACTTTATAATATTTCTTATATTAAACCAAAAAAATCGGGTAAAATGATCCCGGAATCGTTTTACCATACCTCATGAGGGATCATTTTGCCCGAATGTGCAAAATTTACAAACCGCGATGTTTATCACTTAGTCATTGAGTTTAAAAACTTTACAAATATCTTAAAAAATAGCTAAAGTAATAAGCTTCTAAGAAATGTACTACATTTTAACATTCCTGTTATCTGTCAAAAGCTGTTACAAAAGTCTATAGGTACGTATCTTAGATCAGAATAAGCAAAAATCACTTTTTTATTGATAGCGCACCAACGCTAACAAGTTTCGATTCAACTGACAAGCACAACTCGACGGAAGACAAGGAAGGTATAGTGGCTTACGAAAACCATAGATGACACCATCCGTATTAACGATAATAGGGGGGGGGGGATCATTTTGGGCCATTCTCCCCTACTATTATTTTCGAGTTAGTGTAAAATGAATGTGGCGTCATACAATTACAGTTTTTTTTAGGCTATTTTTATTGCAGGTACTTAGCTATATATTTCGTTGTGACACCCGATACAGCCACTTACCGTTTTAAGGTAATGTAATATTGTATAAATACAACGTTCAATCAATCTCGAACAGTTTACATTTTGAATCCACTGAGTAGGGTTATCCCTTTGCCTTTAAATTGACAATGTCTAGTCAGATGCAGCTTTTTGTTATAATACTGTTTCTGTCACTTTCTTCCTTTACCTATGCAGCAGTTAGTATAAATATAACAGGTCTTGAGGTAACAATAAAAAATGACTTTGTTGCACTACATTTTTCAGACCAAGCAAATATATATTCGGTTCGTGTAAATGGCACTGACATCGTAAATACGGACGGACAAAAGAGCTTCTATTTGGATTGGAGTAAAGGTAAGCCTAAAATTATTAAATATGATAACATATGATATGAATGAGAATAGTACCGTGCGAGCAAAAATTATTTGCATCAAAGAGGGCTTGGATTAAAAAACGTAGGGCTTGGTTTAGATCACAATAATAATATGGGGACGATATATTATCTAACCAAATCTAGGTTAAAATTTTGTCAAATTCCTATTATGACATGATATGCCAAACTAATGAGTAATGAAAGAAGTAAACAAATACAAATTTATTTTTGTTGTTTACAAAATTAACAAAGTAAGAATATACAGAAAGAAAAAGAAAAATAATTACATAAATTGCTGAAAAAGATCTTCCCACTTCTTGGGACAGGCGTCTTATACAATTTGTTCGCGTATTTTGCATTATTTCACGAACGTTTGCAACACAAGTGTTCTTACAGATGGTCTTCCTGCTCCTGTTTTGTGTTGTATAGAACCTGTTTCCCTAAACACAGCCACGGTTCTTTTCAGGCAATGATAGAAATCCCCAGCAATAAAAGCAACGTTAGGAAAATGTTCGTGAAAATCGTCCATGCACAAACCCGGATTGTATTGCCACTCACCATTTACTTTAACCCCGTTTCGAAAAAACGCTTCAGCCATGAATGTTTTTTGCTGTTCCGTAAAGCCCACTTTGTGAATTGTTCAAGAAATTGGAAAAATTAGCGACGAATCAAATTACTTGTAACGACTGTCAAAGATGACGGAATAACTGATTGATTGTTAATTCAGGTAGTTACTGACACCCAATAGGTATTAAGCTCTTCGGCTAAGCATTACGTCCTTAGATGCAAGGCCCTCTTTGATGCAAATAATTTTTGCTCGCACGGTAAAATAGGTCACAACTGAAAAAGTCCCAAGCATTCTTCCAAAAAAAAAATAAATAAATTTATTCAAAGTTACAAACTCGCACTGTTATTTTTCTACCATTTTAAAGGTCGTTAATATCCCTTTAACTTTTATGAAACATGTCCTATCCCTATCTCTAACAGTTACTAAAATAATTTTTTTTTTTTTGAATTTTATCTTCTTGTTATAATAGCTTTTGTCAATAGATCTCAGTTACCACGAAAGAAAATTAAAATAATGTTACTTTATGATATAAAAACGTCTGTATAAACATAATGTAAGTTTTATGTTTATTTTTTATTTTTGTCTATTTCAATAACTTCTAAAATAGCGAAAAGAAAAAGTTAAATTATAAAACACCCTGTATAATGCTTGCTTTCTCATTTCGGCCATTTCTTCCGAGGTCTCTAGGCGTTTTGATTTCATTCTGACACTTTTCGCTTAGAATACCATTTTTGTTAGTCTTAAGATGTTCATTCGTTTTACATACCAAAATCATCGCATAATGCTTCTTCCATATTATAATTTATTGGCTCCACTTTTAAGTTTCCCCGTGTGTTTTATTTTCTATTTCATCTAATTTTATTGTGTTTCTATTCCAATTCAATGGCTTTTAACTTAGGTTTGTGGGTTTCTGTTAGCGCCATGTCTCTGATGGTACACACCTCAAAATAGGTGCACCTTTATTTACGTATTTGAAGTTTTACTTACTTCGGTATTACTTCTTTTTTAAGGAATGGAATAAATAACCTTCCACCTTTTGTTACGCTTTCTCTAATCTCGGCATCTATATTTCTTTCTTGTGTTACCACTGACACCAGAAAGTTGAATTTTTGGTACCTGTTTTAAATGCTTTTAAGTAATTTCCTATTTTCATTGCAAATGTTATAATTTATATATTCCAGTATCCGATTTCATATTTTTTACTTTTTTTATGGCTTCATCTAGTATCAATGCATACAATATACGGGGCTCAGCCCATCCTTGGCTTACTCCCAAAAGAGTTTTAAAAATTTCTGATTTTCCATGCTTCGTCTCATTTTCCTAACGTAATTTCTGACACTTTTAAACGTTTTATGTAGGTACTCTCTTCCACTCACTGATTGTTTACCTTTAGCTATTGGAAAAAAATATTTAAGTTGTAAAATAAAATGTATAAGTTAATAATGACATTTTGCAGGCGGACAACAAGTATTTAAACCAGGAAGTGTACACTTGGTGGAGCAAACAAATTCTAGAGTGCATTTCTATTGGCTGCAAGAAAATAGGAACGCTTCCCATACAATAGAGCTCCATTATATTATGGAAGATGGTTTGAATGGACTTTATTCATACGCAAAGTATATTAACGACAAGGACGAGAATATAAACCTAGGCGAAACTAGGATAGTAAGTACCCAACGCTCTGATACTTTATTATAGAATTGACTAAGTATAACGTTCTTCTGAGGAAATTTTGTCACGTACAGAGGATTTAACTCTAATAAATATATTGCTGCTTCGGGAGTGTCCCAAGGTTCTTATCTGGGGCAACTATTATTTCTAACTTTCATAAATGATTTAGCGCGTATTTAACAATATTTAAGTCAATATTAGACATAATAGACAGTTACTGGCTTCAAGATAATTTGAACCGACTGCAGGAGTGGTGCGATTGTAATCGATTGGGTCTGAATGTAAATAAATGCCAAGTAGTAACATGTTTACGTCAAAAGAACGCAATCAACTGAAAACACTATTTCTTCTACACAGGAAACTTGATGGGTGTGAAATTTTCCAAACTAAGTTTTAATTCGCATATTACAGATGTTGATTTCACAAATATTGAAGCCATAAAAACCCTGCACTTTGCACTGGATACTTTATTACGAAGTTCATAGGTCCAGTATTGAAAAAGTTCAGCGGAAATATTAAAAATAATTAACACCAAAAAGTGATGGTGTTTACCCTGTTAAAGGTGTTGCATAGGACCCTGCTTAATAGATTTAATTTTTGTTATCTAAAACTAAGAAGAAACATGTCATTGATATTACTTTATTACAAACTCTTGCTTGGAAGAATTGATTGTCTTGACCTGTTTGAACAAATACAATAACATTGTATTGTCGAAGAGCGACAACTAATTTATATCTGAACTTACTAATTTATTTAATTTGTAATAACTTCAATAAAATATCGCATTATCTATGATATGTTTGCAAGTATTATTCATTGTTATTAAGTGTAACTTATACAATATCTTTAGTTTATGATAAGGGTTAGAACAGAACCAAATATTTTGAATGTAGGTACTTTACCTTATTTGTATTCTTTAAATACACTGCCTCCATGCTGTTTTGTAAATACTATATTTTAAGGGTAATAATAAACATAATTCTTAATATGGTTTCAAGATAGAGTAGTTATTAAAATGGATTTAAAAATATACATTAAATAATAATTATACAAACATCGAAAATATTAATTAACTGAAACGCAATTTTAAAATAGTCTCTTACTCATATTGACAGCAAATTTTTTTTTTGTTTTATTCGTTCAGGTTATACTTATACGTTAAGCCCTATATCTACAGTTTAACATCAACTAATTGAATTCAATCAGATATTAAATAATATACTGTTAAGGAAATTTATAATATTATCAGTTTTGGTCTTATTCCAACATAGACCCAAAAAGTAGACTCCTACTGGATTTGGTCGTACGTTGATACCGTTACCTTTTATACCAAATATATATTAAACATTAGGCTGGGCCGAAAAAGTGAAAAATTGGAAATTGCAAATGGTATATTTGCCAATATCTGACTATACACACACATACATACATGCTGCCAGAAATTTAATTTTTCTGGCAATGGAACCCTTACTTTAACAGTTTTTAACTGACGTAAGATACATACGTACACCCAAAAATCGTGTTTATAGAATTTGTTCGTTATATTGTAATTTATTGATACGGTTACCTTTCTAAACATATCTAACATAATATTAAATACTTTATTTACCCTGTATATTATTTATTTTCGGTTTCTACGACCAAAATAAAAACTAATTTCATTGGGGTTTATTATTGCTAAACCCTACGGTTTTTCTAATGATGTAGTAATAATTTCAATGATGCATGTATGAAAAATTCATTAACTTATACAAGGTGTTCAAAAAGTACGACAAAATAATTTCAGGTTAAAATTATAATAACTTGTTTAATTTAAATCCACTATTTTATGTCAGCAATAGATGTAAAATTTTTGACAGGTCAGAATTGACTTTTTTCTACTACTGTTAGGGATGCACAAAATTCGAAATCCATCGATACATCGAAAATCGATATATCGAATTTTGACCCATTGATGTAGCAAAAACATCGACATTAATCCATCCATGGATATTGAAAAAATATCGACCGAAAAACATCGATGTATCGAAATTTTTTTTCGCAATTTGCAATATAAAATAAAAACAAATAAAACGCTGCTTGTAGCAGAAGATGAGTTACGCATCTTTATTACTTAATGAAACGTTGTTTAATAATAGGTCTTTAAAATTTTTTACCTATTTAACACTATAAAAACTAATAATGTGTACCTCAAAGTGATTTTTTACATCTGGAACGACCTTAGTTCATAAAGCACGGCTTTTATTATTTACAGGTTGGCAGCACCAATACGCGCCGTAATTTCCCTTGTATTTAGCGCCAGTGCATGAAACAAAGAAATTAAGATGGCGCTAGAAAGTAGCAACACTTTATAGTTAAAATATATTTTTATATATTTTTAGTTAAAATATATTTTTTATATCTATAAAAAAATCTATAAAAAATACTAAATGATCCCAATTTTTTATTTCTTGGTTTAATAACTTTGAAAATGATGTATTTTAAGAAACATCGATATATCGATCTAACCTCCATCGATGTCATGAACCATCGAGTCAAAATCCATCGATGTAAAAACATCGATATTTTGCTCCGATATATCGGTGTTTTCGATATATCGAAAACCATCGTGCATTCCTAACTACTGTATAGATAAGCTAACTTTCGGGTCCTAGCAACACGACAGATAACGAAAGTAAACATTCGAGTTACCTAGTTATTATACGTTGCTAGCTATGTAAAGTAGCGTTGCTAGCTATGTTAAGTATTACTTTCGGTGCCAGGACAAAAAAAAATAACTGACAGACTCTGATAGTACTCAAATAACTAGTTGTCATGGATTATTTTACAGGTGGAAAAAAAAACTTATTTTATCATTTTAATTTGAATAAAATCAAAGTTTATTACTTAATAATATATTGATTAGAGAAAAGTAGTAGAAAAAATGTAATACAATACACGATGCGCAAGCCTTTTTTGGTGGTCGGAGGTATTAAATCACCTCGGCAATTCAAAAACCTCCTCACACCAAAAAATTAACTTTCTCATCTAGTAATGTAAATAACTATAAACGCTTACAGTAAATGTATTGCTGATTAGTTAAAGTAACGTAAAGGTAACAAGAGAAAGGAATGATGGAGAAACAATAAACAATTGCTTATAACAAGTGTTCAAAATGGCGACAATGAGCTTATTACAAATTACCTAATTATTCCTAAGAAAGATAGAGACGGGGGATCATCTGTTAATGCTAAAAGTTTAAGTCGTTTCAGGGTTCCCTCCTAGGACCAAGATTACAATGTTTTACGCTTCAAATTTACCTTTAACTTTAGTGATTATTTCTATGATGAAACTCAACTGCATTTATCTCTATATCCGGATGAATCTTCGCAAGAACTTTAAATTTTGATTGGGACAATTTTGTTGGTTTTAGGACAGAATATACCTATAGCTACGATGCGTAGCGTTAGCACATAATATACAGGGTGTTAATTAATGTCATGCAGATATTTCAGGGGGTGATAGTACTCATCAATATAAGAAAAAAATGCAAATATATGCATGGTCTAAAACGCGTTATTTTCGTTATACAGGGTGACAAAGTGTCAATTTTTTTCTCTTATCTTGCGTTTTCTCTCATATATTCTGCCATAATTGTGTCAAATTTGGAACATTAACCCTTTTTTAAAATCTCTACAATAAAGTATCAAAATTATTGGTCGCAGTATACAGGGTGTTACATTTTCTTGGATCGGATACAATTTTATCTTTCAGAACTTTTTTTTTGGCTCCCTGTATAAATTCCTGTATGAAATTTGAACTCTCCGTTCTTTTGTGTAGCGTTTTGGTCTCTTGCACTATTCTCGTATCTATGACCGTGTCAGAAACCAAATGTGGTTCATGCACGATGCTGCACCACCGCACTTCAGCATAGCATAGAGGTGAGGAACTTTCTCAATCAAATTTTTAACAACCGTTGGATAGGTCGAGGGTACCTCAGCCATGGCCCCCTAGATCCCCAGACCTGAATAGCCTGGATTTCTTTTTCTGGGGACACCTGAAAGCATTAGTGTGTCAGACCCCAGTCCAGACAAAAGAGGATTTAAGAAACAGAATAATACCTTTATGCGACATCATTCGCAATACTCCTGGAATATTTGGCAGAGTCCGTCAGTCCAAGAGGCGAAGACTTGATTCGTGCATTTTAGCAAAAGGCGAACATTTTTAACAGTTTTTATAATTGTGTTTAATTTTTATTTGATTAACTAATAACTTGTTTTGTTACACGGCTTTTTACTCTGCGTTATTTCGCCTACACTTAATTCCATCGATGGCTATTTTTGCAAATAAATCGAAAACGGTCACAGATACGAGAATAGTGCAAGATACCAGAACGCTAAACAAAGGAACAGATAGTTCAAATTGCATACCGGAATTCATACAGGGAGCCAAAAAAAATTGTTCTGAAAGATAAAAATGTAGCAGATTCAAGAAAATGTAACACCCTGTATACTGCCACCGACAATTTTGATACTTTATTGTAAAGACTTTAAAAAAGGGTTGATGTTACAAATTTGAAACAATTATCGCTGAATATAAGAGAGAAAACGCAAAATACGAGAAAAAAATTTTAAACTTTGCCACCCTGTATAACGAAAATAACGCGTTTTAGACCATGCATATATTTGCATTTTTTTCTTATTTTGACGAGTACTATCACCCCCTGAAATATCTGCATGACATTAATTAACACCCTGTATAGCTACTACGCGTACCTATATACATGGTGTCCGGAGATGATAAGCAAAAAATCTAGGGGATAATTCTAGACCGAAAATAAATGCTATCTCTTTCTATAACATTTTTCGAAAATTAATTAATAAGGGAGTTATAGGGTGTTAAAGTTAAATTTTATTTGCAGTTTTTTGCAATACCTTTTGCAACGCTTATAAGATTTCTCGTATATGGGGCTTTTTCGGGACGAGAAATACAAATTTGCCCACCGCTTTTTCGCATTTTGTAGAGGGCGCCAAATGGGAGCCTATAATTTAATTTGAATGGTCCCAACTTTTTTGTCCTACACTGTATGCGCATTTTGACTGAATATTTTTATTTTCCTAACATTTTGACATAAAAAAAAGTATACTCCTTTTTTACATTGCTTGCATGTGATGAATACGAAATCATTTTAATTTATTATTTTTTAATTTAATTTTTTAAGAAGAATTAATTTATGCCTTGAGGAGGAAGGACTTCCCTTTGAACCTTTGACTTGAAGGTTTAATTTATTATTCCAATAACTTAGTTATTTTAAAACTGCAAATAAAATTTAACTTTAACACCCTGTAACTCCGTCAATTTTCGAATAACTGTTATAGGAAGAGATTGCATTTATTTTCGGTCTAGAATTTTCCTCTAAATTTTTTGTTCATTATTTCCGGACACTCTGTATATAACTTTAAAAAATCATTTTTACTTATTACTTATCGATGACATTAATTAACGTGCAAGGCACACAATAATAATCCATAATGGTTTAACGCCCAATAAAGAAAAATAAAATTTAACCTGTAAATTTTTCGTCAAATGCATAATAATTGTAGGTACAGGGTCATTCGCTATATATTGACCCATATGCTAGCCGCTTTATTAATAGAGATATCAAAAAACTAAAATGAGGAAAGTTGTAGATCTTGATCTTAACTTTTTTTAACATTTATTAGAAAAAACAAAAGACTGTTGGAACTTTAAAATATTAGCACAATTTTTTTTTTAAATGGGACCCCCTATATATTATTACATATTTGGATAGAGCTATTTTTACCGATTTCAAAAAGATATAGTTTGACACATTTCTGACAAGCCGTTTAGGAAATATTTAAATTAAGTTTTGCTTTAAAAATTTATAGGGGTAGCTATGGATGAATTAAACGATGAATCGATGTATATTATAATTTATTAATTAATTTAACCATTGGGAATAACATCTACAAAATAAAATAATTACAATTGCTGAATATGACCGCCATTTCTATCTATACAATCAATGTAATCATCTTCCAATTTGTTAATAGCATTTGAAATGTATTCTGGGTAGTCGTTGTTTAACGTTTCGATTTCATGCGTAATTTTCTGTCTCAATTGCTGCAAGTTTGTGCTTCTCTCGGCATATAATACCTGATTTCTTAGATAACCCCATAGGAAAGCATCTAATGGAGTAAGATCGGGGCTGTTGGGTGGCCATTGAATGATGCCGTGTCTTCCTAACCAGTCGTCATAGCGGTTGTTTAAATATTCTGTCACAGGGACTATGTTATATGGCGGAGCTCCATCTTGATGCCAGATCATCTGATAGTACTCATTGACTGGCAAATCCTCTAAACGAGCTTCTATTTCGTTGTGAAGAAATGCCAGATATCTTTGTCCAGAAAGGGAGCCCTCATAAAATATAGGGCCAATAACTTTATTTTTAACGATACCGCACCAAACATGCAAGCTTTTCCTACCTTGGAATTTTATTTCTGCTATACTATTGGGATTAGTTGTAGCCCATATGTGCGTGTTTCTCCTATTAAAAACTCCTGCTGTGGTAAATGTCGCTTCGTCACTCCATAATATTTTCTCAAAAAAATTATGAGTTGCATTTTTCCTCCTAAGCATTTCCTGGCAATAAATCAAGCGTTTACGCATATGCTCCTCGTCTAATTTTTGCACAGGTAAGATCTTGTAAGGATAATAACCATGTGATCGAAGCGTTTTCTGTATTTTTTTTCGTGCTATGCCTAAATTATTATAAGCATCTTCAATTGAACGGGTCGGATTTTCTTAAAAAAATTGGTAAATGTTAAGAAAACAATAAAATCCTTACTATATAGTCATATCTACCTTCAAAAAACAACAGAATATCTAACTCTTTATCCAAATTTCTTGTTACTTCCCTTGGTTTTCTTTTTATGGATTTTCGCATTCGAAAACCTCTTTCGATATTTCTAAATGTATTTTTTGCTGGAAGCGGCAAATCCGGATATAGTTGCCGATATTCTTGACGAGCCCTGTATGCATTTGAATTATTTTTATAAAATAAACGTAAAAATTCACACTTTTCTTCCTCGGTATACCTCATTTTCGGGTGATAAATAACAATTATTATGAAGTGTCAAATACAAACAATTATTTAATTAATACATTCATACATGGCCACCCCGATTTTAATATAAATTTTTAAAGCAAAACTTAATTTAAATCTTTAATATTTCCTAAACGGCTGTGTCAAACTATTTATTTTTGAGATCGGGAAAAAAAGCTCTATCCAAATATGTAATAATATACAGGGTGTCCCATTAAAAAAAAAATTGTGCTAAAATTTTAAAGTTCCAACAGTCTTTTGTTTTTTCTAATATTTAAAAAAAAAAGTTAAGATCAAGATCTACAACTTTCCTCATTTTAGTTTTTTGATATATCTATTAATAAAGCGGCTAGCATATGGGTCAATATATATGGAATGACCCTGTACTTACTGCTCACACAGATAAAATTCAAAGTAAAAATAAAATGCACCAAAACCACTAGACATTTTTAAAACGTAATCAAATGTAACAAAAACATAAAAAACGCTATTTATAAGTTGGTGTGTGTGCTCCATTACGGTCCACTACTAATCTGGGGATATTGTCATGTCCCAATATTAGCCGATCGATGACAAATTTGCCCGTATTACTTTTTATGCTTTTGGTCCTTTTTTTGGATAAAACGGAAAAGCAACGAAATACTGACCAAAAAGTGAAGTCCTAACTCTTAACTCTATTTTTTATTATTTAAAGGTTTACCGTTATAACAACGATATTCTTACACAAGGTACCAACCAAGTTCGTACAGGCACGATTCCTAACCGAGCCTTACTTCACAATAGCACATCAGTTCAAGATGCAACTTATAGGCTGCCAGACGGAACATATTACACAAAGTACGATTACGCCGTGTATGTGAGGGAAACAAATTACCAGGGCTTTTATGGAAATGGATATGGAGCGTTTGTTATATCACCAAGTAGAGAATATCATGGTAATGTCAATTAAATAAAACTATCTGCCTATGTACTATCGTGCCGAGAAAAAACTGGTACAGCAAATTTGAAAAACTGAGGTTACATAATAAAACGTTTTTTATTTTGCCATCATACGGGGTAAAACAAAATATATTTCTTATTGTTTAAATTTGAGGGACAGATTATAGATTATAAACTAAATTTATTAGATTTTTTTAAAAGATTTTATTTAAATTTTATTTCTTAACATTGCCACAAAATAAAAAACAAATATAGTAGGTAATAGAATAAATTTAATAAAAAGAAAAAATAACAAATACAAAATTTGTCAAAACAACACACAATTTTTAATATTTGGTCATAGAACCGTTTCTGTTTATTACTTCTTGGAGCCTTTGTGGCATACTTAAAACTAGGTTTCTGCATAATTCGCCCGTTACTTCATCCCAAGCTTCATTTATTCTGTAGCGTAATTCATCCCTGTTTCTTGGTCGAAAATCATGTTTATACATAGATTTTACCATTGCACCCCAAATGTTTTCGATCGGGTTGAGATCGGGACTCTTCGAAGACCAGGGAAGAACTGCAATATTATTATCTTGAATGTAATTTTTTACAATGCGTGCTGTGTGTATGTAAAATTTTGACCATATACAGCATTTATCGATGGTATCATCACTTCATTAAGTATATTAACGTATACGACTGCAGTTAGTCTTCCTTCTATTATTTGGCAAACTCATGGTCCTCTAGCGCTAATCCAACCCCAAACATTTATAGAAAAACGCCCACTTTTTGTGGGTTTTGTGGGTGTATCTCTCATCATACCGCATGCCATACATCCGAATTCTCCCATTATTGCGTGACTGAAAAGTTTTCTCGTCAGAAAATATAACTGTTTCCCATAAATTATTTTGATTTACATATTCATGTGCAAATTCCAACCTGAAAGAAATAATTCTAAAATAATACAGAGTTATAATAAAGAGAAAATTATCCTTTTATGGAATACCGACAACTTAATCAAGAATCGCTCTGATCTATCAAATTAATTTTTTATAAATGCACTTTTTTTTAGAAAAATGGAATTATACAGAGTGGATTATAACAATAATTTAGTTTCAAGTCAGGTGTTGATATCTTGCGTCGTTTCTCGAATGTAGGGTTTGTCCTAGTTTCAGTCAAAATTGCAGCTTTTAAAATTGCAAACCTTGTTTAAAATTTTACATAAGAGACTGCAGTGCTTCCGGAGAAGAAACTGCCAATATGTTTGCCCATTATTTTTCTCAAGTTTATCGTAGTCAACACTGTCCTGATTTCCAACAACCACTTTCTGAGTACAACAACACTAGTATCACAGAGTACAACATTTCCATATCTGATGTATACTCACATCTAAATTCCTTAGATATAAACAAGGGTCCTGGTCCTGACGGTATTCCCCCATTACTTCTTAAACACTGCAGCTTTATTATGGCCCGGCCCTTTCATACTATTTTTAATCTACCTTTAACTAAGAAAATATTTTCAGAATTTTGGAAACTAAGTTATCTAGCACCAATTCATAAATCAGGAAAAAAAGACTTAATAACGAATTATCGACCAATTAGCATCCTGAGTACCACTCCAAAAGTATTTGAACATATCCTAACTTAGTATTTGACCTTCTTATTAAGCATTTATATTGTTTCCAGACAGTTTGGCTTCCGGACTGGAATGAATACTGAACTCAACTTGCTAACCTACGTTGAATTCATTTCGGAAGCCTTGGAGAATGGCTTTCAGGTACATTTAATCTACACCGACTTCTCCAAGGCGTTTGACAGTGTCAATCATGCGGTTCTATTGTCTAAGCTGGAGGGTCTGGGTGTTGGTGGCTAGTTGCTGTCCTGGATACGTAGTTACTTGACTGGGCGCTCCCAGATAGTCCGATTTAACAATTTCCAAACTACAAGTATAAAAGTTCTATCTGGGGTTCCCCAGGGATATCATCTGGGCCCCCTTTTATTTAATTTGTTTATTAACGACCTGGGGTCGCAATTCAAATACAGTCAATTCCTCCTCTTTGCTGATGATTTAAAATTGTACATGAAAATCTCCTCCCTCGATGACTGTTTAAATCTTCAGTCCGACTTGGACAGATTGGTAGCTTGGTGTAAGAACAATGGTATGGAGCTGAATGCTTCAAAGTGCCACTTGATCATCTTTCATAAGACTAGGTCAGCGTTTGAACAGCCTTATTTAATCGAAAATAATATAGTTAGGAATGTTCCCGAAATAAAAGATTTAGGTTTGATTATGGATTCAAAGCTTACTTTTATTCCTCACATCCAGAACACCCTCTCTAAATCTCTCCAACTTCTCGGATTTATAAAGCGCGTTACCGTTGACTTCACAAATACTAAAGCTATTAAGCAACTATATTGCTCATTAATAAGAACTCATCTCGAATACTCTTTATGTGTCTGGAATCCGTGCTGTAATGTACACATTCAGAAGTTGGAGAAAGTTCAACATACATTCTTAAAATACATAGCTTTTAAACTTAATGCACCACACCTAACATATTTTCAGCTGGAATCTAATATTCAGATCAGATCACTCTCTCAACGCCGTGATCTAAAAGATCTTAAAATGTTATATAACATATTACACAATAAATATTACTGCCTTCTTTTGCTGGAAAAAATAAGGTTACATGCACCTTCAAGGGAAACACGTCTAAGAAATACATTTTCGATATTTCCTCATAGAACTAATTATGGTCAAAATAGTTTTATATCAAGGTCAGGCAGACTGGCCAATGAGCATCCCACATTTGATTTCTTTTTAAATAGATCTATCTTTATGCGAAAATTTCATACTATAATGTGAAATCTCTTTAATTTTATCACATTGCTGAATGCTACGTTTTTCTTAATACATTAATTAAAATATGTTAACTCTGCGTTAGGATTAAGATTATTTATATTTTTGTGAAATTGGGCAGTGCCCGTAAATAAATAAATAAATAATTTATCAATAAGTTACTTATTAAAGTAGGTTATTTAAAAGAATCAGATCTAATTTAAGTTTAATTTTATGTTGAAAAATTTAGATTGCTTAAATGTCAGAAATTTAATTTTTTATTTAGTATGTATCTTTATACATAAAATTAAAAATTATTTATTGCCTGATTGTTTAAAAAAAATTTGTTCTTTTAAATATGACCATCATAATTAGAAAACAAGAACTAATCAACATTTTTATGTGAATAGAGTGTCTTAAACATTAGCTTATAAATCTAGTTTTTATAAAGGTTTGATAGAATATAATAATTTGGAAAATTCTATTAAATCTGAAAAATCATTAAAACTGTTTAAAAAAAACTTTAAAATTACATTTAATTAGAAAACAAAATGATATGTAATAAATGATACAATTTACAAAATGTTTAACTTTTCAGTCTGTTTTTGTTAATAGAAGGTTGCGTTTTAAAATTTAAAAATGAATCTATTAAAATGTGTTAAAAAAATTTATTAAAAAATATTTAATTGTAGCTTTTTGCTAAATAAAACATATTTCTACTACTACTATTAAATTAATTTTTTAGGCGGCGGTGCTATGAAACAAGACCTCACAGTCCACGATTACGCATTAGTTTCCAACTACTTTGCCAGCGGCCATTTTGGTACCCCAGGAATACTTACTCCTCCTAATTGGGTTCATATTTATGGACCGTTTCTACTTTATTTCTCAACTGGAGATAATAACCAAATCGTAAAAGACGTTGAAAAGCAGACGAACATTGAAAAGGAAAAATGGCCGTACAATTTTGTCAATGACACTGAGTATCCAATAGAAAGGTATTTTACATTGTTAAAAGACATTAACAATTGGTGAAGATTTAGCCGGACCCCGCACAAATAATACTACTTCATAAATATTTACCTTTTGTCTGTTGAAGCAAATTTGAAGGCTGATTATACAGCGTTATGATAATCAGCCCTATGCACACTATGCAGTTAGTATACATTGACTTTAAAGTTAATGTTGAAATTATTTCAATAAACATTGACTTTCATTTCAATATTGGAATAAATTGGTATGCAGTATCGACACTTGATTAAAGATTATTGAAATGAAAATTTATTGAAATGAATGTCAAGTTTAGATTTGGCAACATTGTTTTTTAAATGCTAATTAATTTAAACAAGAATATTTGTCTACATAACGTCAAAATTTTGGTCTTCGATTTATTTTTGTGTGTATTTTTTATTTGTGAATTATTTAAAGTTTAAAGTTAAAACCAAAAAAAAACAAGGAAGGTAAGTTTTACATGGGTTTTATAAATATTATTAAATAATGTAAACCAATTAGGGTCTTTGAGGCCCCTTGATTAAATAATAATAAAGCAGATTTCGTGTAGTGACCCATGAGCCCAGTTTTACTAAGCTGATTTGGTAATAAATAAAATGTTTTCGTGCTGCACAAAAACATATTCATAATTTTTGCTTGTTAGAATAGATGCCACCAAAAAAGGCAACGGGTGAGCAGTAGGTACAGAGTACTTGTAAACATGGTAAAAAAATGTGACTGTGTTAGGTGGGGTAAAGGAACGTGAACTTACTGGAGGAGGAATTCCCATAGTCGAGATTTTGAGGAATCTTGAGAAAAAACGATTGGAAGTTTTGTCAAAAATATTGATTTATATTTGATTGACATCATGTCAAGTTCGCTACGGGGCAAGTTTTCGTTCACGTTAGAATTCTTGATTTTTTTCAATCTTGACTGGAATTTATTTCAATTTTTTCCTTCAGTGCATACCGATTATTGAAAGGTCACTTGACTTAATTTCAATTTCTTGAAAACTCATTTCAATATTGATTAGAGTGCTTTCCTGCATATCAAACTGCCATGTTTATTGAAATTTCTGTCAAATGTCGTTTTTATGTCATAATTTCAACCTTAACGTCAAGTCAAGGTACTTACTGCATAGGGCTGATTGTATACAAACTGTCCGCGGATAGGGTTTACAATAGATGGATAAAAAATTTAATTTTTCGGGAAAAAGTCATTCTTAATAAAAAATTTTGCTTGTAAAAAAATGCAATACACGAAGAGAAAATTTTGATTTTTTATACAGGGTTCGCAAAAACTTCAAAAACATGATTTTTCTCCAAGAGTAAACTACCTTTATTTTTCATTTTTGACCAAAATGAATGAAAACTTATTTAGAATAACGTTTGTAATTTAAATCCGTGATTTAAAATAAATTTTTGATTTTTTTAGTTTTTTTAATTTTTAGAGGTAAAAGAATTTTTTTATTGATTAGCAGCATTAGCGGTCGGAATACATACAATATCAATGACAGAGGGGTATCAAAAAGTTTCAAAAACAGATTTTTTGTGTTAACAGATATACCGGGTGTTTCTCAAAATACGTTCACCCCTATAACTTTTTTATATTTATAGATATTAAAATGAAATTTTGAGAATATGCATAAGAGATGAGTCTGCATTTATTGGCATAATTTTCAATTTGTTTGCACTTCCGGTTTGACCGGAAGTAACCTTGACTTTGCTATTTTAAATGGGACATCTTGTATATTTTTACTTATTTCGTTTCAGCATAACATTACAATTACAATTTTAATTCAAAACCATATTGGTTTTCAAAACTATTCCATTGTTTTTCAAAGCCGCCTTTATTTTTCTTTAGAAAAGACAAGGGCGGCAATAATGCATAACGCTTTTAAATTTGCGATTGGGACTTGGACTTTGACAAATTTTTTCCGGTCAATTTTAAAATAGCATAGGAGTGTATGGTATCAAATTGTTGGAAAAAAATGCTCGTTTTAAATATCCTAGTGAACCACCATCGTTCCATTTGGAAAAATGGAGTAAACGTCAAGAAAACAAAATTTCATTTTTTAAACGCTTGTAAAACGTAGAAAGTCAATTATTATGACATAATTTTCATTTTCCTATAATACTTGACTATAAATTAACGATTTAATTAATTTGTAGCACTCTAGATTGAAAATAAAAAATAAACATAAAAATGTTATAACACGTCAAAAAAATGACAAGTGAAGTGTCATTTTATTCAGAATGTTATGCTGAATCCCAATAAGTAAAAATATACAAAATGTCCCATTTAAAATACCAAAGTCAAGGTCACTTCCGGTCAAACTGAAAGTGCTAACAAAGTGAAAATTATGCCAATAAATGCAGACTTATCTCTTATGCATAATCTCAAAATTTCATTTTAATATCTATAAATACAGAAAAGTTATAGGGGTGAATGTCTTTTGAGAAACACCCGGTATGTATTTTTAATTTCACAAATGAAATGACATAAAAAAATCTTCAAGTAACACAAAATAATAATTTCAAAATTTGTTTTTCAAACACTTTCCCCTCCATATTCAACACATTTTTCCAGCTGTAAACGAATGTAGTCAAAACTTCTTCGAATTTCTTCCATGGAAATTGTTCGAACAACTTCAACAATTCGCTGTTTTAGAAGCTGTACGTCGTTCTTAATTGGACACTAATTGTTTGAGGCGCCCCCAAAGATAGGCATTTGAAATAATTAAATCGGGACTTCTTAGGGGCCACAGAACCGGACCATTCCGACCAATCCACCTGTGGCCAAATGTATTATTAAACTATTGCCTTACTTCAATTTCGAAATGCGCAGGGCATCCATCTTGTTAAAAGTGCATTTCGTTCCTAAATTGGAGAGGCAATTCTTCTAGGTTGTCACAAAGAAATGTTTCAAACATTTCAAGGTAACTCCTACGGTTACACGTGTTTTCGAAAAAGTATGGGCCAATAATGCCATAATAAGACATTGACACTTTTGTAATATTGTCTTCTTGCAGGAATTCTAAAATGGGGATTATTTTTGCCCCAGTATCTAATATGCGTAGAAGACACTTTCCCGTTTGTTGAAAATGTCGATTAATTGGAGAACGTGATAAATTTATGAAAATTCCTGTTTTCACTTACAATTTTCTTTCCGACCCAAAGACAAAAATCCAAACGTTTGGCGTCATCTACTTCTTCCAACGTTTGATTAAAAGTTGGCTGAAATGGGAATATTTTGTTTGCCTTTAAAATATATGTAGGTACTGACTATGAGCTTTTTACTACATCAAGTTCTTGAGCACGGTTTCTTAATGAAAGGGTAGGATTGTCAGCAACAGACTGCAATACTATTAGGGAAGCTGCGTCATTCTGATCATAGATTTTTTTTTAAATTGGAAACTGAACCAGTTCGCTGAAATTTTCTTAATAATTTATGAAGTCCCATTTTTGAGATGTAAACGTTAGGGTTGTAAGAACAAAGTTGTAAGAACTTTCGCCCGCACCGTAACATTGAACTAAATAAACCGTTTGTTCTAAGGTCAACATTTTTAAAACACATCAAATTCTATTTGACAACTTCAAGTTTGCCTCATACGTAAAGCAAAGTAATAAAAAGGTAAAAAAATTCCTTGTTTTTACAAAAGATGGTAGGTTTGCATTTAAAATTTTAAAATAAGATACACACCACTCAATATGAAAATAGAGTCTAATAAAATTTTATATTAGGTACTTAATATTTTTATTGAGCAGCAAAATTTTCATTTACCTCTAAAAATTAAAAAAACTAAAAAAATCGAAGATTTATTTTAAATCACGGATTTAAATTACAAACGTTATTCTAAATAAGTTTTCTAATTGGCATTTTGGTAAAAAATAAAAAATAAAGGTAGTTTACTCTTGCAGAAAAATCATGTTTTTGAAGTTTTTGCGAACCCTGTATAAAAAATCAAAATTTTCTCTTCGTGAATTGCATTTTTTTTACAAGCAAAACTTTTTATCGAGAATGACTTTTCCCGAAAAATTAAATTTTTCATCCATTTGTGCTATTGTAAACCCTATCCGCGGACAGTCTGTAGATGAGACATTTTATACTAAGGACGCATTTCTTTTTGAAATTTTAGAGGCTCTGTTAGTGGTTATGTAACTGGACAAATAAAGGCAGCAATAGTGGTTTATGATTCTCTGAACGAGACGTACGATGGACAGCAGTTGGGTTACTTATTTACCAATGAAACTGACTCCAATGGATATTTTGTTATTAACAAAGTTCGTCCTGGGACATACCGGGTTGTGGCCTATCCTCTGGCTGGACAAGGATGTGAGAATTTGAAGGAAGCTTTCATTAATGTTACTGCAGGTAACTTGTAAACAAACAATACCGACTAGATTTTTTTAAATTAAACAAAAATTGGATGATTTTTTGCTCTTCCAAGTACAGGATCAATTAAAAATTGAATGCAAAATGTAGAATACATTTAAAGTGGATTTATATTTATTTTATTTATATTTTAGGGAGTCAAACGAAAATAAATTTTACTCTACCTGAACCAGAAGATATACTGTGGTCCCTGGGTGAAGTAAATAGAAGGTCCAGTGAATTTAAATATTCAAATGAATCGCGAAACTATGAATGGCATTTGTATCCACCAAAACACCTTAACTTTACTATTGGTGAAAGCGACCCCTTAAATGACTGGTAAGTTAAAAGAAATAATTAAGCCATTGAGCCTAATGAATAAAAATGTAGCAATAGCTTTTTCTTAAAAAATCGAAGTAATTTCTTGTAAATAAAAACTAAAGTAATTGCTTTTGCGTCCAGCAATCGCTTAAAAGTGCAGGAATTGCTTCTAGTCAATGCTTTTTCTTAAAAAATAGAAGCAAACGCTATCGTTTGCTTAAAATGTGCTGAATAAATTAGGAAATTGCTTTTTCTAGTGTAGCAATCGCTTTCAACTGTTTAAGGTAGGTCGACCCCTGCATCATTTGCTTGGTAGCAGTCAACTTAAGTTGTCCGCGGCATACACGTACGTTGCTCCTAATTTGTGTCTTCAATTATGGCTGAATACATTATGAACGTCCGTAAAAGAAAAATCTACAGTGTACGTAAAAATTGCAGATATGATGATTTCAGAAAGTTATATCGATTTGACTGCGAAACCGTTGAGTGGTTGGCAAATTATTTTTTGACTGATACTGGTAAAAGGCGAGGGGGTGCCCTGCCGCCTTTAAATAAGATTAAAGTCTTTTAGCGGAAATTGTCCGATCCGGGCTTTCAAAATTCTGTAAGTGAAGAACTCGGTGTTCACGTTCAACAAACTACTGTCTGTAAGACAGACACTTCTGTAATGGATGCAGTTTTGGAGAAATTTTTATTAAATTTCTTACAAGTGCTGAAGCTGTTGTGGAAGCTAAACGATTGTGGTCAGAGAGACTTATTTATGTTCTATTACTGTAAGTAAAACACTTTTTTACTTAAATTCCACTTTTTATTTATGTTCCTTCAATTTGTGAACGAATATCAATTGCTTGTCTTTAATTTCTTTATCACTACTCTGACTGTCCTCATTTTCACTGAAATCTGCGATATCACAAATATAAGTATTCTATTTTCCACAAAAACGTAACAGATTACTATTGTACTAAATAAATAAACCAACGTTGTTGTATTTTCGTCCACTCTTTCGCAAATTAGGCACCAAACTGAACATGAAATCTATAATCTGAACAAGTGGATAAGCCACGTCTGAACTTGTGTTGAATAAGCATTTGCTACAGAGGTGTAAGAAAAGCAGCAATTGCTTCAAAATTTTATTCATATCCAGATCTATAGCAATCGCTTTTACTTATAGCATTTGCTAGTCAAGCAATTGCTTTTACTAAAAAGTAATTGCTTCAAGTAATTGCTTAATTTTTATTCATTAGGCTCATTGTTGCGGGTCACATATCCGCTTATTATTAATTATTGAATATTTTATTTCATTCGATCAATACTTAATTCTATTAAAAACGTTATTATCTTATATGGACAATAATGATTAATATTGTTGGTTGGTTTGTAAATAATATTTTAAAGTAATAATGAAAGTTAGAATAATATACCGGATGGAAAAGACTCAAGTATTGTTTATTGTAGACAAGCTTCCAGCAAAATGCCTTGTACGCTCAACTTACGGGTACCTATTTATAAATGTAGGTAAGTTCGTAAGCGGACAAGACAAAAAAGCGTTACGAAAACTAAACTACAAACGTAAATTTACAGGTAAGATTAAAATATTAATTCTAACCGCAGAGGGTCAAAATAAACACACTTTTTCCAACGAATGGCTTAAAGTCAAAAGACAAAACAAGAAAACGACTCTCCTCCAAGAGAAGTCAAAAGTTAGTGTACTTTGCTGAAGAACAGCGATTACATTTTCACAACAGAAAAAAAATGCTACTGTCTTCAACGATCGGGGAGAATTCAGGCCGCCCAACCTGCGGGAAGAGCTTATCGACGCGTCATTGCTTGCTACTTTTCCCCACGTTAACCAATCACTAGCCCTGTCAACAGACATTACCATATATGGTCGTCCGGACGTGGAGTAACCGGGCACTCCGTTCTCTCGCTCGCTCTAAGTCAAATTATTTGAGCGGTAAAGACGGAGCCAGTAGGATAGAGTTCTAGTGAGCGCGCATTGCAACAACAATGGCAAAGGACGATGTTAAGGAGCAGCAAGCGCGATGGTATCGAGTATAGGAGTACCAAATTATAATTATAGTACTTAAAAAAACATTAGAAAAAGAAAGAAATTACCCGGGTTGGGGATGGTTCCCCAACCCGCTGGTTATACAACCAAGATTTGATTACAGAAACACATTAGCCTTATTTTTTTAAACAAGAGTTAATGGCTTTTAGAGCTTTCACATCCTGTAACCGTGTTAAGTTTACGAAATAATTCATAATGTCATCCTGGATGTATTTAACTTAATGACGCCCTCTTGGGGGAGTGCTCAAGCTTTACTATAAAAAGCGCTGGACCAATCCAAAACAAGAGGTCTGTTTCGGAGACTAGTTTTTAAAAAAATTAAGTAGAATTAACTTTTCATGTTTTTTGTAACTAGTTAAAAATATAATATTCAGATTCAAAATAAGTCAGTTTTTGAAACTACTACTAGTACTCCGATATTATAGTATATTTAGTTTTTTTTTTCTCAATAAAGTTCTATTCTTTTGGGGTCAAGATACCGCGAATTAACAAAAACTTTCAGTAATTAAAAAGAGCTGTGAAAAGATAAAAATGCAGAAAATCCGAAGGGTTCAAAGCTTGATAATACAAGTAAATATAAAAGTGCGTTTAATCGACTCTTATAGTCTACTTCTATGTTTATTTAGTGTAGTAAGTCATTGACTTGTTTACACGGTTAATACTGTGTTTATATGTATTGACTTTTATTATTTACTTTCGGTTTTAAATATAAATAAATTTATAAGCATTAACATTCTTCATCTGTGGTAGTTATTTTATAAAAAGCTGTATTATTTCTCTTGATAAACAATTATATTTGGAAATAAATTTAAGTTTTAGTCGTTTCTAAAGAAATAAATAACAGAGGTTGTCGAGCATAATGCCTAGGGACCTATGTGAAAATAAAACTGTTATTTTTATAACCAAACTCTTTTCAGCAAATTGCTTCGATACACTTCATTCTTAGAGTTAACTTTTTCTTCTCACATGTGATATTAACAGCTGGTACTGGTTTCTTCTTAAAAGTTCCCAGATCAGTAATGGGCCATAGTAAGCTCACGCGCCCTTTTGCATCATATTATTTTCTTCAGGTTTTGGTGTTTGTTAAGTATTTCTGTGACTGTTTTTTCTAAATATATAATAGCAAATGACGATAAATGAAATCTTATTACCAATAATAAACATTTTATTTATAGTCACTTCCTATTATAAATTTAATATAAATTATAGCGTTTTTGATTTATTGCTCTCGAGCGCTCTGAGAGTGCTGAATCCGTTAGCCATCTAAAAATATTTTAGGGAGGAAGGAGCAGCACTTGCGCATTAACACACAAAAGTTTTATTTACAACCTGGGCGAGGGAACCGTTTTCGGGGCTACGACAGATCTCGGATAGATCTATGACGTCATAGTGCGCTCTCAGAGTACTCTCGGAGTGATAAACCGAAAACGCTATTAGTATCTATTTACACACAATAGGTTGACTGGTACCGAAAACTTTTTCAAATTCTTGATCAAGAAATTGTGCTTGAAGTACCCAAGTTTTTGACCAATTGTTAAATGTTACCAACTAATATTTGGCTGGAGGTTAGGTACGCGTTAAGATTCAAGTTTGCTGTTTTGTTTGTTTTTTATTTTCGATTTGATTAGGTAAGTTTACTGGACATGTTGTCTTGCCTTTTGAATTAAAAATACGACGACGAATCATTTTCAAACAAATTTTAGAAACAAAACATTAAAAACAGTTTCCTAACCTTAAAGTCCGATAGATTGGCAGCGACCAGAAATCACTACCTTTTTCTCTAACTTGGTCAAAAAGTTAGAATAAGTTAAAATTTCTTGTCAATAAATTAGAACAATAACTAAATTGTGACAATAACTAAATTGAAGGACAACTTTTATAATTTCTTGACCAAAAACTTGGCCCGTGAAATTAGGGGTTAAAATCTGTGCACCCCAGCATTAAGCGTTTAGTAATCCGCTTTAAATTTTAAGCAGGGCAGGAGCAAGGCCATAAATTTGCCACTTTTGTGATTATTGGTTGCTGATCTAAAGGTAAATGTCTATTAAGCGAACACACCCCGATATTGTGACCAAATGGCGGCTCTAATGCAACCGTTAATACTCATCCAGATCGAAACGTTTAGATTTAATTTCAATAATAATTTTTTTACTTTTTTTAGGTATTATGCTCAGACACAAACCGGAAGTCACTGGAATATTAAATACAACGATACTTACGATAAAAAATCAAGAAAATTACGCATCGCTTTAGCTTCAACCAGCGAAAAAAATCACCTCATAGTAACAGTTAATGGCCATACTGTAGGAAACTCATATTATGCTAATGATCATGCTATATACCGAAGTGCTATGCAAAGTGGAGTATTTAGTTATAGTATTCACACAGTAAACCCTGTACTTGTGAAAGATGGTGAAAATATTTTGAATCTTTGGCTCAGTAAGGGTGAAATTATGTATGATGCAATTAGTTTACAAAAAAACTAAAATACTGTAAAATTTTAAAATATATTATATGGTATTAAAAATGTTATTATTCAGATTAAAAGGTCACCTATTAATTTACTATAACTAAAAATGTTTAAAATCAATATGTTATTATTAGGGTGCTATACTACTATACTATACTATCAACCAGTAATAAAAATTTGAAACAAACTTATATCGATAACAAAGTGAATAAAATTAAAAGTATTTTACAAGTTGATAACAGAACTGTAACGACCCACCACTGTATTATAATGTTATTAATTATTAAAATAATTAAAGATTTAATAATATTAAGATGTTGCTTCGAAAGAGAGCAGTGTAGTGTTGAATACGATATATAATTATTATTTTAGGGTTCTTTGTTTAGTCTCTATTTGGTATTTAATAATTTTCTGAAACCTACTCACTGTTTACTAACTTTTCTTATTTACTGGTCGATGAAAATAATAACCCACTTGTGGCTTGGGTGACTTTTTATACATTTATTTCACTTGCTTTAAAATAGTTAACACAAAATTTTACACATTGCCAAAATTCATACTAAATATGGTTAAATAGAAAATAATAAAAATGTAACATGTACAATTTGCTTCTTTGAAAAATACATCAATTAATAAAATACAACATGCACAATTTTCTTCTTTGAAAAATACATCAATTAATAAAATACAACATGCACAATTTTCTTTTTTGAAAAATACATCAATTAATAAAATACATCATGCACACACAGTTTTCCGTCTTTAGTTTCCTCCAATCCTTTACAGTAATATTAATAATTCTTTAGTTTTTTCCCTGCAGGAGTTTCATGAAATACATTTTATTAAAACTTTATAATTCCATTTAATCCATCCCTGCAGGATATTTAGGATTATATACTTTTCTCTGAATTTACGTATACTTGAGTTAAACTTCAACCCTGCGGGGTATTATTTAATATGCCTGGTACTTCCGGTTAATAGTACTACGTACATAGCTTTAATATCAATAATTCAGGTTACAAAATTTGGGGGAAACTTTCTGTACTGTGTACATATCTTAAATTCTACATAAATCGTTAAATATTATATTATGTACTGCATACATATTCCTACATCAATAAAATACAAAAATTGGGAAATTAGTTCGGTTTGTCTGTATATCACTGGGTTTAATAAAATCAATGTTTCTAAATGTCATTTAACTTACATAAAAGGCCAAATAAGATCAACACTGTTTTTGCCTCTATAATATAATATAATTCATTAAAAATTACATGGTATTGGGTTTTGATTTCATAAATTAAAATATTCAATATTTAAATTTAAGTGGGTATTCTGACCCACAACAGCATTCATTTCATTTTCATTTAAAAACATCTTTATTGTGCGTTAGAATTTTACATGTCATATTAGTTTACGACATAATTTAATTCACTTGATTCTATAATCAAGGACACGCACCAGGCAACGCTGGGTGGCTGATGTTAACCTTTGATTGAGATTTTTTAATTATTGATTATAGTATAATAACCTATGGATTATAATAAGAACTAACTACATATAAGATAAAAAAATAATTCCCTAATATAAATTCCTAATACCAATATGGTTAAATACTTTTGTATTTTTTATTTTGATTCTTCGCATAAAATTCAAACTTAAGGTCAAATAAAGAAATGAAACATTAATTTTGAAACATGTTGGTATTTTACAAAGACTTTTTTTACAAATTATTTAGCAAATTGCATCAAAGATTAATTTTCTTTCAATAAAGTACATTTTTATTTTAACGCACACTTTTCGATTTTTTATTAATATCCAAGTTTTTGACACACGCAATTTAATATTACCATTAACAGCACACCTGATAACCTAGGGTTGACTTATAGGGCAATTTTCGTTTCAAAGTTACCCAGACGCGAACATAGCGCACTACCTCGTTCCAGTAAAACCATATTGTGGTTGTAAACATCAGGCACGATGTTATTGGAGAGCTTTTGGAGCTATTTGGATCGATGCTTGGATGTATTTATCTCTACTGCGTCCTGAATGCAAGGACAATTTTGCAATTGCTCCAAAAGAAATCCCACTATTAGATATTATAAGCGCGGCAGACACAGTAACCATTGAAGCAACTCAAGCAGAGGAATTCCGATGGAAAGTTTAAGAAGTTTTACAGAAATCAAAACCTCCGAAGCCAAACATTACCAAGGAAGAATCCATCACCCTGTCCAAACTACGGAAGGATACGACCATCAAGATTCTACCGCAGACAAGGGAAATGCAACCGTCGTAATGGATTTGGACACCTACAACCAAAAAGTCGAAGAAGTATTGGAAAAAGGAAACTACCAGAGCATTCCAAAGGACCCCACTACCACCATTGAGGGAAGAGTATACCGAACGCTCAAGAAGCATGAACGATACATTCCGGAAAGGACACGAACACGCTTAACACCGCATCACAGTAAACCCCCACATCTATACGGATTGCCAAAAATACACAAACACAACATGCCTCTACGACCCATTACAAGCTCCCGAAACTCTCCAACTTACGAACTTTCCAAGTATCTGCTTCCAATATTACAACCGCTCCAAGGACACAGTGCATCATATGTAAAGAATTCACAGCATTTTGTCGAGATGATGAGTTGAACGGAAATTCAACCAGACGACCGATTGGTAAGCTTGGACGTGGAAAGTCTCTACACTAACGTCCCAGTAAAGGAAACACTGCAGATCATTAGAAGAAAACTTGGGGAAGACCGAACACTCGAAGAGCGAACGTCGCTACCCATCAATGCGATAATGGAGCTTCTAGAATGCTGCCTAAATAATTCATACTTTCAGGAGAAGGACAGATTCTTTAGCCAAAAGGACGGATTACCAATGGGCTCATCCCTATCACCAGTAATAGCCAACATTTACATGGAATGGTTTGAGGATCAGGCGATAGATAAGGCGAATATTAAACCAAAGCTATGGCTTCAGTGGCGGATTTACAAATTTGCCGCTAGTAGGCTATTCAATTTTTGCCGCCCATACCAGTGACGGCTCGTGAGTTGTGAAACGGGGAAGTGTTCGAGAAAGAAAAAGCCCGCTGCAGGCGAAATGCGCCGCAGGCGAAAATTTTTTAAGACCACGCCCAAATTTGCTCAATAATTTTTAGTCATTATTTTAAAAATTTATGATTACCTACTTATTTTATTGAAAATGAAATTTCTTTCTGCAAAGCCAGTAAAGTTCCAACTACCCATTTTTTATCCCCATTAACAGACACGGCCAACAATAAAGTTTATTTAAAAAAATACTACCCGTCAACCATGAATAAAGATTGTACCTACCATTTATTTCTGTAAGATAAAAAAAAAATTTTGGGCCAAATTTGCCGCCCCCTAAAATCTGCCGCCCTAGGCTCCAGCCTACTCAGCCTAATGGTAAATCCAGCACTGTAAGGCTTCCTTACGTAGATGACTCATTCATCATTTGGAATGGAAGCGATGACGAACTTTACCATGGAGAAGGAGGACAACGACAGATTATCGTTCTTAGACGTCGTAGTACAGAACAACGGGAGCACCATCCAAACATCGGTATATAGGAAACAAACCCACACAGGCCAATATCTTAACTACGCCTCAAACCATTCAAACAGCACCAAACATGGAATAGTCAAAACACTCGTCGATAGAGCATTCACACTTTGCAACTCGCAGGGAACTTTGACGAAAGAACTTAACAACATCAAGCAAGACCTTGGCATGAATGATTACCCTACGAAACTAGTCGATCAGGCCATCAAAAAGCGTTAAAATCGCAAAACTAGAACGAACAAAGATAATGAATCTGGACCCACCATGAATGTACCTTATGTCAAGGGAATCTCCGAAAAAATTCGAAGGATAGGTCAACAGTACAACATCCGAACAGTCTTCACCTCCAAAGGTTCCTTAAGAAGCCACCTGACGAAGACAAAACCAACAAATCGAAAGGACACGAAGAATTGTGTATACAGAATACCTTGCGAATGCGGACAATCCTATGTTGGTGAAACCCTACGACCTCTCCAAACAAGGATCAAAGAACATCGAAACCACACACTGAAAGGAGAAACAAACAGATCCGGTGCAGCAGACCACGCTTGGACCCACGGCCATCATTTACAATGGGCAAACACAAAAATTATACTTAAAGAAGAGCATTGGCGGAAGAGAAAGTTCAAAGAAGCAGCTGTCATAATCCAGAACACTGACTGTTTCAGTAAACCTTCTGCAGATATAAGAAACATTTGGAAGCCCTTGTCAAATAGATGTAGGCTCAGATTGAGTAGTGATGCAAACGTGATGACGTAAGCGGATGACGTAAGCAGATGAATCAACATGGTGACGTAAGCAGATGACTCACGACTGCACCCTATCATACGTCACTAGCTCCGCCCCCCCCCCCCCGGTAGTATAGATAGGCTCGTAGCTTTGTAACTTGTTTAGTAGTGAAGACGACTGGAGATACTTACCAGTTGAAACGTGATATGCAAAATTAAAGGCAATGGAAGTCCAAAATACATCTATTACTCAAGATACATCATTGTCTACAACCTTCAAACAAACAACATAAGTGAAGATATTTAAAATAAGTTTTGCATTACCCATTTACTAGAGGCAGAAAGTCAAATTATCTAAGAACTCGCCACATCACCTGTCATTACTTGCACCCTGTGAAGTCTGGTATATTTTACGTTAAGCGGCTGGCTACAGAAATAGAACCGGACTAAGTTCTTTTACCTTCGCATTCACCATATGTTAAATCTTGTAAGGGAGTCTTAATATTTTGTAAAGATATACCGTAGATACTAATTTTATTTTTTATAAAATAAAATATTGACAGACCCGTACTTACCAAAATAAGTAGAGACCGACCGAAGGTTCGGTTTCAGCCAAAAAGCGGCCGAAACTCAGTGTTCGTGAATTGTCGCGCACCGTTCGGCTAACTTTGGGGATCTCATCCTATAATTTTTCTCTGTCGACTTTTTTTTTGGGTGGGAAGAGTTCAATGCGTTCCCAAGATCGATCTCATCCTATGTAAAATAAATTTTATTAAATTTCAGTATACAATAAAATTTGTAACATGTATAAATAAGTTTCGGTTTTGGTTTCGGCCGAAACTGAGACCAAGGCCGAGAATTCGGATTCGGTTTCGGCTAAAAATCTTGTTTCGGTCGAACACTAAAAATAAGTATGTGACAACATTATGAAACTAAAGGAAAAGACGAAAAAAAGTGTATTTCTTTTAGTATTTATTTATAAAATGCAAAAATAGGTATTTATGTACATATTATACAAGGAAAAACGTAAAAATTTCTAAAAATAACAATATTCGAAACTTTTAGATTACTACTTTGGACACCCTGTACAATTCGTATTAGTCAAACTTGGTTAACGAGACTGTTAGACTTTATTTAATAAGTTTCTTTGTATAATTTTATTAACGAGGCATTATTTTTATTTTTCATTAATTTTTAAAACAATGGTGCAAAACTGATATTTTTTAGTTTTTATTTTTTTCGCCTACAATACTGAATCAATTTCAATAAAATTTTAGGGGTATGTAGGTAATTATAGGAGGCACCCAAATAAGTAAAAAAATATATGGCGTGTAATCTAAAAAAATACATCCTTATGACCTCACACTTTTTTGGAACACCCTGTATGAAAAAAATATTTTCCTGAAATGCGCACCAGGATACAGATAAGGTCTGCAAAATATCAAAATCCAATATAATTAATAAGTGAGCTATAGAAGACGGGAAGTGAGGTGCAGGACCCTGAACCGGGTGTCCCACTAAGAATGGCTCTCGGCCGTATCTCAGAAAGGGTTAGTCGTATGGCTTGCGGAAAATTTTTTGAAGTGAAAACTTCTTTAGGCGCGTTTAGCACTTTTTGTGGGCAATGAATTAAACTGAGCCGTCACGCGTCAGCGTGAGGCGTCAGGTTCGGCTGTGTTACGCTCAAATTCGACTCCTATATTCAATCCGAACATTCCGAACTGACCCTGACCTTCCGGTCTGTTTATTCGTAAACGTTATATGAAAGAGCATGCCGCTGCCGCATCAGTCGACGTGGAAACAGTGTGCGACACTTGTTGCGTCTCAGGTATGTTCTGGCATTTTTTAAATTATATATTTACGTAGGGTGAAGTAAGGTAATTAGTTTTACCGTAATTGCTTATTCCGTGGACCTAATTTATTTATGATTCAAGGGTTGTTCAATTTTAGGAAATATCTTTTTTCGTATGCAGTAAAATTATCCCGTATTCCAAGTTTATGTTATTTTTGAAGTGAAAACTTCTTTAGGCGCGTTTAGTACTTTTTTGTGGGCACTAAATTAACCTTGTTGAAGTTTTCACTTCTGTCGTGTGGTCTTAAGCACACACAATTTTTTTTTTTAGTAAAAGTGGCCATGAGAAATTGCTGGAAATTATTTTCAACTTTCTCAGTCGAGCGCTAGAGGGCGTAACCGTAACGGTAAATCAGTAAAACTCAGTATTCTCAAAAGTTGCCTATTTAAGGTGTATTGAAAGTACCATTTTCGTATACTTTGAGGCTTTCTGAATAAAATTTACTTAAACATTATTTTAAACAAATGCTCACAACTCCGGGTTAGCTCAGCAGAATTCAGTAAACTTAGTCTTGTTAAAAAGAGTTTCCCATACTCTATATTACACAATATAAATCATGACAATATGATTTTTAAAGTAGGCACTAGAGGGAGCTATTTTACAACTTAACAAGCATTGAGCATTTTTTCAAAAGTTTATTGGAGGCGTATCTTAAAACACTGAATTCAAAGTATCCATATTCAATTTTATTTTCTCATAAAACTTATTGTTGTATTGGCTTCTACCGTGCGAATTATTTGCATCAAGGAGGCCTTGGATTAAAAAACGTAGGGCTTAGTTTAGATCACAATAATATGTGGACGATATATCTAACCAAATCTAGGTTAAAATTTTGTCAAATTCATATTATTACATGATATGCCAAACTAATGAGTATCTAATAAAATAAGTAGGCAAATACAAATTTATTTTTGTTGTTTACAAAATTAACAAAGTAAGAAAATACAGAAAGAAAAAGAAAAATAATTACATAAATGGCTGAAAATGGCCACCGCCATGCTCCAAGCATAAATTCCTGCAGTAATTCCTGCGTCTTTCAAAATCTGCGGCTTGTATTTCTTGGAATACTTGCACTTTATAAGGAAATACATTTAGCTGCTTCTTGGAGAAGGAGAAGAATATTCCTGCATGTTCCATAAGATCTTCCCACTTCTTGAGACAGGCGTCTTATACAATTTGTTGGCGTATTTTGCATTATTTCACGAACGTTTGCAACAAGTTCTTCTGTTCTTATAGATGCTCTTCCTGCTCCTTTTTGTGTTGTATAGAACCTGTTTCCACAGCCACGATCTTTTCAGGTAATGATAAAAATCCCCAGCAATATAAGCAACGTTAGGAAAATGTTCGTGAAAATCGTTCATGCACAAACCCGGATTGTATTGCCACTCACCATTTACTCTAACCCCGTTTCGAAATGCGCTTTAACCATAAATGTTTTGTGCTGTTCCGTAAAGCCCATTGTGTGAATTGTTCAAGAAATTGGAAAAATTAGCGATGAATCAAATTACTTGTAACGACTGTCCAAGATGACAGAATAACTAATTGATTGTTAATTCAGGTAGTTACTGACACCCAACAGATATTAAGCTCTACGGCTAAGCATTAAGTCCTGCAGATGCAAGGCCCTCTTGAATGCAAATAATTTTTGTTCGCACGGTATATCTGCAATAAGCCTAAAAATAGATATAGATTCGAAGAAATAGTCCATGCTTAAAGTGTAGTTTAAAGTATGGAAACGAAAGAAAAACAAAAAGTCTTCCTCCACAAAATATATTAGAATAAAAATATTAAATTAAATGTCTCTACATTATTCGAACGTAGAAACGTTCATCATTAGAAGACAGAGAAAGCTTTGCTGATGATTTTAGCAGAACAAAAAAACGGTAAAAGGTATATAACCTTAATGAAGCTTTTATTGGATCAAAAGTGGTGTTTTGATGAAACATATGAATAGTGAAGAAAAAATTGGATTAAAATATAAAATACTGAGTATGTGGAACAGTAATTAAAACATTGGTTTAAAAAAAGGTTCAACCCAACCAAATGGAAGGGGAAGCAAAAACACTTCTAAAAAGAAGGTGTCGAAATTTGATGACTATAAGACATGGTAAAATATAAAACTTTGCGCAACAAATTTTTTCTTTACTATTCATATTATGTTATATCAACACACCACGTTCGATTCCATAAAACTCCATTACGGTTATATACTTTTTACCTGTAAAAACCATCAGCAAAGCTTTTTCTGTCTCCTGATGATGAACGTTTCAACGTTCGAAACATGATAAGACCTTTAATTGAATATTTTTATTTTAATAAATGTTGTGGAGCAAGACTTTTATTAAAATAGACTCTGATAGCTGAGTATCTCTTTGTACTCCTCTGATAATGACCCGCAAGGGTCGAAACACGTGTCAGGAAACTGATTAAATTTGTGAAACCTAACAAGTAGTTATTAGTTTTACTTCCTGTGCAATATTAATTATTGTTCAGTTTACCTAAACAATTTAGATAAGCCTTTATTAAATAAATGAGTACCTATGCACGCACGCCTATGAAATTAAAATTAAAGCTGATTATAATATTTACAAAATCTCATTATAAGGGGTACTTCACAATCTCGCTATAAAAGAATGCTACATTTTAAGGTTACGCAATACCCACAAAAAAATTACATGTAAAATTTGAAATGATTTTTAAAATGGGATTTCAAGAAGTTTTAGTATTGCTAGTTTTTTTGTCAACATCATATGCATCAGTTTCACTTACCGTAAATGGTCTGGCTGCAACGATAAAAAATGACCATGTTGAGTTGGATTTTAAATCGGACGCAACTATTAACACCCTTTATGTTAATGGAAAAAATATTGCTGCTCATGGACAAAGGACTTTCTATCTGGATTGGAGTTCAGGTGAGTGGACATACTACCCTACAATAAGTTTCGGGTTTGGGTCCCCAATGAAAGATTTGCTATCATTTCCACTTATTAGGTAAACTACTACAAATCCTTCAACATATATCGAACAAACCCGCGCCACCGAGAAAAAAAAATTAGTTAAAATAACTCGATATATAGTTAACCGAACTAAAATCTGTAGTAGAATACGCCCCAGGTTAGATGATTTGCTGATTTTACTAAATCTACTTTGCTAGAATTATCTAGTGGTTGCAACTAAAAATACTTGCTGTTTTCTGCATAGTTGGAGCTACTATAAACTTTAGTTGCGCTGGCTAAAAGTATTTAGTAGTTTTAAATATATTACCTTTTAAAAATAGGAAGGCATTTAGTAGTTGAAACTAAATGCATTAGCTGTATTTGGTATAATTACCATGCTATTTAAACTTATTCTTTTGCTGTGTTACATACTTTTATTTGTAACAATAAATCGATGATCTTACTTAAATTAGATTAATGTATTTGAAAAAGCTACTATTTCTTATAGCTAACCTTAAAAGTTTATCTTGCTAAAAGTGCGATTTAAAGATCATTTTTTTTGTTACCATTTCATTTTTTGTGTTTTAGCGGGTAAAATAAAAATATGTGTAAATTTGTATTTTTATTCCAATAGAATTTATTTACCTAGTAATAACAAACTTAAACAATAACAAGATCAATCACAAATCTAGTACATATAGATTAAAGAAGTAATTTATAGTAGGTACATACCTACCATTTGCTTAAATATTTTTTGGTTTTAGAACTTCAGCTAAAAAATATAACTCAAAAAT
This sequence comes from Polydrusus pterygomalis, assembly GCA_963969555.1. Taxonomy (NCBI): domain Eukaryota; kingdom Metazoa; phylum Arthropoda; class Insecta; order Coleoptera; family Curculionidae; genus Polydrusus; species Polydrusus pterygomalis. Next base: position 54,192,108 of record OZ018379.1, read on the forward strand.
TGTTAGTGGTGTGAAGACACAGTTTTCAAAATTTTAAAAGTTTTGTGCATCCGCTTAGATTTAAACCCAGAACCCCTTGAATACCAGTCGAACGTTCTATTAATTGCATCACTACGGAGTTTCCAGACAGTTGCAATGTCGCGTTGAAATCAAATAGTTTTTGTTGCTATTCTTTCTTCTAGAATTCTAGGGCATCAAAGGTCTAAAAAAATTGAGTTTGATTAATGTATACCTACCTAGTAAAAGATTATTAGTAGTTTTTGTTAGAGGTCATTAAAATAATAAAGCCAAAGTCCCATGCATTCGGCGTCCAGTGCAAAATTAAAAAAATCTGGGGTTATAAAAACTTTTAAATTTTTGTCACTAGTATTTGTTTTGTGCAACCTAAGGACGACGCGCATTGAATCGACTCGGACCGGTCGACTCGGAAAAGAGCAGTCGGAATATCAAACATCATGGGGTCGAGTCGACCGATCCGAGTCGACCGGTCCGACTCAGTGCGCGGGGTCTAATTTAATTACATGAATATCAAAAATGTCCGACTGCTCTTTTCCGAGTCGACCGGTCCGAGTCGATTCAATGCGTGTACTCCTTTCCCCGAGAAGATTTTTTTAAATTGACAGACAACAAATTTTCTGTAATTAGACACAGTGACAGGCGAAAAATACATTTTTAGATAGTTTTTCAGTTTTCACTTTGATAACACGAGAACAGAATTGGCCTTGAAACGTTAGAGTCGTATATTGTAATACGTTTTCTATAGATTAAGGTTCTGCAAAAACAAATAAGTATAAAACACTATAGACGTTAGAGACCAAATATTATTATATAATAAAAGTCACTGACAATAACTTCTACAGGATTTTTGTTCTAGCATTAATTAAAAAAAAATTATTTCCCTTTATTGTGCTGTAATATTTAAAAACTGTATTTTAAATTTCAATTCTTTTAAAATCCACATTTGTATATAGAATTTATAAAAGCTACTAAACCAAAAAAACACCCTCATAATCACATCTAAAAATTAATTGGCACTTAGCTATTATTAATATTGTTTTAATTTCTGGATGACATCAAGCGTTCGTGGGACTATGAAAATAGTTGTTTGCCAAAATTTTACAGATTTTTATTAATCTGTATGCTCCAAGCTCCAAAATACACATAACAATATGGCGTCGGCTCTATCGTTTGGATTAAATTCCATTTGGATACCGAAATAAAAGAATAATTGGTTATAAAATATCCCAGGACCAAATAGAATGCAGGGGCCACCCGCAGGGTGCCGTATTTCCACTGTACTTGCTGTTAATTTTCAACTTACCCAAATACTAAATATTATGAAATAATCAAGACACAAACACAAAAGAAAAATTCAGGTATCCATAACCTGCGTGAAGCTAAATGTTAATGCCGCCATGTCGGAGCCTTGCCTGGTAATGTAGTTAAACATACTACTTCGTCTGAGTAGAATTTAATGGAGATATTGCTAAATCCACTAGAAAATTTGGTGACCAGTAAGACTAAATATTTTTTCGAGTTGTATCTAATAGATCGAAAGTAGAAACTATTTAGCAAGAAACTTTTTTAGTTATCAATATGCTATTTAGTTAAATTAAATAAAATAATACTTAACCTTAATAGATTTTCATAGCAAAAAGGTTTTAGTTGTTACAAAAACCCTAATAGGCTAAAGTTGCACGTTTTTTGGTACTTTAACAAAATAATTTGCCATTCTTACTAATTTCTTCTCAGCAAAGAAATTTAGTAAACTAAGTTTCTCGGTGAACAAACCAATTTCCCACTCTTTTGAGAGTGGTTTTTATCGACGTGGATAGTTTGTTTCCACCCGTCAAAGGCAACGTAATTTACTGATATGCCCCCAAAAAGAAAACGTTTTCACAAACCTCCACTTATAAAATGGGTCACTAATAAAATAATATTTCACTCAACGGCCATTTTTATTTAGAAGTAAAACTACATTTTCCATTGACAAACTTGTATGTGATAAAAATATGACTAAAGTTTAATACTAGCCGTACCCTTCAAGATTTTAAAGAAGCGAGCGAGATAAAATACCTAGCCACACTATTTTGAAACTTTAATGGATCCAGCGGGGTGGGGGTATATCCAAGGGGACAGCTGGGGTCAGATGATGACCTTAATATCACACGTGTTTAAAATAAATGTTTGAAGTTAGTTTTATTGTCAAATCATGTCAAGACGTTGACATTTGTTTGTTAATTTAAAGTTAGTTTTGTGACAGACATCCATATATTTTCAGGTAAATTTTGTTTATCAAATCATGATGACGTCAAAATATCAAAAATCAAGTACCGTGCGAGCAAAAATTATTTGCATCAAAGAGGGCATTGCGTCTAAGGACGTAATGCTTAGCCGTAGAGCTACGCCCCTGTTGGGTGTCAGTAACTACCTGAATTAACAATCAATCAGTTATTCCGTCATCTTTGACAGTCGTTACAAGTAATTTGATTCATCGCTAATTTTTCCAATTTCTTGAACAATTCACATAATGGGCTTTACGGAAGAGCACAAAACATTCATGGTTGAAGCGTATTTTCGAAACGGGGTTAGAGTTAATAGTGAGTGACAATACAATCCGGGTTTCCATGTTGCTTTTATTGCTGGGGACTTTTATAATTGCTTCAAAAGAACCTTGGCTGGTTCAGGGAAACTGGTTCTATACAACACAAAAAAGGAGCAGGAAGACCATCTGTAAGAACAGAAGAACTTGTGCAAACATTCGTGAACAAATGCAAAATACTCCAACAAATTGTATAATACGCCTGTCCCAAAAAGTGGGAAGATCTTATGGAACAACATGCAGGACTATTCTTAAAAAGCAGCTAAATTTTTTTCCTTATAAAGTGCAAGTATTCCAAGAAATACAGATTTTGAAAGACGCAGGAATTACTCTCAATGGTTTACCCAAAATTTATTGGAAAACAATGATTTATTAGACCTGATATTTTTTTCGGATGAAGCCTGGTTCCACCTCTCTGGTTAGTGAAAATCCCCATTTTGCAATTTATGTAATTATTTTTTTTTTCGTTCTGTATATTCTTACTTTGTTAATTTTGTAAACAACAAAAATAAATTTGTATTTGTCTACTTATTTTATTACTCATTAGTTTGGCATATCATCTCATAATATGAATTTGAAAAAATTTTAACCTAGATTTGGTTAGATATATCGTTCCCATATCATTGTGATCTAAACCAAGCCCTACGTTTTTTAATCCAAGCCCTCTTTTATGGAAATAATTTTTTCTCGCACGGTACCATTTTGGTTTGCTTTTCGGCTACACAGTTGGTTTTTATATTTACTAGTCCCAAATTAGAAGGCTGATGTAACTACAGTCTGCTTCGAGTTAACGGAAAATATTCACTTGTTTTTTATTAGCTGGCTTGTATTCTGTTTCACTTACTCCCCCTTAAATCCCAGATGGCCTTGGTACTGGCGATGACGTGTTCGTGTTTTTGACACTAAAAAAGATTGATTAAATATGATAAATGTGAAAATTATTTCTAAGTCAGATTTAGAACTGAATTTCAACAATTTTGTTTACGCATGTTTTACTAATTTAAAATCATTCTAATTATTAGCATAGCCGTCATAGAAATATCATAAATTATCTGTTTTAGAGATTATATCCTTACCTACTTAACACGATGTAGAACTCAATTAGTATAGGTTAATACAAAATGACTTTCACATTTTTATTTGCAATAGGTGGAAAGTGTTGATGATCTTTTTTCTTGCAACTGCAGTTGACAGAATGACAAAAAGCCAAATTTGTCAAGAAGTAAAAGCAGAAATGATATATTTCTGCAATAATTAGCTATAATAGATTTTATACGAGCTGTGAATAATTATTAACTAGGCATATATCAATATACCGTGCGAGCAAAAATTATAAGTATCAAAGAGGGCTTGGATTAAAAAACGTAGGGCTTGGTTTAGATCACAATGATATGGGGACGATATATCTAACCAAATCTAGGTTAAAATTTTGTCAAATTCATATTATGACATGATATGCCAGACTAATGAGTAATAAAATAAGTAGACAAATAGAAATTTATTTTTGTTGTTTACAAAATTATAGTACTTGCACTTTATAAGGAAATAAATTTAGCTGCTTCTTAAGAATAGTCCTGCATGTTCCATAAGATCTTCCCACTTCTCGGGCGTCTTATAGAATTTGTTGGCGTATTTTGCATTATTTCACGAACGTTTGCAACAAGTTCTTCTGTTCTTACAGATGTCTTCCTGCTCCTTTTTTGTGTTGTATACAACCTGTTACCCTAAACACAGCCACGGTTCTTTTCAGGCAATGATAAAAATCCCCAGCAATAAAAGCAACGTTAGGAAAATGTTCGTGAAAATCGTCCATGCACAAACCCGGATTGTATTGACACTCACAATTTACTCTAACCCCGTTTCAAAAATACGCTTCAACCATGAATGTTTTGTGCTGTTCCGTAAAGCCATTGCATGCATTGTATTGTGTGAATTGTTCAAGAAATTGGAACAATTAATGATGAATCAAATTGCTGGTAACGACTGTCAAAGATGACGAAATAACTGATTGATTGTTAGTTCAGGTAGTTACTGACACCCAACAGATATTAAGCTCTACGGCTAAGCATTACATCCTTAGATGCAAGGCCTTCTTTCATGCCAATAATTTTTGCTCGCACGGTAATACTAACTACAATATTTATTTGTCAAAAATGACAATTTGGTATAGTAGTTATAGTTAGTATAATACTATAGGAGTTGCAGTCATAACATGCTCTTAATTGGTTTATAGTTTAGTTGTAATGAATAATTATTTAAGTATCGCCACCCTGGCAGTAAAGTGGTGAGAGATGGTTGTTGAGTATCGAGCGATGGAAAAATATTCTCAAGCAATGGTCTTATATCTAAGTATATAAAATGACCGCCAGAGGTAACTTTTTTCGAGTCAATGTCATTATTTATAACACCAATTGCTCGCGGTATATTTTTATACATTCAGTAAAACCATTGCTTTAAAATATATTTACATCGTTTATACGAAAAGTTGTCCTGAAATTTTTATGTATATTTTTATCTCTTCGTAAATTCAAATATAACAAGAATATGAGGTTTTTAGGCGGGCAAGGAGTATTTAGTCCAAGCAGTATTCACATAGTAGAACAAACCAGCAGTAGAGTCCATTTTTACTGGGTTCAAAAGAAAGATAATGTATTTAATATTGAGCTACATTATCTAATGGTTGATGGAATGTACGGTATCTACAGCTGGGCTAAGTACACGAATGATAAATCTGCTAATTTGTCTGCAGGAGAAACAAGAATTGTAAGTAGCACGAAAAAATTTACTCATAAATTTATTCGCAAATATATCACCGCATGTAAAACTCATCCTCAACATGATGAATTTTCACATCAAATTTTATTATTGTCTAATAAGCCAATAAAAAAACAGTAAATGTTTGAAGGTTGGAGACAATGATGTTTCTTGAATGATGAAAGAGTTTTGGACTTCCATTGTCTTTATTTGTTTTATCTCCAGTCGTCTTCAGGTGAATACTAAATAAGTAAAGTAACTACAAGACTATTTATACTAGCTAGGTGCACTAAAGCATAACTGAGGTGGGTGCAGTCATGCGTTCAGTTGGCACGCGATCTTATCCTAAGCTTACATCTATCTAACAAAGGTTTCCAGATATTTCTTATGTCTAATGATGGTTTACTAAAGCAGCCTGGGTTCTGGTGAATAGCAGCAGCTTCCTTAAACTTTCTTTTCCTCCAGTGTGGTTCCTTAAGTAGGATTTCAGCTTCTGACCACATGATATGGTGACCATGTTTCCAGGCATGGTCAGCTGCACCTGACTTTTCGGTCTCTCCTTTTAACGTATCGTACCCACCTCAGTTATGCTTCAGTGCACCTAGCTAGTATTATAAATAGTCTTGTAGTTACTTTACTTATTTAGTATTCACCTGAAGACGACTGGAGATTCTTAACAGTTGAAACGTTGTGATTTAAAACAAATAAAGACAATGGAAGTCCAAAACTCTTTCATCATTCAAAAAAATAGTAGTAGTACTTTCGTAAACTTCTTTAAAATTAAATACGGCATTGATACATAACTCACCATCACCAAAGATATTTATGATGATTTTACTAGACATTTTTATTTTTTGTTAGTTTTAACATGTTTACAGTATTCAAAAAAATAGCAACGAAAAAGAGGTACTATATGCAAAATAATTCTCTGAGGGTATTCGAAATATCCTCTGCGATATTTGCTGACAGGCCCATTCCAAGCAAAACAGCAGTATTAAATATTGTTCGCAATTTTTAAACTAGAGGTATTGTAATTAATAAATGTAACTGCTGAGATTTAAATAATGATGTGCTTGATGGTAGAGCACAAGAAAATAATGCAGATTTAGTACTTGTACTCCATGTAGAAGAAAACAATGCAATTAGCACCAGGCTTCTTGGTAAAAGTGTAGAAAAGCATCACTACACAGTACTGCACATATTACATAGGAATTAATATAATTCGAATAAATGTCAAAAACATCGGAACTAAGAAAAGGTGATAAAATACGAGGAGTAAAACAGTCAAAATTGTAGATATTGGAGTACAGAAAATAAACACACAAGGACTCAATACCCTCAAAATGTAAATGTTTGGGAGGGTAAATTTGGACATTGGATTGTTCCCTTGTTCTTGAAACATAATTTTTGAAAAGAAAAGATTTTGAAACTTTTACAAATATGGTGAAAAACCAGGATATCTAATTGGCCAATTTATGGTGTACTTTAACCTGATTGTGCATCCATTGAGTACGTTTTGAATATATTATATTCTTACTACTCGTGCGCTGTGTGCAGGACAACCGTCGATTTAAAACCAAAAACCTGAATTCTCAGAAGCAACTTCTTCTAAAAGAATGTTCCATCATCCGATGTTGAAAGATGCATGCCTAAACATTTACCGTCTCAGGGTAATACCAACCATACCAACATATAAGTCGTGCCGATTTGATCCGTTCAGACTTGGTCTGCGATCTAGGCTCGGCACGTACCAAAACTCTCGTCATTTTTGGGCAGCCGAATTTGGCTCGCCGACTTAATAACCCGATTAGATTCGCCTGATTAAATCTTCTCGTTAATGGGACAAAACTCCACGTTTTATAACTGTTTTGGCTTGGCTCGCGATCTTTTGGAATTTCTGAGAGATTTAACCAGTGGTTTTAGATCGACTCGGATTTATTTGTACTCGGTGAGTTTTAAAAATTAATACCAATCGTAGAAGATGCGCTATAGCTTGTGCCATAGGGTATGTATTTATTATTATTGCCAATAAACAAAAATTAAAAAAAAAAACGGAGCAGGTGGGTAAAAAAATGGATTTCTCGTAGAGATGAACTGAGTCATATGTTACTCTTGAAAGAACTTCAACGAGACGAGCCAAATGATTTGCGTAACAATTTAAGGATGGATAATTATTCTTTCAGACATTTGTTAAGTATGGTGGAAGTACATTTGAAAATAAATTCTTTTGACAAGTAGCGTGATTCGGCAGACATTATTTGTTATTATTATTATTTTAATTTAATCTCAAACCAAGTTGGATGACTTGCTACGCGTCCGAAATTAACCTAGCGAATTTACTGACGGGTTAAAACCGGCTCATTTCATCCGTGGCAGATATTACAGGGTCCGATGAAGCTCGGCTCTCCACATACACGTAAAGTTTAATCGGCGTATTTGGCTCGTGCCATATCAAATTCGTTAAGTTATCCGCTGGTGTATGGGGGGGTTTGTTTGTACAAATCTATGCTCATTTGATAAAAATATATTTTTAAAAATTTTCCCCATTGTAAAAGCAAACATTTCTGATAACTCGAAAACACTAATCAGTTTCTGTGTTATCTATCAATTACTTCGAGGACACCGTGTATAATGCAGTATTTTATTTTAAAATGGGTATTATATAACATATTTACATTAAATAATATGCAATGGTTTTATAATCTTATCTCATAAATCCTATAATATGTAGTTATATTTTAAAAATTCTAAAATAATAAATAACATTGTTGATATTAATTATAAATTATCTCTTATATTATATTAACTAATATAAAAAAATATTTTAACAATAAATAAATACTTGAAATTTAATGTTAAAGCAAAAAAATAAAATACTTTATTCATTGTATTCTTATCAAACGACTTTCAATTGTCCCACAAATTAAATCAAAGAAAGAAATCCCAAGATTTACCTTAAGTTTTATCCCTTATATTATGTCTTCCAGGCATAACGTAAGAGTTTAGTTTTTTGACGATATTTCTGCTTAATAATCAAAATTTAAAGTTTGACAGTCATTAATTTTTATGGTTATTGATTGGTTTATTTTTATAAATATAACAAACATTTTTTTTATGAGTTTTTATACTAAATTTAAATAAAGCTGTCTGTCCCAAAACAGCAACAAAACCATGCGGTCAATGCATGCCTGCTAAGAAAGGCGATTGGTCAATCGCGGTGATCCTTTACCTCGTGGCAGAATTTACGTTTGGTGACTGGCTTATTAGAGTTTGGCATATACACAGACCAGTAAGTCCGTATCATATGGGATTTTTTTTATTAATATCTTTATTCAAAATTTGACTTTGGCATCAAGTTCTGCTTCGATCGAGATAAAAATTAAGCAAAAAAATAGTAGCCACGTGATTTGCATTATCTGTCAAATTTTAATTTTTTCCAATCAATAACAATGAAACATTTCAGCTGCATAAGATAATTTTGATTTTTTACCCACCAGTAAAATTTATTTTCCAGTTAATGAACACTTTACTGACGACACTGTGTTCTTTTTTGTCTTAATGTTAAGGTGTACCTATTACTTTCAGATACAAACTACGTTTTCAAAAATACTTATTTTATGAAGTTACCTTATAAGGGTCAAAAACAAATAAACTTTGCATCACATGCGACCAAATTTTATTAGCCCAATTTTGATTTTGTAGAAAAACACACATTTAATATGGCGCTACTTTAAAGAAAATGTATCTGAAATAAAGCATTGTCAAAACTAAGAAGTTTTATGTAGGTTGCGTTGAGTCTTATTTTGCAAAACTGGTGCAATTTACAAATATGTGTAAAAAATCAAAAAATTTTTATGCAGCTAAAATTTTGCATGTGGGCTAGAAACTGCATTTAAAAAAATTTTTTTAATAACTTTTTTGGATAATTTCAGAAATAACCTCACTTTTAAATCGTTTTTTGGAAATAATAATTTAAATTTGACAGATAATGCGATTCGCATTCGCGTGATTCACGCGACTACTATTTTTTTGCTTAATTTTCATCTCGATCGAAGCAGAACTTGATGCCAAAGTCAAATTTCGAATAAAGTTATTAATAAAAAAATCCCATATGATGCTGACTTAACTGGTCACACTGTATAGAAAAATTATAGAAATTTCTTAATTTCCTATTCAAAAAGGGATTGAAAAAAGGGTTTTCTTTCTTCTAGTATAGATAAGTAGTAGCGGCCAATATTGAATACTGGAAAAAGAACCAAGCTGTATTTATAAAATTATGGAAAAATTAACTTACTTATGAATTTTTAAATTAAATTAAATATTTTTTTGCTTTTGCTTCATTCGATGTTTCATTATCTGTTTTTCTGTTTTTTTTTATACAATGTTGTTGTTACTTTTAATTTATAGTAAAGTTATATTTTTGAGCTTGTTTTTCTGATTTACATAAAAAAGCGGCTTGGTTCTTTTCAAACACAAATACTGTTTTGCTTTTCCTTTTAATAATAAACAAATAAAAAGTTGTAGTAACTATTCACTAGCTTCATCAATTTATAAGTCAGCTTCTTCGCTAAGTCCATCATATTCATCAAAGTTAAAGTTAAAGTTTTATTTGCTACTTACACAAATCCTTTATAGCACATCAGAGTTAATATAACTGTTTTTTTCGCACTTTTTCACTCTCATTTGAGTTATGGTGTCGTTATATGTGGGATAATTCTTCATCGGTCATTAAAGCTTTTAGACAGCAGAAGAAAGCTGTTCGTGTTCGGTTCTGACTTAATCAGACCTAAAAAATTGGCTGCAAGAAGGTCAAGGATAATTCTAATAATATCTTATTGTATAATGCACTGCCTGAAAGCTGCTTAGTTATTAAAAATTCAAATCTACGATTAAAAAGTCTTTTTGCCGTCCCTGTTTTTATTTAGTTCGGGAGTATATGGACACAGCCACAGCGAATAGGTTGTTTTAACCATTTTTTCCTATTTTAATGTGAGAAATATAAACCCTTTTTTGTTATTCCTGTTTGTTTATAACGTTTGTGTATGTTATGTTCTTATACAATTGTTTTAATATATATTTTTATTTAGTTAAATACATGCGTTCTGAAATGCGTTATATTTTATATGACTATATTTTTATATGGCTATAATTTGTAATTGACAAAAGCGTGGTCTAATAAATATGTCTATATTTATAAATAACAAGAAATTATTGTATGAAAACAAATTATGCATAAACAATAAAAATAAAATAGAAATTAGGAAGAACAAAAAACTGGAAAATTCACACCCAATGTACAGCATCCAGATTGCCAGGAGGCCAGCAGGTACTTATTAAAGGTGTAAAAGCAGTGGTCTAGTAAATAATTTTTAACATATTTTTTGAATCGAACATCTTCGAGGGCTCGGTACCGTCCTGCGATCTCATTATATAACTGACAGTCAAGATATTTGTTTTTAGATTTAGTTAGTCTGAATCCCTGAGCAACTATCCTGTCTGAGCCTCGAGTGTTGTAGCTATGATTATCAGAATGCTTAGTGAGTTTATCTCAATAGAAGCTTCGCTCTAGTACAGTTGGAAAAATATAAACACAGAGCAGCTACATTGTGCCAAACTTTTTGCACATAGGCTGACAGTGATCCCTATACCCTGCATAAGCCATACGTCTCACAGCTCTTTATTGTCGTCGAAAGGTCTGTTTTGCATAGTTTCTCCACAATATAGCCCCATACCCAAGATGGGAATGAAAATGACCAAAGTAAAGCGATTTCAAAACGTCAAAAGTCACACACTTACTCAAATTTTTAAGAAGAAATATCGTATTGGACAATTTATGTCCCAATTTGGTTATGTAGGCTTTCCAGGAACAAGAATTATCCTGAATGATACCCAGTAACTTACATTTATTGTTTTTATTTAGCAATCGATTACTTACTCGAGACAACTATTTCTGTTATCAAGTTGCAGAAAATTGCAAAAAACCATTCATCTGTATCCTCCAGCAGCACAATAAATTTCATTAAACTAAAGGCAGAAGTAATAAAAGTAGTGTCGTCTGCAAATATGGTCAAATTGCAAATACATTGCATGTAATAGCACAGATCATCTATATAAAATATAAATAGAAGGGGTCCAAGGACGGATCCCTGTGGCACTCCATATTTTGCATATCCTAAATCAGATTTGACACCTTAAATCTCCACAAACTGCCGCCGATCAGACAAATAAGACTCAATAAGGTGAAGGGAAACACAATATCAATATCATTGGCAAAATGTCTATAAGTAGGGCCCATAGACAATTTATCTTTAGATACGTACAGCTTATCTCCTGCGCAAACAAAAGTTGCGTTTTATGGGTGAAAAAATACGTCCGAGCGCATGACTCGCCGGTCAGCTGCCTTCCCTCTGGGCACGTTCGGGCATGCGCACAAACCTCGTGTTATCGGCCTGTCCTACTTTATCGACATGCTCAAAATACACTCCAGAACCGGCTCAGCCGCCATTTTTGTTGTCGTCTTTTAAGGTTTCTCTGTGGATCCCTTGTAGTTTTCTTAACTATTGTGGATTGTGGGTGTTTAATATTTACGGATTTCTAGTTTTTGTGTAGTTTAGTGAATTTTGTCTGATTGTGAGAAAATTAATTCTGTCAAAGTTGCTGGTTGGTTAATTTTTTGGTTAAAAACTGTACAGCCAGTATTCCACGAGTCAAGTTCTCGGGCAAACATTTTTCAAATTCTTGAACAAGAAATTTTGCTTGAAAATGTTTTACACGTACCCAAGTTTTTGCCAAAATGTAAAAATCAATACAAGAAACCAACTAATATTTGACTTGAGGTTAGGCACGCGATTATACCGTAGACTGGTTATTTGGCTGGTTTTGTTTTTTTATATTTGATTTTATAAGACTAGGTTAATTCACTTGTTCTTGTTATCTTCCTTTTCGAACTAAAAATAAGACGACGAATCATTTTTAACAAATTTTAAAAATATAACCTTAAAAACAATATTCTATTCTTAAAATCTGATAGGTTTGCTACTACTAAAAATGCCATAAATCACTACCTTTTTCCCAACTTGATCAAAAGTAGAGAAGAAATTCCAATTTTTGGGCAAGAATTTAAATTTTAAAGCCCGGACCTGTCTATTTTCCCATTCGTCAAACGATAATATTGCAGTGCGCATGTCTAATAGCGTCTAGCTTTGTTTACATGCGCGAGGCCATAAAACTGCCACTTTCGTGATTATTGTTTGCTTATCTAAAGGTAAATTGTCTATGGTAGGGCCGCGTGGCATCAAGGAAAAGCCCCCACTGATTATTGTAAAAATATTTCCCCTAAATTTTCCTAACAATATGAATTTAGTGGCTGTTTGGTGCTATAGACGCATTCGACGAACAAGAAATTGGTAGCAAAATTCATGCATGAGTTTTAAATATCGGCAATAAATTCAATCAACTTAACCAATTGACCCATTTCTTTTCTTATTTTAATAACAACCGGGATCCCAATGATAAGCATGAAATTCGGTATAGGAAAAAGGCTTACTGGTTAAGGCTAATTAATAAACATATTACCTTTTTTAACTTTAGGTATACAGATTTGAAGGCTCTATTCTAGTTCAGAGTACCAGCGGACAAAGAGAGGGAACCACTCCCACAAGTGCGGACCTCAACGGTGCCACCTCGGTTCAAGATTCTACATGGCAATATCCTAATGGAACATATTACAGCAAATATGACTTTGCGGCATATATTAGAGAGACACACTACCAAGGAGTGTTTGGAAATGGATATGGAGCTTTTGTTATTTCGCCCAGCAGAGAATACCATGGTAATTAAAATATGGTTTTCTGAAGTTTCCTACTTTCGTATTTTTTTCCCTCCGTGTGCCCCTTTTTTCATTTCGATTTTATTTATTTATCAATCATTATCTATCATAAATGGCTAGTAAATTCTTTAATAAAAAAAGCCCTTAAGTCTTCTTGCCTCTGTCTTTCTTTCTTCCTTTCTTCCCTTTGTAGTATAAAATTCATACAGATAATAATAATAATAATAATAATAATAATAATAATAATAATAATAATTTATTTTGTACAAAAGCAAACATTTTTCTTACATGTATCTGAAAATAAAAAGAGTATCACTTGCCCTTGAAAATAAATTAGAAGTTTCGTTAAGTCCCTAGGACTTGTACGAAGTTCAGACTTATTAATATAAGCACAAGTACAACTTTAAGCAAAATTTTAAAAAGAATAAATAAAGAAAAAATAAAAATACTTATCGTTTATCGTAAGAGGGTATCCTTACACCAAATTAAATTTTCTAATTCCCTTATTAGTATAATAACTAAAAAAATATAAAATTTTCAAATTTTTTCAAATTCAAATTTATTAATAAAGTAATTACAAGATTTTTTACATTACTTATAATGAAGGACTTCAAAAGCTGAGAATTAGCTTGCCTGAAGTCCGCACACTTATTATTTGCAAAGTTAATCAAGTAAACTTAACCAAGTACGCTAAAACAATGGTGAGAGAAATAGAAAAGGAACCACATACCTATAACTAAGTAAAAATATTAAATTCATTAATTATCAGCTCGTAGTTAGTCTCAATCCATTGAGACACCATTGACATAAATCTGCTTATATTTATAATTAATCTAATATTAATTGGTAACATGTTGTATAATTTAGGTCCTATGAACCTAATGTGCCTTTGCGCTGCTGTAAAAAACATACGAGGAACAACAGTGCACTGATTGAAAGCTCTTCGCGTGTCAACGCCATGGGATAGAGATTGTCGGTATTTCACCGATTTCTTCATGTATTTAACAACACTTATCATATATAATCTTCGTACAGTAAGCAGACCAGCTTCTTCAAATAGAAGATCTGATGGGTACCTTCTATTTTTTTTTCATAAGAATTTTTATTATAAACTTTTGAGTTACATTTAGAGGATGAAGGCAACTACCACACGCAGCACCCCACACCGTTAAACCATACAAAATAATAGATTCTATGAGAGCCTGATACACTACTTTTAACAGTTTACAAGATAGAAACTCTCTTAGTTGGTAGAACTTATGAATAGCTTTGCGAATTTTTTGCGTGACATAGAGTATGTGAACATCGTATTTTAGGTGTTTATCAATGTATACACCGAGGTATTTAACACTATCCACTACCGATATAGTTTGACGACAAGAGCATTGGTTAGCTCCCGATATACATGAATACTCATGCACTTTAAGATCGTGATGGATAAAATCATTTCTATTACTTAAAGAGAAAGGTATATAAAATGTTTTTTTTACATTCATGGTTAATGCATTTTGATCCATCCATACACGCACACTAGATATACATAGTTCGGCCCGTTGAACGGTTTCCTCCCAAGATTTCCCCCTCACGAGGACAGCCGTGTCATCCGCATAACAAACACAAGTACTGTTTTCATCAGACAATACAGAAAAAAATAATTGTGTCCTATCGATAATAAATAATATATAATGATTGCCCCAAATTTGAATATATAACTGCACCCGTTATTACTTTTTTAAACTCCATCGTATATGGCAATACGGTTTTTGTTTCCACAATGTTTTGGGTAAAAGTATTCAATTTATTCTTGTAAAATATAGTGTTATTAATTTCTACTGCTAGTATAGCTATTATAGGTTATTTAAAAATTAGGAATGGTTTTGTCTTTTAGCTCGACCACCTTTAGATATTATATTCTATATATTAGACATGTTAGTGCCTGTTTATTTTAGTATTTAGGCTTTATTGTTATATGTATTTTTTAGATCTATTAAGCTTTGAATTTCTAGTCTATCTGTAGATTTTATCCAGAGTTTAAGTTGTTTTTTAAATAATGCTGTGGAATTTAGTGTTTTTATTTTATCGGGAAGACTGTTAAATAATTTTGGTCCTAAGAAGTGATAACTACGTTGTGTCACCGTTTTATGCACCTTAGGAATACGCACTAAATTATCCCCTTGACGAGTTGGGTATTTATGATCTATATTGACCAACTCATATCTATGTAAAAATTGACGCATTAGTACTACCGAACAAAAAAGCATTTACATCAAGCATTTTAGTTTCCAGAAATAGTAAATCAGTTGAAAAGGTATAATCCTTGTTATAAGTAAGTTTTAAAATCCATTTTTTACTGTTTCTAGTTGGTAAATATGGTTGTTAGTGGCTCCCCCCCATGCTACAATACCATAGGAACTATGGGGTTGAACGAGAGACGTGTACAGAATCGTGAGCTCCCTCTCCTTAAAAACTTGTTTAAATTTTTTAAACCTGCCCAGAAGATACCTTACCTTCTTTGAAACGTAATTTATATAAATATCCCATCTTAGATTGGAGTCAAGAAAGATCCCCAGATACTTCATGCTCTTACGGCCGGTAATCTCCACACTCGCACAGTTGCAGGGGTTGTTGATATTTAACTTGGTAAAAGTAAGCAACTTGGACTCTAATGAAGTAAAAGGGACATAATTAGTTTTTGTGATATTTATCGTTAGAAGTTTGCTTTTAAAATAGTGAATAATTTTACACATTTCAGTTTCTGCTTTGTTTTTAAGTTCATTCCAATTATCAGCTTAAAAAAATAATACCGTATCATCGGCAAAGCTAATAATGTCTCCATTAATCTGTAACTCAAACAAGTCATTTAAATATATTAAAAACAACAGTGGTCCCAACATAGTTCCTTGTGGTAACCCATATCTTACAATTCTGGGATCACTAAACGTGCTACCAATTTTAACTCTTTGGCTTCTACCTGTAAGATAATCACCGATAAGTTGAAGAGGGATTCCTCTGAAACCAATTTTCTCTAGCGTAGTAAGAAGTTGAGTATGACTAACCGTATCGAAAGCTTTTTTTAAATCAACAAAGATAGCCATTGAGGGTTTGCGATCATTTAACGCCTTGTATATATTAGTAGTTAAATGAACCATAGCATCTTCAGTGGATTTATCCTCCCTAAAACCGAACTGCCGTGATGACAAAACACTATGAACATTCAAAAAACTAGTAATTCTATATTTTAATATTTTTTCATACACTTTAGCAAAATTCGTGATAATAGAGATTGGTCTATAGTTCGTCAGTTCATGTTTATCGCCACTTTTGTAAATAGGTGTTACAATTGTTGTTTTAAAAATTCTGGAAAATATACCTACCTGCATTGACCTGTTGATAATATATTCTAGCGGAGATGCTATACAATGTGTAACACTTTTTAGCAGTTCAGTAGATACTCCATCGTAGCCTGGAGACTTTTTATTTTTTAATTCTAAGATAAATTTACTAATTTCATTTACATTGGTGGTACACAGATGGTTGCTTTTTTGTATGGCCATTTTTCGTTGAATTAGCTAACAAATCCCGTACACTTCTTCAAACTGCTTGATTCATTCAGTTACTGCTAACATCCATTTTATTCTCATTCGTTGTTGGTTCCTTCCAAAGACCTCTTATAGAATAGAACAAACCAATCATTCATGTTTGTGTCTGTTTGTGTGAAACAAGGAAAGAAGAGCTATAGAGTGCAATAAAATTCTGACTCGCCGCGGTATTCCAATGGCTCAAGGATTATTTAATACAGTGAACAAGTAGTAATGATTGAAAAAGTTTTAATTAAAGTAATAATAAATTTTGACTTCAGTGAAGGTTAAAAAAAGCCTTTAAAAAAAGCCTAGATGGTAAATATATAGTATTATTATTATTATTGAATAAAAAAAAGAAGATTTTATTTTTATATTTAATCATGATCTGTATAATTATAACTACGTAGAGGCATTGAATATCAAACTATAAGAAGGCCATAGAAGCAGATTTTCTAAATCTGCTACGTTAAATGCATAGATGGCACAACGAGTTCACCAACAATATAGCGTGTTGATGCAGCCACTAACGACAAGCCTTTTCACTGCTAACTTAAAACATTATTGCCGCCTGTCTGTTTGACTTGCTGCATGAGTTTTTAAATTTATTTTTATAGCTTATCGTAAAACTTGATTTTACATAAGTATCTACACCTATTCTAGATTTAAGTAGCTTACATTTATTTTCCTACATATAGTAGGTATAGTCTAGACCTAAAAATGTCCCTATTTTTAATTGCTTAGTAGCATATAATATTTTCCTTTTGACGTTCCAACGTTAATTACATGAAAATATATTGACTGCCATGTTTTCTATTTCTAACAGAATTAAATGACGACTCTCACTGTTCAATGCATACCTAGGCTACAACGTATGGTGGGTAAAATGGGTAAAATATGAATGATATGCGGTTTGTTTAACTTGGTTTTTATTTGCAATTAAAGTAGATGCGGCTATTAAAAGTTGCAAAGGGCCTTATTTGGAGACAGTATTCCAAACAAGGCCCATCGCTGTTCCAAATAAGGCCCTTATTGGGAAATGCGTATTTTTCATTACGCTAAATTATGAAAGATGCAACAAGTTAGTTTGAAAATTTTATTATATCCGAAATAAGTAATATAATGAGTAATAAGCCATATAACAAAAGTAATCCTTAAGTTTTAACAACTGAAAATGCGTTTTTACTTGTAAACAAGATGGGCATAAAAATCCTGGCTGTACCTACATATGCATTCCTCATGTACATATCTAAGGCACATTGAACAAAGTCTCATATCCATTACTTTATTCTGGTCGCATAAATAACGATACCACTTTTCAAACACCTTCCTATTTTGAACAACTTTTTTTTTCTGCTCCCTTTTTCGTCGCTCCTTTTTTTGCTTCTTCCTTTTTATCTTGTTCTTTAAACACATTTTTTGTAACTCTCTGGGCCCTTTAATTTGAAGACTTTTTCCTTGGAGTTATGTTTTTTCTTCCATGTCACGCGTTGGTAGGATTTCTTTGAAGTTCTCTTTTAAAACTTTTGGCATTTTCTCACTCTTTTCGGAAAAGCTTTCCTTACCCTCCGGCGATGAAGTATTGTGAAGTAAATAGTCGGTGTCGTCTGAGAGCTGGAAATTTGATGTTTACGTTTGTTACTGCCCAGACCACTTGGTCCAGGCTGACTTTCGGACATGACCGTGGTATTAGCTTTATTCGTTACCAAGGTTTTTTTCTTAACAATTTTTTGTTTTGAGGTGAATAAGTTAGAAATATCATTTTGGTTAGGTATTATCTGATATTCGAAATTTTTTTGCCCTCCTGCATTTTCATTATGTTGGTTTTCAACTGTTCATCTGGCTGATATTTGTGTCCTTACCGCCATACCATTTCAAACTGCCATTGCTTCTTTCAATTGAGCATCAGTCCAAAAAGCCCTCTTTCTTGGCACTTTATTTAATCTGAAAGACAGCAAAAATACAGATTACATCTAAATTATCCAAATAAGGCCCGGGCTTTTTTTTGAACATTTAAGACGGCCTTATTTAGACTTCCAAGTGAGACAGGTTTTCAAGGTTAGTGTTATTTGTTTTGTCGTTGTCGTTGCTTTGGTAAAATATCTATTTATCCTACATAAATCTACATACTTTAAAAACTAAATTTTAACATAACACTTACTTTTTGTTTATTCGCTGACACTATCAACTTAAAATTCAGGAATTTCTCAATCTTACAACAGCCGCTAAAAATATGACAAGTTGAAACAACTGCTCTCGGACGCGAAGATACATCACTGCAAGCCGTGTATTGTTGGTGACGTGCACTACGAGGGTAGTATTCTGTATAATGATGTAGCAAGTTTGCCGATTAAAATTAAGCGCTATTTACAATAAACAATGGGCCTTCTTTGGACCCGGGCCTTAATAGGCGCACCTACCTTATTACTACTTTTCAAAATGGTTAAAATAAGTGGGTTTTACTTTCTTACTTAAGAAACATCCAGTTTGTTTTTATTTAGTGTATTACGTATATTGCTATTTTTCGACGAAATAAAACCTATATTATCAGCTTTAATAACATAAATAAGACCTACTATACTTATTTTATTTACGAAATAACAAGTTTCAACGTTAACACAACACAATATTTTGTCTTTTGGAATAAATATTTCCCATTACGACCGACACTTTTCATTAATGAATTAATTTATCTCATATTAATTTATAGATAATTTTCGCATTCGTTTGTAAAAAATACATATTATTATTATCAACATACATTCGGCTGGAATTGAGAACCTCCTATTTTATTGTCTGTTAAAAATGCTTAAATCCTTAAAAATTTCAATAAAATACGATATGCGGCAACACTATGACATTACATCAGTGAATTTGAGACATCTGCTGCCGAGGCGCTACATTTATAACTATAGATTTACGATCAACTCCACAATGGCGGCCAAACCATCTCCAATACAGTCTAAAACAGGGTTGTCAACTTTTCTCGAAGATCCGCTATTCTTATAGTTTGATATTAATGGTAGAGGTTAATTGTATATACTCTGGTATACTGTGTGCTTTAGTGCAGCAATATGGCTACTTTAAATTGTTGAAAGAGAATTATTTTTTGTTGACATGCCAGGAAGGAAAATTCTTCATAAACAGAAGTATAATTTTTTGCTTCCTGCTTTTAGGATGAATCCAATCAGTATGTTATTTTATACTTAAATGTTTGAAATTCCAAAGAAAATCAGTAAAATATATCTACTATTGGTCCTGTAATTCTAGTATTTACATAATTTTTGTAGGTAACTTTTAAGAAAAAAGGAAAATCAAACATCTTTCGGTGTAAAAATATTTACCTACCTGGCTTGGGCGGTATCTATTAAAAGTTTGCAAGCAAACTGCTTCCCGCTAATGTAAGATCCAATTTCACAGGTTAATAAACAAATGATAAAGTTTAAACAGAGTTATGTTACCCGATATTACCAAACACTAACAGGTCAAAGAATATACTTTAAAAAATGTTAATAACAATATCTACTCTTATTAATTTCTAATTCGGACCTAGGCGTAAACTTATCACCTATTTAAATTTTTCTAACATCTAGCACCTGATAGAAAGATATCTGGTTTTTGTAATATCTGTTTATACATACCAACAAACAATATTATTTTTTCAGGGGGTGGTCCAATGAAACAAGACTTAACAGTCCACCAGGAATGTTTAGTTGCCAACTATTTTATGAGCGGTCATTTGACCGGAACCCCAGGAATTGATGCCCCACCTGGATGGGTACACATTTATGGACCATTCCTGCTTTACTTCCCCACCGGCGACAATGGCCAGATTATGTCTGCTGCCCTCAATCAAGTTAATACTGAAAAGGAAGCATGGCCATATGGTTTTGTTAAAGATAATCATTATCCAACATCAAGGTAAGATAATTTTCCTACGACTATACCGTTGGAGATAATGCGTATCCAAGATCTAGGTATGATATAGGGGAGGAGTATAAGATAATAAGTAATAACGCACAACGTGGCGGCTTTTCCTATGAGGCAGGTGAGACAGTGCCTTACCAATAATTTTGCAAATTAAATAAATTACAAATTTATATTACTTTACTATTTGCATAAATATATATCCATTAGAATTAATGCCGTCAATCTTAACGCGCTTCGCTAAAAATATCATCTATCATCAATCTCATTTCTGCATGCGGTCGTATATTATGGTATAGTGTTTCTTAGGTCAATTTAATGACATTAAACTGTGGGAATTTCCTAACCATAGGCGTTCCACACAAATAATTAATATGCGTATACACACTTATAAGTTTGTTTTACATTAGGTGTTTGTACATACTACACTTTATAAACCCATCTGTATATATATATATAATAGTATTATATTAAAATAATAAATATAAGGTAACTCAAAAATTCTATATACAAAACTAAAATCAGAAAAATAAACCTGACACGCCACGACACTGCTCAGAAAATGCTTTAATTTTTTTACCAGAACTTCATTCTCGTCAACCAGACTCCGGCCCGTTCATCAAGGCATAACCACGTATATTTTATCTCCGTCTCTTCCACGCCATCGGCGGTCACTGGTCTATCTCTGTCTGGCATAATCGATCGTTAGACGGGCCGGGTACCGGTTCAGCTTATATCCGGGCGCTTCCAACCGCAACAAATTACATGCTGTTGCCAATTTTTCAAAATTTTCGGATTTGCAAGCACAATGTAAGTATATACGAGAAACAAGGGTTTGTTAATTAGTTGTTTTTAAACACTGAAAACACTTTTTGTCTTGATTTCAGTTATATTATTTCTTAAGGACTAAAGAATGTATTATTATAACAATGAATGGCTTGTTATTTTTTTCTGTCATACTCAAAACTCCTCGGTTTAAAGTATATTTGCAACTAGCCTTGCTAACAAATACTGATATACCTAAATGAAATATCTTTAATAAAAAAACTTAAAGAATTGAAGAAGAAAGATCTGACAACCCTGGTTGTGCGGTCGGTCTCTTTGAGACTGTTTACCGCCGTATGGAATGATTGGAATGTTCTCAAACTGAGATTGGATAAATAATAGAAGCCGGTCTCGCGCTTCCTTGTCATTTAGGATCCCTTTCGTGTTTTGTTCTTATATCATCCATCTCATTTCTGCATGCGGTCGTATATGGTTAGAGGCCCGACCTCCCGCTTCCTTGTCTAGCGTATTAGTGAAAATATCTAATGTGTAATATGATACCCGTAATAGTCCAGTGGAATTTAGCTTTAAATAGCGCATAATAACATTCTTTTGAGGCCAGCCTCAACTCTCTATACGTAAATTTATAATATAAGATATATTGTTATTTATATATAAGATAAATTGTACATAGTAAAAGAAGTAAAGGGACCTGGCCGTGTATTATGTTTGTAACAAATAATAGCGACAAAGTTTGGTCAAAATGTGGTTATAGCGATTTAAAAAACTTGTCTAAACTTTAAAATCTAACCTTGCTAAAAAAATTTTTTTCAACTGTCCCTCGCCACTTTCAAATACCACGAGCCGCCCCTGGTTGTGCCAATGCCAATGATCTCATATCCTATCATTCTATTTTGTATTTTAGAGGTTCAATAAGTGGGTTTGCCACCGGACAAAAGAAAGCAACAATCGTTGTATGGGATTCTGTCAACGAAGAGTTTGATTTACAAGAACTTGGTTACTTATACACTGCTAATACAGACGATAAAGGGTATTTTATTATTAATGATATTCGTCCAGGAACGTATAAAGTTGCTGCATATCCATTGGCAGGACAAGGAAGTGAAAACTTGGCCGTTACAACTGTTACTCTTGCTGCAGGTAAGCTATTGAGTCTAATAGTATTGGTTAGTGGTAGTAGTAGTTGAGGGGAGGCCTACCGCCAACCAAGGAGGCCATTGCCATCAGTGACACCGTCTGTATCATAGAATTCTCTAATTAGGGGCATCCCCTCCTAATCCATCCGGATCGATATCAGACATGTGCGTCATTATATAATAGATTGTAATTTTTTAAATTTGCTACATTTTTGTACATCCCTGAAACCAGCAATATAGTTTTTGTATAACGTTGGTAACTCATTGGTTAAAATAACTTACCTTTTTTTGTCTTGAACCTACAACTTTACCTCATAGGCCTAATTATTTAAAAACATTCAATGTGTTAATTCTTTTGACAGACAGTTTATCAGGTATAGTATTGACATACGTTACATAAAGAAATTAATATGGAATGTTGCCCCAAATACCATACTTTCCTAGAGGCAATCCTTCTTGATTTTAGCTTATACTGAAATTGGTCGAAGATTAGTAGATCCAAACTATTAAAGCATTCACGGTTTCTTTCAGGAGGTCGGGAGCATGTTTCTTTAGATCTTCCAGAACCAGGCAACATAATTTGGTCTTTGGGAGAAACCAACAGACGATCCGACGAATTTAACTTTGCAGATCAACCTCGCAACTATCAATGGGAGTGGAAAACACCGGTTACAAATACCTTTACAATTGGACAAAGTAATCCTAAAACTGACTGGTACGTATGTTTTTAATAAAATTTTAAAGAGATTTTTTAAATTTATGGAACAAGAGAAATAAGTGAAAACTTTGAAATAATATTATTTTATTACAGCTTTAATTTTTTTACCAAGTATTATTTCTAAAGCAATTTTTTTTATAAAGCTTTATTTATTTTATTTATTTTTTTATTTATTTATTTATTTATTTATTATCATCAACAATAACAATAACAAAAAGCCAGGAAATGAAGATGAAACAATATGCATATCATGGACATAAGCGCCTGTGTGAATGCACATTGGGTTCATCAATAAAGGTTTACAATATTTAACCTACAGCTTATAACATACGACACTAAGGAAAAAAACAAAAAAAAAAAACAAAATAATAACACGTAATACCAAAAAAAGGTCAAAAAAAAGGAGTGGAAACAATGAAAAAAAAGAAAAATATAAATCTACTGTAGTTTAATGACGCTTTTAATGGTATTTGTATTCTCTCTAATCCATACTTGCAACTGCTTCTTAATGCTACTATATTTTTTAGTTTTAAATTGTTCAGGTAACATGTTAAATAATTTAGGTGCTATATAAGTAATACATCTTTGAGTTGCATTATAATGCGTGTTGGGTAATACAATGTTATGATTTGTATTAGCTCTTGTTTGAATGCCATGATTGATAAAATTTTGAAAGTTATTGGTGGAAATTGAAAATCTAAGGACACATTTAAAATATAATTGTCGGTTTATCGGTATTAACATTGAAAATGTTTATATTATCGCACGAGCATGTATAGTAGAGGTACACAATTCGAAATTATGCGGCGGACATTTATCCCTGACGTCACACCACAGTCTAACGACACCGAGTTAAAATTACTTGAGTCTAGCCGTCCGACCGCGACAGGAGGATCGAGCGAAAATCGACTAACGTAGACGAAGCAATGCGCGATTCTGAGTTGATGATTCGATATTCGATCGTTAGTTGATGAATCCTATATGTTCCATTTTTTTTTTGTTTTGCTTATTGTTTGTTATTGTTTTGTTCATTATTATATTTGCGATCCGCAGAAACACGTAAAATACGACCAATGTAAGTTTGATTTTTCTTTTTCCTACGACCACCTACGAAAATGATAATAACAGCACGGTTAACTTGGCTAGAAAGTGCTAAATATCACACGCGTGTTGAAAAAAAATATTTCAACACGAGTGTGGAAATACAAAGCACACTATATTTAATTTAAACAGGTGTCAATTTGACAACAAAACTATTTATTAAAAATAACAAACTTTCGGGACCCGTGGAGCGAATTGGGGTGCTGGGTGGGGTAAAGTACACGAACGAATTTTTAATTTTGAAAAACGAGTTTGTTTGGGTTTCCGATATACAGGGTGCTAAACCTTTTTTTTTGTTATTTTAATATTTCTTAAGAAGTTTAAGGATGAATTAATTTAAATTTTGCACAAATAATAGATTTACCACTGACTGTCTCCGAACGAACGTATAACTATTATTTAAAATAATCTACAGAGTCCTCGTTTTTTTGGGGTCATGACCCTTTTACGCCTCACAATTTACATAATACGACGTCAATGGCTAAGTTTAAGAACAAAATATAATTTATCAATTTATTTTTCAACTTTTACTTATCTTGAAGTTTTTTACTATCTCTTACGGCCTAGAAGTTATTTTGAGAACAATTAAAGAATGTATTGTTAATATTGGATTATTTTTATCATATGGACCCTGTGTCCAACAATACTTTTACCACTTGCAAATTATCTAATACTAACAATGCATTATTTAATTTAATTATTGTTCTCAAAATCACTTCTAGGCCGTAAAAGATAGTGAAAAACTTTACGACAGGTAATGGTAAACGTTGAAGAATAAAATGAAGAATTAGATTTTGTTCCTAAACTTAATCAGTGACGTCGTTTTAAGTAAATTGGGGGGGGGGCATAAAGGGGTCATGACCACAAGAAAAGGAGGTACTTCTAAATTATTTCAAATATTAAAAACATTAGTTCGTCGATTCTGGTCAATCTATTATTTGTGCAAAATTTGAATTAATCATTCCTAAAAATTCTAAAGGAATAATAATAAAACCAAAAAAAAACTTTGGCACCCTGTATATCGGAAACCAATGTAAGAAATCATTTTTGCTTTTGCTTAGTATGTACACAAAAAATGTATCTTTATAAATTTTGATTTTCGAGAAAATTTACTTATTAGGTTTTTATGTACGCCTATGAACAAATTTAAGTGCGAATCATTGCTTAGAAATCAACTAAAAAGAAAATACTTAGTTTCTAGCCAATTTTAAGAAATCTTTTAGTTTTCATATGTTAAAATTATTAATAAAATAATTTAAAAAAGGAAATAATGTTCTTTTATTCTGGAAATCAAACGGTTCCCGAAAGGATTTCATAAGTTATTAAATTTATTTTTATAAGATGCATCTGGTCCTTTATTTTTGTTGAGATCTGAGCAATTTTGATTCACAATTAAATTTCTCCAGAGGCGTGCATGAAAATCTAATAAGGAAATTTTCTTGAAAAAGATACGCCCAATCAAAAATTATCAAGAGACACTTTTTATGCCTGGCTTACTAGATAATGCTTTAAAAGTTTAAAACAATCAGTGGCGTGCCATTTTTTGCTTGAAAGTCTTAATACCGTTACCCATATCTACGCTCGCCGTTGAATTAAAAATATATTTATACTTGCAAAATGTAGCCTCTAAATATCTATTTGTGTGTCACAAGCTTCAATGAAGTAGCTGTTACCATTCAATAATATTTTAGAAAAAAGTAAATATTTTAAAAACGTTGAACACTCTGTATCTACAAAACGGAGCTCTTGCGGACCTATAATTATATGAACTTTTGGTCTTAGAATCGATCAAGGATTAATTACTTAAAGTTTACGAACTTAATTAATTAACACCCTGTATAATATCAGTGATAAATACCCTGATATACAGGATGTCCTATAACTTATGGGCCATAGAGTAACTGGAGATACTAGACATCAAACTAGATCAATTACGTAATTTAAGTGTTTTAGAAATGTTACTCGTTCTAGATATACAGGGTGTTAAAAGTGAACGTTTGTTTTCGAAAAAAAAACCTAATTTGAAAACGGTTCGATTTATTAAATTTTGAATGTTGGATTTATAAAAATTTGATCAACTAAATATTACATTCAAATCTATATTCCGACCAACCATTACTCAGACCACTGGCGGATCCAGAAATACTCCTACGGGGGGGGGCCCGTATGCAAAAAATCAAAATAAATCAGTATATTTATATTTTATATTATGAAAAACGTAACACAAATTTTTGTAACAGGTATTCTATCCAACTAAAAATACCTTGGTTTAAAAGGAACTTGAAATAATCATTCATTTTCATATATGATGTGTTCATATTCATAAACTAGTATTTTTTACCTACATTTTACATTCCTATAAAAGGTATTAATAGAACTTGATATTGTAATAGCCACTATCATTAAATAGAATAGAATTAAAATACAAATTTAAATGTTGATAACTTATTAAATTAAGTAATTTTGAATATTAAAATTATATCAACTTTTTCAAGTACAAAACAGATGAAATAGTTTAAAAATATAAATAAATATCCAAATTTGATATATTTATTTCCGGTATATGTAGGTATAGATATCGAATATTTGAATATTTATATAAACATGATATGTACCAACACTGTTTTATACCCTCTATTTTACTATTTTTTATATTATAAATCAATAAAACTTTGATCAACTAAATATTACATTCAAATCTATGAGTTTTCGTAGATGTCAAATCTCACAATAATAGGCACAACCGTTGCACTCTGCTTCGGCATTTTCAATGTCCTCCCCGGTTGCATCTTTGTAAAGGACCGTGAATTTTTATTTTACTTTACTCCCAACCAACTGCACAAGTTTATTACAGGGATAAATAAGTATATAAAAATAACTAACAATTATTATTCTTAACTTACAAGAATAAAGTACCCCTATTTCAGAAAATTTAGCAAAATGTTATAAAGAAAAGTTGTTTAGAATTAAAATTTATGCATAGATTCAAAAACGTGACCTCCTAAAATAAAAAAAATATTTTTAAAAAACAAAAAAAAAAATTCTGCATTTCAAATAGTTTTTGTTTTGATTTGTTTATTGTTAAGTACCTAGTTATAATAAAAAAGCCGATAAAAATTGGTAAAACCATTGGCACCATATAATAATGTTTACTTTAAGCCCTTGTTTTTTTCCATCAGCAGGTATCTGCGATTATTTTAGTAGGATTTCATGTTGTCGCCTAATTTTTACAGTTTTTTTAATAAATATTTAAAATAAAAATTTTGCACTTTAAATGATAGTTTTTTAATTACCATAATATTATCATTACTAATGTTTTAACTTGTTAAAAAGAATTTTTAGAATATTTTAAAGTTGTATTTTATCGTTGCAACAAACATGAAGTTTGTGATTCTCTAATAAATTAAAAATGTAAGTAAATTTTACTAATATGCTTGAATTTGAATAAAAATTTGTGAAATTGATTTGATTTTGATTAATTTATAAATGTCTTTATGGTGAATATAAAAAAAAATTGGGAAAATATTAATTAATGTTTTTAAAAAATATATATTTATTTCATTTTAGGAGGTCATGTTTTTGAAACTATGCATGACTTTTAATTCTCAAAAACTTTTCTTAACAACATTTTGCTGAATTTTCTGAAATGGGGGTACTTTATTCTTGTACAAGTTTTATATTTTTTGGCCTACCCTGTACGCCGTTTGACTTGCAACCATTCTAAGTGCACCCAATATGATTATCGAACATGCACCAACTTTTATCAAGAATATAATTTTCTGAGAAATCGGTAATAAAAAAATATATGTTGCACACTTAAACAACCACACTTTATAATTATATAAAAAATACATTTAAAAAAATATAGTACGTTTTGTATGAACGGTTCATTAACTCATTAAGAAAGAAAATTATATTAGGAAATATTTTTTTAAAAGAAATTTAAATAAGGGTAGTTTTTTTAATGTTTTAAAATAGTATATAATATTAATACATTATATTAATAAACCGTTTTCCAAAGTTGCTGTTTATTTTAATAGTTTGTAAAAAATTAGTTTGTCTAGTATCATGTCTGTGAAGTTCGTAAACTTTTGTAAACGTTATGTTAGAAATTTTTTGTTTTAAAACTAAAGAATGAATACATATGCAAATTTTAAATAAGTATATATAAATTATTTATATCTATAGGTAGTTATTCGGTTTAAATAAATTTGTTGATTCTAAGTGCGGAAGTCTATAAATACATTTAATAATTCTATTTTGTAGTTTCTTTAAAGGTTTTAGTGTTAATGTGTTGTGTTAGTATTATTGGCTAAACCCCAAATATAAATAAGATACTGAATTTTTGAATGTACCGGGTGATTGGTTATATTTTGCACCCCCACCTATCTCATTTATTTGAAGAGGTATCAAAAAACTTTAAATACCAAAGTTGTAGGCTTTTTGATGAATTTTTATTATACAATATCAGAAGAAAAAAAAAGATTATCGCATAACTGTGAAATACGTACAAATTGTGTTTTTTTAAATGAAACACCCTGTATATTATATAATATTCTTGTAGAAAATCTTCTTCTCATTTCAAAAATATATATTTTATATGGTCTATTTTGAACGCTTGGGTAAATAAGTATAATTTAAAAATATAGCATAAGTAGGCTTAGACAATATGGCCGATTGAATATAAGGCAATTGTTCACCTATTATTGGTCTGCTATATAAATATTAATGTTTATAAACAAATTAATATTAATTATTCTTAGAAATACTCATCCAGATTGGGTATCCATGGCTATAGAGACAAATTGAAAGCCGGTTACCAAAAATGTATAGAAGCGAATGGGGGCCATTTCGAATATATTCATTAGATTGAATGTCGGCTATTACCGCGATATTCCCCATAAAATCGTCTTACATAAAATATGTTTCTATAAATAATTGTAAGAATTTGGTATTTTAAATGTAGTTTAAAGTTTAGTAAGTTTTTTTTTAATATAATAAATATTTTTATTTCTAAGAATAATTAATATTAATTTGTTTATAAACATTAATATTCATATAGCAGACCAATAATAGGTGAACAATTGCCTTATATTCAATCGGCCATATTGTCTAAGCCTACTTATGCTATGTTTTTAAATTATACTTATTTACCCAAGCGTTCAAAATAGACCATATAAAATATATATAATTGAAATGAGAAGAAGATTTTCTATAAGAATATCATATAATATACAGGGTGTTTCATTTAAAAAAACACAATTTGTACGTATTTCACAGTTATGCGATAATCTTTTTTTTCTTCTGATATTGTATAATAAAAATTCATCAAAAAGCCTACAACTTTGGTATTTAAAGTTTTTTGATACCTCTTCAAATAAATGACATAGGTGGGGGTGCAAAATATAACCAATCACCCGGTACTAACGCATGATATAGTATATTAAAGTATAAGTGGATATTAAGGTCTTTAAAACACGCGCGATTTTGCAAGCACGACGGCGCAGCCGGAGTGCTTGAAATAGGGCAAGTGTTTTATAGACCAGTTATCCACGAATACTTTACATTTTTTTTTATCGGTACACTTATTGGTATTTATATTACAAAAAACAATAACTTAGTAAGTGAAATGGTCGAATTCGTGATGTGATATACCTGCCGTTGTCATGAAAATGAGGAGAACAAAAAATAACTTCCAATCTGTCACATAAGATTCATTGTTGTCACCGTTGACATTGGTTGTGTATTGCTTAAAAAAATATTTTATTTGACGTTAAAAGGTAATTCTGTCAAATCAATAATTAAAAAGTTGACATATTTAGACTTCACGTTTCACGGGTTGTTGATGTTGCCATGGTAACTTTAAAACACGCGCGTTTTTGAAAGTGTGATTTAAACACGCTGAGGCGTACTTTAAATAAGGGAAATAAGGTATCAATAAAAAAAAATATTTTTGAAATAATTTAAAGATGTGCAATGACAAATTTTAAAGACTACCCCAATTAACGGAGAAATGTAAGTTCGAATAATGTTGTTCTACGTGTTTTCTCCAGCTTAAATTTTGATCAATAATAATAAAACTAAAAATTTTATGTTACCTTTGGTATTAATATTTTCCCCATTAAATATTTTCGGGTGCTTCTCGATATTTAGTCTTTGTTTGGCAATGTACATAAATGAGTATTTATTAAAATTAATAGTAAATTTATAAGATTAAAAGGTACCTATTCACGTTCAGTCGGCCTTCAGTCCGTGGACTGTCCGTCCTGACCGGCCGGCCGTTATCGAAAGTCAAACTACACGTACAGTTTTATTCACCGATTACGGCCGGAGGATTTCTGCCGGATTCGATAGCGGCCTTCAGTTTTTGTTATTTCACTATACACGCGCAGTTATTTCGACAGGTCAAACATGTCGCAAAAACAGTGCGCAGCGGCAATTGTTGTTATTTCACACGAACAAAGAAAAAGGAAAAGAAAAACAATTTGGATGAAAGACTGGCTAAAAAGACGTTGCACTTTCTCCCACATGAAGCTTGTACGAGAACTGAGGCAATCGAGTGCAAGTGATTTAAAAACTTTATTAGGATGAATGATCATTGTTTCGAGTATTTATTGAAACCGTATATTACAAGAAAGGACACCGTAATGCCTTTTTCAGTTCTTTTCTGAACGCACTTTTCATATTATTTATCTTATGTTTCATCGAGCCTAAAGTTGCTTCGACATCTACTGTTTTATATAGTAAAAGTAATTCTTCATATTATGCTTTAATTCGCAAAGCCCTATTAGCATATGAAGAGTCTTTCATTTTCCACAAATATTTATGTTTGCTGTACAACTCAATAAAATTCTTGATGAAGGTGGGTAGGTTTGCGATTTTGTTCGGCGTTACTGAATAACTATAACATTTTAGAAAGGAGAGAAATAACACACTTGAAATTTTCCTCTACTGGTATATTAAAATAAAGTTTTAATGAATGGTAAATTATCTACATGTTTCGAATGTATATACATTTGTAAATCTTGGCTCTCGACATTACATAATTAGAAATTATTGTTTAAAAAGTTTTAAATGTGAACTGGAGCTGACAGTTCTGAAAAGACAAGGTTAAATGGATGTCTACATGACATGACATGGCCTGCAGTCCAATGCCGGCCGGTAAACTACTACACACGTTAAGTTTTAACAGTCGACAGGCCGCCGGCAGAACGCGACTCGTCATTTAACTGCGTGTGTGTAGTGAGTACCGGCAGCCCGGCCATTATCTCTCCGGCAAAATACGGCCGGCCGACTGAACGTGAATGGGTGCCATACTTATAATTTGAATTTAACAAACGAAACGTTTCACGTTTTAATAAAAAATAGAAATAATGTTTTTGCTCCACCAACTTTTTTGCAATGAAGTTAATCTAAATTCTTGCAAATTATGTACAAGCTATTTAGGCTCCTTTTATACTGGGATTCTGAATCTCGGATTCCGGAATCTCGGCTTCACATTTAACGTAGCGCTTAAGCAAAGCGTTTTGACGGGCGTCTTCTCGGAAACAGAATCGCGATTCTAAATTTCGTAATCGCATTAATTTCAGCCGTCCGGCTACGGGATTCGAATCGCGACAGGTCTAGCATTGGTTTATATGTAAGCATTTTCACTTCACTGCGATTCTCGTTCAGTACCTTTATGCCAGCTCCGTATTAAGGGTTGCTTCTATTAGGTTTACGAATAAAGAATTGAATATGTTTATATCGTCAATACAGGTACGTCCAAGCTTATGGGATACTTCGGCAGAAGAGTATTCAAATAAAACAATAAAACAGGAATACTGGGTGAAAGTGGCTAAAGAATGTCTTTTAAGATATTGTGTAGCTCGTCAAAAGACCGAATTGACATTCTGAAACAGTTAAAAAATTTCTCAGGGTGTTCTCTTAAATTTTTATACAGTAAAACGTATCCTCTTGCTGTATTACGTTCGCTGATTATTGGATGAACCACATTCTACGTTCCCTAAGTTTTTTCTTTTTTTTACACACCATCTCATAATAATATTGCAATAGTGCTTCTTTTACAGCATTCATTTTAACACTGAACAGAAGCGTGCGGCCCTGGAATTAATCGCCTCTCCATAAAATGGCCGAAACCGCGCAAGATTAGAAAATTATGCATTCCAAATCTCGTTAGAATTCACGTGAGATTCTGAATCCCAGATACTGAATCTGGCATTCAATATCTCAGTATAAAAGGAGCTTAAGCCAATACCCTTAAAGGTTTAAGTCGATTTAAATTTGTTTGATTTAAAAAAAAATAATTTTCGTGTAGGTATTGTTATTATAAACTCCATTAGGTACTTGGTAAAAAATGTCGATAGAAAATGGAGCTGATTGATCATTTAATGAAAAAAATTGTGTAAATCATATCTGTATGATTGTGGCGCATTTATATCAGAAAACTATTTTTGGGTGTTTTACAAAAGCCAAAAAATTAATAATACAAGGCACTGCTTTTTTTACAAAATGGAACAAAAACCCTATAGAGAGTATCCGAAAATTTAGTTTATACATTTCAAGGTTAGTCAACCTACAAAAACCGGCTGGCCTGTTGGAAGTTTTCCAGTGCCATTGAAAATTACGTACACACACACACACATACATTTCAAGGAGAGACTCTACATGAAAACGGGGAAAACAGTTCATATGGCTTGTCCTTAAATATCTTAAAAGGAAGCTATAGCTGTCCAAAGGTCACTTTGAAAGATTAGCTTCTATTTCATTTTTTTCTAACCGCTTAAGGACCGTGTGTGTGTGCGTCTTAGCACACGAATTAACAGGAATGAATGCTAGTTTTTGATATCAAGAGTTAGCGTCAAATCTAGTCAGGGGCGTAACTTGCCTTTATTTTCTCCGCGCTACTGAAATATGTAATATTATATAGAATAGTCCATTTACATTTTTACAACTTTGGTCTGTAATTTTTTTTTTATTCACCCTGTATAATTAAAAATGTTAAAACGTGCTCCTAATGGACGAATATACCTGACAATAATAACTTTTTGAAATAATTCCATGTCTTTTCTTAAATATACACTCTGTATAAATTTAATATAATTTTCTTCATTGCTTCTTCCAGGTATTATGCTCAATCCCAAGCTGGTCACTGGTACATAAAGTACCAAGATACTAAAGACGGAAACCAAAGAACTCTTCGTATCGCCCTCGCCGGTGCCAGTCAAAAGCCCCATCTCCAAGTCTTGATTAATGGACATAGAATTGGAGACGATTATTTTGGAAACGACCAGGCTGTTTACAGAAGTGCTATGCAGAGTGGTCATTTTACTTCAAAGGTGTATACAGCGAACACAGCACAAATCGTTGATGGTGAAAATACCATCGAATTAT
Source organism: Polydrusus pterygomalis (assembly GCA_963969555.1). Lineage (NCBI taxonomy): Eukaryota > Metazoa > Arthropoda > Insecta > Coleoptera > Curculionidae > Polydrusus > Polydrusus pterygomalis. Next base: position 54,225,931 of record OZ018379.1, read on the forward strand.
GGCTAAGTAGGGGACAAATTATGTATGATGCGATCAGTTTACAAAGAGGATAGATTGGAAAATAGCATGGCAATGTGTTTTAATAAATGATCTTTATTTAGAGCTTTATTTTATTATTTTCTTTTACACTATCCCGTTATATTTTTCTTTTTCACTTTTTGATTACCTATAAAAATGGGGAAATGAGGAACGATTGGCCTAGTGACTGACCATACAAGGTAAAGCATGTTTAGAGCGTAGAAACGCTTATCATCAGAAGATGGCAAAAACTAAGAAAATATATTTTTTTTCGAGGAGAATCTTCTAAAGACTGGCATTCTGTGAGGCAGAGTAGTGTCGGATTTAATCCTAATGTTGCTGCCTACTGACTAAAGTCCCCGTATTCCTGCGGTTTCCGCGCCATATGCGTATAAACCTTCAGTTCACTTAATATTTCCGCTCTGCACTCCTAATGCGTGCTTTGCTTCGTACTTCACCTATGCCTAGGTACCGGTGGACCTAGGTTTTGGTTTTGTTTATTTATTCCTTTATTTAGCACCTGACTACAATTTCAGTAAAAATTTACAAAAACAATCAAGATTTAAAATTAAAAATTAAATAAACTACATACTGACAACAGACACTGTCAAAAAATACAATACAATAAAATCAAACCGTCAATGTGTTAACATATTTATTTGTCATAACACGAATAAAACAATCATGATTATTAAATCATTCTCCCTTTAAGTGTTTCTTTAATTTATTCGTAAATATATTAAGGTTTCTAGCATTCTTAATGTCTTGTGGCAGGGAATTAAAACTAATTAAGCCTCTATAATAAACTGAATTTTCCGAGATACTTTTATTCTTTGTTGGAATGTAAAAGTTCGTTTTGTTTCTTATCGGGTATGAATGAACTGATTTGTTAGCCAGTAACCGTTCTGTTAAGTATCCCGGTGTTAACCCATCTTTTGTTTTAAATATACGAACCAGTGTCCAAAATTTTAAAAAATCTTCAATAGAAAGCTAATTTAGTCTATTAACACATCTCTCACAGGCGTGTCTTTTCTTTTCCTCAAAATTATCCGCATCACCCTATTTTGCAATTTTTGTAACCTATTAATTTAATTTTTGTTAGCCAAATACAATACAAATGAACTAAAAACAAGATGCGGCAAAACCAACGTATTAAAAACGGTAATTTTTGACCACTGGTATAAAGATGCAGCGACCCTAGATAAAAGGATAACATTCACTGTTACATTGTTTATAATGTGTAAAATATGCTCTTTAAAATTAAGATAGCTGTCAATAAAAAATCCAAGATATTTGATTTTTTCCACCAATTCAATAGAATTACCGCCTATTTCTACACTTAGCTTCCTCTGCTTAAATTTGCTTTGATACTGACCATTACCAATCAACACATTGAACTTGGTTTTTGTTATGTTTAGTTTAAGTGAATTTATACTGAACCATTTATGAACTTGTCGCAATTCCAAATTAATGCTCTTTAATTATAATTGTAGAAATTATCTATTAATTAATGCTTTTAATTTTTTATATTTTCTTGCTGAACAATATTTCAGTATGGTCAGAATGTTCATAATATTTACCATTATAAAAAGCATTACACCATAGATAAATTGCAGATAACATCAGGGGATAATAGATGACGATTTAATTTTAAAAACAATATTTACTAATTATTTACGATATTTTTTGCTGATCTAAAAACAGTATCTAAATTTATTCTAATCTATATTTATTCTATATCTATTCTCTAAAAAGTCGTTTACCAAGGATCTTGTCTTATTACTACTCTAGTTATAAATTTCATAACGACTTTCTAAACGATATTATGAAAAATCGCATTTTGAATCATTGTCAATTCGATTCAATTGTCATCGACAATAATTCCCGTTAGCTTACTTTTCAACGACTGCTAGATGTTTGTAAAATTATAGTACACAAATAATAGTGCAAAACATGCGTTTATATTATAATCAAAATGTATAAATTTTGCTGTTCCAATTCAGAATTAAAATCAAAACTAGAAATAATGAGCAGTAACCTCAACCTCTATTTGTTATTGTTGTTTTAAATTACGATTTTAAGTTTTGGGTTTTTATATTTTTATTATTTTGGAATTGTAACCTTACGGCCCCCGGCTCATATGACCGGAGTAAAAAGCTGAAAGAAATATTAATTAGTGGGTTATGAAAATAGGTTAATTAAATTAACAATAACCTCCAAAGCTGAAAAATAAAAATTAGTTTATTATTAATATTATTATTATTATTATTACAACAAAAAAATTGTGCCCTTGGAGGTCAGATTTAACACAAAAGTGTTATTTGCACGACTCATGGTATTGAGTCTATTCACCTATTCCAGAATTCCACATGTGACATTCAAATACATAAAATAATGCATTAGCATGTCTCACATACAATAGAGAAATAGGCTCGGACGTGACCGTCTAGATTCGGGCAAGAATCTATGGCCGACCCTACGTTGTGTTCGTCAGGTTCGCTGAAAAATACTAATTGAAGTATTATACTGAGTGGACAAAATTAACCAAAATCTATTATGGCCGTTAGTTGAATAAACACTATTTTAAAGAAAACTTTGAAACACGACAGGAAGGCAGAATTCTTCGCTATTAAAAAAAAATAAAAGAAAATTCAAAACAAAAGTTGTCAGTTGTGCAAAAGAAAGCTCCTGGAACGCACTCTCGACCACGTTTCCAAAGGTTTCCCTACCCTGTGCACCGGACGAGACTATGGGGCTGTCGCCCAGGGCAGTAGCCCTTCTCTATAGGTTCCCCTCATACAGTTGCTGGTCCCGGCTGTCGGCGGGCTGTCCCACGTTGAAGGAAACATTGTGAACCGACAAGTCTGTATCAAAAGAACGAGTCATTCACTGTTCCCTGTACAACCTCCAACAGAATTTAAGGTTAAGTTTTAGTTTTTAAAGTTACTCATAAAAGAAGCAAAAACTGCCACCTTTTGTTTAAACATCAGAACGCTGGTATCGTTGCTTCAGACTAGCACATAACATAAGAAAATGAGAGGGCTTTTTCCGGCCTGATAAAAATCCCCACATTCCCACGAGATTAATCTCGTTGCTACGTCCAGCGTGAGGCTGTCGGCTCCGTAACAGCGCGAAGGGAGAGCATGGTAATAGGATAACCCTGAACTTAAATCATTTAGGAAAACTCACATAAACTCAGTTATGAAAAAAAAACAATTAAGGTTCTTTTGGTTTGTTAATCGTGAGGTTTGTTGAGTTTTATTTCATTTGGTCTTAACAACAGATACCAAAAAAAAAAGTAAATAAAATAAACTTTGTTACTGTTTTAAAGCCATAATTAGTTTTGGGTAGAAATAAAGGATAACTATCTTAATTGTCATTTAAAATTGCTAACCTGGAAGATCAGTAAAACTGTTTCTCTCCCTTTCACCTTCTGATGGCATTTTAATAATAACTTAAAACTTTTGTTACTCTCTAAAAATTAAAATATACCTTTTAAAATAGTTGTGAAATAGATAATTAGTATCAAACTTTCATTATGGTATTATATTTAATATTTTCCTCCCCTTTTATTTAATTTAATTTAGGTTGATATAGTAAACAACGTAAAATAGATAAAGAATTTTGTTGCTATAGCTTGATTATTTTTGTTCTTTAAGAGTGAGAGAAAATATTAGAATTATATTTTGTTTATTTAAAGACAGAAGGGGTAATATCCAAACAAACGGGATAACCAACCTAATGTCATGTCAGAAAATATGAGATTTATTTATATTTTGTTTATTTAAAGACAGAAGGGGTAATATCCAAACAAACGGGATAACCAACCTAATGTCATGTCAGAAAATATGAGATTTATTTATATTTTGTTTATTTAAAGACAGAAGGGGTAATATCCAAACAAACGGGATAACCAACCTAATGTCATGTAAGAAAATATGAGATTTATTTATATTTTGTTTATTTAAAGACAGAAGGGGTAATATCCAAACAAACGGGATAACCAACCTAATGTCAAGTAAGAAAATATGAGATTTATTTATATTTTGTTTATTTAAAGACAGAAGGGGTAATATCCAAACAAACGGGATAACCAACCTAATGTCATGTAAGAAAATATGAGACTTATTTATATTTTGTTTATTTAAAGACAGAAGGGGTAATATCCAAACAAACGGGATAACCAACCTAATGTCATAAGAAAATATGAGATTTATTTATATTTTGTTTATTTAAAGACAGAAGGGGTAATATCCAAACAAACGGGATAACCAACCTAATGTCATGTAAGAAAATATGAGATTTATTTATATTTTGTTTATTTAAAGACAGAAGGGGTAATATCCAAACAAACGGGATAACCAACCTAATGTCATATAAGAAAATATGAGACTTATTTATAAAATTTCCCATATTATTATTTAATAAAGTTTATCTTATAATTTAATAAAGATTCTCATATTATTTAATTAAGAATTAGTATTTTAAAATTATATTCCTATATCATAAAAATAAATTTTGTTGTTTACCATAACTACCGTCTGAAAAATATATTTTGCCCTGTATAAAAAACAACAACCAGTATTCCCAAATTAGAGTAAACCAACAAAAATAAAAAAACTAAAGAAAATAAACTTGGTCTTTAAGAACTTAACACCCTTTAAAAAAAACATCCCCTGAATTTTAAATAGTTACACAAATTAAATCCACACAAATAAAATTAAACTTATTTAACCCAATGCCATTTGTTTTTCTAATTGAATTATTGTATTTAGAAAAATTAATTTTAAAGAAAATCTGCAGAAAATAAACTTATGATGACTCTTGAATTTAGGTGCTTACCGTACCTATCGAAGTTAATAAGTCCTTCTTTAGAAATTCTCTGTTTAGCAGCTAACCCATCTTCTCCCCCACCAAAGTCTTCGTTTGTGCGTTTTAACACCCTGCGTCTTTTGTAATACGAAGTACGACGTTGGCTGCTATAAAAAATCAATAATTGCGGCAAAGATGTGAACGGTCCAAAGTTCACGCGTCCTCCTAAATATCATCGGAAATATACTGAGGATTTTATTTTCAAGACTGGCTACCTAAATAGATTTATCAGGGCCTATATTTGGAAATGAAAAGGTATTACACTTTTAATAAAAAATTTTACCAGTATTGCAGGGTAAATTAAAATCATAATATAATTTAAATTAAATATAAATAATAGAGTAAGATAATTAAACCTCAGGGCGTAACATTGGGGAAAGAATAAGTTTACCAAATAAATAAATTAACAAAAATAGTGAAAAAAATTTCAAATAAGGGCACCTAGGTCTGCTCTGTTACAGAATTTAATTAAAATAAAGATGAAAAAAAAAAAAAAAAGAAAATCAGAAGCACGCTAATTATTTCGTGAGTGGTAAATAAGTCTATAAAAAACCCACGAATTCCGTGAGAAAACTACAAACTTTGGTCGTCGTCTCGGGAACCTGAAAGGGATCGCTGGTATTTCGTAGAACTGCCGATTTAAAAGTACTTTCTGCCTTCTGCAATTAACAAAAACCAGCAAAAATTGAAAATGAACGAAGTTTTGTTGATGCATACCTTTATTTTAACTCGTCTGGTATAACTAGTAATATTTGTCGCCGCATTCTTGGTGTTACAGTTGTTTATCGCCGAACAAACCTAGATAAAGTAAAAAGAAGCAACAAACATAAAAAAAAAGGTAAAAACAATACCAAAAATACAAAGGTTATGTTTTAGCGACTCTCAACGACCGCGTTTAGGTTATTGTTAATGGACGACTACATTTTACCGACTGGTCGTTTGTTAACAACAGTTCAAATTTTATAGAATACCTTTTTTAAAATTGATCGTTATTTTTACGATTCTTTTCTTGGTTTAATGATTCTTAATTATTTTAAATTATTTGCTTTGATTTTTTTAATACAATTTGACAAATAAGGTTGTACCGAAGAATTTCATATTTGTCTGGTCTATTTTTCTTTCTTAGGCCCGTTACTTTCACTTTCATATAAATTTCCATTATCTGGCAAATAACAATCTGGTAAATAAATAAACGAGCATTTGCTATCTGGAGGATAACCTATTTGGGTATTTTCAGGAGAAGTTATCCGTCAGATAACAATTTTATGATTGTAGCAGTAGACACTCCCATTTGTAAGAGCTGCCAACAGCAAGATACAAAAAGAAGAATATAGGCATCTCAGAAATTCTATCTGTTAGACAGAAATAGAACATACTCCTATCTTGATTCGCTTATGTCAAGTGTCAAATCAAACACAACAACTTTTATTTTGTACCTTGCATGCTGTGTTTTGATTGCCATAAAATTAATTTTTCTGTTTTTTATCGTGCTAAATTTGCGTTTTGTGACTTGTGTATTGTTTAATCATGTCGAGTAATACACTGGGAAAGAAGAAGCGATTCAGAGCCGTAAATTTCACTGCTGAAGAGGTTCGTTTATTAATTAGATTGGCTTTAAAAGAAAAGCATATTTTAGAAAATAAACAAACGGACTCAGAGGTTTGGAAGCTAAAAACCAAAACCTGGGAAAAAATTGCAGAAGGTTTTAATGCATCTTCAGGTAATTTTTTTATGTAATTTTCATATATTTTCACATTATTCCCATTGAAAAACAGTTATTTCATTATAACAATCTATTTTATATATAGTAAGTTAAAATGTGATTTTAGGACAAACATTTAGGTCAGTGGACACTTTAAGGCTGAAATATGACGGCTTAAAAAAAGACCTAAAGAAAAAGGTTATTAAAAATAAAGCCGAAACTATGAAAACTGGAGGAGGAAAGCCGGACTACATCATTATTGATGGACCAGAAAAAGAGTTACTAGAAATTCTCAGTCTGTCGGTACATGGTTTACCTTCATTAGTTGACTCAGACAGCATCCTTCCCCACACAAGTAAGTATAAGGTATAGTGACAAATTGTAATATTACAAGTACACAATGTATTTATCAATGACTCTCTTGGGTAACATTTTTTTAATTTTAAGAAATCACTGGTGAAAAAAGTAACAATTTGTTAAACGATGTACCAATCACTGAAGAGGAAATAGAAACATATGACCTGCCTGTGGTAAGTTGAATTGAATAATTATGTTTTACAGATAATGTTTTGAGGCAGATAAAGTAACAGAGATCGATCCAACCTTAAACATAAACTAAAAACATCAATTTGAACTGGCATTTATGGTCTAAAACCTAATATGCTTTCAGGTCATTGAAGTCACCGATGTGTCAACTGATGGAAACCATCAGGTGGTTATTGCTGAAGGTGATTCTGTACTGGATACACAACACTCAACGGAGAGTATTGTAAAGAATATTGAGGTAAGAACACACGATACCACTAGAGTTATGTAGTAAGCAAAAAGTGAATTTTAGGTTTTTATCACTGTGATAATATTTATAAAAATGTAGAAAAAAACATTTTCTAATTTTTTACTTTTTAGGATAAAAAGCCACATGAAATTGCCAGTGGCCCTGGGGCATGGAAAGAATGGTCACCTGCGGCCCTAAAAGCTAAGAAACATCCTCTTTTAACCCCAAAAAAGAAAAAGGGAAACGATAAAAATGAAAAAATAGAAAATCTGCTAGGACTAAGGGAAGAATTGGTTAGGGCCCAAATTTACCATACAGAGCAGGAAGAACGACGTGCCCAAGAAAAACATAAGAAGGAAATGAAGCTTTTAGATTTAAAAATTGAAATAAAAGAAAAAAAATTAAGATTTTAAATAGGTACATCTTTTATTGAGTTTAATATAAAAATATTAAAATAAAAAACTAATTGTTTCTATTATTTATCAAGTTTTGAAAATAATTTATAAAATGCATATGAGCACCATGATCTTCATTTATCTCTTCGTGAATAATATTTTCTTCGAAATCCTCAAAATTTTCCTCCATTTCAAAGTTTTCTTCATTCTGTTCAATTGCTATATTATGCAATACAGCACAAGCTGCAATAATCATTTGAGCTAATTCCAATTTACATCTTATTCCTACTGATAATATTGGAAATCTTCTCTTCCATATTCCAAATAGACGTTCTATAACATTTCTTGTTCTAATTTGTGCTTCATTGTACAAAGTCTGAGCATCATTTTGAGGGTTATCTAATGGGGTAAGAAGATAAGGTTTTACTGCATAGCCTCGATCGGCAACTAAGACACCATTTCCAATTTCATGGTTTTCTAATCTTATTTTCAAAGCCGAATTTTCAAAAATGTGGCTATCATTTGCAGAGCCAGGCCAACGACTTACCAAATCAATAATTTTTAATTGTGCATTGCAAAGGACCTGACAATTGAAGGAAAAAAAGCCTTTTCGATTACGATAGACTTCTGAATTTTCTCTTCCAGGAGACTGAATCTTTATATGAGTACAGTCTATGGCTCCTATAACTCTAGGAAAATGAGATATGTTATAAAAATCTCTTTTTCCTGCTTCTAGCTCCTCTTGTGTTCGAGGGAGGTAAACATACTGCTGGAATAGGTTACATATAGCAATAATTCCTTGCTTAATTATTCGACCTGCAGTAGTTTTGTGAACTCCTACAAAGTCCCCCATGGATATATAAAAGTCACCAGTTGCCAGAAACCTAAGTGTCATTAGCAATTTATCCATTCTAGTAACAGCACGATTTAAATTCCTAAAATTAAAAAAATAAATTACTTAGTTTCAATTAATTTAAAAAAAAAATGTATGCCTACCATTCAGTTCGATTTTGAAGATCTCTTTCAATTTGTTGTAAAATAAATGCAACTGTAGCTTTGGAAAGACGAAATCTATTGTAAAATTCATTATCATTCCAAATATTAAAGTGGTCGGTTCTTGGTCTTAAATCATACTCTCGATCAGGAATTATATCATCAATTAGCTCAATGTCAGAATCATTAAGTATTTCAAAATCCTCAAATATATCCATTCTAAAATCCAGTTGAAATAAAGTACATAAGCATCACAATTTGTATATTGTGCAAATGCAAATTATTCCATGTTTATATCATGGCCCTAATAATAAAATAATACTATTATAATGAATTTACTTTATTTGTTTCAACATACCTGCAAAGTGAAAATTTTTCAGTTAAAAAGCAGCAAACAAACCAGACTGTATTAAGCACAGAACAGATAGAACAAATTGTTAAATAGAAACAAATTACAATGCACATCACAAATGTTAGGTTAGGTTGTGCTTTATTTGTCAAATAAATCCTTATTTGTGAATATTACCGACGAATAAATTATCTGGCGGATAAGTGGAATTTATCTGAGAAATAGCACTATCCGGATGTGATAAGATATCATTTTTACTTATCTTATAAGTAAAATTTACTCTGTAGAATAAATCCGGTTATTTGCACGTGAAAGTACCGGGCCTTAGTGATATTGTGATAATTTTTATAATAATAAAATCTAGTTTCGGTTTCGTCCAAAAATCGGCGAAAACTTCGAGTGCGCCGAAACTCAGTGTTCGTGAATTGTTGCGCACCGTTAGGCTAACTTTGGGTGAGTTCGTAGGCAGCGTTGTCTATATAAATAGGTTTGTTACATATTTCAATTTTTGTTTTTTATTACATTTAACACGAGTTCATTGTCCGTTTATGTGTAAATAATAATAATTCAGTACACAATAGAATTTTTAACATGTATAAATAAGTTTCGGTTTCGGTTTCGGCCGAAGGCCGAAGATTCGGTTTCGATTTCGGCTAAAAATCTTGTTTCGGTCGAATACTAATAATAATTTAATTACTTACATAACAATTCCATATTTTTTATTTAATATTTTTTCGTCTAAATTTTATTGATTCAGTAAGAAGCTATGGCAATGTTGTAATTCTATAGTAAATATTATGTTTGAATCATCATCCAATATAAGTAATTATTTTCTTATTAAAACTTATTTTTCGTTTAATTTATTTACAAACGAAGTAGAATTTTCATATTTAATAAAAAAAAATTACATGCAGGGTTATTATAAAATCTTACTAGAACATTGAATAAACGCTGAACTTTAGTCAATAGGGTTTGTTCGCGGCTTATTTATAAATCTGTTTCAATCAAATTGCTTGCATCTTATGGTATAAATAATATAATAATTTACTTATTGTTAGTAGAGTTATAACTCTTTATCAACAACTCCGAGTGCTGGATTGCTCCAACTTTTTATTATAAAAATAATGAATCTGTACGCCAATGAAATCAACATTAATACTGATTATGGCGTCGCGTAACGTCATCTAAAATATTTTTTTATGAAGGGTACTTAGTTGAAATCTCACTATATAAGATCATTATTGCTTACCAACTTCACTTATTTTAAGTGAAATTTAAAAATGGGATTTCGCGTCACCAGGCTTGGCGTTTTGGTAATTTTTTCTTTGCTTTCAACTACTTATGCAGCAGTTTCACTCACCGTAAATGGTCTTGCAGCAACGATAAAAAATGACCATGTTGAGTTAGATTTTAAGGCAGATGCAAGTCTTAACACCCTATATGTTAACGGAAAAAACATCGCTGTTCATGGACAGAAAACGTTTTATCTGGACTGGAACTCAGGTGAGTAGAAACATTAAAGTACCAGTGTAGTGTGCTTAAATTATTCATGAACTGGGTCAGTTTTATTATGGTTATTTATTTTACAGGATAAATTTATACCGGGTGTTCACGGAAGGTGGCTCGCCCCTATAACTTTTTTGTTTTTCAAGATAATGAAATAAAATTCGGGGGATTTGTATACGACATAAAACTGCATTGTTTGACAGGTGACTCAACATTATGGAACTTCCGGTTTAACCGGAAGTAACAAAAACTTTCGATTTTTAAATGGGACACCTGGTATATTTTTACTTTTTTTGACTCCATATGACATTCTAAATACAACGATGTGTCACTTGTCATTTTTTGTCACCAAGAAAATATTTTTTTTCCAAATTTATTCTTTTATCTAGAGGGCTATGAATACCTTAAAATCACTTATTTCAGTTCTTTAATCTTGGGAAAAATACAATTTTACTATTTTTGGTCCAATGCTATGTGCTATGTAAAATTTACTCTTTAAAGTTGTACAACTCATTTTTTTTAAATGGCAACATTGTGGCTCGTCAGGTTAAGAAAAAAGAGGATTTTATTACGATTATTTTGATACCATACACTATTAGGTTTTAGAAAAGCTGCCAATAAAAAACTTTAAAAAGTTAAATTAGAACTTTCCTAAAATGAAGCATCTTTTGAGGATACATTTAAATTTAAATGCATCAAGTAGCCTGTGACCAGCAAAACTGATAAAACAAAATCATGCCTTGAAGAAAATTGAAATGCCAACAGTTTCTGCAAAAGTAAATTAGTTTGTTGTTTAAAAAACATGGAAAATAATAGTTTTACAAGGAGTGAAAAAGTTGATATGTTATTATTGTCAGGCTCATTTCGCATTTTCGGAACCAGTTTTGGGTACCTAATAGTGCCGGGTTGGATAACGCCGATTAAAATATCTTTGTGCGTAAAATCGTGCAGCATCGGTTGAATTATTTCTACATTCTCCAAACACTAATAACATATCAACTTTTTCACTCCTTGTACAAATATTATTTTCCATGTTTTTTAAACAACAAACTAATTTACTTTTGCAGAAACTGTTGGCATTTCAATTTTCTTCAAGGCATGATTTTGTTTTATCAGTTTTGCTGGTCACAGGCTACTTGATGTATTTAAATTTAAATTTATTCTCAAAAGAAGCTTCATTTTAGGAAAGTTCTAAGTTAACTTTTTAAAGTTTTTTAATGGCAGCTTTTTTAAAACCTAATAGTGTATGGTATCAAAATAATCGTAATAAAATCCTCTTTTTTCTTAACCCGACGAGCCACCATGTTGCCATTAAAAAAATGAGTTATACAACTTTAAAGACTCAATTTTACATAGCACATAGCATTGGACCAAAAATAGTAAAATTGTATTTTTCCCAAGATTAAAGAACTGAAATAAGTGATTTTAAGGTATTCATAGCCCTCTAGATAAAAGAATAAATTTGGAAAAAAAATATTTTCTTGGTGACAAAAAGTGACAAGTGACACATCGTTGTATTTAGAATGTCATATGGAGTCAAAAAAGGTAAAAATATACCAGGTGTCCCATTTAAAAATCGAAAGTTTATGTCACTTCCGGTTAAACCGGAAGTTCCATAATGTTGAGTCACCTGTCAAACAATGCAGTTTTATGTCGTATACAAATCCCCCGAATTTTATTTCATTATCTTATAAAACAAAAAAGTTAGAGGGGCGAGCCACCTTTCGTGGACACCCGGTATAGATAAAATTTTACAACAAAAAATAATGTAGGAAATTTTTAGTCACTTTAGGAAATTTCTTATTACTATAATTAGTGAAAAACTATTAGAAAAATAATTATGAGTTAATTTTTTAAAAGCTGCTGGATCTATTAAAATATAAAGAAAAGTTAGCCTAAGAATCCCCTTTTTTAAATAGAATGTCCGGTATATTTTTGCATTTTTTGCTTCTATGTAAAAATACAAATCATTTTTGTTAGTATTATTTTGTACCTATATTGTTTTATGAAAAAACATATCAAAAGTATTTTGTTCGTACTTTGTAACTATTACAGTTGAATATTTAATAATTCTAAATATTTTAGAAAATACATGTCATTGTAACGTTTTGTCTCATAAAAGAAATACCAATAAAATTTTATATAGTGTATTTTAAAGATAATCTTTTTGGATAAATAATCATGTCATTTAAAAAAAATAAAACACTTATGTTGGGTTGCAAAAAGTTATTTAATAAGAATTAACTAACCAGCAAATTTTGACGGTGACATTGGCAGGTATTCATTTACTCTTACTTAATATTAAAAACCTTTGTGCAACCCAAAATTTGTATTTTAATTAACAACTATGTGTAGAATTACTGTCTCAGTCTATATTCTTACATATAATAATATGTTTCTATTATTGGTGGTAGGTTTTGGGCATTTATATTAAACAGTTTTCATTTATGTCATATGATAACTTACTTGAATGGAGTACACTGAGAAAATCTCTTTTCATCCCTTGCGAAAATCTTAGCGACAATAGCTAAAATTTTTTGCTAAATAGGGGACAGCCAAGCACATTACTCTACCAGGAGAATGCACTTTGCTGGACATACTTTGCTTTGGTAATAAAACTACTTTGCAAGAATAATTTTGTTATAACTATAAAGTAATTTTGCTATGTCCAAAAAGTAGGTAATGTTGCTGTATTTATAAAACTATATAATGTAACTATAAAATTCTTTGCTACTAAAACAACAAATTTCTGCAAGGCCAGAAATGGTTTTTAAAGACAATAAAAATACTTAGCTGTCTCTGTAGAGATGTGTTACTTGATATAATTATTTCTGCTACAGTGGTGAACTTCTTTTTCATAGTAAAAGGCGTCTCTCTTGCAGTAGTAAATACGATTATTTAGCGAAGAAAGGATCTTTCTTGTACCTGAAAAAACGTTTGCTGTTGGTAAAAATAATTTTTCTAATAACAAAAAATGTTTCTCCTTCCACAATAAAATTATATAGCTAGCCCAAGAGGTTGCTTTTCTTACCCTTAAAAAGAATTTTTTATTGCAGCAAATTTTTTTTTTGTTTTTACCCTGGGTTAAAGTGCGCCTGTCACAAATTCGAGTGCTAGTATGGGAATCTCAAGAACTGTAAGAAATAGATAAAGTACAATTTAAAGCAGTTACATTTTTTGATTCCGACTTTGATGTATTTCTTACAATTTTCAAGGTTCCCGTACATGCACTCGAATTTGTGACACAGGCGCACTTTAGCCCAGGGTAAAAACAAAATAAAATTTGCTGCAATAAAAAAAAAGACACTTTAGGGGCTAAGAAAATAGAGTACATTAAGCATGTAGTAATATTAATTCCGCAAGGATAATGTTCAAATATAGGGTATAGGAATAAAAGAAATAATGAAATAAACATTTTTTTATAAAAAAAAAATAAAACAAGAACTAAATATTAATACAGGCTATGCATAAAACATTTTATATGAACGTTATAACATTAAACAACAGGAACCTAAAGCACCTAATAATAATAATATTTCATTTTACAAATCTTTTCTATAAAAAATAAGATAAGGAAGAAAAAATAATTATACCCTACCAGGCTATAAAAGAAAAAGGATTTATAGAAACTTATTTATAACATGAAATAACAAAAACAGGACTATATGCATCTAATAATAATAATGATACAACACTGATACCACTATAACATAAATATATTGGAGAAGCAAGGTTTCCTACTATGACTCCGAACCGTTAGGTTAAACTATTGTATCTTCTCACATTTTGCCTGTGAGATGATTATTCTGGAACGGAAAATCTTAATTAAACAATTACAATAGGGGTAATAAAAAATTCTGGAAATGAAGGACCAGGGAGAAGCCAAGCGAGGCCACATGTGTGCATGACTGCAATTATTAAATTTTACTAAAAAGTTCAGACTTTAAAATGTCAAAAAAAAGTAGACACTACCACCAGTCAAGCCTTCCATTGAGCATTCAGGTTACTATAAGATTATGTATGTCTGATTCTTAGTACAAGCATAGCCAATAGTAGTTTATGTTTACCTATGCGTTAAAGAGAAAGCTTTCTTGCACCTCACTCCTGCTTGGTCTCCATAGGCAAGCTTTTCGGGCATTCTTAATGGTTATGGGGCTGAATAAATATGGTAACATTAGTAGTGCCTCAGCAGTAATGTCTAAAAATAATTATTTTATTAGTTTTTAAACCCAATTTAATATGCAAACATTTTATATACAAAATAAAACATTTTAACTAACAAATATTTTCTTCAAAGCCGTATCCGCTGATTTTTCGTTCTTTCAACCTTGCTATTATTCCTGCACAAACTTTCTACTCGTATATATTACGTCGATACAATCAGGAAACCGCTTGTTAAAAACTGTATCTATCTAAAAATATATAAATAAATGATTTATCGATATACATGCATAAAAACAAACAGAAACAAGTATATGTGTAAGATTACACAGACAAAACTTACCAATTCAATGCCTGTGTTCAACTTAAGACATGGAAAATCATCAAAAATTTTGCCCAAATTTGCATCAACTTCTTCTTCTTCTTAATTTAAAGGTGGCCTCCCAACTTTCAACTTTTCTTGTACTTCCTCAAAATACAGCTACCCGCAGGTCACCCACACAGAAAAAAAAACAAATAATTTTGTAAGGCAATGAGTTCCACCCATCGCGACAATTGTCCCCTTGCGCACCGTTTACGACCTTATTCTTCACTCTTGTGACGCACCCTCCCTTCAACACTAAACTTAGCGAAATGATGCGCGAGCGGCGCAACAAGAGGCTCGGACGGGCTGAAATACTCGAAACGTCGAAACTGGCTCTTAACGATACCGAATGGCGACACGGAAACACCCGAATACCGGGTCTTATAAATTTTCTTTGGTGAAGCAGCAACATTTTTTCTCAGGACAAGTAAAAATTCTTTTGAAAAACTTTTTTGCTGTTACAATTACGTATTTTGCTATTGTGAAATATTTAAGTAAATATTTATTATCAACAGCAAAGTACTTATTAAAATCAATAGGAAGACATTAGTAAACCTTATTGTACTGCTACAAGAAAGTCAATTTGCAACTTTGGCAAATGTTTTAGCTGGGATAGCCAAAAATATATCAGTAAAGATGTTTTTGCTGGAGATTTTCTCAGTGTACCGTATATTATGATTCATTTTAGGTGGGCAAGGAGTATTTAGTCCGAGCAGTATTCACATAGTGGAACAAACCAGCAGTAGAGTCCATTTTTACTGGCTTCAAAATAGAGATAATGTATTTAATATTGAGTTACATTACGTTATGGCTGATGATATGTACGGTATCTACAGCTGGGCTAAGTATACAAATGACAAATCGTCCAATCTGGGTGCAGGAGAAACGAGAATTGTAAGTTAATAATTGTTAGTACCGAAGGAAAACTTTTCACACCTACTTATAAAAGCATAAAACTAAAGTCACTATTAAAGGAAATGATCCGCTACACTGAGAAAATTATATAGCTATGATGGCTTTATATAAAGCAACTATGGCTAAATATTAGAGTAAATATAGCGCCAACTCTAACGTCGTGTTGTGACTGCCAAATATATTAAGCAGAGTCTATTTAGTAATCATTACTACATTTATTTTAGTAACAATATGATCCATGAAAACCTGCTCTTACTAGAAAATTTGGCTGCTTCAGCATAATTGAATATTAGTAAGGAACACATATTGAATAGTCCTAGCCCGTTTATTTAGTAACTGTTGCATGATCGTGTAATACAATGTACTCGAGTGGTAATTATTGTATTGTCGTTTAGTAAAGGAGCATACTTATTTAGTAAACACAGCATGACTGTTTAGTAATCACAGCATAATTGTTTATTTATCGCAGCATGATTGTTTAGTAATCACTGCTTCTTTGTTTAGCAAGTTATACAGTTATATGTGCTGTTCAAACGAAAGTTTTCTATACGGTAAGTTTTTTTAAACGCGGGCCATAAGGATTTACATAATTAATTTTGCACCCCCTGTTAACTTGTATTGTAATAAAAATTTTAAAAAAGTTAGTGTGCATGTTATAAACTGAGGACATTTTATACTTAACGTTAACATGTTTTTAGCCACAAACTTCAATGAAATTAAAGAAATTATTCAGTTTTTTATTCTAATAAATTGTATTTATTACAAAAATACATATATTTTTTAAAACTGATTAAAGTTTATAGCCAAAAAAATTTTACTGTTAAATTATGCCCTATCTAATTTTTTTTTCTAATTTTTTATTAGAACAAAAGTTAACAGGAGGTACAAAATTAGTCATGTATAGGTATATATGATCACAATAATCACATAAAAAACAACGAATACTTTAGGTATACAGCACAGGCATACAGAATTGAAAAATAATGCGCGTAATGCGTATCGCGTCACACAACTATATCTCGCGGAAGATACGATTACATATTGGACTTTTGGTTTCCCTGATGTCCGAATGGCAAGCGCTTTCTTATTGGCTGACGTTCAACCGAATTTACCCTTTCCTACATCCAAATAACGAATCTTAAAAAACCGTTTTGCTCTAGTAGAACCGCGATCGAGCTATCCTGGCTTTAAGTACCTGGCAAAGTGCATTAGGGTTACGATTAAAAATTGTAACGCTAGGATTTCTAATTCATATAGCAATAATTACTTAACCGTTTAAGTTTATTTCTTTATAAAATTATTTAGCTGGTATAGACATAATAATATAGCAACAGTTAACAAATATGTTTTAATAACAACACTATAAGATTTGTAAAACCCAGCAAAATATATACTGCAACGACTGCAACGACTGCAAGATCATCATGTCACATTTAAACAATATTTTAACTAATATAGCGGTTTATTTAGTAACAGCTGCTAAATTTGTCCAGCCCGATAACTTAGGAAACTTCATTTTCTCAGTGTGGACAAAAAAATAAAAGAGACCAACGCAATAGGTGCAATGAATTATTGCAACTCGTATAAAATATTAGTGGCACCAGCAAAGCTGCTTTAAAAGAAAGAGTATGGCAGCTGATAAACTCAATATATTTTTATTATAAGGGGATTGGTCCAATTTTTCTTTACAGGATGACTACCCTACACCTTTCTGGAAAGCTTATTAAAATGCTTTTCAGCGATATCAAAATTAATAGAATTTAAGTACGAAATTTTGACAAAATGTTTTAAACCTGGCTTTTGCAAAATTTGACAGAAAAAAATAAGAAAATGAACATTTATATTGAATGATTTTAAGCATAAATAAAAGTACTATTGCAGTGCTAAAACTTTTTTTTTGCAATAACGCAAATACTGTTTTTGTAAAATCTTCAATAATATTTGCATATTTTGAATTAGGTAGGTACCTAAAATTTAACTTTCTTGCTTTTACCATCACTTCTTCTTATGTCTGTATTTTTCTTCGAATGTTAATTCGAAAAGGGTGTATTCTATGGAAAACGAATAAAAATGATTTGTCTTTATGGGGCTCAGGGTATGTGCTATTTAGCAACATTACTTTTAAACAAAGGCCCCTAACAAAAACGTCAGCCACGTCTACATTTAAAGATTTGGTTTCCAAATTTCAAGAAACTGGATTCGTTAGAAATAAAAACAACCTTGAGTTTTAGATAAAGATATGCAGATTGAGGTTATTAACCAAGCTTCTATAAATTCAAAGTCATGCGCCTTTTAGCAACATTTATCAGCGTATCCAGAGATTTAGTTAGCAAAGTACCTACTGACAATACATAAACTTTACACTTTTAAAATTAAGATTTTGATTGATCTACCTGAAAACTCTTACTTACTCAACTCAGTTCATTTTATTGTGTCGTCGAGTGTACAGAGTAATTTATTTATTTATTTACGCACAAATCTTACAGGTTCTTACAAACCTATCTAGAATGCAGGACTAAAAGTTTTTATAAGCCCATTATTAACATAACAAACATAATAAAATATTAAAATACAAAATTAAAAGGTACTAAGATAATGTACACAATACCACTCTAAGATATCAATAAAAAAATAATTATTAGAACCAAAAATTCAAAATTTATGCTTGTTCAATGCTTTAGAATGTGACATATTTGTGATAGTGTCGTGTTAAACAATTAAATACGATTAAAAACTACTACCCGTGGAATGACAAAATTTTGTATATGGAGGTAATAATCCTGCTAATAGCGTACGAATGGTGTCCCATTTATAAGTTTTTCTTATACCGTGCGAGCAAAAATTATTTGCATCAAAGAGGGCTTGGATTAAAAAACGTAGAGCTTGGTTTAGATCACAATGATATAGGGACGATATATCTAACCAAATCTAGGTTAAAATTTTGTCAAATTCATATTATGACATGATATGCCAAACTAATGAGCAATAAAATAAGTAGACAAATACAAATTTATTTTTTTTGTTTACACAATTAACGAAGTAAGAATATACAGAAAGAAAAAGAAAAATAATTACATAAATTGCTGAGATTGGCCACCGCCATGCTCCAAGCATAAATTCACACGTCTCTTCATATTTTCGAAAGTGTTGACCAGCATCTCTGGAGAAATGTTACCACATTCTTGGATAATCCTTTCTTGTAATTGTTCTAAAGTTGCAACTGGTGTTTTAAAAATAGTGTTCTTTAAATGAGGAAAAACGAAGTAATCCATAACCGTAAAACATGGTGATCTAGGTGGGAATTCAATGTCTGATCGAAAACTGAACAATCTGTCGTCGAAAAAATTGCGTAAGTTTAATAGTTTCGGCGGCTGAATGGGCGGTTGCACCGTCCTGTTGAAAATATCCAAAACGTAGTTCATCGTCAAGTAATTGCTCCACAAATGGATTCAAAATATTGTCTCTATACCGCTGTGCTGTAACTGTGTCATGGAAAAAATAGGACCAACAATTCTTCTTCGGGAAACAGCTAACCAGACACCATTTTTTTGAGAGTGCAACGTGGACTCTAGAAAAAAATGAATATTTTCACAGTAGTGAATTCTCAGAATACACGCCTGTGGAGTACCACAGGTGGAGGTGAAACCAGGCTTCATCCGAAAAAAAGTCAGGTCTAATAAATCATTTCTTTCCAATAAATGTTGGGTAAACCATTGAAAGTAATTCCTGCGTCTTTCAAAATCTGCGGCTTGCATTTCTTGGAATACTTGATGCATCTTATAAGGAAATAAATTTAGCTGCTCCTTAAGAATAGTCCTGCATATTCCATAAGATCTTCCCACTTCTTGGGACAGGCGTCTTATACAATTTGTTGGCGTATTTTGCATTATTTCACGAACGTTTGCAACAAGTTCTTCTGTTCTTACAGATGATCTTCCTGCTCCTTTTTTGTGTTGTATAGAACCTGTTTCCCTAAACACAGCCACGGTTCTTTTCAGGCAATGATAAAAATCCCCAGCAAAAATGTGAAAATCGTCCATGCGCAAACCCGGATTGTATTGTCACTCACCATTTACTCTAACCCCGATTCGAAAATACGCTTCAACCATGAATGTTTTGTGCTGTTTCGTAAAGCCCATTGTGTGAATTGTTCAAGAAATTGGAAAAATTAGCGATGAATCAAATTACTTGTAATGACTGTCAAAGATGACGGAATAGACTGATTGTTAATTCATTTAGTTCCCTAACACCCAACAGGTATTTAGCTCTACGGCTAAGCATTACGTCCTTAGATGCAAGGCCCTCTTTGATGCAAATAATTTTTGCTCGCACGGCATATTATCTATTCACACTAGAGATGATTTTTACATTAAATATTGTAAATGTTTCATAATCTTATCTAATTAATGCTCTTTCTATTTATAAATATTAACATTATTAAAATTGATCGTTCCCGGGCTGTTGAAATAAATAAAAAAAAAAAACATTTTTACGTGATTTTAATTTTTATTGTCTAATAAATTTTGAAATACAATTAATAATTTTTTTCACAAATTATATTAAATAAAGCTATTGAATAACTAATGACACATATCTTAGAAAACTTGCAAAAATGCATTATAAAAAAAAAGATATTACACAGAGTGGATCATAAAAATTCTACGTGTATCAACTTTAATTTTCTAAATAAAACATAATATTGTAAATTTTTTCATTTTTCCATTTTACAATCAATTCCAGACATTTTACATAAATCATACCTATCCTCGAAATATTAACATCTTAAACAAACGACAAAATATAAAATTAAACTATTTTATAAGATAAGTGAGAATGTCGTCCACCACCGGGCAACTGTTCTGCAGTAGATCAATGGATTTATAAACTCCTGTTGTACATTTTGTACTACTTGTGGAGAAAGTTCTTCCTATTACTCGTCGAATGGATTCCTTAAAGGTATCTATTGAGTGGGGTTTGGATTTATTAACTAAACTTTGGACGTAGCCCCACAAAAAAGTCTAATGGATTAAGATCGGGCGATCTGGGAAGCCACTTCACTGGCCCTAGTCTACCTATTCACCACCCAGGAAAAACTGTATTTAAGTACTCCCTTATATGAGCAGCATAATGCAGGGAGCACCATCCTGTTAAAACCATAAGGTTAAAGTTGGTAAATAAGGATCATTATCATGTGGAAATAAAGTGGCAAGAGCTGGAACCAGATTATTTCATAAAAAAAAAATGGCCCATTACCCCATTTTCAATAATGTCCGTCCGCCCAGACATTAACCTTATTATACTGGGTGGAATTTTTTTTATGAATCAGTGAGGATTTTTCTGTACCCAGTATCTGTAGTTTTGTCTATTAACCTGACCATTAAAAGAAAACCTAGGTTCATCTGAAAAACAAAGTCTTTAGACAATTTGTGCGTGATTATCTGTTAGCCTGATCATTATTTCACAAAATTGCTCTCGCCTATCGGGATCATCTTCCAATAACTCAATGACTAGTTCCTAGATATAAAAATTCTCATTTAAAAAAAAATAGATTTGGGATTATCGTAGCCACAAGTTATTGTGCATGAGCCATAAGAATCTTCCTGTAGTGATAATGTTTATTTTCTTTATCTCAGGTATACCATGATGACCAGTTTTAACGCTATCGTTAACAGTAAGAGAAGTTTTCCACTTAATTGATATCCTAGACACTGTCGAGAGGCTAATAGGTGGGCGATTTTGGTGTTTGTCATTGCATATCACGGACTTTCCTATGACTTCTACTCAACACAACATAATTAAAATTTTTCGGTGATCATCTTCAGCAAGGCATATTTTCAATGTAATATCAGCACAGCAAAATTCAAAATTTATTAACGTTATCATAATACTATCGACAGTAATGAAACACTTTTCACCTCGGTATGTAATATACTATTTGCGATCAACATCCTCGAAAACAGGGGGAATAAACGTTTGAAGTTGAAATATAGAAGACATAATTTTTTAACCCTCCGGAAACAAAGAATCTACCTCCAATGTTGGATAAATGGAAGAGCACACCAATTGGCTCCTCAAGAACAGAGGTAGTTATACTGATAGGCAGAAGAACGTTAAAGACCGTCATACATATAGGTGGAAATATAGTAGGAAAACCTAGGAAATAATATAGGACATAAAATTAATATGGGAACATAGATACAGAGCGTCGGCTGAAAAATTGACAGCTGAACTAGCACGATTATTGTCCAGAATTGGTGATAAGTACAAAAGAATTGTAGAAGGTGTACGAAGAAAGGCTGCAATCCTAAAAGCAAGTGCATTTAAAATAGTGGCAATTCAAGTCATAGCAGGGACGATACCAATACACTTGTTGATAAATGAACGTACCACCAAGGAGACCAAGAAGAAAACAAAAACGGGAAAATGCCATGACGAGGTGGCATGGGGAGTAAAACCTGGAAACAGGAACATCATAATGGACCAAAAGATTAATGCCGGTAATTGAACCATGGATAAATAGAAGACACGGAGAAGTAGGATACTACATGACACAATTTCTGTCGGGACAGGGACTCTTCACAACCTATTTACACGCTGGCACAATGACACTGGCAGACGATGAAATATGTGATTACTGTGGCGCAGAAGATGCAGTAGAGCATACAATTATGATATTATGTTTGAAAGGAAATAAAATAAGAAATAAGGTAGCTAATTAAATGGGCGAACAATTAATAATAATAATTATAATAATAATAATAATAATAATAATAATAATAATAATAATAATAATAATAATAATAATAATAATAATAATAATAATAATAATAATAATAATAATAATAATAATAATAATAATAATAATAATAATAATAATAATAATAATTGTGGCGTTATTAGCCACTAAAAAAAAGGGGTTAAAGTAGACTGTATGATTTTAGGGATGCGCTGGTTTGTTCCACCCTAAATTCGAACTCTCTTGGTCCAGAGACCACTATAATTCGGTACAGCAACGTTTATAGACCGTAAAAAAGGTAAATTAAATTTGTATAATTATAAGTCGACTTACCAATTGGAAATTTTGGGAAAACAGGGAGATTGGATCACCCACGAGACGCGATGCGGTTGTTTCTTCTAGCAAAAGACTCGCGACTAGTTACTTTTGTTCAGCGGGCAAGATGACATTTTCGTGACTTCCGTCGTTTCCAGTAATAAAAGTCCTTAACAATGTTAGTTTGGTATTTGTCACGTGCCTTATTCGACGTAAAATAAAATTGTCAGCAAAAGGTTAGAGAGTGGTTATTAAAAATCGGCTATAAATTCAACAAACTTTTCTATTTCCAATATTTCTTTAATTATTTTAATAACAATCGAGATCCCAGGGATAAGCATGAAATTTGGTATATAGTGTTAAAGCTGATTAATAAACGTTGCCTTTTTCAATTTTAGGTGTACCGATTTGATGGATCCATCATGGTTCAGAGTACCAGTGGACAAAGGGAGGGAACCACACCTACAAGTGCAGACCTCAACGGTTGCACCTCGGTTCAAGATTCAACATGGCAATATCCTAATGGAACCTACTACAGCAAATATGACTTTGCGGCATATATTAGAGAAACACACTACCAAGGCGTATTTGGAAATGGATATGGAGCATTTGTTATTTCGCCCAGCAGAGAATACCATGGTACCTAGTTAAAATCATAATCTTAATATTTCTGTTAGCAATTTTTTTTAGCTTCTGCGCTTTACCGAATCTAGTCAGCGATTATCATCTTTCTGCGCCGTCTCTTTTCTTCTTCGCAATAAAACAAACTACATTTGTTTACAAAACATCTATTGGTCTTTTTTCTACTAACTAGTCGTTTAATATTATTTTTCTAATCTACTTTTATACGTTTCTCGTCACTACTCTTTTCTTAAAAACCATTCAAGTCAACGTCAACTTTTTCACCTCCCCCTCTTTCTCTTTTCTATCTACTTTCTGTTTCGTCTATTTTCGCGGCCCATATAAAAATCTTTAACATTTCCTTCTCTAACCTTACCTATTTTCTTAACGCGATTGTGTTCTATATTTTTTAATTTAATACACCACTACAATTTTTGACATTTATCTTTTTTATACATGAGTAGAATTGTCGCCATAATTCGTTTCTGAGTGGTTCTAAATTACAATCTTTTTATATCTAATTTGTTTTCTATTGCCTACCTACCTCTACTATTATTATTTCAGGGGGTGGTCCAATGAAACAAGACTTAACAGTTCACCAGGAATGCTTAGTTGCCAACTACTTTATGAGTGGTCATTTGACTGGAACTCCTGGAATCGATGCCCCGCCTGGATGGGTGCACATTTATGGACCATTCCTCCTTTACTTCCCAACTGGTGACAATGGGCAGATTATGTCTGCTGTCCTCAATCAAGTCAATACTGAAAAAGAAGCATGGCCATATGGTTTTGTTAACGATAATCATTATCCAACAGCTAGGTAAGATAACTTTTCTACGACTATACCGGTAAATAATGTTTATCATGACAATTTTTACACAAAATAAAAACCATAATTTTGATTTTTAATTAAAATATAAATAAAACTACTTTTGTCGGACCCTCATTGTTTTTATACTGAAAATAATGTCTCGGTTAGTAAGTATCTCTATCAGTTGTCAAGTGTAAATTATTAACACTGACTAAAAGAGAAGCATAGTTTGCAATATTTATTATATACAGTGTCACCAGTAAAGTCCGCATCATATGGTATTTTTTTTTATTAATAGCTTTATTCGAAATTTTACTTTGGCATTAAGTTCTGCTTCAATCGAGATGAAAATTAACGAAAAAAATAGTAGTCACGTGATTCGCATTATCTGTCAAATTTTAATTTTTTCCAAAAAATAATTCAAAAGTGGGGTTATTTTTGAAAATATCGAAAAAAGTTATTCGAAAAAGGGTTTTTAAATGCAGTTTCTAGCTCACATGCAAAATTTCAGCTGCATAAGATAATTTTGATTTTTTACCCATATTTTGTGAATTGCACCACTTTTGCAAAATAAGACTCAACGCAACAGACATAAAACTTCTTAGTTTTGACAATGCTTTATTTCAGATACATGTTCTTTAAAGTAGAGCCATATTAAATGTGTGCTTTTCTACAAAATCAAAATTGGGCTATTAAAATTTGGTCGCAAGTGATGCAAAGTTTATTTGTTTTTGACCCTGTATACGGTAACTTCATAAAATAAGTATTTTTAATAACCTAGTTTGTGTCTGAAAGTAATACACCTTAATATTAAGAAAAAAAATAACACAGTGTCATCAGTAAAGTGTTCATTAAGTGGAAAATAAATTTTAGTTTAACTTAACGTAAAGTTTATCTATTTTCAATGATTAAATTTAAAACCCCTTTATTTTATTTTTTTTTTTACTTTCAGACACAAATTACGTTTTCAAAAATACTTATTTTATGAAGTTACCTTATACAGGGTCAAAAACAAATAAACTTTGCATCACATGCAACCAAATTTTAATAGCCCAATTTTGATTTTGTAGAAAAACACACATTTAATAAGGCGATATTTTAAAGAAAATGTATCTGAAATAAAGCATTGTCAAAACTAAGAAGTTTTATGTCTGTTGCATTGAGTCTTATTTTGCAAAAGTGGTGCAATTTACAAGATAGAGTAAACTATCCAATCGTTGGCACTCAACCAATTATTGGCACGCCTTCACGTTTTTGTTAATTTAAAAAATATTTCTATAATAAAACCAAAATATAGAATATTAGAGTGATAGCGGCAACCCTGCCTAATGTTTGTCAGCCCTTACGCAGTTTGTGTCATTTGGCGCCAGTTTTGTGCATTGAAAAGTTTGATTCGATATCCTGAAAGTCCTGTAAGATTAGCGTTTAAGGTAAGAATGTTGTTAGTAATTATATGATATTTCAACTTTAAATAAAAAAATTGAGGTATGCAGCTGTTGTATGTTATAGATAAACCTTGTCTTAAAGATAAAAATTATGTAAACCTATTGTAAACTAACTTTTTATTAATATTTTTGGGGTGCCAATTATGGGGTATGTGAATTGCTTGGTTTCTAATTGTTGGCACCCATGCCAACTATTAGAATTATCAAATTATTTCTAGCACTTATTATTGGCACCCGCTTATAATTAGCATTTATTTGCCTAGGTACCTACCCGTAACTCCTTTTTTTAATACCTACCTAGAAAATAAAAGAAAATTGAATATAATTCAAAATATAAAAATAAATCCAAATAGGCGGCCCAAAGAAGATGAAGGCGAGGAAAAATAAACGACAGTGAAAACGATGAAATTTTAGAAATCAGCAACATAAAAACCGGTAACTATTTGGATACAAAACAACCTGAAATTGCTAGTAAAGACACTATTCCTTACTTTGGCACTCCTGAAAAGAAAATAAAATTGAATATACTTCAAAATATAAAAATAGATCCAAATAGGCGGCCCAAAGAAGATGAAGGCGAGGAAAAAATAAGCGACAGTGAAAACGATGGAATTTTAAGAATCAGCAACATGAAAACCGGTCACTATTTGGATCCTATCCCTCTTCAGAAAAGTATATTTGATTACTTAGAAAAGCCTAAAACATCCGAAAGAAGCGGAAAAAGAAATTCAACAAGAACATCATTTGTTTTGGTCTCATCCGATTATAAAAAATGCCTTCAGGAAAAAGAGGAAGCGAAAATTAAGAAGGAAAAGAAAAAAGATTAAAATAAGTTAAAAAGAGAAGAAAATAAAATAAAGAAGGAAAAAAAGCTGCAGGTTAATAAAGGAACTAAAAAAAAGAAGAATGAAGTTGGTGTAAAGAAACTACCTATTAAAAAAATACATAGTTACACGGATATA
Source organism: Polydrusus pterygomalis (assembly GCA_963969555.1). Taxonomy (NCBI): domain Eukaryota; kingdom Metazoa; phylum Arthropoda; class Insecta; order Coleoptera; family Curculionidae; genus Polydrusus; species Polydrusus pterygomalis. Next base: position 54,252,871 of record OZ018379.1, read on the forward strand.
TTTTTAGAGGCAACTGAAAGTATAAAAAATAGTAGAAACGAACAAAATCATCTAAGAAAAATGTTTGCGCCTGAATGTAAAGAGATAGAGGAAGAAGAAATATTTACATTTGATGAATCCATTTTAAATCAGAATATAATTATTGTTAAGAATGGATTGTGCTTTATCTGTACATATAACATTGGCTCGACTAATAATATATGGGTAAAGTGCTCTAAGTGTACTAGAAATTACCATTATAAATGTTTGATAAAAGACCAGATTCACAGAAAATCATTTGCTTGCAAAAGTTGCTTATGTTCAAATACTTAGTACTTTGTTAATTAAATGTACGTTTGAGAGAAGTGTGTCTTAGTAATTTTTGTAAAATATTATGTTTTATGATATAGGTATCCTAAAGAGTTTTTCTAAGTAAATGTTTAAAACCCATGTTGTGTTTAATTATTTTAGATTGCGAATATGGTGCCAATAATTGGACGTTTTAGTATGCCGACAATTAAGTGTGCCAACCATTGGAAATTCATGAAAATTTTACATTTTGCTAATTTACTTAATTTTTTGTCAAAAATATGCAAGTTTGTTGTTCTTATCAAACACTTGAATCACATTTTCAAGCAAAAAATCAGCTAACACTTTATTGTTACTTACAGCTTTATTTTTATAAACAAAAACTTGAATATGTTTCCTTAAAGTGCCAACAATTGGGTAGTTTACCCTATATGTAAAAAATCAAAATTATCTTATAAAGCTGAAATTTTGCATGTGGGCTAGAAACTGCATTCAAAAAAACTTTTTCCAATAACTTTTTTCAATATTTTCAGAAATAACCCCACTTTTGAATTATTTTTTGGAAAAAATTAAAATTTGACAGTTAATGCAAATCACGTGACTACTATTTTTTTGGTTAATTTTCATCTTGATTGAAGCAGAACTTGATGCCAAAGTAAAATTTCGAATAAAGCTATTAATAAAAAAAATCCCATATGATGCGGACTTTACTGGTGACACTGTATATTATATATTTTTTGTAATTCCTGTTTTGATTTTAAGAGGTTCAATAAGTGGTTACGTCACTGGACAAAAGACAGCTACTGTTGTTGCATGGGATTCAGTCAATGAGGAGTTTGATTTACAGGAGCTTGGTTATTTATATACTGCTAATACAGATTCAAAGGGATATTTTGTCATGAGCAAGATTCGTCCAGGAACGTACAAAGTAGCCGCATATCCACTTGCAGGACAAGGAAGTGAAAATGTGGCGGTAACAACTGTTACTCTTGCTGCAGGTAAGGGTAATACCCATGATACAAAAAAAACAAGATAGCTATAGCTACTTATAGTAGGAGAGCCCGACCTGAAGAATTCACCATGTAAGCTTAGGGGGACACACTGTTCATAAAATAGAAGATAAAATATGCCCTATAAGAAGGTCATTATTTTTTGGCCCCTCTACGAGAAAAATACAAAAAATTGTTTTCAAAAAAAGTGATTTCCTGACATGAACAGTAGGTTCTCGGAAAAGGTAATGCGCTAGATTTGACGCCTTCCAACGTAGGTACCTCATAACAGGGTACACTACCTGGGGACCAGCTCAGTGATGATTACCTTTTATACGTGAGTCGTAGGTGGTCGCGCTTGCACTCAAAGGAAAACGTAAAATGTTCTATTTTAATAAATAGAGTTCTTTATTTTACGTTAAAATAAAGGCACACGCCTTTTTTAAAGCGGTCAGGTAAATTTAATTTTTAGGACATATCATTATATCACATATCAAAAATTTTAACGGTTAATACAAAAAAAATAACAAGTTATACAAATGGTTACAATTATTCAGTTATAAGGTAATATAAAAAATATTAGTCCTTAAAGTAAGCTTGGTAATTGACAGGCAATATTTTATGACAGGAATTAGGTAATTATTATAAAAGAAATTTCACGCCATCAATATTCATCCAATGAAATACAATCATTTCATAACGTTGCCATGGCAATCTTTGTATTTTTTCGGAAATTTTCCCTTCCTGGGGTACCCTGGAGGGTATTACAGTGGAAATTTTTTTAACATAATATATAGTGACAACACGGAACTTTATAAAATGTCACCTGTCAACAATCAACCAGTACGTTTTGTCAAACTTTCTATAATTTTAAATTTCTTTAATTAATGTTAGTTAATATTAAAGGAATAAAAACGCCTAAAAAATACAAAATAATTAATTTTTTAGATACATAATTTTTAGTTACTAACTTTAAATGTACCTTAAATTTTCTTTCTACCTCTTCCCTTTTCAATGGCGAATAATCCGATGGACAAATTCTATTGAATAAATGTCTATGTTTTAAATAATATAGGTAATATTTGGACACAATTTTGTTAACTTCTTGTCCACGTAATAATCTGTATTTTGTTGATTTTTCTAAAAGATATTGCTGGATGATCGAGAACAAATTATCTTGCTCTAATTCATTGCCGCATTCGGCAATGAGATCTTCCAAAAAAAACATAGTACGGTGATGGGTTTTAACGTCGGATATTTTTTTTGCACAAAATGCAAATTTTGTATTTTTAAAACGATTCATTTTAGAATATTAAATTAAATACTTCGACGAACAACTATCAGCAAGATGCAGATCATACGAACGACTTTTAATTGTTGATATTTTATATCTTCAAAATTAGCATGGCCTTCTAGATAAAATAATAATAAGTAGGCGATGTTTTGTCATGCTTCAAAATCGATCGGTTTGTTTTGGCAAATATAGCAATGAAAGATTTATTTTCTAATACTTATATAATTTTCTACCAACTTTAGTGAACTAAACTAAATATTAGATAAGAATATAAGGTACCTATATTAAATCTGAAGGTGTTGTTTTTGTGTTACTAAAATTGGTAGAAAAAAGTTTGACCAGGATTCTTTTATTATTACGTAATGTAATGCATAAATTTATGGTAGATTTATTTTCAAAAAATAATTTTCTTCCAACTTTAGTAACTAAACCCAATATTACGAAACAATATGAGTTATATTATGAAACCTAGAATTGGTGTTTTTATGTTACTAAAATTGGTTAATAAAAATGTAATTCATTTATAATAATTAGGCACTGTAAAGGATAAATTAATAACAAATATTTATTAGAAACTCATTTTGTTGTGAAGTTTTTTTACAAAATACCATTCGAAATCAAATTATACCTTAATAGTAGATCCTGTAACGAGGTTGGAATGAAAATTCGATCCGTGTGGAAGATTCCGAACGCGAGCGTAACGAGCGTGAGGAACCACGAGTATCGAATTTTCATTCTAACCGAGTAGCAGACTATATTTTCATGACCATCCAGTTCCATATCTGATTCATCCGATTTTTTACTCTTTTTTTGACTTGCACTAAAATTTGTCTGAAAATAATTATTACAACGCGGCCATTTTTATCTGACACTGACAGTTTCGAAATTCATGGCAACCTATGTCGTTTATATCAATTACAGAATATTCATTCCGTATCTTGTTATGGAATGAAAATACACGCAAAACGCATAAGAAGCAAGTGTTTCAGAATAAATATTCCAACTCAAGAGCGAGAATTTTTACACTCTATTATCAAAAATGATTTTGGAATTATTGCATTCAGTAATGGTCGTGGAGAAAATTTTTTCTGGATATAATTTGACTTCTAGTAATATTACAAGTGAAAATATTCATACTTGTTAAAATGCATCCAACAGGTCTTTAATCTAATATTCTTTTATAGCGGGAATGAGATAAAAAGTTCTTTCTAAGCTTTTTTGCGAGGCTAGTGTTTCACTCTCGTCTTGCCTTTTCTCGTCCTGTCTTGTTCTCGCGCGACGCGAGAGAGAGAGAGAGAGAGGGTTATTATCCAGAATATGTTATTAAAAAATAATATTTATAAATTTAAATTTTGGTAAAAAATCATTTTGCTTAGTTAAAAAAATTCTTTTATTTAAGATATCTATCTATCTATTTATCTATCTATAGTTTCCCTCCACTGCGAGATGAACAACGTTCATGAAATTAATATACTGTTTTTCAGGTGGTAAGGAGCATGTTTCTTTAGATCTTCCAGAACCAGGCAACATTATTTGGTCCTTGGGACAAGTCAACAGGCGATCCGATGAATTTAACTTTGCAGATCAACCACGTAACTACCAATGGGAATGGAAAACACCAGTCACGAATACCTTTACAATTGGACAAAGTAATCCTAAAACCGACTGGTAAGTAAATACCCAACTTCTATCTACCATAATTCTATCTGTCTGTTTGTTGTATTCACACAAGTTCCACATTGTTTTAAGTACATTTTAAAAAAATGTAAGTGAGCTATATAAATAGACTAAAAGCCTCCATTTAAAAATTATCGTACATGTAGAATTTCATGCAAGTAATTTTAAACTCCAATAATTTTGTCAATTTAATTGTTCCACTTCAGATGGCAGTCAATAGTGATTACCAGTTATTTAGTATAACTGGTATTGTGAATCAAGTTGCTATTTACGTGCAATTTCCTAAACTATGGTTCATTTTTCTGTTGGTGAAAAGGCAATAATATTACTTTTTATTATAGTTATATAAAATAAGAGCTGAAAGAAGTGGAACCAATTCTTACACATATGCAAGAGTAATAAATAGTAATAATGATAATAATTAAAGCTACTCAAAATTATTTCTGGACTCTTAAACCTATATTGTTGAATAAAGACTCATTATAATACAAACACAATAGTACCCCACACAAAGAAAGTATTGTACAAATACAAAAAATAAAATAAAACTAAAACAGTATTTTTATGTTCTTCTTTACTAACTTTTGGGAAATATTTATAGGATAACGTTCAAAAACGAACAAACGAACCAAAATTTAAATCAAGTATGTGGAACGAATTTTGACAAATCTACTATTAGGCAATCCAATAGCTCCCATACACCAGCGGATAACTTAACGAATTTGATATTATGGCACAAGCCAAATACGCCGATAAAACTTTACGTGTATGTGGCGAGCCGAGCTTCATCGGACCGTATAATATCTACCACGGATGACATCAGCCGGTTTTAACCCGTCAGTAGATTCGCTAGGTTAATTTGGAACGCGTATCAAGTCGTCCAACTTGGTTTGAGGTTAAATTAAAATAGTAATAATAACAAATAATGTCTGCCGATTCACGTTACTTGTCAAAAGAATTTATTTTCAAATGTACTTCCACCATACTTAACAAATGTCTGAAAGTATCATTATCCATCCTTAAATTGTTACGGAAATCATTTGGCTCGTCTTGTTAAAGTTCTTTCAAGAGTAACATATGACTCAGTTCATCTCTACGAGAAATCAATTTTTTTACCCACTTGCTCCGTTTTTTTGATTTTTGTTTATTGGCAATAAATACATACGTTATGGCACAAGCTATAGCAGCGCGTCTTCTACGATTGGTATTAATTTTTAAAACTCACCGAGTACAAATAAATCCTAGTCGATCTAAAACCACTGGTTAAATCTTTCAGGAATTCGAAAAGATCGCGAGCCAAGCCAAAACTGTTATAAAACGTGAAGTTTTGTCCATTAACGAGAAAATCAGGCGAATCTAATCGGGTTATTAAGTCGGCGAGCCAAATTCGACAGTCCAAAAATGACGAGAGTTTTGGTACGTGCCGAGCCTAGCTCGCAGGCCAAATCCGAACGGATCAAATCGGTCCAACTTATATGTTGGTGTATGGGGGGCTATTGAAATAAATTCGATAGCTTTAGGTGTTTTTAAATAAAAAATGTTATATCAATAAAAAGCTAGTATAATGCTGGAAATGCAGCATATCCAAAAGTTTTCTAGAAAAATTAACTCGTATCTCACAATTGAATAGTGTAAGAAGTGTGGTAGTAACTTGTTTTTATTCTTTTTAGGTATTACGCCCAATCTCAACCTGGTCATTGGTACATCAAGTACCAAGATACCAAAGATGGAAACCAAAGAACTCTTCGAGTCGCTCTGGCTGCTACCAGTAAATCCCATCTTCAAGTTATGGTTAACGGACATAGAGTTGGCGACGAGTATTTTGCCAACGATCAGGCAATTTATAGAAGTGCCATGCAGAGTGGTCATTTTACTTCAAAGGTGTTTACAGTGAGCACTGCACAAATTGTAGATGGTGAAAATACCATCGAATTATGGATAAGCATTGGACAAGTTATGTATGACGCCATCAGTTTACAAAGAGGATAGATTATAAAAACTGTTGATTATTTTACATTAAAGATTTTAAAATAATTATCATATTTTTTAATATCTTGTTACAATACGTTTAAATATTTTTTAATTTTACCAAAAAAAAATAATAGTAATCAATAATTTTTACCCATACAGGTTTTTATGGGGGATTTTAAATGGAACGCTGCTTATAACGGCTCTGGGAATATGATTTCTCTAAAATCCAAAAATACGTCCCAAAAGATGTTTTATGGGCCTCGCTTTTGTCATGTAAAAAAAATGGGACCCCAAAGAGGTGGCGCAGCCCTAAGCAACTTTTTTTTCCACTCTAACGGTGTTAAAATTCTACTGGCGTGAAATCATTCAAAATGCAGCCAGTAAAAGAGTTATTGGACGATGACGATAGAAGTTAACCTCTAAAGATTATTCCCTAATTATGAAAATTATACCACAGGATGGATTCCTCCCCACTTTGGGAGAAATGTAAGAAAATTCTGCAATGTACCATTTCGAAATAGGTGGATAGGACGGCGTCGATTTATAGAGTGGCCGAGTGGTAATAAATATTATGCGAGAAAATATTTTTCTAACCACCTGAAAAATCTTTATATTATACAATAAGGTTGCATTTTATCTAACACAGTTAGATAATAAATTGCAGATTCAGATTGCAAAGTACAACTAAGAAATTGAAAGCCAATCACAAAGGGCGAGACCTTATATACATAAAAATGAGGTACAAAAACAAATAAATAAAATGTTAGATGACGGAATAATCAAACCAAGCCAAAGCCCTTTGTCCAGTTCAATTTGGATCGTACCTAAACAACTTGCCGCTAGTGGTAAACAGAAATGACGTATAGTACAAGACTATCGTAAAATTAACGATAAAACGATAGATGACCGGTACCCTCTACCCAACATTACGAACATACTAGAAGAGCTAGGCAGATGCCAATACTTTCTACCTTTGGCCTTGCCTCTGGGTTTCACCAAATCGAAGTAGACCCCAATTCAGTAGAGAAAACGGAATTTAGCGTCGAAAATGGGCATTATCATTACGTAAGAATACTCTTTGGTCTCAAAAATAGGCCGGCGACCTTTCAAAGGGTCATGGACAATGTATTAAAAGGTTTACAGGTCACTATTTATGTCTTGTATACATGGACGATATCATTATTTTTTCAGCAAGCTTAGAAGAACATAATAAAAACTTAAAAGCAATTTTAAACGCTTATGCGATGCGCGATTTAAAATACAACACGATAAATGTTAATTTTTACGAAAAGGCGTTGAATTTTTAGGACACGTTATAACACCAGAAGGGATTAAACCCAACCCAAAAAAAATCCAAGCTATTGGAAAATTTCCAATTCCGAAAACGGTTAAAGAAATTAAATCATTTCTAGCCCTTTTAGGGTATTACCGCAGATTTGCAAACTAACAAGGTCTTTCACCAAATGTTTAAAAAGGGTGAAACAATACAACACACCCCCGAATTTATTGAAACCTTTGAAATCTGTAAAAACCTACTATGTAACGATCCTATTTTACAATACCTTGATTTTCAAAAACCATTTAATTTAACGTGTGATTCATCAAATGTAGCCCTAGGTTGCGTATTAAGCCAAGGAAAAGACCTTCCAATTGGTTACGCATCGCCTCTTCGATGGTTATTCAGTTTAAAAGAACCCAATTCTCGATTAGTAAGATGGCGATTGAAACTTGAAGAATACAACTATGAAATCACGTACAAAAAAGGCACACAAAATACAAATGATGACGCACTCTCTCGTGTCGAAATTTATATGACCGAAAACGAATCTCTGTTAGGCAACCCCGGAGACAATAACTTCGATATTGGCCAATACTTACAAACAGACACAGATCAAATCTCAATAGTCGAAGACTTACATAATTTTGACCAAATATTAAATTTAATATAAATCAACCATCTGACAACACCGAAATCTTTGAATTACCAGGCGCTCGAGAACCTGATGGAAACGAAACGGTACATTCCGCGACAGAAGATCCAATATTAAATATTCCATTAACCGAAAACGCTGTAAACTATTATTAATATACCAATTAAATAATTATTAAATACAAAAATCGAATGCCTATCATGTAATAAATTCAAATCCTTTTGAAATAAAAACGCGTAAAGTCGTTAACATAACTGAAAACTTTAAACAAGAGATAATTTAACTTTTCAAAGAACACGTTAATCCAAAGAAAATCCATTGTTTATATTTGCGAAATTCAGATATTGACCTATTACCAAAAATAAGTACGGTTCACGTTCAAGAACCATTCTTATAGTATACAAATTTCTAGGAAATTATTAACTGACGTCACCGACGAAGACAGACAAAAGAACCTACTTAAATATTATCACGAAAAAACTTGGCATTGCAGAATAAACAAAGTTTTGTCCGACGTAAAAACCCTGTATTTTTGGTCTGTTATGGAAATAGATTTTACCGAATATATTAACAATTGCGAAATTTGTCAACAAGCGAAATACGACAGATACCCAACGAGAATAAAATTTGCACTAACACCAACCCCTAAGGAACCCCTGGAATCTATTCATATAGATACATTCCAAATTCTTAATACAAAATTTCTCACCATCATATATGTATTTTCGCGATATGCATTGCACAAGCATACCCCCTAAAACCTGTTTGTAACGCAGAAACTACTTGACAAACTTATTCATTTTAGAACTGACTTCGGCATACTCCAACAAATTATTTGTGACAATGGCCCGGAATTTAAAACATCACTTTTAAAAGACTTTAGTAAATTACATAAGATAAATTTACACTGTACTACCCCAGGAAACTCCAACAGTAATAGCCCTGTTGAACGTCTACATTCCACGCTTTTAGACAATTTTAGAGTCATGAAGCAAAAAGATCCGAAACTAAGCATAAAAAAGACTATGCAGTATTCTGTTTTAGGATACAATAATTCAATACATAGCGTGACAAAACAAAAACCCTTTGACGTAATAAACGGTCGTTTCACATGACAGACGAAACGATTTTAAACCAATTTATGATAGAAAGGCGTGATAGACTAAAATATCTCTATAACCAAATTCATCAAAATTCTCTTAATGAAAAAAGGCGTGTTATAGAAAAACGAAACAAAAGTCGTGAGGAATCCCCTACGTACGTGACCAATACAAAGGCATAATATGTCAAAAATAAAGCCGCTCAACGAAATAAAGCTAAACCAAAACAGGTTAAAACAATGGTCAAAGAAAATCTATCAAACAAAATAAAAACCTCTAAAGATAAATTAGTTCACAAATCTTAAATCACGAGACCCCGTACTAACATACATTCTTTTTCACAGGAAAAAGCTGACAACTCACAATATGACCAACCTCAACCCGGTTGTAGTTATGCTCGTAGCAATAGCGAGTCAAGCAACATGTAATGGCATTAAGATAACATACCTTAAGTCTCCTTTACTCCTATTCCACTTAGGAAAAGCCCGAGTAGTCGAGAATAAATATACCTTTATTCATTTTATTGAAATACTTATCGCATCTTAGCGATCAAATAAGTAAAATTGATGAGTTTTATCAAATAGTAGAATCTAGCTTAAATAAGTCTAACCCTAAGCTACATAATAATAACTCGCTATTACGCAATTTATTAACGCATACTCAACATTTAATCTTAAGTGCAAAAAATAAACTTAACAATATCTCATAAACGCGAGAAACGTGGTTTATTAAACATTGTAGGAAAAGTCCATAAATGGCTTTATCGCACATTAGATAATGATGACGGCAAACAAGCTATCTCCGTCTTACAAGAAAATCAAAATTCTATACAGGGTTATCCAAATTAAGTGTCCACCATTGGTAACTTTGTTATTATTAAAGGTACAAAATTGTTTAAATTAGCAAACTAGTAGTATTTTTACAGCTCATTAAGATACAAGAATTAAAAAAACAGTAGAGCATCGTGTTTTTGAGGTTAAAAGTAAAATGCTATTTTTTTTTAAAGGAAACCCCTGTATATTATATTTTTATCTGTTAAAGCTTTAAATTTTAAACAAAAAAGCTTATAATGAATTTCTCCTAGGATAAAAACTAAAGAAGTTATAAAGCCTAAATTGAAACACTGAAGATAGATTTACCGACTTTATTATACCGATGAACTTATAACAAAACAAAATAATATCACTAATTTTTTCTTAGAATATGCTCAAAAATACCACCCCGTTCTTCGATACATTTTTGTGGACGTTTTTGAACTGCTCGAACTGTCTTAAGTATGGTCCAACCATCTTTCTCGTTTATCGTTTCCCAAATTGTAGTTTTTAAATCGTCAACGTTATTGTATCTTTGCTTGTAAACTTTGTTCTTTAAAACACCTCACAAGAAAAAATCCAGAGGGGTTAGGTCTAGTGATCGGGGAGGCCACTGAATAGGGCTATTTGTTCCTATCCATTGATTATTAAAAATAGTACTTAGAAGTTGATAAGTACCTCTGTAGTTATCGGCAGGTGCGCCATCTGTCTACTTATAAGATCCAGTTCGTCTAAGAAATTATTTAAAATTTCAGTCATAAATTCCACGTATCTTTCACCAGTTAGGGTGCCCTCATAAAAAAACGGACCAACAATTCTTGAACCAATTAAACCGCACTAAACGTTAAAACTAAAATGGACTTGTGGAGTTTGTGGATGTACTAAAAAAATATTTTCCCGTGACCAGTAATGATGATTTTTTCTATTGGACATTCCAGAATTTGAGAAATTGGATTCATCTGTCCATAAAATTAACGAAAATTATTTACATTTTGGCGACAGAAGTTAAGATACCAATGGCAAAAAATCAGTCTTCTTTCTGGATCCCCTGCCAAAAGAGCTTGAACTGGGCGGTACTTGTAAGGAATAAATTTGTGCTTTTTTAAAATCCTATGAACAGTACCATAAGACAAGTTAGAGTCCTTGACAATATCTTCAATGGAATTCTCACGGTAGGCTTCAAAATATGCCATAACTTCAATTTCCGTGGCCTCGCTTATTATAAAATTTTTTTTTGTCCTTGTTTTGGCAAAAATACTTTCATTGTCTCTAAATTTTCGGTAGAGTCTTAGAAGACATCGCTCATTCGGTTGAATGCTAAGCGGATATACCTCAAGTAGCACTCTCTTGCTCTCAAAGAGGATTTTCTGCACATTAAGTAAGTTTCTAACATATCACATTTTTCTGCATCGGTAAAAACCATATTTTTTTCAATAATAACTAACACAACAAAACTTATAAACGAAAAAAGAATAAAAACCTTACCTACTAAAACAAGATACTACTTCATATGAAATTACCATTGTTTTCCAAAGCCTTCCAGATGGCAAACAAATATTAAATGGTGCGACGGTGACGCGGTCTTCATAGCCTCCTTATTATTTTACTACTATTAATATTAAGAAATTCAATATTGACTTTATTTTTGACTTTAGTAGAAAAATCATTATAAGCTTTTTTGTTTAAAATTTAAAGCTTTACAGATAAAAATATAATATGACATATTGCCATTGCATTTTACTTCTGACCTCAAAAATACGATGCTCTACTGTTTTTTTTTAATCATGTATCTTAATGAGCCGTAAAAATACTACTAGTTTCCTAATTTAAACAATTTTGTATCTCTTTACTGTAAAATTCCAATGTCACTGTCTCTCTTCTACACACTTTCACAAGTAGTTTCTTTTATCACCTTTGTTGCGATAAGCTCCGCCACCTTAAGAGTCTTAACACTACAGTTTTGTTACAACTATTTATTCTAGCCTTAAGGGTGCCAATTCCATATCCGACGAAGGGGTTCCTTTATCGCTGTGTCTTCAATTATTTTCCCACACTCTAAAAAGAGGGAATTGGAACCCTTTATTCCAACCAATTACAAACAAGTATTTTTATAACCATTTTAATCCTGACTCCCACTACTAAACTCAAATGTCACTGTCTCTCTTCACTGTTAAACTCCAATGTCACTGTCTCTCTTCTACACACTTCTACACGCTAGTTTCTTTTATCACCTTTGTTGCGATAAGCTCCGCTACCTTAAGAGTCTTAACACTACAGTTTTGTTACAACTATTTCATCTAGCCTTAAGCTAGCTAATTCCATATCCGACAATACAGTTGCTGTACCTGCCGACAACCCTTTGAAGATTTTTAAAAAATGCCAGTCCAATGGAGAATATCTGTTCATCAAGCAGCCCAGCCTGATCGTGTGACAGGATTGATCTGGTATATCACTAATTACTAGTTAATTACGTGGTAGCGTTCTGACTATAATAAACATTATTCATTATCAATGGTAGCGTTTCTGACCGAGAATACCAGACCTGGTCCTTTCACATAAGGGTAGAATTACTAGTATAAATTACTAAGACAATTTTATAGCAAAGGCACTCTTGGAGATATTGGGGTTCTTCATGATAACGCCCACGTCGTTTCGTTCTGTTAGTTGCATCTACTGTTAATACCAAACGACTTACCAATGTCGACCAAACAGCAATATCCAGGTTATGATGTTAACAATAACGTCGCAGCGACGCGTCTTTAGGGCCCGGGAGCAAACCGTTCAACCTTTGTTAATAACACCCTTAATATTGATTGTTACAATAAAACAACACCCAGTTTAAACAACAACTTATAAATCTATTAACAACAATTATAAAGAAAGGTAGAAAGAAAAGTTACTGAACAAGAAAAAGAAAGACTGTTAAACTAATACAAAATATGTATTATGCTAACTAATAAAGAGAGATTTTTCTATTGACATGCGTTTACTGTATGATTCCGAAAATTACCCATTTAATATTTAAAAACCCTTTGAACAGATAAAATTACTATTTTTAAATCAATACAACCCTGTAATTTAATCACCCAAAGATTAATTTATGATAATCCCCAAAAACTGAAAAGTCTAAACACTAAAACCCTGAAACTTATAGGTAAAACAACAATCATACTTAAAACCCACAATTTAACTTTACACTTTTAAGAAACAAAGGATTCACTACACAAGTGGTATATCAAAGAAAGAAATATTTCCGAAAATATGTACTCTTAAAACCCCGCGCGACTACACCCGAAAATAGCATCTTTGGTACTTGGTCAAACCGAACCCGATAACAGAAACTTCGGAACTGTTAAACCGAAACCGTTAAGAGAACTTTAGGAACTGAATTGTGAATCTTCTTGATTGAGCATCTAACTTCTAGACACAACCCCTTAAATTATGCTACTTCAAATATTTAGATATTCCACCCTATAGAAAGTACTAAAATCGTTATTACCCCTCGGTAGGGTATAAACAGTTTATTCTATCCAACCAATCAGAAGTAATTTCTCTCTAAAACTCTGCCTTAGATCATAAAACAGGGTCGTCCCAATATTATGATTGTAGATATTATCGCTAGGTGACTCTAGTTATACCCTCTCGATATTTAATTAAAACCTTTTCTCTCTTTATGGACATTTTAACTTAAAAATCATATCTATAGTTAAACCATACATAGTATTTTATAAAATAACCGTAAAAACGGTCTTAAAAATAACATTCCTAAATTAACCTTAAATTTAAAGTACAGCAATCAGATTTACTTAAAAAAAACCTTTTAAGCTGTTCCAGGGAAAATAAAAGAATAAATCTTATCCGACTTTTACATACATAGAATGGTCAAAATACAAAATCCAGGTTCTTCCTATATTTTCCATTTTTTCCTCAATAATATGGTTCATTTTTATCTCATCATAATGGACCACCAGCGGAGTCCCCTTTATTTATTATTCCCATCTGTTTTATTATAGATTCTTAGAAAGTTTACATTATCTTTGACAAAACGTGGTCTTTTAAAGATTCTAGATATTTATTTGAGATTTTGCTATTAGGATATAAAAAAAATAAACTTTATGACATAACGAATATTTAGGATAATTTGGGCAATTTATTTGTTTAGGAAAAACCGTTGGTATTTGTTTAAAATAGTTATACTATATTTGGTTTTATTATCATATTTATTCTTGGAATAAAAGCTTTTAGAGCCCTTCTTTGAATTTAAAAAGGAAACATATTGTTTGGACTTGTGAGAACGCACTTTAATAAAATAACTTAAAATAAAAATATAGATTTTTGGGTTCTATTACAATCGAACTACCAATTAATTGCGAAATCAAAATACTAGATTTTCAATTTTACAATAAAGAAGAATCCACTCAACCTACCAGAAGTAAAAGTTTATAAAGACAATAACCAAAGTTATGATCAAAACCCTATTAATCTATATTCTATCGATATGGACCATATTCACGATCAATAAGAAAAGGCGAAATCTATGGAAATCCCAAAGAAATTCGAAATCCACCCTATTGGCTAGAGTTTCATAAGCACCCTTACTACAGTAGCCTTCATGATGCTCGTATGCTACATTTCGGCGAAAATCTACCTAAGAAAAAGAAGAAATCAAACCACCCAATCAATAGAGACCGATCAAACATAGTACAGAAAACATATCAACCCTTATGTTTTCTGCTTAAGGAGGAAGAAGTTATGTGAAGAGGATCCACGATGATTTAGAAGAAACCGTCAACACTGCACTTTTATGCAATGTTATAAATAAGTCAAATTGCATTGTAAATCATTCTTTCTCGAATCTTGGTTCATACTGTAATAAAATAATTTTTTTAAACCAGTTTTTCGGCTCTTATGCAATCCTTATTTTACAGTACACATACAATCATACTAGAATATTAAATAAACACTGAACTTTAGTCAATAGGGTTCATTCGCGGCTTATTTATGATTCTGTTTTAATCAAATTGCTTGCATCTTATGGTATAAATAATATAATAATTTCCCTGTTGCACTGAGGAAAATCACTCAATACAAGTATTTTTTTTGAATATATGTGTATTACCACAAGAAAAAATCCATTTCTCCCTAAAATATTTCGTTTAGTCGCAATCAAGGACGTTTTTTTGACAACAATATTGTTACGTGTGCTTAATGCCTTTTTATGGTAACAGAATATCATATAACCATAACAATATGTATCCAATAAAGTGTTTTTAAAAAGTATTTTTTTAATTCCTATAAGGTTATCTTATTACCACAAAAATAAAAATAAAAACTAATCAATCTTTTATACCTATCTAAAATATACCTTTTAGGAACTAAACAGTTGCTTTTTTAAAACATGGTGAAACCGTTTTGGTTAATTTTATTGCCATTTGCTGTGTTGTTAGTTTGTTTAGTGGTTGGGGGATTATAGTTTATAGTGGATGTTTGATGGCCATTGATTTGATAAATTTTTTATATTTTAATAATTTCATATAGGGTGGTGTACTTTTAGTGCAACGTTCTATAATAGGTGTTGTGGCGGTGTGTCCCCAAATTCAGGTAGGTACAATTATTTTACCAATAATTATATTTATTACTTAATAAGTAACTCATGTTTATCACATTACTCTACTTAGATATCTACAAAAAATCTTTGACTTATGTGAGTCTTTAAATTTTGTTAGGCGAGAAATTAATTTTTTCAGAAATACATTACAAATTTAGGGGATAGAATCGGAAAACAATCTTAGTTGTTAAGATATTTCTTCCCCGTTCTAAATTTTGCAATGCAAAATCGCATTTGTTAGGTTTTCTGATACCTATTATTAAAAAAAATGGCTAAAAAGGGTCATGTTCCTAGCAGTTTGTTACTTTCAGATTAGTCAGATCCCCCCGTTATTAAACAAAGTTTAACATACAATTTTTATCAAAA
The DNA here is from genome assembly GCA_963969555.1 of Polydrusus pterygomalis. Classification (NCBI taxonomy): domain Eukaryota; kingdom Metazoa; phylum Arthropoda; class Insecta; order Coleoptera; family Curculionidae; genus Polydrusus; species Polydrusus pterygomalis. Next base: position 54,268,907 of record OZ018379.1, read on the forward strand.
ATACTGCCCTAATAAGCGCAGAACGGAAACTTAATGGCGGCCATGATCGGAATGAATTAAAAAATATAAGTAATAAATATAATTATTGGTAAAATAATTGTACCTACCTGAATTTGGAGACACACCGCCACAACACTTATTGTATAACGTTGCACGAAAAGTACACCACCCTATATAGAATTATTAAAATATAAAAATTTTATCAAATCAATAGCCAAAAACATCTACTATAAACTAATCCACCAACCACAGCCATTTTGGCGAAGGAGCTAGAAAAAGGAATTTAGTAGTAGCTAGGTGGACTAGCTACAATAAAAATAAAATTATTTTATGGCTGGCTGATTATTTTTAGGAGTAAAAACCGATACTTTTCTGACTACACGACCTCAATTAATCACAAAATCATTTTTGTTTACCACTGCATTATATATTTTTTATGGCAATAGAGTTGTCTTTTAACAATAAAAGAATAATATTTAAAAAACGACCATGTTGAGGTTAAAAAGTCATTTAAAAAAAAAGAACCTTGTAGCGACAACGGAGTTGTTTTTTCGGCGTCTATTTAATGCAGATTTCTTGCTACTGCGAATGGATTTCTAGCTACGGCTAATAGAGTTTTCTCTCAGTGTGTTAGTAGAGTTATAACTCCTTATCAACAACTCCGAGTGCTGGATTGCTCCAAACTTTTTACAAAAATAAATGAATCTGTACGCCAATGAAATCAACTAATACTGATTGTGGCGTCGCGTAACGTCATGTAAAATTATTTTTTATGAAGGGTACTTATTTGAAATCTCACTATATAAGATCATTGTTGCACCTACTTCATTTATTTTAAGTGAAATTTAAAAATGGAATTTCGCGTCACCAGGCTTGGCGTTTTGGTAATTTTTTCTTTGCTTTCAACAACTTATGCAGCAGTTTCACTCACCGTAAATGGTCTTGCAGCAACGATAAAAAATGACCATGTTGAGTTAGATTTTAAGGCAGATGCAAGTCTTAACACCCTCTATGTAAACGGAAAAAACATCGCTGTTCATGGACAGAAAACGTTTTATCTTGACTGGAACTCAGGTGAGTAGAACCATTAAAGTACCAGTGTTGTGTGCTTAAATAATACATGAATTGGGTAAATTTTATTATGGTTCTTTATTTTACAGGATAAATTTATACAGTGAGGACCTAAAGTCCGTCCCCCCCCCTCTAACTTCTAAACCGTTCGGTATATTTTATTGAAATTTTAAAGGATAATATTTGAGCAAGTCTTGCACTTTTTGACATACCAATGACAGCTTTAAATGTCAAGATGACAGCTGGGTCCGCTTTTGGAATATTTTTTTAAATGGAACACCCTGTATATTTTTACATTTTTAAATTCCACATAAAATTATAATTATTTTTTATTAAATGCATTATTAGTCTATACTTCATAGTTTCCGAGATATTGACTCTCGAAAAGTGACATTTTTGAACTTTGATAGCTTATAACCTTCTAACTGTACGTCTTAGAGCAAAACGGCTTACATGTCCCGATCTTCAATTTTTATTATCTTCCCAAAAAAGTCAACTTCCAGTTAAACCGGAACAACTGTATTTCCTGCTTTCGAGTTACATCCGGTTTAACCGGAAGTTGATTTTTTGGGAAAATAATAAAAATTGTAGATCGGGACATGTAAGCCGTTTTGCTCTAAGACGTACTGTTAGAAGGTTATAAGCTGTCAAAGTTCAAAAATGTCACTTTTCGAGAGTCAATATTTCGGAAACTATGAAGTATAGACTAATAATGCATTTAATAAAAAATAATTATTATTTTATGTGGAATTTAAAAATGTAAAAATATACAGGGTTTTCCATTTAAAAAAATATTCCAAAAGCGGACCCAGCTGTCATCTTGACATTTAAAGCTGTCATTGGTATGTCAAAAAGTGCAAGACTTGCTCAAATATTATCGTTCAAAATTTCATTAATATACCGGGTGACAACGATATTACTGACCAGCTTGTCACTTCCTTATAAAATAAAATATTAATTCGAAATTTTGGTAATTTCTATGGTTGCACTTTGCGCACATTTTCGGTATTCAAACGCCTGACTGTCACTTCCGGTTGAACCGGAAGTACACTTAACTTTGTTATTTCAAATACAACATCCTGTATATTTTTAACAATATGCATTTTACAAGGAATTCTAAGCATAAAACATGTATCATATCCTATACCTATCTATGACAGGTTAAGAGAAAATGGCGTTGGAAAATATAAAATTAGCCACACACTTTATTGATTTTACAAAAAACAAATGAATCTGCACAAAATTTTATATTATTTTTTAACTTCTTTTTAGGTATTCTGTATGAATAAGTCACAATTATTTCAGTTCCGGTTCAACCGGAAGTGCTGTAAAATTTGACTTTCAAACATAGATTTCTCCAATATTTTTAATGGCACGCCCCCTTTTAAATATAATTTTCAAAATTATCTTATTGTTCTAAATATTTTTTATTAATGCTTCCCTAGGTCTAAACTCATTCGTTTTTAAGATATACGGAATTAAAGGTTTAGTTACATTATCCAACAAGCAAAATTGACGTTAATTTATTCATAGTTTCATCTAAGGTAGCTATGGATCCCACAGATCTGTTTACTAATTTCATATGTTTTACGAAGCTATCGCCATGTTATTTTTTAATTTCATCCTTTCATTATCATTGCAAGTGACTTATTACTAAGAAAAGTTAAAAATATGCCTTATTTTACGCGTGAACATCAAATTGACATGCTGCTAATCTACGGAGAGACTAGAAAAAACCGCAGAGAGGCAAAATTTCTGTATATGCAAAGATTTCCCGAACGCGAGCACCCGAGCGATACGTATTTTCCATGGTTAGAACATCATTTAAAGCACGAAAATGAAAATCAAAACGGAAATGGTTTTATTATTAGTGAGAAGGCAGAAACATATACAGCTTATTTAAATGCGACTTTTGGAAATCGTTGGATGGGTACTAATGGCCCAGTAAGGTGGCCGGCAAGGTCCCCTGACCTAACATCACTTGATTTTTTTTACTGGGGCCACATAAAGGAGAAGGTGTATAGAACAAAACCTCAGAACCTCCAAGACCTAAGAGACCGAATAATTCAAGCAGTAAACAATATTACACCAATTCAAATGAACAATGTTATTCGAGAATTCAAAGAAAGAATTAATTTGTGTCGAGAAGAGAACGGCAATCGTTTTGAGAATTTCATTTATGGTTAATTTATTTGTAATTAGTTTGTATTTTTAGATATTATTTTATTAATTATAATTCTAGTTTAAGTTAGTTAAAGTTTCGTAATATACCTTAATTTTGAAATGCTTATATCTTAAAAACGAATGAGTTTAGACCTAGGGAAGCATTAATAAAAAATATTTAGAACAATAAAATAATTTTGAAAATTATATTTAAAAGGGGGCGTGCCATTAAAAATATTGGAGAAATCTATGTTTGAAAGTCAAATTTTACAGCACTTCCGGTTGAACCGGAAGTGAAATAATTGTGACTTATTCATACAGAATACCTAAAAAGAAGTTAAAAAAGAATATAAAATTTTGTGCATATTCATTTGTTTTTTGTAAAATCAATAAAGTGTGTGGCTAATTTTATATTTTCCAACGCCATTTTCTCTTAACCTGTCATAGATAGGTATAGGATATGATACATGTTTTATGCTTAGAATTCCTTGTAGAATGCATATTGTTAAAAATATACCGGGTGTTCTATTTGAAATAACAAAGTTAAGTGTACTTCCGGTTCAACCGGAAGTGACAGTCAGGCGTTTGAATACCGAAAATGTGCGCACAGTGCAACCATAGAACCTACCAAAATTTCGAAATAATATTTTATTTTATAAGGACGTGACAAGCTGGTCAGTAATATCGTTGTCACCCGGTATATTGAACGGTTTAGAAGTTAGAGGGGGGGGGGGGGCGGACTTTAGGTCCTCACTGTATAGATAAAATTTTACAACAAAAAATACTGTAGGAAATTTTTAGTTACCTTTAGATTTCTTATTACTATAATTAGTGAAAAACGATTAGAACAATTATGAGTTAATTTTTTAAAAGCTGCTAGATCTATTAAAATATAAAAAAAAATTTAGGCTAAGCATCACCTTTTTTAAATATATTGTTCAGTATATTTTGGCATTTTGTGCTTCTATGTAAAAATACAAAGCATTTTTGTTAGTATTATTTTGTACCTATCACAACCCGTTTCGGAAATAAAATTTATAATATTAATATATTGTTTTATGAAAAAACATATCAAAAGTAATTTGTTCGTACTTTGTACCGCGAAAATGCAGTTGAATATTTAATATTTCAAAATATTTTAGAAAATACATGTCATTGTAACGTTTTGTCTCATAAAAAAAATACCAATAACATTTTATATAGGGTGTATTTTAGAAATATTACCCTTTTAGATTAATAATCATGTCATTAAAAAAAAATTAAACACTTATGTTGGGTTGCAAAAAGATCTTTAATAAGAATTAAGTAACCAGCAACTTTGACGGTGACATTGGCAGGTATTTATTTACTCTTAATTAATATTAAAAACCTGTGTGCAACCCAACTATGTGTAGAGTTACAATCTCAGTCTAATTTCTTGGTACCTATATATTCCTATCGTTGGTAGTATCTAAGTTTTGGGCATTTATATTAAACAATTTTTATTTATGTCATATGATCACTTACTTGAATGGAGTAGGTACCGTATTTATGATACATTTTAGGTGGGCAAGGAGTATTTAGTCCGAGCAGTATTCACATAGTGGAACAAACCAGCAGTAGAGTCCATTTTTACTGGGTTCAAAATAGAGATAATGTATTTAATATTGAGTTACATTACGTTATGGTTGATGGAATGTACGGTATCTACAGCTATGCTAAGTATACAAATGACAAATCGTCTAATTTGGGTGCAGGAGAAACGAGAATTGTAAGTTAAAAATTGTTAGTACCGAAGGAAAACTTTTTATACCTACTTATAAAAGCATAAAACTAGAGCCACTATTAAAGGAAATGATCAGCTAGACAAAAAATAAAAGATAGTGTAAACCAAAGCAATCGGTGCAATGAATTATAGCAACTCGTATGAAAACGTAAATCATCATTATTGGCATCAGCAATGCTGTTTTAAAAGAAAGAGTATTGCAGCTGATAAACTCAATATATTTTTATTATAAGGGGATTGGTGCAATTTTTCTATACAGGGTGACAACTTCTCTGGAAAGCTTATCAAAAATGATTTTTAGCGAGCGATACCCAAATTAATTAGATTTAAGTACGCCAATGTGCCCACGTTAAGCTGTAGTTCATTTTCAACACCCCATAACACAATCACTATACACAATAACGGTAAGTTTATACCCTATATCGTTAATAAAAATAATAAATAGTATTGGTCCTTATATAGATCATTGAGAGACAACAGAAGTAGCAGTATATTGAGATGATTTGCAGCCATCAATTTTAACATATTGATTTCTTGAACCTTAATTGAGCTTTTCTCCTTTATAACATTTATTTTTTTAGCATACTTGAAGGTTTTTTCAATTTAACCGCCAAAACACTTGTCACTTGTTCCCTTTTACAATGTCAAGTTCATTTCCCTTCTGACACGTGCTGCTTGCAGTTGAACTTCTTTAACAAAGAAAAAGTTACTTTTTCTAGGATGTTCTAGTAAAATTAAAATTGTTTTTTAAAATCTTTTAAATTTATTAATTTTGCACACAATGTGATGTATAATTTAACTCCTGCCGGGGTAACTGGGCCGTAGCTAGCCTGGTACCCCAACAGCATTTTACATCAAGCTAAATGGTAAGCCAATCTACCTCATTTTATTAAATTTCATTTGCTACATTTCCCTTTTCTAATCTTTTACAGATGCTTTGGCTTTTACGAAAACCAATATTTTTTCTTTCCCTCTCATTTCACTACTTTTTTCGCATTTTATACATTAATGCACTAGATTAATGACCTCAAAATCGTACAGTAATGGGTCACTTTACAGCATAGCAACCATTACAGCATAGCAACCATTACTGAATAAAACGACAATGTCATTCAAAACACAATTTTACATATTATATGTTTTCTCGTATCTTTTTTTGGATTTTACTGGAAGCAAACTTGAAGAAGCTTCGCGGGCCGCATTCAGGATATCTTCCAAGTCGTTTTCATTAGCCATTTCCATAATTCTTGTGAAATTCATTCTTCAAATATAAATTATTTGGATGCTGTTAATAGTCGTCAAACACAAAAAAACATCTTGTTTATATTGCTAAGTTACCGAGAAGTCATACTACTAAGTTTTTGTAGATTTTCTTCAGTAACTATTCTTTTTAGATTTTAATATTAAATGCAAAATAATTAATTACTTACAAAATGCGAAAAAATAGAATACGCACCTCGTCAGAAAAGTGATTTTACTTAACTCGTATGGAAATTAAATCCTCGCTTCGCTCGGATTCAAACTAACCATACTCGTCAAGTAAAGTTCCACTTTTCTAAACTTGATACGTATAATGTACTATTACATGTCTCCGACAAAGTTTATTGAAACTTAAGATTTTTCTTTCCCTCAATTCACTACTTATACCTAAATGATTTTGACAAAGTCTGTTAATACTATCTAATTTTCTTTTTCTCTCTTCATTGTTCTGCCCAAGGCAGGGCCCTTTTACTACCCCTTGACTTTCCAGTATCCTGAGTTCTTGTCGATCTTCTGAGTATTTATAATATTTTACACCTCGTGTACACCATTGAAAGCTCCATTACGGCTCAATCCCACTTATTATTTTCTCTATTGCTAACAATATCAGCATTGTACTATTTACTTTGTTTTCCTGATGATGAGTGTTTCTACACTCGAAACATGTCGAATTATTAAGAATTATTCTAGGTTCGCCTAGTTATTCTAATAAACTTGTGAAGAAAGACTTTGTGCTTTTCTTTTTTCTATACACTTAACTTTACTTTGAGCATGAACTACTTCCTCAAAATCAAATTTTCAATGTTGTTACGTAACGAGAATTGTTTAATAAAAATATTTTAAAAGAAACCAAAAATTGTTATGCGTTCCTTTTTTTTTTGTTATATTAATTATTTTGTAATAAGATTTCTCAACACAAAAAAATCAAAACCTGTAAAAGTAGTAAGTACATTGTTAACGTAGGTAAGGGGTACTTTTAGTCAAAGGTAATGGTCACACTTGGGATGGTTGTAACATCACTAGTCTAAACCGTTCTCCGTCTGCGAAATCAAGGTAGGTATTATAGGGAAAAGAAAAGCATAAAGTCTTTCTTTTCCCTATATCATTCAACTCCACTTTGAGTATGGACTACTTCTTCAAAATTCAAGGTAGGTATTAGTTTATTATTTTATTTCATCATTTTTTTCGCCTCAATTTAATAGGAAATAATACAATAGCCCCCCATACACCAACATTATAAGTTGGACCGATTTGATCCGTTCGGATTTGGTTTGCGAGCTAGGCTCGGCACGTACCAAAACTCTCGTCATTTTTGGGCAGCCGAATTTGGCTCGCCGACTTAATAATCCGATTATATTCACCTGATTAAATCTTCTCGTTAATGGGACAAAACTTTACGTTTTATAACAGTTTTGGCTCGGCTCGCGATCTTTTGGAATTCCTGAAAGATTTAACCAGTGGTTTTAGATCGACTAGAATTAATTTGTACTCGGTGAGTTTTAAAAATTAATACGAATCGTAGAAGACGCGCTATAGCTTGTGCCATAGCGAATGTATTTATAGCCAATAAACAAAAATCAAGAAAACGGAGCAAGTGGGTAAAAAATTGATTTATCGTAGAGATGAACTGAGTCTCTCTCTCTTGAAAGAACTTTAACAAGACGAGCCAAATGATTTCCGTAACAATTTAAGGTTGGATAATGATACTTTCAGACATTTGTTAAGTATGGTGGAAGTACATTTGAGAATAAATTCTTTTGACAAGTAACGTGAATCGGCAGACGTTATTTGTTATTATTATTTTAATTTAACCTCAAACCAAGTTGGATCACTTGATAAGCGTCACAAATTAACTAGCGAATCTACTGACGGGATAAAACCTGCTGATTTCATCCGTAGCAGATATTACACGATCCGATGAAGCTCGGCTCGCCCCATACACGTAAAGTTTTATCGGCGTATTTGGCTCGTGCCATATCAAATTCGTTAAGTTATCCGCTGGTGTATGGGGGGCTAATAATTTATGTGCGCATTCTAACATATTTATTTTTAAATTTTCCTCGCTTTATTGCGAACGTTGATTGGGCGGTTAAAAAGTCCACAGCCAGACCTTAGACGCTTGTCAAGAGTGAAATGTAAATCGCGGTTGAACAGAAGTTGGCACCGTTGAGTCTTGATTGATCTATTTTTAACTCGCACCAAGTCCATTGTGTATTAACTTCGTTTTATTAGAAGCCGTCCTGTAAGTTCAACCTTGCGACTACCTATATTGTCTATTCACACTTGAGATGATATTTACATTAAATATGTAATGGTTTCATAACCTTATCTAATTAATGCACCCTTAATTGTTTAATCAATATAATAATCATTAATTATCTTTTTCTATTTATAGATATTACCATAATTAAAATTGATCGTTCCCGGGCTATTGAAATAAAAAAAAAAAACATTTTAATGTGCTTTCATTTTTATCACCTAATAAATTTTGAAACCCTAAATAAAGTTTTTCACAAAATCTATTAAATAAAGCTATTCCAGGACAACTAAAGACTCATATCTTAGACTCCTTGGAAAAATGCTTTTTTTTTGCAAAAAGCTATTATTACACAAGGTGGATCATAAAAATGCTACGTGTATCAACTTTAATTCTCTAAATGAAATATAGTACATACAGGGTGTCCGGAAAATACGTGTACAACGTTTGACGACAGACTCCTGACGTTAAAATAGGTCGATCTAAGCCGACTTAGTTATATCTAAAATTGTCTCGTTTAGCCGGTAGAGGGCGTAAAAAATTTGTAAAAATATTGGTTTTTTCTAAATTACCTGAAAACCTGCTAATCGATTTTAATGATTTTTAGTATGTAGACTAATACTATAAAATGACATTTTCTAGTAGTATAGTCACCGGCTGTAAATAAGTGGAAGTGTTATAAAAGTGATATAATACGTCAACATTTCTCCTCATTTTTTTATATGAACGATATTATATATAGATATTTTTGTAGAGTGACTGGATGTATTTGGAAGCTATTTTACCTCTTTAATATTTGTCGTTGAATGAGCTGTTTTGCCAGAGGAAAATATTTACAATTACCTGTACATCAATTATTAACAATAAAAATAAAACAAAGTACAACAAAGTTGAAAGTATGTATTGTAAGAAACTAAGTAAAACAAAAACATTACTTAAGCAAATGTGTAAAATTACCGCCATCTTGCTGAATACACTTATTAACACTCCTTAAAAAATTATATTGGACCCTATCTAATGTCTCGGGGTTATTAAAATGGTTGCCTGCATTTAAAATCCGCTGCAATAAATCACCGCGTGTGTTTGCCGGAGTCTTGTAAACTTCTGTTTTAATAGCGCCCCACAAAAAGAAGTCACACATATTTAACTCAGGAGAACGTAGTGGCCATTTTACTGGTGCATCATTGCCCCTTCCAATCCATCGGTTGGGATATTGATGATGTAAGTATTGCCGAACGGCAACGGAAAAATGGGGCGGGGCACCATCATGCATAATATACCACATTTCCCTCCGAAGTAAAAGGGGAAAATTGTCCGGAAGAATTGGTAATGTGTCTTGCAAAAAATTTAAATAAATATTTTCATCTAACCTGTCTGGAATAACAATGGGACCAATAAGGTAGCGATCAATAATACCTGCACAAATATTTAATTTAAATTGATGCTGATGATGTGCAACTTTGATGGCATGTGGATTTTCATCGGAATAAATATGTTCGTTGTGCAGATTGGTTACTCCAGATCTTGTAAAGCACGCCTCGTCAGTAAACATAATTGTTCTACAAAAATTTGGATCACGAATTCTTTTGTTTCTAATAATTTGACAAAATGTAAGCCGCATGGGGGGATCAGTCGGTAAAAGTTCCTGGACTTTTTGCACGTGATAAGGATGTAACAACTGTTCTTTTAAAACCTCATTGAAAATCGTTTTAGGAACATGTAACTCACGTTCTAAGCGACGGGTACTGGTACTTGGTTCTTCTTCAACTCCTTCCAGAATCATCTCTTCTGTTTCCACAGTTCGAGTTGTTCGCATACGACCCCTGCCTTCAAAGTTTTTCTCAAAGCTGCCCGTTTCCCGAAGATGACGCTCGATATTGGCAAATGTTTGGTGGTTTGGTATTCGACGGTTAGGAAACCTCTCCATGTAAACCCTAACACTCTGACGCACATTTCCTTGACAAAACCCGTATACTAGGAGCATGTCAACCTTCTCAGGGTTCGTATAATTTTCCATTTTTAATGGTAAAATGAATTTGTAATTCAAGAATGTTGATCGTATACTTGAATACATTTTATAGACTGGTGACAATTTGTCAATAATTGTCAAATTATTAAATGCCATAGCAACAAGGTCACTTAAAAAATTATTGTTACGGGTAATTTGATTTTAATATTATTACTAATAATACTAAATATTGTAAATAGTTTCTTCTGGCAAAACAGCTCATTCAACGAAAAATATTAAAGAGGTAAAATTGCTTCCAAATACATCCAGTCACTCTACAAAAATATCTGGGTTGTCATAACGCCGTTCATATAAAAAATGAGGAGAAATGTTAACGTATTATATCACTTTTATAACACTTCCACTTATTTACAGCCGGTGACTATACTACTAGAAAACGTCATTTTATAGTATTAGTCTACATGCTAAAAATCATTAAAATCGATTAGCAGGTTTTCACGTAATTTAGGAAAAACCAATATTTTTACAAATTTTTGACGCCCTCTGCCGGCTAAACGAGACAATTTTGGATATAACTAAGTCGGCTTAGATCGATCTATTTTGACGTCAGGAGTCTGTCGTCAAACGTTGTACACGTATTTTCCGGACACCTGTATATTGTATATTTTTACATTTTTACATTCTAGACCATGATCTCCCATGTTTAAAAATAAAATATTATGGGTTAAGCGATGCAGCTGTAAATTTTTTAAAATACTTCCTCAAGGACCGAAGTCAATAAATTGTCTTAAACAACACTGTATCTGATATTTTAAGCTTAAAGCGTGGTGTACCTCAAGGTAGCATCTTGGGTACTTTGTTGTTTTCAATATATATACGGCGGATTTTGGAAGTTTTTTGAACTATTCTAATCCTCACCAATATGCTGATGATTTTCAATTATATAAGAGTTTTAATTTAGAAGATAGTGATATAGCTGAAACCCATATTAATTAAGATCTAGATACAATTTACAACTATCTGTGGCTCATAACTTACTTTTAAATCAAACCAGGACTTAATTAATTCTATTTGGTAAAAACTCTAATCTACTCTCTGATCGTCTCCATATAAAAATTAATAATGATAAAATAACCTCTGAATCATGTAAAAATTTAGGTGTACATTTTGATCCTAAGCTTAGGTTTAATAGGCACATTTCTTACTTACTTCAAAAAAGTTATTGTAAATTAAGGACACTGTATTTGTTTGAAGATTTTCTTTCAACATAGATTAAATTGAGGTTGTGTGACTCGACCATTTTATCATTGCTGTCATACTGTAATATAGTGTACTGGCAGGCTTTGTTTCAGGGGGACAGGGAAAGCCTGCAGCGCCTTCAGAATTGTTGTTTGAGATACTCCTATGGGTTAAGGAAGTATGATCATGTTTCTCAGAGCTTCATAAACTCCGGTTGGTTCAAATTAGATCGAAGATTTCACTTGCATTTATGTACTTTAGTATTTAAAATAATTAAATGTCAGCAACCCAGTTATCTCTTGTAAAGTATGAAATGAAACCATTTTATAGGATATTGAAAATGTCCTCCACCACCTGTTCTGCAGTAGATCAATCGATTAAAAAATTCCTGTTGTACATTTTGTACTACTAGTAAAAAAAGTTCTTCATATTAGTCGTCGAATGGATTCCCCGATTTAATGAGTTGGGTTTAGATTTATCAACTAAATTTTTGACGTAGCCCCAAAAAAAGTCTAGTGGGTTAAGATCGGGCGATCTGGCTAGCCATTCCACTGGCCCACGTCCACCTATCCACCGCCCAGAAAAAATTGTATTTAAGTACTCCGTTATATAGGCAGCATAATGCAGGGAGCACTATTCTGTTGAAATCATAAGGTTAAAGTTGGTAAATCAGGATCATTATCATCTGGAGATAAAGTGGCCAGGGCTGGAGCCAGATCATTTCAAAGAAAATTTAGATATCTCTCTTTAGTGAGGCTCTCATCGAAGAAAAATGGCCGATTACCCCATTTTCAATAATGTCCATCCGCCCAGACATTAACCATTTTATTATATTGGGTGTGATTTTTTTTAACCAGTGAGGATTTGTCTGTGCACAGTATCTGTAGTTTTTTCTATTAACCTGATCGTTTAAAAAAAAAACTAGGTTTATCTGAAAAACAAAGTCTTTAGACAATTTGTGCATGATTATCTGTTAGCTTAATCGTTATTTCACAAAATTTTTCTCACCTATCGGAATCGTCGTTCAATACGTCCTGTACAACGACTGGTTTCTAGAGATAAAACGTCTCCTTTTGAAAAAAATTAGATAGGGTGGTTTGGGGAGTATCGTAGTCACAAGTTGTGTGCATGAGCTATGAGAATCTTGCTGTAGCGATAATAATATATTTATTTTCTTCATCTCAGGTATACCAGGACGACCACTTTTAATGCTATCGTTAACAATAAGAAAAGTTCTCCACTTAATTGCTACCCTAGACACTGTCGAGAGGCTAATAGGCGGGCGATTTATCTGTTTATCATTGTATTTCACGGACTTTCCTATGACTTCTTCTTTTATATTTCCAAACCAACACAATCAAAATTTTAATGCGAACATCTTCAGAAAGGCGCATTTTAAATGTAATATCAGCACAGCAAAATTCACAATTTAGGTGTATTCGACGAAAAACAAAATTGTCAACAAAAGTTTAGAGAGTGGTTATTAAAAATCGGCTATACATTCACAAAACTTTTCTATTTTAAATATTTCTTTAACTATTTTAATAACAACTGAGATTTCAGGGATAAGCTCATTAATAAACGTTGTCTGTTTTCAATTTTAGGTGTACCGATTTGATGGATCCATCTTGGTTCAGAGTACCAGCGGACAAAGGGAGGGAACCACACCTACAAGTGCAGACCTCAACGGTTGTACTTCGGTTCAAGATTCAACATGGCAATATCCTAATGGAACCTACTACAGCAAATATGACTTTGCGGCATATATTAGAGAAACGAACTACCAAGGCGTCTTTGGAAATGGATATGGAGCATTTGTTATTTCGCCCAGCAGAGAATACCATGGTAGATAAAATAGGAATCTTTATATTTATTTTCTGTTAGCAATTTTTTTTTTAGTTTCTGCGCTTTACCGAATCTAGACAGCGATTATCATCTTTCTGTGTCTTTTCTTCTTCGCGATAAAACAACAACATTTGTTTACGAAGCCTCTGTTGGTCTTTTCCCTACTAACTAGCATATATTAGTTTTCCTATCTAGTTTTTATACGTTTTTCGGCACTGCTCTTTTCTTAAAAACCACTCACGTCAACGTCAAGTTTTTCACCTCCCCCTCTTTCTCTTTTCTATCTACTTCCTGTTTCGTCTATTTTTGCGGACCATATAAAAATCTTTAACATTTCCTTCTCTTACCTTACCTTTTTTTACCGCCATTGTGTAGGTACTATATTTTTTGATTTATTACACTACTACAATTTTTAACTTTTGACATTTTTTATACATGAGCCCTAATTTGTTTTTAAGTAGTTCTAAATTACCATCTTTTAATATCTAATGTGTTTAAAATTACTTTTCTACTGCCTACCTACCTATTCTATTATTATTATTTTAGGTGGTGGTCCAATGAAACAAGACTTAACAGTTCACCAGGAATGCTTAGTTGCCAACTACTTTATGAGTGGTCATTTGACTGGAACGCCTGGAATCAATGCCCCGCCTGGATGGGTGCACATTTATGGGCCATTCCTCCTTTACTTTCCCACTGGTGACAATGGGCAGATTATGTCGGCAGTTCACAATCAAGTCAATATTGAAAAAGAAGCATGGCCATACGGTTGGCTTCACGATAATGACTATCCAATAGCTAGGTAAGATGACTTTCTTACGACTATACCGTAAAAAAATGTTTATCATGACAATTTTTACAGAAAATAATAACCATAATTTACAAGACTAATTTTGCCGGATACTGGACATAAAGTTTCGGTTAGTTAGTTAGTTTATTATAGATGTATATTTTGAAGTTCCTGTTTTGAATTTTAGAGGTTCAATAAGTGGTTTCGCCACTGGCCAAAGGATAGCTACTGTTGTTGTATGGGATTCAGTCAATGAGGAGTTTGATTTACAGGAGCTTGGTTATTTATATACTGCTAACACAGATTCAAAGGGATATTTTATCATCAACAACATTCGTCCAGGAACATACAAAGTAGCCGCATATCCACTTGCAGGACAAGGAAGTGAAAATGTGGCGGTTACAACTGTTACTGTTGCTGCAGGTAAGGGCAATACCCATGATGCAAAGAAAATAAAGATAGCTACTTATAGTAGGAGAGGCCAACCTGAAGAATTTACCATCATAGAAGGCACACTGTTCATAAAATGGAATATAAAAGTGCGCACTATAAGAGAGTTCATTATTTTTTTGCCCCATTACGAGAAAAATACAAAAAATTATTAAAAAAATTATTTTCTGACATGAACTACATGGGTTCTCGGAAATGTGCCGCATGAAAAAGATCCATTGGCGGAAGGTAAAGCGCTAGGGTTAATGTATCCTAACGTACCTCATGACAGGGTACACCATCTGGGAACCAGTAGCTCAGTGGTGATTACGTGAGTCGTAGACGTGCTTGGACTCAAATGAAAAAGTAAACTGTCCTATTTTAAATAAACCAGAGTTATTTATTTTACCTTAAAATCAAGGTACACACCTTTTTTTAAAGCGGTCAGGCAAATTTAATTTTTAGGACCTATCATTTCTGTTACATAAAAATTTTTACCGATAAAGACAAAAAAATAATAGTTTTTACGAATGGTTAAAATGATTCAGTCATAAGGTAAGATAAAAAATAATAGTCCTTAAAGTAAGCTTGGAAAATAGCTCCGCT
Source organism: Polydrusus pterygomalis (assembly GCA_963969555.1). Classification (NCBI taxonomy): domain Eukaryota; kingdom Metazoa; phylum Arthropoda; class Insecta; order Coleoptera; family Curculionidae; genus Polydrusus; species Polydrusus pterygomalis. The sequence continues at coordinate 54,284,301 of OZ018379.1, forward strand.
TATTCTGAATTATTTATTATTTAGTAACAGGTAACATTTTATGACCAAAATTAGGTTAAATAATGGTAATTATAAAAAAAATATTCATGCTTGTTAAAATGTATCCAACGGTTCTTCATCGTGCAGGTAAGAGCGATGTTTAAGCTAATATTCTTTTATAGTGGGAATGATATAAGAAGTTGTTTCTAAGTTTTTTTGCGAGGCTAGGAAGTTTCACTCTCGTCTTGCTTTTTCTCGTCTCGTCTCGTTCTTGCGAGACGCGAGAGAGAGTTATTATCCAGAATATGTTAATAAAAAATCTTACCATAGTATAAAACAAAGTCGCTGTCGCGTCTGTCCCCAGCTGTATGTGCCCTAATCTTTAAAACTACGCAACGGATTTTGAAGCGGTTTTTTTTTAAATAGATAGAGTGATTCAAGAGGAAGGTTTTTATGTACATTAGATGCATTTAATATTGTAGAGAAACACTGATAAATTTAGAGGTTTGTTCGGGTTTGTATTTATAAATCTTGACGTGATGGTGAACTCGCCTTATTCAGAGGCGTATAATGCCTGGCATTGCAACGCAGGCCGGGTACACGCTAGTAATATTTTTAAATACAAATTTTGGTAAAAATACATTCTTGCTCAGTTAAAAAAAAAATCCCATATTTGAGATATTGGCCCATTTATAGTTTCCCTCCACTGCAAGATGAACTACGTCCATGAAATTAATATACTCTTTTCAGGTGGTAGGGAGCATGTTTCTTTAGATCTTCCAGAACCAGGCAACATAATTTGGTCCTTGGGACAAGTTAACAGACGATCCGACGAATTTAACTTTGCAGATCAACCTCGTAACTACCAATGGGAATGGAAAACACCAGTCACAAATACCTTTACAATTGGACAAAGTAACCCTAAAACCGATTGGTAAGTAAATACCCAAATTGTTTTTTGAATGGTAAGAAAATGAACTAAATAATTTTTTAGGAAAGGCGAAAGGAGAATGAATGAGAACTATATCTTTTTTTCTTAAAACATTTATCCAGAAGTTAAAACATTTTTGCTACCTACGTACCTGAACCAAAAATAAAGCTGGTTTTTTCCTATCGTTTTTCAGCAATAACAAACCGATAAGACCGCGTAAATTCAGAAATAAATAACCCACATTTTCAAAGCCAACAGGCAAAAAATAAACAGTGTCATAGCAGTAAAGGGATCACCATGAACTGGCTGTTAAACAATTAAGATAAAGTATTTTTTCTTATACCAAGGGCAGGGGCGGATTTACAAATTTGCCGCTAGTAGGCTATTCAATTTTTGCCGCCCCTATACCAGTGACGGCTCGTGAGTTGTGAAAGAGGTGAAGTGTTCGGGAAAGAAAAAGCCCGCTGCAGGCGAACATTTTTTAAGACCACGCCCAAATTTGGTCAATAATTTTTTGTAGATAAATATTTTAAAAATTTATGATTACCTACTTATTTTATTGAAAATGTAATTTCTTTCTGCAAAGCCAGTAAAGTTCCAACTACCTTTTTTTATCCCCATTAACAGGCACGGCCAACAATAAAGTTTATTTAAAAAAATACTACCCGTCGACCATAAATAAAGATTGTACGATTTAATTCTGTAAGATAAAAAAAAAAATTTGTGTCAAATTTGCCGCCCCCTAAAATCTGCCGCCCAAGGCTCCAGCCTACTCAGCCTAATGGTAAATCCAGCACTGACCAAGGGTTAACAATAGCCCACCCAGCTCGGGCGTATCCTAGATAGCATTATATCTACGTGAACTAACAACTGTATAAGAACTTGACATAACATGTTAAAATATTAATTAATAAAGATATTTTAAAATAAAATTAAAATTAAATAATTTTAAAAACTTCTTTCTGTCTAGTTTTTGTATTCACACATGTTCCACACGGGGTTTTAGGCTTACATTTAAAAAAAATGAAAGTGAACTATATAAATAGACTAAAAGCCTCCTTTTAAAAATGACCGTACATGTAGAATTTTATGCAAGTAATTTTAAACTTGTTAATTTTGTCAATTTGATTGTTCCACTTCAGATGGCAGTCAATAGTGATTACCAGGTATTTAGAATGACTGGTATTGTGAATCAAGCGGCCATTTACGTGCAATTTTCTAAACTATGATCCATTTTTATGTTGGTGAAAAGGCAATAATATTAATTTTTTTATAGTAAGCTGAAAGAAGTGAAACCAATTTTTACAAATATGCAAGAGTAATAAAAAGTAATAATGTTAATAATTAAAGCTATTCAAAATTGTTTCTGGACTCTTAAACCTCCCTTAATTCATTTTGGTATTGTTGACTAAAGACTCATTATAATACAAACACAACAGTACCCCCCACACAGAGAAAATTTTGTACAAATACAAAACATAAAATACAGTATTTTTATGTTCTTCTTTACTAATTTTTGGGAAATATTTATAGGATAACGGTCAAAAACGAACAAACGAACCAATATTTAAACCAAGTATGTGAAGCGAATTTTGGCACATCTCAATGAAATAAATTCGATAGCTTTAGGTGTTTTTAAGTAAATGTTATCACAATAAAAGGCTAGTACCATGCTGGAAATGTAGCACATCCAAAAGTTTTCCAGAAAAATCAACTCGTACCTCACAATTAATTAGTGTAAGTGTAGTAGTAATTTGTTTTTATTCTTTTTAGGTATTACGCCCAATCTCAACCTGGTCATTGGTACATCAAGTACCAAGATACCAAAGATGGAAACCAAAGAACTCTTCGAGTCGCTCTGGCTGCTACCAGTAAATCGCATCTTCAAGTTATGGTTAACGGACATAGAGTTGGCGACGAGTATTTTGCCAACGATCAGGCTATTTATAGAAGTGCCATGCAGAGTGGTCATTTTACTTCAAAGGTGTTTACAGTGAGCACGGCACAAATTGTAGATGGTGAAAATACCATCGAATTATGGATAAGCATTGGACAAGTTATGTATGACGCCATCAGTTTACAAAGAGGATAGATTATAAAAACTGTTGATTATTTTACATTAAAGATTTTTAAATAACTATTATATTTTTTAATTTTGCGAAAAAAATTAATGGTAAACAATAATGTTTACTAATAGAGGTTTTTATGGGGGATTTTAAATGGAACGCAGCTTAGGGGCTCTGGGAATAGGATTTCTCTGAAATCCAAAAATACGGCCTAAAAGATTTTTTATGGGCCTCGCTTTTGTCATGTAAAAAAAAATGGGACCTCAAAGAGGGGGGCGCAGCAAGGAAGAGTAAGTGAAGCAGAATACAGGCCTGAAACACCTTTTATTACGCCAGAACAATATAGTTTTGAGAATTTTGAAAGTTGATAATCAATAAGAATTATAAAATAATAAAACGCAAATCGTATTTAACTGAGTTAGAGGGGCTTTTAGCAAGCGAGCAAAGTGCCTTAGCTCAAATGCCGGAGAGTAGGGGGGATTAAAAGAAATTATTTAAGGCGCCACTGTTTTTAAGCCAGGTGAAAAACAGAAAGCCCCCAAGGTGGTTTTGGGTCCTCTCTCTCGGTTAAATCGACAAAAGTTCAAACTAAAAGAAACTGAATATAAAATAAAGGGGTGTATTGCCTAGACTCAAATAAAACAATTCATGCTCAAAAAACATAGAACTAAATTTATTAACGCTTTGGTATAAATTAAATGGCACTACATTTACACAACCTTTGTAGCCAAATTCATAGACCCGACTTATTTAGCAAATTATATAGAACTACACGCATTCAACCTTTGTTGTTAAATTCATAAAACTGGCTTATTTAAGCATTGGTAAAAAAAAACTATAAAGAACTACAAGTATGCAACTTTTGTTGTTAAATTCATAAAACTGACTTATTCAAGCATTTGTACAGATTATAAAGAACTACGTTTATTCAACCTTTGTTGTTAAATTCATAAAACCCAATTTATGCGAACAATGGTTAAAAGTTCATAGGGCCGCTTACGTGAATCCAGCCCGTACAATGACCCCATGAGGTCTTCAGGGTCACACGTGACAAAGATGTGAAAGTTTTACATTTACCCCGACCAATATCATCAAGTGTTCTAATATAAACTTTACCTGCCACTATCACATTTACCCCAATTTACGAGGCAAATGTATTATAAGGACAGCGTTTTAAAAAAAATGCCATAGTTTTTTTTTTATTGGATATCTAGAAAATTTATCTATCCCATACTGTTAGGAACTATATTATACCAAGTACTGTCAATTTTTTAGGAATTTATTACCAAAAAATGTGTTCGATGCAAACCGGTTTTCAGGAACTATTAAAATTTTATATTACTTTTACCCCCACTTACCTTATATAAATAAATAATTATTTAGACGTCATATAAATATATATAAGAGACAGAACAAAATGGGTAGCTAAACATGTTTAGACAACTGAATGTAAAACAGGGCCAGAGAAGTCCTATCAACGAAAAGCGAGAATACCTGTCGCCTCTTTGATATCGACTGCCCGTTTTCAGTCACCTGCACTGAACGAATGTTAGCCAAATCACCTTATTATACGCGGAGAAAACCCGCTTGTTTTTTACACTGGGAATAGTATAGTGCACGTGCAAATGTTATAACGTGATTTATTCGTTATAGCAAAACATTTGAAATAAAATTGTTTAAATTATGAATTTGTTAGTATTGGGAAATAATATTATTGAAGTAAAAGGAGTACCAATGTATTAAAATAATTTTAAATTTCTTTAATTTCCAACGCGTAATACACATTTGTTCGATTTTCGTTTCATTTATGGATAAAAATTAAATTAGTATATATTATAGCATAATATAGAATGCTATTAGCACAAAATATATAGGTTATATTTTGTGCCATAAGGCACCTACCTAAAAATGTAACGTAACTAGGTACGCAGATATCGGCAAAAGTTGCGATAGATTTCAATGTTTTAACATTTCAGTAATTCGCTAGGAAATTTTTTGCACTTTAAGAACTAAAGTGACGTTTTTAATAATTTTTGAATGTTTAAATTGAATATTTAGTTTTCTAGGTATTATAAAAAAAAGGGTCGTTCCTCAGGGATTAAATAGTTATTTACACTACAAGGGAGGCAGGTGATACTTACCAGCCGAGGACATAGTTGGCGCCCGAGCGATAGCGAGGCTTGCAAAATAGTCCGAGACTGGTCAAGAATACTGCCTCCCGAGTTTTGTATTATATTTTTTCTACTCCAGTTCCCTCCAATAAAAAAAAATGTTTTTTAATTTTATAATTTGAGCTATCCAACTGAAATACCCTGTATGTATGACAGGTTTCCTAGTGTTGACACGTTGATTGCTATGGAATTCATAATGTTCATAATCAAACAAACGTTCTGTCAGTGTCAGTTTTTTTAAGAAATCGAAAAAATGGATATCGATGCAGTTGCGAATGCAGCTTGCGCTGCTCTATTACCTCAGAAATCGAAGGAACGGTACAATCGGTGTTACAAGGACTTTAAGGATTGGTGCAGTATTAATGCAAGTGATGAAAGAGTCACCGAGAATTCTATGCTGGCGTTCTTTGTACTTCCCTAGGGAGGTAAAACGTACTTACCTTCCTCAAATCGGTATCAAAATGAAGTAATTACCGAGTAAAGGAGTACACGCATTAAATCGACTCGGACCGGTCGACTCGGAAAAGAGCTGTCGGTCGGAAAGACGTCAGCCGCGAATTGAATTCGCTTTGCCGGCAGTCGTCCACTAGTAGTCGAGTATAGAGGAGCAGGAGAAGATAAAAATGACAGATTCTTCAGATTTATTAGCGTAATATTAAATGTAGGGTGTGGAATTTCAATAAGAAAATGTATAAAGCATTAGGTAAAAATACTTTAATTATATAAATATTTTTAAAATTCCATTACCTTTTATGTTATATTTTCTGAGATTTTTAAAAAGCAATGTTATATTCAATAAACATTTAAGCGTTTTTATTATTATCCCTTAAAATTTTATTTAAAATAACATTAATCTTTATGTAATATTTCGTTAACCTAACTATGAAAAATACTAGGGTTTGTAGTGACATTAAGTAGTAGATGTAAAAATAATTAAAGGAAATATTTTTACGGTGTGTTAGCATGACAAATCCTTTAATATTTATAATTTTCATAAAAATAAATTAAATTTTTTTGTAAGCTGTAAATTCAATTGTATGTCTTAATTTTCCATAACTTTCCTAAAATTTACTTACATAAAGTTGTTTATTCATCACTGTTAAAAATATCTTGTTTTATTGTAAAATTAAAATAAAATTTAATATTACAAAAACATTAATGTATCCTTATCTACCACGTGAAAGTATGTGTAAAATTTATATTTTTATATTTTTTAAGGAACTATCATGTAAAATTCAACCCACTTTTTACAGTGTGCAATGAAAGTATGTGTAAAATTTATATTTTTATATTTTTTAAGGAAATATCATGTAAAATTCAACCCACTTTTTACAGTGTGCAATAGAAAAGTTACACTCAAGTTTGTTTTACTAAAACTAAGGCTCGAGAATTTCGATATCAACGTAAATTAATATGTTGACATTTAAACTTTTTTTTAAAGTTACGGCGGCATCGATCAAATAGCACAATTATAACGTTTCTCTTTATTGGTGTTTTTCCGCTACACTAAATTTCATACAAAAATCGTAGTTCGCCGTCAGAGCATTCGGCAGTTTTTGCCCCTGCAAGCAATTCCGGGTCGAGTCGACCGATCCGAGTCGACCGGTCCGACTCAGTGCGCGGGGTCTAATTTAATTACATGAATATCAAAAATTTCCGACTGCTCTTTTCCGAGTCGACCGGTCCGAGTCGATTCAATGCGTGTACTCCTTTAGGAGTAGAAAAAAAAAGTTAATCCACCCTGAAATACTTTTTGTTAACTAAATAAAGTAAAGCAGTTGTATTTAAACAAAAAGGTTTATTTAAAAATAGATGTAAATTTCTTGAAACACCAGAGACATTACGATTGGTGAAACATAGGTAATTATATCATAAATACTTAACTTAATTCTGTAATGTTTGTAACATTATTTAAAAAAATATGTGCCTAAACTGTTTAGTTAGCCTTTTGCAAAATAAAATAAACTATACCCTCGCCGGTTTTGGTAGAACCCAAGCAGTCCAGGCATGTACGACAGAGAAACACAAAACAAAGACTAAAAAATATAATCTTAGCTGGGCTTAGCGATAGCTTGAGTTCGTGGCAGAAAAATTAATATTATTTGCCTTTGGACAAAACGCAATTTCGAGTATTTCGACCGACATCGACCAATGGATCAGACGGGTGACGAAGGCACCTTATTTTGTATTTCTTACATGCGCGTACCAAAACGGTACACGCAAAATGCCTTGCTGTCGCTTCTAATTGGGCGACAGGGCCTTCCATTAACGGAAACGGAAACGGACACGGAAATATGCAAACCGTACTCATCTAGTATGTTAGCATGAAATATTTTGTGGGCTTAACATATCTATCGTCACAGGAAGTAAAAAGCCCTTATCGTTCGTGGAAAAAACAAGGCTATTGAATTTTTGTAATTAAACAAAGACAACATTCGATTATTTTTTCTACGATTTATTTTATCTTGTTTCCTATCTTACTTCAGATTATTATTTTAATACGGAGAAAAAAATATTAGTCATTGTTAACCATACAAGGTAATAACGTTTTCAATCACTGATTTAAGCTTTTAAACATTGGAATAGAAACGTGTTATATTTTGTCCTTTATATTATATAATTTTAAATTTTTAACTGAAAGATTAGAGGTATGTTTAGGGAGTATGTTAAAAAACTAATTCAAAAGTCATATATGCCTTTAAGAGTATTATACAACAACCGTCATGTCCTTAATTTTAGATTGCGCAAAATGCTCTGTGAGAGTCTCGTTTTGTCCAGCTTTAACTACTGGGATTTTATTTATGGATCATGCTTTTCTGCAGCTGATAAGAATAGAATGCAGAAAGTACAGAATACATGCTCACGCCTTATTTTTGGACTTTAAAAATTTCATCATATTTCTCGTACATTTTAAAAATCTCAAGTGGCTATTATAATGAACAACCGTAGAACTTTACATTTAGGGAATTTCTTGGTTAAAACACTAAATATTTCGGCTCTGCCTCTTTCTTAAAAAAGTAGGTTTATATTTCATGAAAATTTACATTCCAGTGACATCATATTTCCTGATAGGTGTCTCAGCCTCATAGTGTCATGTTTCAGAAATCATTTACCTATAACTCACAAATTAAATTACAAATTTAAATTCCAATATAAAAAATATCTACTTAAAATGAACAACTTCTTTCATAATATTTTTGTTAAATTAATAGTTTTATCAATGCTTTGCTAGTCAGTTATCTAACCATGTGTTTCTCGTCTTCTTCATCGGGTTAGAACGTAGAGTATTTTTCTTTTTTCTAGAATGTTAACTATTTGAGCGAAGTATTATGTTCCCTTATCTACGATATTCGTATAATATCTGTATATTCAAATTTCTTTATATTTTTTATATTATTACGCTATAACGGTTAGTGTTAAATCGGTGGTCACTAGCCAGAAGCTCATTCGACCCGTATAAATCACCAAAATTAGACGGAATAATACCCGCCATGCTACAAAAGGGGAAAAAGATCCTAATACCTTGGCTCCTGGTGATATACAGAAGCAGCTTGTATTACACTTATCTACCTGCAAGCTGGAACAAGATTAAAATAGTCTTCATATCAAAGGCTGGTAAAAGCAGCCATGCTACTGCCAATGACTTCAGACCGATTAGCCTATCTTCGTTTCTCACAAAAACGTTCGAGAGGCTGTTAGATACACAAATCAAGAACTCGGTACCAGAAGAAAGGCTGAGCTCGTCTCAACACGCCTATACAAAAGGCAAATCAGTGGAAACAGCACTACATGAGGTAGTAGGCGCAATTGAAAAATCCCTTAGAAATAAAGAGTACACTCTAGCAACCTTCATAGATATTGAAGGGGCCTTTAATAACGTAACGACGGAGGCGGTTTGCGATGCCCTGGTAGAATCAGGGGTTGACAACTACATCTGCCGTTGCATTCACAAGATGTTGAAAGGCCGTAAAATCTGCTCTAAATTAGGAAGCAGTGAGATAGCCAGGATTGCCGGAAGAGGAACTCCGCAAGGCGGGGTGCTGTCGCCAACTCTGTGGCTAAGAGTAATGAACAAAAATCTTATAGCTTTAGAAAGGGCTGGATTCAAGGTGATTGCATATGCCGACGATTTAGTTATACTTGTGTCGGGCAAATATTTAAACATCATCAGCGATCTAACAGAAACAGCGCTACGAAAACTCGAACGGTGGGCTGCGAAATGTGGGTTGAGAGTCAACCAAGAAAAAGTTGGTTCTATTCACACGCCGATAAGTGATTAAGAACTTCAGGCTTCCAGTCCTGGACAACAGTACTTTAGTGCTGAAAGAAAAAGCAAAGTATCTAGGATTGATACTCGACTCCAAGCTTAACTGGGGCCTGAACATACAAGAACGAGTCAAAAAGGAGTCAGTTGCGTTCTATGCCTGCAAAAAAGCTATTGGTAAGAAGTGGGGATTAAAACCCCACATAGTATACTGGATTTTTACAGCCATTGTAAGACCAACACTAACCTACGGGGTCCTGGTCTGGTGGACCGCTTTGGAAAAAGCAATACACATAAAAAAAAACTAACGAAGGTACAACGGGCAGCTTGTTTAGGAGTGACCGGTGCCCTTCGCTTAGCACCGACGGCGGCACTGGAAGTTATGCTGCATCTGATACCCATTGATATTTACATTAAAAGTGTGGCTGCAAAAAGTGCTCTACGGCTGAAAGAGTCAAAATGCTGGACCAGTACCAACTACGGACACAGCAGCATACTAAGGATATATACAGGCCAAAAATTGCGAGAGCCGACCGATTACACTGTTTCGCTGCCAGAATTTGGAAGGAGCTTTTCTATGCTCATTTCGGGTAGGGAAGAGTGGGAAGGCAATCAAGTAACAATGGAGGTGGATCACTCGATCTTCACCGACGGTTCAAAAATGAACGTCGGGGTGGGAGCTGGTATCTTCTCCGAGAGCATGCTAATACAGAGGTCCTGACTTTGCAGCATTTTCCAGTCAGAAATTTTTGCAGTGGATAAAACAGTCAACATCCTGCGGGATCACCCTGGCTTGAGAGGACCTGCGTCTATAGCTATCTATATAGACAGTCAAGCAGCCATAAAGGCAATTTGCTCCAGCAGTACTAAGTCAAAATTAGTAAGGCGCTGTCGCAACAATCTCTGCACACTTGGTGCTCAACATCGAATCACCTTGTGTTGGGTTCCTGGACACAGCAACATATATGGTAACGAGACTGCTGATCCTCTCGCCAGGGAGGGCGCAAGCATGTCTGTCGAACTAGCAGAGAATACTGTGGCTAGACCACTGGGATCAGTCAAAGAAGAGATAGATCGAATGGCTAAACAACTTGCGCAAAGCAGATGGACAGGGCTTACAACTTGTAGCATCTCCAGGCAATTGTGGCCCTTACTTGATAACAGGAAAACCGCAGCGCTATTACAGCACAGTCGGAAGGACCTAAGAAACATCACTGCCGTAATCACCGGACATTGCCTGTTCGGTAGACACGCTGAACGTATGCAAATACCAACTAACGACTTCTTTAGAAGTTGCAGAGGTGAAGAAGAGGAAGAAAGTATTCAGCATTTCTTGTGTGAATGCCCCGGCCTCGCGAGAAGAAGGTTCAATGTACTAGGCGAATCATTTTTTAATGATCATGATCATGGAAGTGAGCAGGCTGCAACTGGGTCGACTTATTAAGTTTATTAACAGCAGTGGCTGGTTTGATTGAGCAGTCAAGATTCTTTTACGATCGCCTTAACTATCAGGTAGCTGATGCAAATAGGTTCCGCGGAACATGTGTGGTACCACAACGGTCCTTATAGGACTACGTGTGACTGTTTGGATAATGCCAGAGGTCTGCCACTCTAACCTAACCTAACCTATATTATTATTTTAACAAGCCGTGCAGGGTTCTGTATAGTAGCCTTTGTGACTAGATTGTGCCCCGCTTTTGCTTGTCTGCATATTATTATTCGTCTTTGTAATTGTTTTTTTACTTGTCATAATTAAAGGGCGAATTATATGCACTTAAATTCAGACAAAATATGTTCATATATGCCTTGTTTGTCTTTAAAATATGCAAATCTTTACATTCTTTTTACTGGTATGCAATATTTTTCTTATTCTTCTCTCTAAGCGTGGACTCGTCAGGAATGATTTGTATACAAAATTTTTGCAAAAATTCTCTAAATTGCGGATTTGCAATTCTTTTAAAGGTATGTTTGCTGCGACCAAAGCCATACATAAGTCTTCTTTTTTAGATTTCGATTTTTCTCCAACATTTCGATATACGTTTCTTACACTCAGATGAAGTGACTCAGATTTCATTTTTTGTAACTTTGACTTATGCAGCGGTGTGTTCAAATGTTAATCGATTTGGAACTTCTTTTTACAAACAATAATTTTTGTACAAGCTTTACAGAAGACTTTTTTTCCACTAAACTCTAACTCTAGGAAATTTTTAATCCATAAAGACGTTTTCGCTACCTTAGACATTCTGAACACAAATTTGAAATTACTAGTTTCACCCTGAAAATACTAAAATCTTTCGACAATCTAAACCAGAAATATGTATTACAAATCTATTTAAATACCTACAGTTTGTTAAGCAGGTAATAATAACGCAATATTAATTGACAATAAACAACCCCTAACTATATACCTGCAAACCCCGGAAACCCCCAACAAATACTGTGATGGGATTGATCTAGTATATTATAAATTACTAATTAAATACAAAAACAAATGGTAGCGTTCTGACTATAATGAAACTAATTCATTACCTCTGGTAGCATTTCTGACCGAGAATACTTGATCTGTCCTTTTCATATAAGGGTAGATTTGGGAGAATAAAAATAACTAATGCGATAATATAGCAAGAGCAGTCTTGAAGACAATTGAGAATAGTTCTGGATAATCTCGGCGTCATCATGGATTGTTAGTTGAGTTTGTATTAAGTTTCAACGACGACAATCAGTCATATGTTGTGGATATTCTAACAGCAAGGCCTAGGCGATGAGTTCGGAACCAAATCGCGGAGCCACGTCTTTATGCCGCGGGTAATAATAAGAAAAATGTATAAGAAATTCAATACACAAGAGTTTACCCAATTAAATTAAGACCGAATCGATAAGTAGTACCTTTGGAACTCAACATAATTTACCCAATTAGATTTAGATCGTACCGAACAAGAGTAACTTTGGAACTGAATTGTAATTTTCCTTGGGTTCATTATCTATCCTGATTCAACCCCCTTAATTTGTGTTACTTTAAATATTTATTTTTCCAAATCTATCAAATGTTAAAAAATTAGTTCTCACCCTGTAGTAAGACCCTTTTTAGCATACCATATAACACACGCAGTCAATCAGAGTGATTTGCGACTAAGACCCTGACCCTGCCATAAGTCATAATATCCACAACTTGCCACAGAGGCTTTGAATGTTCTTCTGCCGTTACCAACAACGTACTTGTGTTAAACGAGATTTTCAGCATAATATACAGTTACAAAAACAAAATACCGCAATAGACTGGATGCCGAACCAGAAATGACAATTCAACTTTCTTCTATCAACCCTGACATTACCCAGTTGATGATGAGGAATAAAAATCAATTTCATGCCTCCCAATAAATGAACTTAGTTTTATCATTTGCTTTTGTATGATTTTTACTTGCTTTTGGCTTAGGTTTGGTGTTGAGTTTTTTAAAAGGGTTCCGTCACCAAAAAAGTTTGAGAACCGCTGGTTAAAAGTATTAAGTACGTCTCAAAAAATTTGGACTAAAATCCTACCTTTAGGAGTAGATTTAAAAAAATTGGTTTCAAATTACACTCATGACTGTACCCATCTAAATCAGATAGTCAAAAGAACCAATTGAACAATTTCTAATATTTTTTACATTTTAGTTTGTTTTTGACATCCTTTATCAAAAGAGGCGTATATTTTGGTTTACAAATTGCAACCTTATTGCGGGCTTATTATTAAAGCTCTTATTATTAATATTAAAAAAATATTAGTTATGGTAACACAGAGCATATTTTGAATTAACTAAAACCATGTCAAAATTACTTGGAAAGGAAAAAAAAATATCAGTGTCATCGTGGACCTATCATTGGACCGACATTGGCTATATATAGTGTATTTCTTTTAATGGACCAACATAGGCAGCACATTGGCAAACAATTGGCAATCGATAATTGGCTTTGTAATTGACCAACTTTGGCCTTATAGTGTATTTTTTTTAATGGACCAACATTAGTCTGCTTTCTTTGCCGATTTTGCAAATTGGCCCATCAATTAACCGCAGTCTTCTATAATAGGAGGCGGCACAACATCGGAACCCAACGTATATCGAGGTACATGGTATGGACGCCATCATTGGGCCAGTGAAACTTATTTGCTGTGATGGTTTGTTTCTCACAAATAAACGCTTATTACGTCATAATCAACTAAATAATAATAATTATTTTTTCTAAAATGTTAACTTTTACTTGGTGATTGTATTTTAATTTTTCAAAAATTTTTAAACTTCTTGTAACTGTTTTGTATATTAATTTTATAACTTTTTTTGTAATAATTAAGGAAAAAGTTCAAATTTAAAGTTCCTTTGTATAGTGAACGGGAAAAAATTAAAAATATATAATAATATTATATTGTTTCAGATTTATCAAATAACATCGATGAAGGTAAAATTATTGCCGGAAAGTCTGTTTATACAGGGTGTTTCAAAAATAATGGGACACAGAACCACAGTGGACTCCTTAAGGCGAAATAATGCGATTTATTTAAACTTGCCTTACCCAAAATTGATAACAACGAAGATACAGGGTGTCAAAGTTTTAATTTTGTTTTCGATTTTTTACAATTATTTCTTAATGAAATAACATAGCAGCACAAAATTAAGGGTTTTGGGATTTTTTGAGGTGAGGAATTCCAAATTATTCATAGTTTTTGTGTAACCAGTAGAGGGCGCTGCCTACGGCATGGCCCACATTTTAGCTGGCATAACTTTGTTTGGACTTCTTATATCGATCCGACTATTAAAAAAAAGGGGTTACTTTACTTCTTTTACATCAAAAACGTATAACTTATTGAAGTCGCTAGGAGAAACCGTTTTCGAGATAATCGCATTCGATATTTTTAATTCTAAAATATTTAAAATAATTGTGTATTCGTATTAGTATTATTTATCACATCCGGCCTTGATTAAGAACAACGATGGTTTCTAAGGCAACAACATATTACACAAAGTATCATCTGTCAAAGTTAATAAAAATTTTTAATAGAATAAAATTAGTAATTCCGTATACCTACAAAAAAGCGTTTTTACTAGAAAAAAATAGCCAACCTTAAGTATCTACATTAACTTTGACACTTAGCAAATGTAGCTGATTTACAATAATTTTAAGTTAGAAATTCACCGTTGCTCGATTTTCCGTTGTTCCGTTGTCTCGAAAATGGTTGCTCCTAGCGACTTCAATGAGTTATACGTTTTTGATGTACAAGAAGTAAAGTAACTTATTTTTTTTAATAGTTGGATCGATATGAGAAGCTCAAACAAAGTTATGCAAGCTAAAAATTATGGGCCATGCCGTAGGCAGCGTCCTCTACTGGTTACACAAAAACTATGGATAATTTTGAATTCCTCACCTCAAAAAACCCCAAAACCTTAAATTTTGTGCTGCTATGTCGTTTCGTTAAGAAATAATCGCAAAAAAACGAAATCAAAATTACAACTTTGACACCCTGTATCTTGGTTGTTATCAATTTTGAAATAAGGCAAGTTTAAATAAATCGCATTATTTTGACTTAAGAAGTCTGCTGTTGCTCTGTGTCCATTACTTTTGGGACAACCTGTATAACAACAATAAAAACATTTTAGAAAATTAAGCGTACCATATTTTTCTTTATGAACCAGAATTTTTAAATAAAATACAATTATAAATAATTTACTAACAGTTTTAATAAATATCGTTAACTGTAAATAGTGTTCGTTATCTTATGGTATAACTATAAGAATTTACCTGTTGTTAGTATAAGGTCAACTCAATATGGACAAGTTATGGATTGCTCCAAATTTTTTATAAAAATAAATTAATCTGTACGCCAATGAAATCAACATTAATACTGATTATTGCGTCACGTAAAATTATTAGAAGAGTACTTACTTAAAAATCTCACTATATAAGAACATCATTATCGCTTACCTACTTAAATTATTTTTTAAAGTGCAATTGAAAAATGGTACTTCGAGGCATCATGCTTGGCGTTTTGGTAATTTTCTCTTTGCTTTCAACAACTTATGCAGCCGTTTCACTTACCGTAAATGGTCTTGCGGCAACGATAAAAAATGACCACGTTGAGTTAGATTTTTACTCAGACGCAAGTATTAATACCCTTTATGTTGATGGGAAAAATATTACTGTTGATGGACAGAACACGTTTTACCTGGACTGGAACTCATCAGGTGAGTAGAAACATTAGAATGCCACTTTGCTTAAATTGTGCATGGACTGGGTTCCTTCTGTTATAGTTATTTATTAAAAAAAAAACAGATTTTTAGTTCAGTTTTTAAAAACAGGGTCATTCACAGTGAGTGGCTTATTAATAGATCTCGGGAACCAAATGAGATATTTTTTTGAAATATACTGTGTGACTAGTAAAGTCCGCATCATATGGGATTTTTTTTCATTTATAGCTTTATTCAAAATTTGACTTTGGCATCAAGTTCTGCTTCGATCGAGATGAAAATTAAGCAAAAAAATAATAGTCACGTGATTCGCATTATCTGTCAAATTTAAATTTTTTCCAAAAAAAATAGTAGTCACGTGATTCGCATTATCTGTCAAATTTAAATTTTTTCCAAAAAAAATTGAAAGGTTGGGTTATTTCTAAAAGTATCGAAAAAAGTTATCAGAAAAAGTTTTTTTAAATGCAGTTTCTAGCCCACATGCAAAATTTCAACTGCGTAAGATAATTTTGATTTTTACCCATATTTTGTAAAATTGCACTACTTTTGCAAAATAAGACTCAACGCAACCTACATAAAACTTCTTAGTTTTGACAATGCTTTATTTCAGATACATTTTCTTTAAAGTAGCGCCATATTAAATGTGTGTTTCTCAACAAAATCAAAATTGGGCTATTAAAATTTGGTCGCATGTGATGCAAATTTTATTTGTTTTTGACCCCGTATAAAGTAACTTCATAAAATAAGTATTTTTGAAAACGTAGTTTGTGTCTGAAAGTAATACTTAATATTAAGACTAAAAAGAACACAGTGTCCTCAGTAAAGTGTTCATTTAGTGGAAAATAAATTTTAGTGTTGGGTAAAAAATCAAAATTATTTTATGCAGCTGAAATTTTGCATGTGCGGGCTAGAAACTGCATTTAAACAAACTTTTTCTAATAACTTTTTTCGATATTTTCAGAAATAACCCCACTATTAAATTATATTTTGAAAAAAAATTAAAATTTGATAGATAATGCGAATCACGTGACTACAATTTTTTTGCTTAATTTTAATCTCGATCGAAGCAGAACTTAATGCCAAAGTCAAATTTCGAATAAAGCTATTCATTAAAAAAATCCAATATGATGCGGAGTTTACTGGTCACACTGTACTTATATTTGCAATAAGAGATCTTTTTAATAAATACAATATTGAATTATCTATCACTTCCGGTTATACCGGAAGTTAGGATTAGCATTGCTATTTCAAATAGAACTACAACATTCTGATTAGTATACTTCCATTATACTTACTATAATTTAGGGAAAACATGTTGTTTAAATCATAATGAATATCGCGAAATAATAAAAACATATTCATCATACTAGTTGCATTAGTATACTCCCATAACTTTATTAACATGCATTTGGATAAAATTATTACTTTAAGTTATTTTTAAATACATATAGCATATTCCGTGTTACTAAAGTTTATGGAAAAGCAATTTGTTTAAACCATAATAATATAATGTATAGCGATATCAGTAAGAGTAGAGTTCCTTCTATTTTAGTAATATACGTTAAACATGAGTTATCAATGTAAACTCTTCTTAATTTAGTTTATATGTTATTAAATTAAAATTTAAAGTTAAATATATTCTCAATCTGCGCAGTACATCTGACAATGTTAAAATTTGAGAAAATTATCTTTTTATTTCATTACTTACTGTGCGAGCAATAATTATTTGCATCAAAGAGGGCCTTGTATCTAAGGACGTAATGCTTAGCCATAGAGCTTAATACCTATAGGGTGTCAGTAACTACCTGAATTAACAATCAATCAGTTATTCCGTCATCTTTGACAGCCGTTACAAGTAATTTGATTCATCGCTAATTTTTCCAATTTCTTGAACAATTCACACAATGGGCTTTACGGAACAGCACAAAACATTCATGGTTGAAGCGTATTTTCGAACCGGAGTTAAAGTAAATGGTGGGTGCCAATACAATCCGGGTTTGTGCATGGACAATTTTCACGAACATTTTCCTAAAGTTGCTTTTATTCCTAGGGATTTTTATCATTGCCTGAAAGAACCGTGGCTGTGTTTAGGGAAACAGGTTCTATACAATGCAAAAAAGGAGCAGGAAGCATACTGTAAGAACAGAAGAACTTGTTGCAAACGTTCGAGAAATAATGCAAAATACGCCAACAAACTGTATAAGACGCCTGTCCCAAGAAGTGGGAAGATCTTATGGAACATGCAGGACTATTCTTAAGAAGCAGCTAAATTTATTTCCTTATAAAGTGCAAGTATTGCAAGAAATACAAGCCGCAGATTTTGAAAGACGCAGTAATTACTCTCAATAGTTTACCCAAAATTTATTGGAAATAAATGATTTATTAGTCCTGACATTTTTTTCGGTTGAAACCTGGTTCCACATCTCTGGTTATGTGAATTCTCAGAATACACGCATGTGGAGTAGTAAAAATCCCCATTTTTTTGTAAAGTCCACATTGCACCCTAAAAAAATTGGTGTCTGACGACGAACTACGTTTTGGATATTTTCAACAGGACGGTGCAACCGCCCATACAGCCGCCGCAACTATTAATTAACAGTTGCAAATTTAGAACGATTACAAGAAAGGATTATCCAAGAATGCTGAGATGCTGGTCAACACTTTCTAAAATATGAATAGACGTGTGAATGCATGCTTGGAGCATGGCGGTGGCCAATTTAAGCAATTTATGTAATTATTTTCCTTTTTCTGTCTGTATTTTATATTTTATTTTGTTAATTTTGTATACAACAAAAATAAATTTGTATTTATCAACTTATTTTTATTACTCATTAGTTTGGCATTTCATGTCATAATATGAATTTGACAAAATTTTAACCTAGATTTGGTTAGATATATCGTCCCCATATCATTGTGATCTAAACCAAGCCTACGTTTTTTAATCTAAGCCCTCTTTGATGCAAATAATTTTTGCTCGCACTGTATAAGTCTTGTTTAAAAATAGTACGTATTATTTAAATTGGCACTTGGGGGGGTAAAGGGATATAAGTCGAAAATTTGCAAAATTGAGATAAGTCGCCGACAATACTTATAAATTCATTATCTACCCCTGGGAAAAGAGATATAAGTCATTTAAGCCTTAAATATGTGCCATTTTTGATTGTGAAAAGGGATATAACTATAGAAAATGTATATTTTTTTGTGAAAAGGGGATTAAGATTTGTTAAAGCCTACTAACGAATTGAATTTTAACAAAATTATTTGTGGAAAGGGATATAAGTATATTTATCTCCCTCTCCCGTAAAAAGTTGTTCGGCCTTTTATTGAGGAAAAGGGTATAATTAAATGATAATGAGTCGAGCGATGAATAAAAATAATAATAAGTTTTGTTTTTGAACTCTGCGTTTATTATCATTTGTTTCTTTTCATATTTAATACAGTTTTGAAGAAAGTACAGTAGCAAAATTTTATTTAATCGGTGAAAAGAGGTATATGTAAGTTTTTTTTAGAATTTTTCATGTGTAAATGGGTATAAGTAATATTTTTTTTCATAATGGTTATTTTATTTTAATTACTGCTATATACAATGTATTAAGGATCAAAAAATGCCTATTTTAATTAAAAAATTGAGTTTAAAAAAAAAACGTTATCCAAACGCGAGTATTAAAACTTTAAACTCAATTTCCCAAAATTGTCGAATTTAGGACATATACCCCTTTACCCCCCCCCCCCCCCCCCAAGTGCCAATTAACCTCTGAAATTTCTCTAACATAAAATTTATTTTCGTATATTTATCAACATTTAAAATTATATGCTTCCCTTTATTTTGGAAAACTTGCAGTTACCTACTAACATTTTTTTTATTATTATAATTAATATTACCGTCTTTCGGAAGAGACGTTAAACTGTGGGCCCCGTGTCATGGATGTTGGCACGTTAAAGAACCCTACCCTCGACAAAGAGGGATTCGGCAAAATTACCAGATAGTGTGTGACAAATTCCCTGGCGTCGGTGATTGGCCTCGTTGCGGAAAAAGGCCGACGTAAAATAAATAAATAAAAAAAAAAAAAAAAAAATTAATATTACACAAAATTATTGCCGTATATAACTTTTGGCTCATTGTTACATGAAGTACGACATTTTTGTACTGAATCTCCCTCATTATTGATTTAAGCACCGGAAATCCTTTTGCGCAGACAATAATTTAAGAAAACTCGAAACTAGTGTACTCGAAAAATATTCCTGTTAATAATTCAAGTACTAAAGAGATTATAAGTAAAAATTCTTACAAAATACTTAAAATCGTCTTGTTTTATAAAAAAATTAAAAAAAAATTACAGTGTGTATTTAAAAAATAATAGGTACTTACCTCCTTGTTTGAATAATAAAATAAATAACCATAAATATTTTTTTTTTAATAAAACTCTTTGTAATTTAATGTACAAGTAAATGTAGAATTATATTATTTGTCTAATTGCTCAGAACATGGATGTTCCTATCATCAGTATTTTTTAAGTTATACAGGGTGATTCAAAAGTACTTTGACAAACTTCGGGAGGTAATTGCTGGCAATATTTTAAACGAAAAGTTCTTATAAACAGTGGTCCTTGGCGACTTTGTTACGGAGATACAGGGTGTTGAAATGTTAAAAGAAATAGTAATAATTTTTAACTAACTCCTTAACGAGTAATTTTTTTTTTATGAAATTTTGTGAACTAAATAAGCATCTAAGGACACTTATTTTCAAAGTACAACACGTTCGTAAATTTAACCAGTGGCGTCGGTACAAAATGTTACTATCATATTTTTTGTGAAAACTATGCTACACCACTGACTTATTTTATTTTAACTATTTTGTTATAAATCCCCCCTTTATTTAGAACACAAAAGATCACGTGTGTTTTTTTGATACGAGGGACGGTTTAAGCGTAAATGATTATTTTATTTGAATATACACAAATATTAAAAAATGTGTTTTAAACTGATAAACCACTCAAATATTTATTACAGTATTTTAACAAATACTTACATACATACTTACTAATAAACAAATATGTATATGCCTAAGGAAGGTATCTGAGAATGCCTATTTTCTAATTATAACACGTTTTCAGTGGCATACATATTTATTTATTATTATGTTATTTTTTAATATTTTGTATTTTGACAAGGCGGCTTTGGAAATGCTTTTTTTGTCGATAAATTAAAATATATTTGACAGTTAGTTACCACTGAGTTTTATTTGTTCAGTTTTGTTATTTTTAATGGTAACTAAATGTCAAATATATTTTAATTTATCGACAAAAAAAAGCATTTCCAAAGCCGCCTTGTCAAAATACAAAATATTAAAAAATAACATACTAATAAATAAATATGTATGCCACTGAAAACGTGTTATACTTAGAAAATAGGCATCCTCAGATACCTTCCTTAGGCATATACATATTTGTTTATTAGTAAGTATGTATGTAGGTATTCGTTAAAATACTGTAATAAATATTTGAGTGGTTGATCAGTTTAAAACACATTTTTTAATATTTGTGTATATTCAAATAAAATAATAATTTACGCCTAAACCGTCCCTCGTATCAAAAAAACACACGTGATCTTTTTTGTTCTAAATAAAGGGGGGATTTATAAGAAAAAAGTTAAAATAAAATAAGTCAGTGGTGTAGCATAATTTTCACAAAAAATATGATAGTAACATTTTGTACCGACGCCACTGGTTAAATTTACGAACGTGTTGTACTTTGAAAATAAGTGTCCTAAGATGCTTATTTAATTTACAAAATTTCATAAAAAAAAAAATAACTCGTTAAGGAGTTATTTAAAAATTATTACTATTTCTTTTAACATTTCAACACCCTGCATCTCGGTAACGAAGTCGCCAAGGACCACTGTTTATAAGAACTTTTCATGTTAAAATATTGTCTGCAATAACCTCCCGAAGTTTGTCAAAGTACTTTTGAATCACCCTGTATAGGCATTTAAACAGTTTACTGCAGTGAAATTTAGATTAGAAAGTTTTTCTTATGGCCATTTATGATAAATTACATGTATGGAATAGGTACCGAAAATTATGATTCATTTTAGATGAACAAGGAGTATTTAGTCCGAGCAGTATTAACATAGTGGAACAAACCAGCAGTAGAGTCCATTTTTACTGGGTTCAAGACAGAGATAATGTATTTAATATTGAGTTACATTACGTTATGGTTGATGGAATGTACGGTATCTACAGCTATGCTAAGTATACGAATGACAAATCGTCTAATTTGACTTTAAAAGAAACGAGAATGGTAAGTTAAAAATTGTTAATACCGTAGGGACATTTTTTCGTTAATAAAGAAAATGATCCGCTAAACTAAAAAATAAAAAAAAATAGCTTCGTTCGTACAAGCAATTGTCAAACGATTCCCAATTTTTTTCTGTGCATGCGTGATTTTTAACTGGTTCGAACTGGTTGGAATTTTTTTGCTTTGCGTTTATGTTACAATTCGGCTTCTGCGAACCCTGGGGATTTTCTGTCATCGGTTTGGGATTTGGGATTTGTCGTATGCGAGCACTTTTAAAATAAGTGTGTCGTTAATTTGCATCGGAAAATGAATTTTTCCTTCTGACACGTACTGGTTGCAGTGGAACTTCTCTAACAAAGATGTATTAGTAAAACAAAAAACTTTTTTTAAATCTTTTAAAACTTTTTTTTTAACTTTTTAAAACTTAATTTTGCACACAATGTGTACGTTTTGACACCTGCCGGGGTATCTGGGCCGTAAAAAGCCTGCACACAAAAAAATCTAGTCTCCAGTTGAACCTAAAAGTTTCAAACTGAAACTATCATATACATGAATAGGAGCAATGCTAAAGTAAAATTAAATAGAAAATACCTTAGCATCAAAATATAGTTTTAAATTAATACTACATTATTTTAACTTGACTCTACTTTAGTTTTAGGGTAATAAAAATAAATGATCAACCTATCAATAATTTTAGTTGCAGATATAGTATACGTTAATATTGGTTTGATGCAAAGTAATGCAAATAGCATCAAAGAAATAATAAGGGTTTAGATTTTACTCAAGTTGTGTATAGAGACTGTCTTTGTGCTCACTGTGAGAATACAAATTTATTTTTATTTTCAAACCCATCATAGTATATTTCACTTTGACCACAATACTTATTTTTAAAACAAGTATAAGATTATCTTGTTATGATGATAATGTAATCTCTTTATGAACATAATTTTGATTAACTTGATGATATAATTTAAAACTAGTAGTAGTTTAAAAATGAATATTTTTTAGGTACAAAATAAAGCAAGTTAGTTTCAAAATAAGGCTATTTGTTTGAGCATTACTATAAGCTTGGTTTGAGAGTAGTTTTTTTTGTGTGTGGTATCCCAACAGTATTTTACTTCAAGCTAAATGATGCTTCGACTTTTATGAAAAACAATTTTTTCTTTTTCTTTCCCTCTTATTTCAATACTTTTACATGCCTCTAACAAAGCTGAATAAAACTTAAGATTTTTCACTACTTAACAAATGTTTTTCACAAAGTCGGTTAAAACTCCCTAATTTTTCTTTTACACTCTTCATTTTTTTGCCCAAGACAGGGCCTTTACACTTACGCCAGACTTTCCAGTATGCTGAAGTCTTGATTGTCGGTTTTTGACTATTCAATTTTTTACACCTCTTCCACACCGTTGAAAGCTCCATTACGGCTCAATCCCACTATTATTTTCTCTATTGCTAACAACATCAGCATTATACCATTCACTTTGTTTTGCTGATGATGAGTGTTTCTATACTCGAAACATGTCGAATTTAATTATTGTGAATTATTCTAGGTTCGCCTAGTTATTCTAATAAAAAATTGTGAAGAAAGACTTCGTGCTTTTCTTTTTTTTTCTAAAACAGAAGTATTTTTTTTTTAACGAGGAGAATCTTCTAAAGACTGACACCTTGTGAAGCAGAGTAGTATCTGGTTTAACCCTGAAGGAGCGGCCTACCGACTAAACTCCCTGTGTTCCTGCGCTTTCCGCGCCTAGGAAGTATAGACCTTCAGACCACTCGATTAGTATTTCTGCTCTGCATGCCTAATGCGTGCTTTGCTTCGTACTATCGTACTTCACCTAGCCTAGATACCGGTGTATCTAGGTTAGGTTTTGTCTTCTAGCTACTTTACTCCAGCTTACATGGTGTGGGTGTTTGTGTATGTGTATGGGTTGGGTGTAGTTGTATGTGTTTGTGCTTCATAAGAGGTACACGTGCCCACGCTTCTCAGCTGTGAAGACCCCACTATTAGTCGGTGGAGTTAGCGTAAAAACATTTCACTTCCGGCTACCAGTATGAGATTTTGCACAGTGATTTTACACGTATTAAGAAATAAAAAACCACCGGGAGACACTTGATCAGGAGTCATGACATAGGATCATTAAAATGCTCATATCTCCATTATAAATTGAAGGGTCGAGTGGATAAAGGGGGTAACTAACATTTTGTTAAAAAATGAGTTACTGTTGTGGATAAAGGTTATAAGTGACGTTCTTTCACATGCAATCAAAGGAATCTAAAATATCGCATTAACTTGGAAAATAGCACTGGATGAAGGAGGTAAATTAACTTGTTTTTTTAATTATTTATGCATGAAGGAGGTAAGTAACAAAAGTTACCTCCTTTAGCCACTTATTTAAGTATTTACCTCCTTTATCCATAAATGTTTTTAAGGTTAATAAATTTACTGTTTAAAAACTCAAGCAATTTTTGTAAAGAAATCATGCCGTTAGTACTACGAGGAAATAATCAGGAACCAAGAAAATATTTAGGTTGATATATTATAATGGTAAATGAAGAAAATATATATTTTAAGACAAAAATATTCACTTTTTGTAACCTTCTTATATTCTTAACTTCTATTTGTTATATCATTTTTGTGAATGAAGGAGGTAACTTCAGTTTTTTGAAAAATTAGAAGCTATGTAAAACTTTTAGTGTATGAATGCTACAGTAAATTAATATTTGATGTTAAAAGATGACTTACTTTTAACAATAACTTATTATATTGACAATTTTCTTGGTTCTAGTAAAAAAACTTTAAAGCTAATTTTCTCAGTCTTATAATTTTGCTAGTTACCTCCTTTATCCACTCGACCCTTCAATTATTAGATTCTAATATTGAGATATATCATTCGAAAGCTCTCTTAGAAAGCGACAAAATGGTCCTTATAAATTTGTTCTAAGACAAGTGGTTTAGAAGTGATTGGGACGATAACGTAACACGCTGCCAACTCTTATCAAATAAAACCACATCCTGGAGCTCATTTTGCACTGGTTGCGTGTTGTGGATTTCTTAACTTTTTACATGTTTAAGCGCCCCCTCTCCTTGTAGGACCTAAGTGCGCTGTAGATTGTTTGGTTTTATCATTATTCGTATGAATATTATTATGTTAAATGTAAATCAAATTACAATTACCATAAGGAGTAAAAATAAAAACAAGCATGTTATTACTAATATAATACTAAACTTAACTAAGCCTAATTTATATTATATTTGAAACAAACTAATTACTATAATGTAAAAAAGTACAAATTTTCAAAATAAAACAATTTTATTCCCTGCATTGCCCTTCACAACTACAAAGTAAAGTACAACTGGAACCTGATTTTACACATCGATAACTTGTACATATCTCTTTGCACTGGCATGCAATTCGTTGTTGTAGTTTATCCATAGTTACTTCGGGGTTTGATGACCAGAGGAGCTCGTAGTATTCTCCCACCTTTTCCCATCCCCAATGACACGGGTCCCGGAGTGGAGAGCTCTGTTGAAGGCAGTTTGTCCACAAATAACCGCATAACCCTCTTCAGGTAATGCAAGAGAACGTTGCTCGTTGATGGAATATGTTCAATGGGTCTGTTTTGTTGAGTAAATATAATTCGCCGGGCATCATTTACGGTCTCCGCTGAACTTGATCCATGGTATGTAAACATGACAAAGCGCTGAATGAAAAAGAAATCTTTGTCATATTCAGTAATGTTGTCGGGAAATTTGGAATAGGCCAAAAAAGCTTTGTCTACGTCTCAAAATGCAAAACTAGAAACCGTGCCAGCTCCTGTAAAGGATTGGAAAAAAGGTAAAAGATCTGGAATCCCTTGTGGAACCTTCTTGTGCATCTCGTGAATAGGAAGGTATTGAAGATGCTTACCACTACCAGACTCCAACCATTCTTCTAGATTTGGTAGTCTAGAGAATGCATACATGGCAATCACTACAACATCACTGTCCACAGTTTTTACTGTGATCTTTAAATAATCCAAGAATTCAATAGCATGCCACACATGAAGTAAAAGACATGCATCGGCTTCCTCGTGAGACGCGGGAGAGTTTCTGCAAAAGTGTTCTTATGCGAATCAATTACAGTGTCTCCGTCGGTGCAAATTACTTGTTTTCCAGACGGTAGATTCATATTGACGAGGTTATCTTCTAAAGATCTTCTTTGTTTTTGTTGTTAGCAAGGAACTTACTAAACGATTTAAGGATAACAACATTGGATTTCACTTTTACTCCTGGCCCAGATCCTTTCGACATTCTTGTGTCATTTTTTAGGCTTCCTTCTAGATAGCGATCAAAAATCAAATCAACCCTGTCTGCAGATTTTAGTCTCATCAAAACGTATGGTCCAACAATCTGATCATAGTACTGTTGGAAGGTTCGACAGAATTGGGGATAACCAAATGGACCAATGCAGCTTCGTCGATAATGAGGGAAGAAAAACATTAGGTTTATGGACAGTCGTCTCAGAAAATCCACTTAACTTGATGATACAAGAAACTACTTCGTATTTTTTACCAGATTTTCAAAGTTTACCGTGATCAGATATGGAAGGTGCACAAGAGGTCACTCGATCGCTGGACAATAGCCGAGACGTTAAATGATAATAGAGACTTGGCGAAAGTACACATTTATTAAAGACGCTTCGCAAAATTAGGAAGGAACTACCTATTCTATTATTGTGTTTATATTAAAAAATATATTTAAAATTTGTTCTGATCGTATACTTATATATTTGAAGGTATGATTATATTAATATTACTAGGGGAGGCACCAAGGGCGTCTTAATTAAAAAACTTAATCAGTGTTTTTTTATATTTTTTTTAAGACTATTTAGTTAACATAATATAATTATGAAAAAATAGTAATGGAGGCTAGGGGGGGGGGGGGGGGAGCCCGTTGTTCTCCCCCATGGACGCCCTTGAGAGGCATTGCCTCCCCTGACAAGCCACCACTGCAATATAATAAAGAAAGCAACAGATAATAAGAAAAATAATATAAACACTGCCATAACGAATAGCAACTGGTGAAAACTTTACCAAAACCCTTGGTTTTTTAAACCTTCCGACATAACCGCTGCTTTAAATCATTAACGGTTTGTCTCAGAGAAAAATGTTAAAATATTTTTTATTTAGCTTTACTCAAGAGCTATCAAATGATGTATCACAATATTAAATTATTACGATCAGTAGTTGAGATATTAACATTTTATCAAACCCACGTTACTCATCACAGAGGTTATATTAATGACTTCATCACAGCGGAGTCATGATCTCTGATCGAGTGTCTCCCGGTGTTTTTTTGTTCCTTAGTATGTATACAGGGTGGTCCTTAAGTACATCAAGAAAATCTAGGATATGATTCCTGGCATCAATTTAAGTTGAAAGTTTATATGGACTTATGCCCTAAAATGCTTACCCTCTAAGATACAGGGTGTTAAAATATTTTCAATTTTCCTTTAAAACTACCATTTTTTTCAAAAACATAGTAGTGACAACTTTTGTTCCGCTTATATCAGTAATGCATAAAAATGCATCAGAGTTTAAAAAAAACAGTGGCGTATCACATATTTTCACAAAAAAAATATTGATGGTATCTTCATGCACGCCACTGGTGGAAGTAGGCAAACCCTTTTTTAACAAAAAAGTGCAGTTTAATACGAAATCAATCGACATCAATTTTCAATACCGTATCTTCAAGGAGTTTCGAAATTTTAAAAAACAATTATTTTTTAAAAATATTTTAACACCCTGTATCTTAGAGGGTAAGCATTTTAGGGCATAAGTCCATATGAACTTTTCAACTTAAATTGATGCCAGGAATCATATCCTAGATTTTCTTGATGTACTTAAGGACCACCCTGTATAAGCATTGTGCAAATTTTCATATTGGTAGCCGGAAGTGAAATATTTTGGTAAAATTTATCGCTAACTCCAACGACTATATTTCAGGGAGACTACTTGCAGTGCTGAATTGAAGCAGTAGAAAGTTGTTGTTAGTAATGTGTTTTTTTTTTCGAGTTAAGAACTTACTGGTGTTAGTGTAGGTGTGTGTATGAGTGCAATGTTTTTGTGTAGTAAGTTCTTGTGTGGTGTTAGTAGTTAATTCTTTTTTTGTAGGTTTTTTGTGTTGTTCTTTGTTTACTATTAACTATTAGATAAACTAGGTATGGAATCGTGTAGTTTATTACCTTCTGAGGCGAATTTTCTTTAATTAGCTATTATAATAGCTGATTCCTTGGGCGCTTATAGTATACACTCATTCTTACGGCGTAGGATCTTCTTTTTAGTTCTTCATTCAGATGAGTTCCTATTTTTTCAAATACTGTTGCTGCTTTTCTTTTCATAAATACTGATATCGTTTCCCATCAGATCTCTATGGATTTGTGCATTTCAACCAACCATGGTGCAGCTATTGCCTTTCTTACATAATTATTTTTGGTGGCATCGAACCGTTTTATGTATGTATGTATTAGCTGCATAGCCCCATACTGCTGATCCATAGGTTAGCTGTGGTGACCAGAAGTATGTATGACAAATCGATATTTGTTAAGCGGGTAATAATAACGCAAAAACCCTAAAATATACCTGCAAACCCTAAAAACCCCCAATAAATACCTTGTGTATATCCAAAACGTAAATATAATTATTATTATAATCTTCAGATTGAAAAATCCCTGAAATAACGAAAAAGTCCTTAACAGTGCAAGTTTGGTAGTTGTTAGGTGCTTTAGGTACATTTGACAGCGGCGTAGCTAGGGGGGGGGGGCATCGGGGCATTTGCCCCCCCCCCCCAAGAGCCATGAAAAAAAGTAATTATCAACAATATTTCAAAAACAATATTTAAATTTAATTTTTTTGCCCTTTTAAATTTAACGTAGGTAGGCTTTACTTTGAGAAACAACGCGTCTGTTTTGGTCATTACATCCCCGTCGTCTTGTTTTATGTGACATTCGCGGATCTGGTGTCTGGTGGTGTAAATTTCCTTTTCTCTCTTTTATTTACGTAAATAAGACAAAGTAAGATATAAACATCGTAGGAAAACCTAGGTAATTACGATTGGTTGTGGTTTGTTTGTAGGACTTCTAGATTATTTCAGTTGCGGATTGTACTTAGGCGATTACGTAACAATTATAGATAATAGAAAAATTTAGCAAAATTTGGGCGTGGTCCAAAAAATTTTTGGCTTGCGGAGGGCTTTACGCCTCTATGCAACTATATGCCCCCTCCAAGACAATATCCTAGCTACGCCACTGACATTTGATATAAACAATATCGTCAACAAAAGTTTAGAGAGTGGATATTAAAAATCGACTATAAATTCAACAAACATTTCTAATTTATTTATTTCTTTAATAAACAACTTAAGTAACAACCGCGATGACAGGGGTGAACAAGAAATTTGGTATAAGTTATACTGTTTAACCTGAATAATGATCGTAGTATTTTTCAATTTTAGGTATACCAATTTGATGGATCCATATTGGTTCAGAGTACCAGTGGACAAAGGGAGGGAACCACACCCACGAGTGCGGACCTCGACGGTTGCACCTCGGTTGAAGATTCAACATGGCAATATCCTAATGGAACCTACTACAGCAAATATGACTTTGCGGCATATATTAGAGAAACAAACTACCAAGGCGTCTTTGGAAATGGATATGGAGCATTTGTTATTTCGCCCAGCAGAGAATACCATGGTAGTTAAAATCATATTCTTTATTATTTTATTCTCTTACCTTGCTTATTTAACTTATTTTCTTACTACTTAAGGAAAATATCCAACATAATTCATTTCTGATTGATCCTAAATTGCCGAATGAATTAATTTATTATCAAATTTATTTAAAATTACTTTTTCTACGACTGTCAAAAAAAGATAAATTTTTTTGGTTACTATGGATGCACAAAACGTCGCTTTCTTTCACCGTAAAAAAATGTCATTTTTTCACCGTGAAAAAATGATATTTTTTCACGACAAGGTCAGCTGATTGATATTTTCGTATAAAAATGCAAAAATTAATTTCCAAAACACTTTTTATAAAAAAATGTATTATTAAAGTGAATTAAATTAACAATCTTTATTAGAATAGTAATTACCGGTGAAGTTAGAGCAATTGTTCCCTATATTAATTCCAGTAGGCGATGTTACACATTGTTGGTCGGAAACGCAAGAACTATTAGATATTTTGTGCGATACATTTACTGCAGATGAACTTTCTAAGATTTTATTGGAAGAACTTTCTAAAATTTTATTGGAAATCTCAACTTTGTTCACCAAACTATCCTCTATGTAACCCTCCGCCACTGAACTAGATTTTCAACCTCCGTGACGTTTGATAGAAATCAGGTCGCCCCTGCATTAGCTAGTAGTGTCGCAGAACTTCTTCTGAAACAGTGGCCCGTATAACTTTTGAACATTTCTTTGCCGAGCCATTTTGCAATAAGACTTGACATTTCTCCTATTTTATTGACTCCAACATGTTGATTTACACATTTTCCTTTAGCATATTTTAGAAATAGTCGGTTACTTGAAGTGTGGGACGGTCGCTTCTGTAGATATCGATATATTCCAAATTGGATATAGAAAAGGTTCGGTTTTTGTATCTGGTATTTTTACAACTAATATAGTTCCAACATCTTCAATGTTATCAATGGTCATCTTGGTTAATTCTTCCCGACGGCAAGCGCCACTTATCCCGAAGATTAAAACAACCTACAATAAAATAGTAAAATGAGTCTCCAAATTACTTAAATATTTGCTTGTAAATGTTGTAAACCTTCATAAGTAAATGTATTTCATCATCGAATTCCTTTATAAATCTTGCTACATCCTCCTTTGTTAATACTTTAGACTTCTTTCCTCTATATCCAATGGATTTGCTCTTTAAAAATGGAACCAATTTAGTAAACCGCTGCAGATCATTATTTTCCTTTATGTTTAGGGTACTTTTAAGCATCGAATAGGTACTCCATAGTGTAGGTGGCTTTAAAATTTTCGACTTTTCCTCCAAATAACAGAGCAAAACATTTTCTGTTACTGTTTTTACTTTCTTTATATTGCACCATTCGCGAAGCTGAGTGTACACTTTCTCATATTTTATTCTTGATTTCACGGGCAAAAGATTTGATATAACGATTTTTGCCGCATCCGTAATTTCGTGAGGCGTCTCACTATCACTTTCAGACATTTAAATGGTATCAAACTTGAGCAAACAACTATAAACTTTTGACACGAAAAACGATAGATTTGACAATCAATAAAATTTAAACAATTTTAGGTTTCCATAGTAATGGGAACAGGTGTAAGAAATAATACCTTAAATGAATTATGATTTTAGATTTTTTTCTAAACACGATAAAAAATAGTTAACAACAAACAGTTGTAGAAAAAATGTTGTTTTTTATTTCGCGCGCAAAAGTGTTTTTATGGCACATTTGATTGAATTTTTAACCTCGACCTAACGGTCTCGAGAAAAATTTACAATCTCATGTGCCATTAAAAAAACACCTATTTTGCGCACTTAATACAAAAATAACTATTTCTGTTGCCCAGTTATCAGTATCTACCATCATTATTTCAGGGGGTGGTCCAATGAAACAAGACTTAACAGTTCAACAGGATTGTTTAGTTGCCAACTACTTTATGAGTGGTCATTTCACTGGAACTTCTGAAATCAATGTCCCACCTGGATGGGTGCACACCTATGGACCATTCCTTCTTTACTTCCCCACTGGTGACAATGGGCAGATTATGTCGGCAGTTCACAATCAAGTCGATACTGAAAAGGAAGCTTGGCCATATGCTTGGCTTCACGATGTTGACTATCCAATACCTAGGTAAGATAACATTGCTACGACTATACGGTAAAATAATGTTTATCGTGTCAAATTTTACAAAAAAATAATAATCATAATTTGCTAAGACTAATTTTGCCGGACTCTCATTGTCTTTATTTTAGTATTAATGAACAAAATCTTTCGGTGATTTAGTATCTTTACCCATTTTCAACTGTAAATTATTGACATTGGCTATAAGAGAAGCATAGTTTGCATTATTTATTATAAATATAATATATATTTTTTGAAATTTCTGCTTTGAATTTTAGAGGTTCAATTGAAGGTTACACCCGTGGACAAAAGATAGCTGCTGTTGTTATATGGGATTCACTCAATGAGGAGTTTGATTTACAGGAGCTTGGTTATTTATATACTGCTAAGACAGATTCACAGGGGTATTTTCTCATCCACAACATTCGTCCAGGAAAATATAAAGTAGCCGCATATCCACTTGCAGGCCAAGGAAGTGAAAATGTGCCTGTTAAAACTACCATTAATGTTGTTGCAGGTATGGGTAATACCGTTTTTAAATCTAATTAAATCGTTTAATTTCCCAGAGATAATTTAGAATTATAGGGGAATAAATCGTGATATATTTTTAATTTAAAATTAGGAACTTAAGTAACTATTTAAAAATTAACAACAGCAAACAAAATATTTGAGTACGAAATATAAATAAACCATTAATGTACAGGGTGTTTCATTAAGGGTGGCCACCGGCAATATCTCGAAAACTACTAAGCATAGAAACTTGGGAAAAAAAAACATTATGATTACTAAAGTGGCTATGAGAAAATACTGTAAATTATTTTTAAGTTCCGCATTTGGTCGCAAGAGGGGCACAATTGAATTATAATTATATAAATTTCTCCGAAAATTCCCATATTAAGGTATACATCTGATTGCATCATTAGAAAGCTTAGAAAATTTTGCATTATTTTTGTTTAGGGCTCATTGGCGTACCGACCTTGATAAAAGTGGGGGAAGCTATTGAAAGTGTAATCATTTAAATCACTGTAACTTCTTAACAACTAATCCGACTTTACTAAACTTAAGCTTGTTTGGAAGAGAAAGGTAAGTACTTTTAATTGTCGTATCCAACGATACACGATGGTTTATAATAAAATTGCTAGAGGGCGCCATTTGTAATAATAACAGTT
Organism: Polydrusus pterygomalis; assembly: GCA_963969555.1. Lineage (NCBI taxonomy): Eukaryota > Metazoa > Arthropoda > Insecta > Coleoptera > Curculionidae > Polydrusus > Polydrusus pterygomalis. The sequence goes on from OZ018379.1 coordinate 54,317,256, forward strand.
CTTTTGATTTTATCCCGAAAATTCAAATCATACAGTATTACTATGACATCATAATCGAAAAGTAGATTAAATTCGAAAGAAAAATGAGAAGACTGTAGTTTGATATCAATAATCGTTTCTTATTTATCGTCAAAATAATAATTTTTAACACTTTAATCGAATAAATTATTGGTTTTTATTGTTCCATAGGTATGTAGGTTAGATTATTAATAATCAAATTTCATTTGTAATTTTCCATGCCTCCCTTAACACTTTATCTGGGCTTAGGACTAGTCCAAATTATGTAAAAGACAAAATTTGGAGCGTGTTTAAAGGCAGACGGGCAATTACAACAGTCACCGTTGAATACGACAATTAAAAGTACTTACCTTTATCTTCCAAACAAGCTTAAATTTAGTAAAATCGGACAAGTCGTTTAGAAGTTACAGCGATTTTTATAATTACACTTTTAATTTAATAGCTTCCCCCACTCTTATCAAGGTCGGTACCCCAATGAGCCTAATACCAAAATGATGCAGAATTATCTAGTCTTTCTAATGATGTAGCCAAAGGTATACCATAATATAGGAATTTTTGGGGAAATTTACAATTTTAAAAATTAATTTTCAAATTATGCCACCTTGTGGCGAAATGTGGAACTTAAAAATAATTTCCAGAATTTTCTCATGATCACTTTAATCATAATTTTTTTCCCAAGTTTCAATGTTTAGTAGTTTCCGAGATATGGCCAGTGGCCACCGTTAATGAAACACCCTGTATAGAAACGTTGAGACAGACTACTAAAAAAACTCGTCTAGGCTATAAAAGTATTTAGATATTAATAATTATTTCAGTTACTCTTTAAAACATTGTATACTATTACAATCCCAACTTTTTGGGGCAAATCATTATAAAGTCCTACAGCCAGATATTTAGGCAATTTTAGACTATTAATACTGTAGAGTGCAGAACTCAAAAACTGTTCTTGTGCCATATTATTATTATTATTATTGCACGTCTCTGTTTTGTACAATTTCACCTCCAATACAAAAGACAAATACTGCTTATTCCAAATATTAGCTAGGAAGAGGTAGTATATTAAAAGTTTAAATATGTTCCTACAACTATATAGCCCGGGAGGCAGCGTTACATTTTTTATGGTGATTTCAGGTCGCTTGATTTTGTGTGTATTCGATAGTCTAGATATAGCTAGCAATCGACACAACAACAACAACAAGCGTCATCTGTCAGAGTCGTGGTGGACCCAGTCGTAAGAGAATGTCAATTATGTTAAAAAAAAGGTCAGGTGGTTTAAAAAGTTGTACAGCAAATGTTTATATGATGACAATAAATTTTTAAAAAATCAGCTGCAAAGATAATGGGGGATTATGCGTCAGCTGCTTATTTAGGGTCCTGCACCTCACCTCTTCTATACCTACCTCACATTAACTTATTAATTAATTAAAATTTTGATATTTTGCAGACCTTACCTGTATCTTGAGGCGCATTTCAGACAAATATTTTTTTCATACAGAGTGTTCCAAAAAAGTGGAAGAAGGATATATTTTTTAGATTAAATGGTGGAGTACTGGTTTTAAAAATTTATAGAAAAATAAAATTATTTCCTCGTTAATAAAATCATATAAAGTTACTTATTAAATAAAGTCTAACACTATCGTTAACTAAGTTTGATTATTACGAATTGTACAGGGTGTCCAAAGTTTAGTGTCAAACTTTGCAAACTTTAAAGCAATTTATTTTTCTTATTTCAAATAGAAACACCTGTATATTTTTATGTCAATCGATGCAGAATTAAAAATCAAACATTTGTCCTAATTATAACCCTAAGTATATAAATAAGTAAGAAAATATATGGCATGTAATCTAAAAAAATACATCCTTATGACGTCACACTTTTTTGGATCACCCTGTATGAAAAAAAATATATTCCTGAAATGCGCCCCAAGATACAGGTAAGGTCTGCAAAATATCAAAATTTTAACTGAATTAATAAGTGAGCTATAAAAGACGAGGTTGAGGTGCAGGACCCTGTATAAGCAGCTGACCAATAATCCCCCATTATCATGGCAGCTGACTTTTTTTGATTTATTGTCATCATATAAACATTTGCTGTACAAATTTTTAAGATTAATGACACCTGCTATACATTTATCTAATATAAATCTTAAGCTTAGTACCAGATAAAATGATAAATAAAGTTTAGACATAACATGTTCACAATGTACCTTCCGGTTCAAACTTTATCCAGATGAATACCAAGAAACTTGGTGCTCTGAACTTGGCACAAGAATTTATTATCGATCCATAAATTAATGATATGATCCGTTTTTTGTCTATTATGAAATCTAACAAACTGTTCTTGTCTACATTCGGAAACATCGAATTTTCTCCGAACCAGGCACAAAGTACGGCCAATAATTGAATAAGTACACTGTTTTCAGGTGCTACGAGGCATGCTTCTATATATCTCCCAGAACCAGAGAACATCATTTGGTCTTTGGGACAAGTCAACAGACGATCCGACGAATTTAATTTTGCAGATCAACCTCGTAACTATCAATGGGAGTGGAAAACACCGGTTACAAATACCTTTACAATTGGACAAAGTAATCCTAAAACCGATTGGTAAGTAAATACCTAACTTATTCTTTGAATGACAACATAGACTTATGTTATACAGGGTAAAATTTTTTTTATGAAATATGAGCACAAAAAATAACCGGGAATAATTTTTAAGTTCCTAATTTTACCGCTAGGGGGGCGTAGTCACTATACTATGGTACAGTCTTTGACGAACTATTATCAGATCACCTACCGGTATAATTAATCTGGCGGACAAATGTAGAAGCAGACAGAAACGTACAACATGGATTTACAAGAACACCAGTGGGAACGAATACAGACAAACACTCAATTAAAGCACTGAAATAAATAACAATGTAACAAAAATAGAGCAACTAGAACTGAAAGTAGACCAGCTAACACAAAATATACAAAAAGGCAGAAACAAAGTAGCCAAACAAGTAAATATAAAACAAAAAGAAAATAAACTGCCGGACGATATTGTCACGAGGGCACCGGGTTCCTTGATTAAAAGGCGGTCATCATACTTAATTAACTATTTATTAAAACAATAATTTAGCATAGGAAACAATTAAACACATAAATCAACCCAGTCTTGCCTTTTAATTATTAGAGTCTACCTTCGGTGTCGGGGGAATGTGTCACGGCGATCTATCTGGCCCGTTCCGGCGCTGGGCGGTCGTACCTGCTTGGCTGCGAGATCGGTGATCCCCTGGGCAGCCCGCGAACCAGCCGGCCGACGGCTGAGTTCCTCACTCTATACCAGCCATTGGGTTAACCAATAAGTGGGGGAACTCAGGCCTCGATCGCGCGAAAAACTACCCCCCGTGACACTATACTGAACTTAATAAGATACAAAAATTCAATAAGAAAAATATACTGAGCAACGAAACAGAACAAGACAAGACACGATAACTATAAACCAGCTGCAAAAGGAAAATAAATGAAAAATAATACACAAAAATCAAACTTGGGCAAATAGTCCTTAATTTCAACTAATAACTGCAGTAGGTACTATGTAGGCCAAGAATTAAGTTTTTATTTGCTCTGTAATATCCTCCATAAATATTGTAATAACAATTTTTTTTGTAGTTACCATGGTAACAGCGCCGAGAATGGTAACAACTTAAAGTACTTAAAAGGCTGTAACTTTGGTCTGCGTTAACCGAATTTAAGAATTTATTGCTTATTTTAAAGAAAATTTTATCCTGATTTAACGTTTACATAAATATTAGGTATTAAAATGAATGCGTTCGGGTTATTAGAGGTCACTTTTTAAAAAAATATATTTCAAGCATCGATTTCTTAAAAAAATTAAATGCAACCATCCAAGTTTTAACTTTATTCTTTAGATAACTAGTTAGTAAAGAAAACTGCAAAAATCGTAAGTCGTATCCTGTTGTTTCTCAAAAGTTATCGCAAAAATAGTGGCAGAGTGTAATTCTACGGCTTTTAGCATAAATCTAAGAAATCTAAGCTTAAAATATATTTTTTTAAAAGTGCTTTCTATTACTAACCGCACGCATTAATTATAATAATATTTATGTAAACGTTCAATAAGGATTACACGTTCTTAAAAATAAGCCATAGTTTATTAAATTCGGTTGACGTAGATTGACGTTACAAGTACTTTTAGTTGTTACCCTTCTCCACGTTGTTACCATGGTAATTACAAAAAAGTTGTTAATACAAACTTTATAGAGGATATTGCAGAGCATATAAAAACTTAATTTTTGACTTACATTGTATTGCAGTTATTAGTAGAAATTAAGGATTTTTGTCATAGCATAACGACTACGCTCCCTAGCGATATAATTAGGAACTTAAAAATCATTTCCAGTGATTTGTTTTAGGCATATTTCATAATAATTTTTTTACCCCAAAGTCGTGTATCACCCTGTATATATCTGTATATATATTTCTGCTAATTGTATTACATTAAAGCCATTTAAAATTGTTTTTATATTCTCAAACCTCCCTTAATTCATTTTAGTATTGTAGACCAAAAACTCATTATAACACAAACACAACAATACCTCCCAACACAGAAAGTATTTTACAAATACAAAACATTAAAGTAAAACTAAACTGTTGGGGAACCAGCCCCAACGCGGGCAATTTATTTCATTTTTTCTAATATTTTAATCCCGATATTAATAGTTTTTGGTACTCCAATGGTCGTTAACCCCCTTGTTCCCTCGCCAATTTCGTCTTACGCTATCTTGTTTTTAGATTATTTTCGTAGAAATAAGCAATGTATTACATTACAACCTTGACCAAGCCGCGAATGCTACCCCGCACGGGTTCTTGTTGCAAAGCACGCATGGGAGATGAGACGCGTCTAGAAGATGACGCAACCCCGCGTTGTCCAATTTACTTAAGCCTGCACGCTCGTCGTTGAAAGTCACGTTTGTTTTAGCACTAATTTTCCACAAATTCGTGTGAAGTAGTCACGTGTTAAAAATTGCCTTCTTCTTGCTGTTACACAGCAAATTGTGACTGTATTTTGTGTTTTGGATAACTCTTTCCGATCGTGAAAGGAAGTCAAAGTGTTTTTTTTTTGTTGGACACCTGTCTCAGGCTGTTCATTTTTGTGTCTGTGAATTAAAATCGCTGTTCTTCAGCCAGTACGTGAAGCAGCAAATCTAGGGCTGCCCAACAGACTATGGTATTTACGCAGCATATCCAAATCATCGAAAGCATATCGGCTGCAGGCCACTATTAGATTACGCAACAAAGCGTTGCTGGCATCGGCTGCAGGCCTCAATGCTTGTTAACAAATTTCATATCCTTCGTAATTTAACATTACTAATGACAAAAACTGTTTTTAAACCTCTACATTAAATTAATTTTTTTTAACCCAATTTAATAATTTTTGTTTTACTAAAACTTTTAATTTGTTTTGTAGCAATTTACGTTACCCATGTCTGTGATCTTTTAATGTTTTTGATGTTTGATTAATTAATGTAGGTATATTTTTACCATACCTATTAATTTACGTTTTGTAGTTTAGCCTTCCTAACGCATTTTTTTTTTGTCCGCTTGCGAGTCTACCATACCTTTGTAGCTACCCCTAGGCTGAGTATATAAGACAATTTGCGGGAAGCCTAACTACAAATGCACTGTTTTATTTCCATTTTACTTGTTGATATTATTCCAGTAATTTTAGCTTGGCCCTCATCCACCCAGTAAAACCCGTCTAACTGAAAACCAATTTTTAAACTTTTGTATTATTTTATCTTGAACCACCCTATGGCAATACAGTAATTTCGTTTCTCTGGTCAACCATTAAGTAAGTTGGCTAACTCTTTGGTATTATTGTAAAGATTATACAGTTTTTCTTCACTAAATATAATTTTTCTGTTCATCTTTACTAACGTTTCGGAAATATTTAAATATTAACGGTCAATAACGAATAAGCAAACCAAAATTCAAATGAAGTCTGTGGTTATGTATGCATCGAATTTTGAAACATCTACTATAGCGCAATCCAACGAAATAAATTCGATAGCTTCAGTGGTTTTTAAGAAAATGTTATTCGAATAAAAAGTTTAGTTAATACTACTGCTACTGCTGCATAATTGCTGAAAATGTTGCAGATCCAAAAGTTTTTTAGAAAAAACAAGTCGTACCTAACAACTGATTAGTGTAAGTGTAGTTGTAACTTGTTTTTACTCTTTTTAGGTATTACGCCCAATCTCAACCTGGTCATTGGTACATCAAGTACCAAGATACCAAAGATGAAAACCAAAGAACGCTTCGTATCGCTCTGGCTGCTACCAGCGAATCCCATCTTCAAGTTTTGGTTAACGGATATGAGGTTGGCGACGAGTATTTTGCAGACGATCAGGCAATTTATAGAAGTGCCATGCAGAGTGGCCATTTTACTTCTTTGGTTTATACAGTGAATACAACACAAGTTGTAGATGGTGAAAATACTATCGAATTATGGATAAGCGTTGGACAAGTTATGTATGACGCCATCAGTTTACAAGGAGAATAGATTACAAAACCTGTTTATTATTATTGATGTTTTAAATAAAGATTTTTAATTAAATTTTTATATTTCTTTTACCTTCTATACCATCCAATTCTTTTTCAGTTTCACAAAAATAAATTAATGGTAAACTGTTTTTCTTATAAAGGTTTTCATAGTTTCTAGTACCAAAGTAAAGCGTTCTGGAAAAAGATACAAGCTGCCCACCAAAAATATGTGTAGCTTAAAAGAAAGGTAAAAAAGAATTTACTGGATTGTGAGGAGGATGTTGATAGCTCTCCAGGGTTTTAGAAGATAGAATAAAGAAAATATTAAAACAACAAGGACTGCAGTTTCCGTGTACAAAGAAAAAAACTCTAATTTAATTTTAAATACATACTTCCCGCAAACTAACTACATATCTGCATATGTAAAAAATAAAACGATTCCAATATTAAGGGTGACCAACGATGACAGGTCTTTGGCGAATCATATTCTAATAAATAGAATAAAACTTGCATACACATGAGGGTAATTAATACTTTTAAACCTTAGAAGTCCATGTCAAATCCGATGGAATAATTTTTGCAAGAACGCTTTAACAAAGCCTAGAAAGGCTGGAGGGCCCTCTGTGTTCAGAATTATTAACAGTGAGTTTAGCACTTATATAAATTCTTTAAAATTAAAGGTACACATTACACATGCTTGATAATACATAAATACAAGCTAATAATAACCTCAACCAAAAAATTTTACGCTGTTTAACAGACTGTTAGTTGTTTTTCTTATTTTTAAAACTTTGAAAGTGTTTCTAAGTATTTCACTTAAGACTTTATAAAGTATCAGTAGTTCTTCAGGTAATGCCTCGGTTTATGTATTTTTACCACATGTGGGTCATAAATTAAGAACTATACAGTGAGGACCTAAAGTCCGTCCCCCCCCCCCCCCCCCCCCCTCTAACTTCTAAACCGTTCGGTATATTTTAATGAAATTTTGAACGATAATATTTGAGCAAGTCTTGCACTTTTTGACATACCAATGACAGCTTTAAATGTCAAGATGACAGCTGGGTCCGCTTTTGGAATATTTTTTTAAATATAACACCCAGTATATTTTTACATTTTTAAATTCCATATAAAATTATAATTATTTTTTATTAAATGTATTATTAGTCTATACTTCATAGTTTCCGAGATATTGACTCTCGAAAAGTGACATTTTTGAACTTTGACAGCTTATAACTTTCTAACAGTACGTCTTAGAACAAAAGGGCTTACATGTCCCTATCTTCAATTTGTATTATCTTCCCAAAAAAATCAACTTCCAGTTAAACCGGAACAACTATATTTCCTGCTTTCGAGTTACATCTGGTTTTACCGGAAGTTGATTTTTTTTGGGAAGATAATAAAAATTGAAGATAGGGACATGTAAGCCGTTTTGCTCTAAGACGAACTGTTAGAAGGTTATAAGCTGTCAAAGTTCAAAAATGTGACTTTTCGAGAGTCAATATCTCGGAAACTATGAAGTATCGACTAATAATGCATTTAATAAAAAATAATTATAATTTTATGTGGAATTTAATAATTTAAAAATATACAGGGTGTTCCGTCTAAAAAAATATTCCAAAAGCGGACCCAGCTGTCATCTTGACATTTAAAGCTGTCATTGGTATGTCAAAAGGTGCAAGACTTGCTCAAATATTATCGTTCAAAATTTCATTAAAAAATACCGAACGGTTTAGAAGTTAGAGGGGGGGGGGACGGACTTTAGGTCCTCACTGTAGAATGGATAAGTAATTAGAATTTGGTTTAATTTTGGTTTTCGTAGAATTACTAGTAGCTTGAATGTGTTTTGCAATACGGGTAGCTCGGGACACAACCTCATCCAAGCTCTAAAGTATGTAATACACGAACATCCCAGTATAAGATAACCTGCAAAATGTATAATGTACCCAAGACCACTCTTTACTGACAGGTTATTGACATTAAAACGGAATTTGGAAATTCAAACAAGCCCAAAATTGGAAGAACAAACCGAACAAAGCCGAACAAACCCGAACAAACCCGAACAAACCCGAACAAAGCCAAAATATGAAACTATACTTATTGATCACTTTAAAAATATGGACTACAAATTTTTGTTTTCGGCAAAAAGCGACCAAATACCCGTCTGGTATTTCTTCTTCTGCTTTTATTAATTTATAAATTTAACCTTGTTTAACGTTAAACAGTAGGTAATTGTTGTGTAAAAATTTGGCCGAATTTGTATAAAACGAAATATTGATCAAATAATAAAATGGCCAAGGCTTTAAGTTAGATAAAATAAAAATGTAGATTTACTTAAGGTTGAATTCTCAACGTCATTCAATCTATTGCCAACCTATAACCTATTTCGCGTTGATTTTTTGAGTTTATTATTTTAATAACTAACATTTAAAGAAAATCAATATCGTCGGTACATTATTTAGGTAGTATCTGATATACTACAAAAATATCAATTTATTTCATTGCTAATTTTGGGAGAATTGTATAGTGAAAGAACAATGAGTGACAATGACATAATAATGTTAAAAAAAATCTTACCCGATTTTTTTCGCTATACAATTCTCCTAAAATAAGTTATGAAATTCCTTGATATTTGTTAAATATGTCAATTATTACCTATAGAATATCAGGTCGATACTGATTTTCTTTAAATTTTGTATAAAAGCTAGAAAACATAAATAAATCTACGCGAAATAGGTTATAGGTTGGCAAGCATGTTGATACTCCCACCTTAAGTTAAAATATTTTAGCATCGGGCTCGGAGATTAGCTTATTCAATAAACAATATAAATATTTTAAATGTTAAGTAGTTTGTAGTGGCATTGATTTAAATAAAATTATCTAGTTTAAAAATGTAAATGTTTACCTAAAACTTACAGGTAGGGGAAGCGTGTCTTTGATGGACCCCTTAAGGACATTTTCATATCACTTTTTACATGACGTTTCTATTAAGGTAAGCCAGATAAGTATCTATTTGATTCTTGGTGTCACTAGATTTACCGTAGCTGTAATGATTTTTAGAACAAATACAGAAAAAACTCTGCTGTACGTTTTTTTTTAAATATGCCAAAGGGTCCATCATGGACGTTTATAGTCTTATATTGGAACCTGTGTTTTCAGTATAGCCATATCTATAAGAAAAAAAAAATTTATACAAATAGTGAAAGACTATCCAATGGTTACTAATTTCCTGTGATGATTTTCTAGTCTATAAATAGAAAATAGAGACATTGGTTAATGTAATGTGTTTCATTTAAGCAACCGATCATTTTGTTCTGTCTATTCTCACCTAAATTTAAATATATCATTTGAATAGTAACATACACCCCTACCTAACATAATATAAAGCAATCGTTATATAACATATTCGACGAGAAAATTGAAATAAATCAATCCTTAATTCAACCAAAATATGCGCATATATATGTCTTGTTTGCCTTTAAAATATGCAATTATTTGCATTTTTTACCAAATATGCATACTGGTGTGAAATATTTCTTAATTTATTATAGTAAAATGAGATAAAGAAACACATTGGGTTCTAAAAAATATGTTTATTTTAAAAAAAATGCAAAAAAAATATAAATTAAAGTAAACAATTTTTTAACCTAAAACTGTATAAGAGGCATTTATTATTTATTATTTTTTTTTAAATTTCAACTAAAAAGGATTGTCTTCTATTAATAAAAATATGTTTATACAAAGAGAAGCTTTTTTCAACAACTACTGATGTAATCGGAAAATACCTATTGAGACTTAGGTAGCAAAATAGGGCCAAGATACAATTTCGTTGGATGGTTAACCCTTATAAATGCTTTTTACTGCAGTTAAGTATTTAAATCCTTCATTCTTTTTTACAGTTACATCCAATTTGTTCCTTACTTGCCTTCCTACCTTACCGGAAATGTTGTTAAATTTAGCGGAAAAAGTTTCAACAATACTAATTGAGTTTATTTGAAGGTTGTAGACAATGATGTATCTTGAGTAATAGATGTGTTTTGGACTTCCATTGCCTTTAGTTTTTCATATCACAACGTTTCAACTGGTAAGTATCTCCAGTCGTCTTTACAGTATTCACCTGAAGACGACTGGATATACTTACCAGTTGAAACGTTGTGATATGAAAAACTAAAGGCAATGGAAGTCCAAAACACATCTATTACTCAATACTAATTGAGTCTCTTAAAATTAACACTTAATTTTCTACTCTCCAACGGGGATATTTTGTCCGGTATAAAACTGAAATTAACCTTAATAAAAACAAGATCTTTAGCTACACTTTTACTTTTACAATTTAGCAAACCATCGCTTATTTTAAAGAAAATTTTATCCTGATTTAAAGTTTACTTAAATATTATTAAAATGAATGCGTTTGATTAAGAATGTAGGGCACTTAAAAAAAATATATTTCAAGCTTCGATTTCTTAAAAAATTTAAGCGCAACCATCCAACTCTTTTAACTCTATTCTATAGCTAACTCGTTAGTAAAGAGAACTGCAAAAACCGCAAGTTGTTTCCTCTTGTTTCTTAAAAGTTATCGCAAAAATAGTGGAAGAGTGTATTCTACTACGACTTTTCGCAAAGATTTACAATTTTCCTTTCATTAAAACCATCAAATTCTACAAGAATAGCATTTTTTGCATTGTTTATTAATTTTTTAATAAAATATAAATTATGATATTTTGTTATTTACATTTATTTTACTTATTTATCTAAAAAATGCAATAATTATTAAAATGTTACATTTATTGTCAAGGCGGCCGTGGACAATTACACATGATTAGTGTAAGTGTAGTAGTAACTTGTTTTTACTTTTTTTAGGTATTACGCCCAATCTTACCCTGGCCATTGGTATATCAAGTACCAAGATACCAAAGATGAAAACCAAAGAACGCTTCGTATCGCTCTGGCTGCTACCAGTAAGAAATCCCATCTTCAAGTTATAGTTAACGGATATAAGGTTGGCGACGAGTATTTTGCAGACGATCAGGCAATTTATAGAAGTGCCATGCAGAGTGGCCATATTTTACTTCTTTGGTTTATACAGTGAACACAACACAAGTTGTAGATGGTGAAAATACTATCGAATTATGGATAAGCGTTGGACAAATTATGTATGACGCCATCAGTTTACAAATAGGATTGATTACAAAACCTGTTTATTATTACTGATGTGTTAAATAAAGATTTTTAATTAAATTTTCATATTTTTTTTACCCTGTATACCTACTTTTTTTTTTTAGTTACTGAACAATATATAAACTGGTTCTGGGGTTTTAAGTAAGATAAATTAACGTGTGCAGCAAATATAAAAGCAATTTTTTAAAAGAAAAATGGGAAATACAAGGCGCCTATAAATAAAATCCTAATTTATTTTGCTTAAAAGGACATAAATTAAAAACCATTTAAGAACCAAATTGAAGCGTTCTGGAAAAATATACAAGCTGTTCACCAAGATTATGGGTAGCTTATAAGGTTTTGATTTCATTTTTTGATAACTCAGGACGTAGATACTTGTTTGGTACGCCTGATATGTTTCCTGATTGGTATTACGACTATTCCTATACGCAGTGGGCCACAAGTGGACTTATTACTGATGTTTTCGATATGCAACACACAACTTTATATCTTTAAATCTCGGAAATTTCAAGAAACTGCTGTCATTTCAAATCCAATGGACAATAAACGATTTCCATATAAGAGAGAACAAGAGAAGCTCTTTTCTGTATACGACTTCTCACACAGAAAATATGTGAATTCAAGAAAAACGTGTTTCTGTTTATTTGCTTTATAGATTTCGAAAAGGCTTTCGACCAAGTCAAACGTGAATTATGGTTTAGGTACCTTCAAATAAAGGGTATAAACAACTACAATCTTAGATTACTGAAATATCTCTATTATAATCAGGTAGCTACCATTAAAGTGGATGAGATGTTTACAAGGAAGATTCCAATTGAACGTGATGTGCGCCAGGGGTGTGTTTTGTCACCAACACTTTTTAATGTTTACTCCGAGGAGATATTCAAAGAATCGATAATGGATAGGAAAGATGGTGTGAAGATTGGAGGAGAAATAATTACCAGCATAAGGTACGCCGATGACACTGCCATATTAGCTGAAACTCTGGAAGATCTACAGGCGCTGCTCAACTACAGGCGCTGCTCAACTCGAGGCGCGCAAAACAAGGGGCATCAAGACAAATGTTGGTAAGACAAAATGGATGGTTGCAGGAAAAGGGGACGTGGGACAAGGTCAACTTTAATTAGATGGTAGACCACTTGAAAGAGTTAGCCATTTTAAATACTTAGGTAGTTGGACTAACGAAACTAGAAGCTCTGACGAAGAAATACTTACACGCATTGCACTTGCTCGACAAGCATTTACATCCTGAAAACCTATACCTACTATGCAACCGTGAAGCACGGACCTTAAAGAGAACAACGACAAATAAGCTTAAAGCATTTGAACTATGCTGCTATCGCCGAATGCTGAAAATCTCCTGGACTACCCACACTTCCAACGAGGAAGTACTTTTTATGATGAATACCAACAGGGAACTCATAAACACAATAAAGAAGAGAAAAACCGAATATTTTGGGCATATCATCAGAGGACCCAAGTACTCTCTATTCTGCCTTATTGTCCAAGGAAAAGTGGAAGGCACACGTTGGATTGCACGTAAAATACTATTATGGCTACGAAACATAAGACAATGGACAGGATTGCAACCTGAACAACTCTTTAGAGCAGCCGCTGACCGTAATACTTTTCAAAATGTTATCACCCCGATGATCGCCAACGTCTGAAGACAGACAGGGCACCGAAAGAAGAAGAATATAATATCTGTGCCTGTTTTAAAATATATTTGACAATCTTTCAAACACTTAAAGAGGAAATTGTTTGTAGACACTGCACTACAAACAAGCCAAGTACGTTAATTTTCAATTTTCACATTTAATAAATAGGACAAACGCTTTTGACAGATTCGCCCTTTCATTTTCCTATCAATATTTCGTTAAATTTTGTTTTCTGCAAAAAGCGGATAAATAAAAAATATACTTGAGTTTAAATATTTTAGCAACGGACTCGGAGATTAGCTTATTCAATAAACAATATAAATATTTTAAATGTTAATTAGTTTGTAGTGGCATTGATTTAAATAAAATTATCTAGTTTAAAAAAATGTAAATGTTTACCTAATAATTGCAGGTAGGGGAAGCGTGCCTTTGATGGACCCCAAAAGCACATTCTCATAATATAAATTTTTACATGACGTTTCTATTAAGGTAAGCCATATAAGTATTTGATTCTTAGTGTCACTAGATTTACCGTAGCTGTAATGATTTTAGAACAAATACAGAAAAACTCTGTTGTACGTTTTTTTAAATATGCCAAAGGGTCAATCATGGACGTTTATAGTCCTATGATGGATCCTGTGTTTTAAGTATAGCCATATCTATAAGAAATAAAACTTATATACAGATAGTGAAAGACTATCAAATGATTACTAATTTCCTGTGATGAATTTCTAGTCTATAAATAGATAACGCCATCATTGGTTAATGTGTACCCTTTCATTTAAGCAACCGATTATTTTTTCTGTCTATTCTAACCTAAATTTAAATATATCATTTTAATAGTAACACACAACCCTACCTTACATAATATAAAGCAACCGTTAGATAACTATATGCGACGAGAAAATCGCAATAAATCAATCTTAGTTTCTTACATCATGACTAAATATGCGCATATCACCTTGTTTGCATTTAAAATATGCCGTTACTTGAATTTTTTTACCAAATATACATACTGGTATGCTTTCTTAATTTATTATAGTAAAATGAGGTAAAGAAACACACTGGGTTCTAAAAAATATGTTTATTAAAAAAAAAGATAAAAGTAAACAATTTTTTAACCTAAAATTGTATAAGAGGCATTTATTACTTACTATTTTTTCAAATTTTCAACTAAAAAGGATTGTCTTCTATTATTAAAAATATGTTTATGGGTAATTCTTACGAAATATGCTTATTTGGAGTTCACACCCCTTAATTTCAGAAAGAAAGAAAATATAATCAAAAACTTTTTTGCGATTTGTTGTAAAAAATGTATAGATTTTAGTATTACAAAAATTAGTTCATAAAGTGCACCACTTTTTGAAAAAAATAACTACAAAGTCAAGAATTCTCACCTCCGTGAGTGTTCTCAGTCCTAATATGTTTATTAATTTTTCTTAGTATTGGCTAAAACGAATAAAAATAACATTAACTTTGTTTAATACTTGAAAAGAACACCCTGCCCAAGGATGTCAAGTGAATTACCAACGAAAATATTATAAATTCCCAATTTTATTTGCATTTAAAGTGTTGTTCCTAAGAATGAACTTCAGCTCCGTGAAGCATACAGAAGTTTAGCTTCTAGGCAAAAGATGGCGCTAAATACCAGCTGAAACTAGGGGACTTCCCCTCTTTTAATAAAGTAAATTTCGGTAAACTCGGTACTCGGTACGCCAGTCATTGCCCGACTTTGAGGGTAGTAGGTTGTTGATCAGCACGTTATAACGTCGTACTTTACAGTGTGCTAATTTGAAAATATAATATATAATTCTAAGGTAAGTACATAATTTTGTGCTACTGTTTTTATGTACAGGGAAGTATTTTTAAAAGTTTTAGTTACTTGTATAGTACAGTGTAATAAATTTTTATTTACAAAGAAGATATTCAACAAAAACATGTTAAATCCCAATCTCCGTGAAGCTCAGTTCAGTGAACCCAGCTATTCACAGAGCTGAAGCTGTATCACGGAGTTGATAATATTTTACAAAGTTTAGATACTCTTTTGTTTTTTAAAGATTTTTAGGCATAAAATGGTAACATACTTTTCAGATATGGCAGACACGCCCTCCACGAGTCAAAAGAAAAAGAAAAAACGTAATCATGAAAAGCAGAAGCAAAGACAACGAGAGGCCGTGAGAAAACTACGTGACTCAAGGAGAAATAATCCTCAGACATACGAAGAAGAAAAAAGAAAGGAAAGAGAAAGATATTATGCTCGCAAAAAAGCGGGAAAAATAAAAACAATTTCAGAGATGACCAAAATATCATCTCCGTTATACCATCATCTCTAAAATATCGTTTTTTCCAAATTCCTTGATAAGTGTGTGACCACTTAGATCACTAAATAAGTTACGTTGATCTTTTATCAAAACCACAATTGCCAATGAAATATCTCGTAATAATTTTTGACATAAAACCAATCCTGGTTTAAGCATATTTCGTAAGAACTACCCTTATACAAAGAGAAGCTTCTTTTAACATCTACTGATGTAATCGGACTATTCTGAATCTTAGGTAGCAAAATAGGGCCAAGATACAACTTCGTTGGATGGTTTACCCTCATAAATGCTTTTTACTGCAGTTAAGTATTTAAATCCTTCATTCTATTTTACAGTTACATCCAATTTGTTCCTTACTTGACCTCCTACTTTACCGGGAATGTTAGTTCTTTAATGGTTTTGAAATGTTCTACGTATAATGTTGTGGCCTTAATCCATATTCCCCACCGGGTAATTACAGGTTCAGGATCGATATAAATACAGTTTGTTAAGCAGGTAACAATAACGCATTATTAAGTGACAATAAACAACCCCTAACAATATACCTCCAAACCCCGGAAACTGCCAATAAATACCTTGTGTATAACCAAAATGTAAATGTAATTATTACAATCTTCAGATTGGAAAATCCTTGAAATAGGTAAGTACCGAAGTGGACATTAAACCTTTGACGTTCTAAATTTTTTGATAAAGCCGAAAACATAAAAATATGCTCTTAAAATAATAATTTATAAAACTATGCCTTTTATTCTAAAATTGTCAAAATATGAAAAAAATACATAGATATATTTCGCCCTTACCAGTTTCAAATTTGTCACGTAAATTCACTAAAATGAATTACAATCGTAGAACAATAATTCGCAGCCATTGATATACGAAGTTCTCCAATTATAGGCAGGGGTCCATCAAAGGCACACTTCCCCTACGTATTTTAGCATACTTTAACGGAAAATAATACCTAAGTGTTTACATTTAAAAAAAAAATGTACAATACAAAACAGTTTGAATTTAGATCTGTAAACAAATATAATAGGTATAATGAAAAACTCAATCTTTTGGGAGCTTTACAGCTCCTTAATAATATTTATAATATATTCAATCAAGTTTTCTCCTACTTCTGCAACTGTATCTCTCACTACAGACGGCTTAAATGCGACTGTACAAAATGATTTTGTCTCAATTGTCTTTAAGTCTGATGCTATGGTATCTTCAGTAACTGTGAATGGACAGAATATTGCAGCAACGAACATTGAAACTTTTTTTATTGACTATCATTACAATGATGACCTAGGTAAGTGATTTAGGTTAACAGTTATCGACAAGATTGTTTGTCATTAGAGTTCAAACGATATTTTCGATACCGAGTAAGTATCGATATTTAATAGTCGATACCCGATTCTTGAGGACTATCAAAGCACGTTACTTCTCAAGTAAAAAACGTTCATTTTTGGTATCGAGTATTAAGTACTATCACTACCAATCGTCTCCTGTCACCATCATGTACATTTTGTAACCATCGATAAAATTATAATTTTATTATTTTTGACCAAATCTGTTTTTGACCTAACGAAAATTTTTAGATTTAGGAAATGGCTGGAAAAATTTCATTAAAAATCCACGTTAGACATGCGGAATTGAATTGGGTCACTGTATTGCCGATAGCGTCAGCCGTCAGCATATTATTCTTGTTTGGGGGTTCCTCCTTTAAATTTCTTTGAGTGTTTTTTCGTCGTCATTCGTTGACATTTTTATATTTTTCTTTGTCTGCGTCTGTTTAAATTCAAAATTTTACTTCACTGATAAAATGTTCGATATCCAGTAGTATCGATATAACGATACTTTTTAGGTATCGATACAGAGAGTGTAATATCAATACTAGTATTTAGTATTGATACCTAAGGTCGAGAGTTCGAACCCATTTTGTCATTGTATTTGTGTTTATAATCGATACATATTTGTATTTATATGTTAACTTTGCTGCTTTTATAGTTACCTTATCGTCACTCTAGAAATATCTTGTTTTGTGTCCATTTTATACGATATAGACTTAGATGCACCAACAAATTTGAAGAAATTATCATGTTCTATTGAATGTTTTGGTATTAACTTGTTCTATATCCTACTTTTCGGCTGTTGAATCACACTATTGCAGGGTTAATACAACGATAGTGTTGAAACCGAAGAGATTGGTAGGTACTAGTACTACGGAAAGTCTTTAATTTGCCCAAAGCAAACATTGCAAAATTTTATTATAAAACTTGCTTGCTTACTACAATTTGCCTATTTAGCTAAAAACGAAACTGTGTATAATTTGGCATCAGTTTTGGCCAGTAGAGCTGAAATATATATATCGCATAATAAGGAGTATTTAATATTTTATAGAATTGAAAGACATAAAGTGATGTGTATTTCTACTATGTGGAATTTCAAATTCTCTAAATGAAGAAAACTGATTATTTTGACTTTCAGTATATAGCTAAAACTCTTGCCTACAACATAATAACCTATACCAAAGTGAAGCACAATCTTAAAAAATATTATCTGAATACTATAGAATATAAAGAAGCGTTTGACGGTGATATAGTAAGAACAAAAATTAATTTACTACAAAGACAAAGAATGGGTAAACGCAACTATCCAATATACATATTTTTTATGATTCTTTAAAGAAAGTAGCAATGTCTATAAAGATAATAAAATATTTCTAATTAGAAATGAGATTGAGATGTACTGAAGAATACGCCATAAATCAATACCACCGAAAAAAGGAAACATTCAACACGCAAAACAGATTTTGAGGTGTTTAATTATTTCCGTTTATCACTCGATACCTACTTATTACTACAGTTGTTATAACTTTTATAAAAATTAAAAACCTATGGGGTACTGAGGATTAAACACTTTTTGCAATGTAATTTTATTGTGATATCTTCATAACTACGACAATTTTCTCATTATAATGACTTGAATATTTCTCTCATGTGTGAAAACTACCATATGAAGCGGGAAGTTTTCGACGAAAATTGCCCAGTAGGTGCGAAAATGTCCCGCCGAAAATTTCCCTATAGGTCCGTATCTAAGTAACAATAATTAATATTTACAATAGCACCTTGTAGGGGTATTATTGTGTTGATATTATGTATTTGTCATTTTGACATACATAAGTCAAATTTAAAAAGTCGTAAAAATGTCGCGATTTGGAAGTGATTCCTTAAGTTTAATTTTAGAGAAAGTTAGCGAAAGTAAACCTAAAAATACATTACTAAACCACCAGTATATATGGAGACCGTTCATGGACTTTATTAAAGAGAGAAATTATAGTTTAAACGAAAATACTTGAATATCGACGCTGGCCAATATTCTGACTGACTGGGCCTACAATATGAAAAAGAAAAATGGTGAGGATTATAAAGATTTTACTGTAAATACTATTTGGAACGTTACGTCAAAATTATTAATGGAAAAATATCAAAACGAATATAACAATAAATTTAATCCCTTTACTGATACGGAATTTAAAACAGCCCGCGAAGCAAAAGGTGCCAAAAGGAAGCAGTTGCAGACAGACCCGCAGAAAAGAAAGGAAAGCGCTGTATCACTTAAATACAATGAGTTTAAAAATATGGTACAGAATTGTGATGAAGAAACGCCTGATGGTTTGCAAAAAATATTGTTTTTTGTTTTGTCATACGAACTAGCATGGCGAGGAGGAGAGGGAGTAAAATGTTTAATCTCGTATTTCAAAGACGATATTAATAACGCAGGAAAAAAAACAGGCAGAATGGAATACAACCCAATATTCGACAAAACAACACAAGGAGGAGAAAAACCTTGTGCACCATCCAAGTGGCTAGTTAGAAACAAAATTAATCCGGATTTGTGTCCAGTAAGGTTGTTTAAAAAGTTATTAGAAAAAAGAAATAACATAAATATTCCGCGATTGTTTTAATCCTTTCTGGAAATTGGGCAAGTGGTATAAGAATATCCCTGTTGGAAAAAATATAATCACTCGGTGGACCTCAACGGAAGCAAAAAGTCAGCTTTAGCGACTGAAAAGGTTAAAATCACCAACCATTCACTGCGTGCAACAGCTGTTTCGAAGTTAGCAAAGCAAGGGGTTGAAGAAAATACGCTAATAAAAATTACTGGGCATTCCAACCCAAAATCCATAAAGCCGTATCTTCAACTAGACGAGGAACACCACTCTAATATAGTAGAAAAAATGAGGGAAGAAAATGATAAGGCTAATCATAGCCCAGAAACTAATATCTGTATGCCAGGTTCTACAAGTTCTAATTCAATGGCAAACTCACATACATTAACAAGTAATGCAGCAGACTCCAAAAATAGTAATTTTTACAATAATTGTGCTTTCCACTGCAATTCGTGCAATTTTTAATTTGTTTATTTTCATATAATTAAATATAACGTTTAAATAAAAATATTAAATTTTGTGCTTTCATTTCACTTACTCGAGAAATATTCTACCGAATTACATTCGTGCATCAAAATAGACCTGATAATTTTTCATTCAAGCATGTTGTCAGTAAAAAACTGGATTCGGTTATTTTCATATTTTGTTTAAAGAGCCCTCCACCTTCGGTGTCGGGCTCTTTTGCCAAAATATGAAAATAGTTCCCCAGTTTATTTGGTTTGTTTAGATCCCCTTTAATAACTTTTTCAAATACTCAGTATGGTTTACTACTTATCAATTTTCTTCATATTGTCTCTTCTACACATCAATTTTTTAATTCCATAAAAGCTCCATTAAGGTTCTACACCATTTTTTCGTCTGCTAAAACCATCAGCACTAAATACATTTTCTTTCTCCTGATGATGAACGTTTCTACGTTCGAAACATGTAGAAACCCCCAGAGAATTTTTATTCTATTAAATTTTGTGGAGGAAGACTTTTGGTTTTTTCTTTCTTTCTCATACTTTTAAATCCATTTTAAGCATGGACTATTTCTTCAAATCAATTGGTATAACTTTGCCGACTCTAACTATATTTATTAAAATTTTTTCACGGCAGGGTTCGATTTTTTGTACCACAAAATGTTGGTAGCCAATTGCCTTTGATCAGCACGTCAAGTCGTTGAAATGGCCCAAAAATTATCGACCATATTGGTGCAACTAGGAGTTGTAACAAGGTCGTAGCGATGTCGGGTCGCGTAGATCAACGTCGGCTCGACGTAAAAGTGTTGATTGTGTAATAAATTTACTTGTGGTTTTATATTAACAGGTTCGGCCCCTAGGATCTATGCATAAATAATCAAGCTCATGGATCCAGTTAAACCAATCTATCTTTTATTAATATTCTTTCTATATTACATTACTAGTCGATGCCTAACTAGGTCGACGCATAATATAGTGCTAAGTATTCATAACAATTTATTATTATGAATACTCATCATTACGATATTATAGCAATTATAAAATATACCTAATACTGGGGGTTACCATATTGCAATTGGGTTACCAGAAGAAATAGTGAAAGGCTTAATTTTTCTTATTTGGAAGTGATAAATAGTTAAAAGTTCCATGCATTCACAAAATATACCCTCTATAAAAATTCAAGTTAAAAACTCCAGTCAAGAGGTGGCGCCAGTAGTTATGCACACAAGCTTTCTTCGCGCACAAATTTGAAAATATACTTTAGTTGAGATTTTATCCTCGCTGTGGCATTGCTTGTAGCGTCAGCTAAACCCTTTTTTTTTCTGTGGCGTCAGCATCAAGTAAATTTCAAAAATTTATTGTGCGTTACCGTTGGTTGTTATATAGTGAGTTTTATGAATTTTTTAAAAAAGTTTGATTTAACTTGTAAGAAAGGATGTCTGATTTATTTGGGGAAGTAAGACGTTCTAATCAGAAGTGTTGTGTCCCAGGATTTACAGATTATTATAATCGCCGTTTTCGGTTTCCAAACCCCAAAAATGAAGATTTGTTTAAGCAATGGCTAAAAAGAATTAACAATCCCTTGTTATGTGACATCACCTATGTGGAAATATATGCGAAGCACCGTGTTTGTGCCAGACGTTTTCTCGACGAGTGTATCAATGATCCTAGGTGCCGCAGGTGATTAACACACAATGGACAATGCTGTTCCTGTTCTCTTCCTGCCTGAAGGTAAGTACTCAACGGCTTACAGTTATAATAATATAATATTGGATTTCAACCAAAATTACAAACTCATGCAGTATATTTATATATAAAGTAGGGAAATATTGGGTAAAAAGTTTTTACAAAATGTCGACCATTACAATTTTATGTGGATTGGTATAATTTTAATTTTAATGTGACCTGTTTTATTAATATTTTATCACTTTTCACTGGTTTTATTCTCAATCCACTTACTTGATGTCCACTTCTCCAATTAAGATCTAGATAAATAATCTCGCATAAGTTATCCTTGAGGATGGAAATAATCATTTCCGAAAGATTGGACCAAATTTAAAAAATACTCTTTCATTTGGTGCTAAACCCAATATTTTCCTAGTTTATTCCTAACTAGTTGGGCAACGACTACCCTATTATTTATTTATATATGATCTACAAAATAAGAGAATTGAAAGTATCAAGATGCTGAATTAACTGTCAACATTTCATGTCCTTAAAGCGTCTCAGTATTTTTATAAATGTATTTTCATTTCTCTTTTTAGATGAAATACAAAGTTATATAAGCCAACCTGAGTCTAGCCCACAACCATTCAAAAAGGCAAAACTACAGGACAAACCTTCAGAGAAGAAGTCTTCTGCTCCTTTACTGCCCATCAGTGTTTTATATGATAACCATAAAGGTATATACCTACCTACTCTTAATCCATATTTATATTTTTTTGTGATTATATAAAATCTTTTATATTTTGTAATGATAAAAGGCCTGAAAAAGATGCCGTTGCGTATACATCACCTCTAGATATTTTTTATCCGTATGAATATGATGAATTATATATTGTCTACAGTTTAAAGCAATGGAGGGTTCCAATTTCACTTTTCCAGCATAATATAATATGATAGAGACTGTAATAAACAATCTGTTTTCTCTGTACAGGACAAGTCCCTTTGCCAAGTTGGTCGGCAGTAACTCAAGCCGAGAACGTTTTGGAGGAAAACATCAATAAGGAGAATATACATCCTTCAATACATCTGCCAATAAGCAGTGTAACTGAAACTCTGGTGCATTCGCCTAAATTTCCTGTGCACCAAAGCCAGGACCGAAACTTCTATTAGGACATAGACTTACTTCCTATGCTTCTACTATTACTGCTTTACTAAATTGTAGATAAAAAGTTGTATTTTTAGCTTGTAAAAAAGATGTGTACATAACAAATCTGAAAAACGTTTCATACACCTATTGCTTTCATATTATTTTCAAAAAACGTTGAAAACTCAAGACCTTATAATATCCCGTATCCAAAAAAGGATAATATACAATACACAATGATGTATTTAATATACTGGGGTGTTCCATATAAGAATACACATACAATGTGGGTTAATTGGAAAATGGTCTCTGAAGTTCGATTTTTTAGGTATTTTTGTAAAGCTGAAATTTAGAAAAATCGTAGTTTTCCAAAATTTATTTGAACTGATATTTCAAACAAAATGATACTTTACATCCTTTCCCATATTAAAGTGCATTCTTATGGGGGACACTTGGTATACTATAAAATTTATGGTATCATCAGTTATGCATATATCACATTTCACTACTAAAAGACGACCTTTAAGTTTTCACGATTAAAACTATTTTACATATTACCAATATTATACTGTATATTATTATTTATCATATCATATATTTTTGTTATTTAAATGTACAGAGTGAGTATAGTTCCATTTTAAATAAATTTTTATTAAAACAAAACTGCATTTTAATATATTGTCTTCCCATATTTTTATTTTATAGGACGGAATATTTTTAAACGTAAGTCCAAAAAATGATACTATATTAAGTTCTTATGATCAAACTTAATATAGTATCATTTTTTGGACTTACATTTAAAAATACTACCTAAAATAAAATTTGTTTTATTAGTGCACAATTTTATTATAAATTAATTCGCTCGTTCACCATATGATCAAGATTTTAAATAACTTTTTACTCCAATCAAGAGATGGCGCCACGAATTTAGGTACAATCGGTAACATTTCACTTAGCTTTCTATAGAGGGTATATTTTGTGCATGCATTCTAAATTCGAATTTTGAGATTTACCTGAGTGTTGCACAAAATACAATAAATTTTGTTCCGTAGCCGTTAGAAAATTATTTTTCTTGTATGGGTGCATTTATATAAATTTATATAATTTTTATTCTAGCGTATTATGCTCCTACTAAACTAACTGTTGTTGAAAATACTTCTTCGAGAGCACACTTCTTCTGGATTCAAAAAAATAGAACTGGTTTATTTCGCACCGAGCTTCATTATCTCATTGAGGATGGCCTTAGCGGAATTTATACATGGGTGAAATGTGAAAATGACCATCCATCGAATATCACTGTAGCAATTACAAGAATGGTAATATAAAATAGTCCCTTCCTTATAACTATGACACAAAAGCCTTTTTTGGATAACAAAAATAAATCTTTCAGCATTTATTTATTTATTATATATAATTATCGCAGTTTCACCACTTGCGCTGCTGAGACATTCCCTATTCCGTTATAAAAAACCTTGGGACTTTTATTTGTAATTTATTTAATATATTTTCTATTATTAGAATATCATCAATAAAGCAGGCTACTCCTTTCATTACTAAAATATCTTCCATAATTTTTTATAGACGTTCTTAATGCTATAAATAGGGCCTGCGCGTTGAAAGGAAAAATATCATGAGATGCAGATGGTTCAGTGGCAGCTTTAGTCCACTAAAGTCAGAGCATGATTACTTCCAATACATTATTTTAACTAAACCTATTTTGGGCATATTATGCTTTTGGTAGGTCATATTATTTTTTCGGCTTAATAATCACGAGATCAGACTTATGTTATTTTTTTAGGCTTATATTATTACTTTATCATTTTCCATTATTCACTACTACTGAATAATATGAAGCATTACATGCCGCAGGTAAATTAAACTATATACAAAATGTACATCAGTACACCTACCTGTTGACTTACGATGTCTCAAAAAAGGTTTAAGACTTATAAATTAAAAAATTAGATATGTAATAAGTTATTATATAGAATAAAATATCTACCCCACTTCTAACCTTTATAATGGCCTGATGCCTGCCTTAGAAAACATATTACTGTACCTTTGACTATTTGAAAAAAAGTAACTTGATTTTCTGATTCTGCAACGATTACAAGGTGCTTATTTAATTTTTTTTACTATTATTTACGAGACAAGGTCCCCAAATCTGTTCTGATACCCGCTATACCCAAGCGGTCACCCATCCAAATAAAGCCCGCTACTCACTATTCGTTACTTCGTCAATTCGTCCCAGTAATTCACGAAGTATTGCATAGTGAGTATGACGCGCTGCGCCGATGCGATTCGTTATGCGGCACTTCGGCAGACTTCGCCCAGATGTCGGTATTTGGACGAATCATTAAAGGGAAAATGAACGAAGCGACGAAGTCGATTAAGCGACGAAGTTGAACGGGTTCGGTTTCAGATCTCTCATTCGCGAATCATTCGTTGAAGAAACCAGTCGTCCTGTGTGTGTTTACTTCAAAATGGAATGGAATGACGATATTGTTTTTAAATTTATACAAAAAATACAATTGTATCCATGTTTATGGAATCCAGGAGACAAAAACAAAAAAAAATCGGAATAAAGTGCATGATGCTTTCAAAACCATTGCTGAAGAAATGCGAACTGAGAACATCGATGAATTAAAAAAGAAACTCTTTTTATTTGAATTCAAAATAACCACATAACAAGCTTGAGCTGCAGCGAGAAGAAGCAGGTCTTCTTCTTCACAATTCATTTTTACTAACGACAATTAAAAAAAATGTTTGTTTTAAACAGTAGATAACCGCAGTAAACTTGACCAGTATATTTTTATTCTGACATTGAAGTTTTTTGGTCGCACTTCGCACAATGGACGAATTTCCATGCATCATCGAAGCGAAGTGAATCAACGCATAATGAGTGGGATGTAATGCGTCGCATGGTCGAAGCGCGAATTGACAAATTGAACCGACGAATCGCATTAACGAAACGAATCAACGAATAGTGAGTAGCGGGCTTAACAGTCGCGCCCGGCATCGTTTGACTTTAGAGATTGTTCTACTAAAACCATATACGAGGTTCCAACGCCTTGTATATTTAATCTTATTTGTTTGGCAAGCAATGAAATCTTTATGACTGATACTTGCATATAAAATTTTTGTTGATAGATATTTATCATCAATAATACCTATACAACCGGTAAAAATAAGTATTTTTTAAATGTGTAGAATGTAGTGGAAAAAATGTTATTTGCCACGGCTTAGACAGCTAATAGCCCTTGTGTCGACGCTCAGACAATAAAAAAATCATGGTTATTAACTAGTTATTTACTATCTATAATCTGTCATTAAAAATTCTTCTTAAAAAATATATTTTTTTAAATTAATTTTATATTAGATGTCGTCGAATGCTACATCCATTTTGCTGTGTTTACGCTTTGTAATCAGTGACGGGCCGTGGTCAATTATATTGGGAGGTCAGTAGTAAATTAAAAAAACTAGGCATCCTTACCTACTTAAAAATACAAACAAATAGCTTACCTTTAAATGGATAGTTAAATACTCGTGAACTTCATTGGGAATGTGCAGAATGACATGTTCGATGAAATTGCATAGTTCTTTTATAGACGACTCTGAATACGTAACAGTGCGCCAGTTGAATTGAATTGAACTAATTTAGCAAAGTTAGGTTCGCACTTTTTAATTATTTAACTTTCTGCACTCCTAATTCACGCATGGACCATAAAAATAGGATATTATTAAAATTATTACAAAAAAACAGTAAATAAAATTAATTTTGATGAATAAGTCACGTCACATACCCGAAACTCAAATCAAAACAATACGGTCGGCCAAGCTCTGAACTATTTCTACACTGGCTGCGGAGTGCTGCGGGTGATGACCCGACCTGCGGTAATAAATCCAATTTGTTAAAACGTTCGGCTACCGCTCCGTCGCCGGGTGCGATTACAAGTAGCTGTTAAAATATTATAAGGTGTATTTATACGCTAAATAAATTATATTTACAAATAAAATAATATAATAAAACAAATAATACCTTTTTCCATATACAGTGTGACAAGTAAAGTCCGCATCATATGTAATTTTTTTTTAATTAATAGCTTTATTCGAAATTTCACTTTGGCATCAAGTTCTGCTTCGATCGAGATGAAAATTAAGTAAAAAATAGTAGTTACGTGATTCGCATTATCTGTAAAATTTTATTTGCAGTTTTTTTAAATGCCGTTTCTAGCCCACATGCAAAAGTTCAGCTGCATAAGATAATTTTAATTTTTTACCCATATTTTGTAAATTGCACTACTTTTGCAAAATAAGACTCAACCAACCTACATAAAACTTCTTAGTCTTGACAATGTTTTATTTCAGATACATTTTCTTAAAAGCAGCGCCATATTAAATGTGTGTTTTTCTACAAAATCAAAATTGGGCTATTAAAATTTGGTCGCATGCATGCAAAGTTTATTTGTTTTTGACCCTGTATAAGGTAACTTTATAAAATAAATATTTTTGATAACGTAGTTTGTGTCTGAAAGTAATACACCTTAATATTAAGACAAAAAGAACACAGTGTCATCAGTAAAGTGTTCATTAAGCGGAAAATAAATTTTAGTGGTGGGTAAAAAATTAAAATTATCTGATGCAGCTGAAATTTTGCACGTGGGCTAGGAACTACATTAAAAAAAACTTTTTCTAATAACTTTTTTCGATATTTTCAGAAAGAACCCCACCTTTGAATTGTTTTTTTGAAAAAAAAATAAAATTTGACAGATAATGCGAATCACGTGACTACTCTTTTTTGCTTAATTTTCATCTCGTTCGAAGCAGAACTTGATGCCAAAGTCAAATTTCGAATAAAGCTATTAATAAAAAGAAATCCCATATGATGCGTACTTTACTGGTGGCACTGTATATCGTCCAATATTTTTGGAAGCTATTAACCAAATAATCATATGGTAGAGCCGCCAATATTTGTATAATGCACAAACCCTGCCTTAAATTTCATTCGTCGGATCTTGCGGATGGGCAATGTTATTGCAAAATACGTCTAAAAAGAGGATTTAATGATATAAAAAGAAACTTCTCTTCTTCAGCATTATTATTGTTGTTATTTTTATTGTAGGTATATCGATTTAATCCAGATATTTTTATTAGAGGAACAAATATGGTCCGGGATGATAAATTGTACACATATGCCTATTTATTTAATCAAACAGGCGTTCAAGATGAAACCTGGCTACTTCCAGATGGTTCCTACTATACCAAATATGATTTTGCAGGATATTTCAGAGAAACGCCTTATCAGGTTCGTATTATCTATTCGGTCTTGGTCGGATCATGATAACCGAGTCCTGCGAAAGTATTTACAGGACTAATTTTGTCGTTCTTGCTGTAACAGTATGGGATTCTTTACTTGATTGATTTTTCGCATATTTTAACGTTTGTGAAAAATGTTTAATTTTTTTGTATACGGAATTTACTTATAAATAGTTATTTTCCTAACAAGTGCGGAGTTAGGAACATTATTTTTTCTACGATCGTACAGAAAAATATACATACCTATTTTCCAAAAATTATTTTATTTCAACATATTTATTATTATAATATATAAAATGTTAACTAAAAAGCTACTAATTATTATGAAGGTTTATATTAAAAACACAATTGCATTCTGTAAATTATTTAAAATTGCCGGTCCAGGTGGAGTTATTAATTTGGTGTTTGGTAAGTGCATAAAGACGACGTCGATTGGGATGGCATCGATTGCACGTCGCATAAAGATTACGATGACGGTGACGGCAACGGTTGTAGGTCATTTGTAGATGAAAGAATTTTATTTAATATGTTTTTCTTCTGATTCTCGGAGTCCTTCAAATAGCCCTCAGCGACAGTAGTAGACTTCCAGCCACCGAGGCGTTTCATGTTGGTTATCCCTTCACCTCAGTCTGCTAGGAACGTTGCCGAAAAACGCCCGAAACTGTGTCCTGTATAACGTACCTGGTTAGGAACTTAATTAATTTTACTTTCCTGCACCAGTGAAAGTGACACTTTCAAAACTAAAATGCGTGCGGGAAAATGGGTTAAAATACACGGTCGTAGAAAAAAACTGTTTCTTCCTATCAAATAATCCTTTCCACTCCTTCAAGCTAAGATATACAATATACCTCCATTTGGTAACTGAAAAATATTAATGGACGTGCAGACAAAATTTTTTAAAATGTAAAATTTTTATGACTTAGTCGGGAATCGAACCCGGAACCTCTCGATCACCACTCGAGTGCTCTGCCAATTACGCCACGGAGACCCTTAAATTCTTTCACGAACTTCAACCATATTATAACTTAATTAATTTTTATTATTAGTATACAGGGTGTCCCACCTGGAACCGCTTCAATCTATATACAGTGTGACCAGTAAAGTCCGCACCATGTGTTTTTTTTTATAAATTGCTTTATTCGAAATTTGACTTTGGCATCAAGTTCAGCTTCTATCGAGATGAAAATTAAGTAAAAAAATAGTAGTCACGTGATTCGCATTATCTGTCAAATTTTAATTTTTCCAGAAAACAATTCAAAAGTGGGGTTATTTCTAAAAGTATCGAAAAAAGTTATTGGAAAAAGTTTTTTTAAATGCAGTTTCTAGCACACATGCAAAATGTCAGCTCCATAAAATAATTTTGATTTTTTCCCCTTATTTTGTAAATTGCACTACTTTTGCAAAATAAGACTTAACTCAACGTAGATAAAACTTCTTAGTTTTGAGCTTTATTTCAGATACATTTTCTTTAAAGTACCGCCATAATATATGTGTGTTTTTTAAAAAAATCAAATTTGGGCTATTAAAATTTAGTCGCATGTGATGCAAGGTTTATTTGTTTTTGACCCTGTATAAGGTAACTTCATAAAATAAGTATTTTTAATAATAAGACAAAAATAACACAGTCTCATCAGTAAAGTAAATAAATTTGAGTGGTGGGTAAAAAATGAAAATTATCTTATGGAGCCGAAATTTTGCATGTGGGCTAGAAACTTCATTTAAAAAAACTTTTTCCAATAAGTTTTTTCTAAACTTTTAGAAATAATCCCACTTTTGAATTATTTTTTGAAAAAAATTAAAATTTGATAGATAATGCGAATCACGGGACTACTATTTTTTTGCTTAATTTTCATCTCGATCAAAGCAGAACTTAATGACAAAGTCAAATTTCGAATAAAGCTATTAATAAAAAAAATCCCATATGATGCGGACTTTACTGGTCACAGTGTTATATGGAAAAATATACAAAGGAGAATTTTGAAAATTTTTCAGCATGCTAATGTTGATGGAAGCAACCTGGCTAAAACATTTGATATCTTATATATTATTAAATTTTTGGATTCTACGCCATATTATATGCAGATTTCGGATATCATTCATATCAAACGTTTTTAACATATTTATGTTCTTATGACGAAAATAACATTAGCAGGTTCTAAAATAATTTTTCCTATAAGACAACCTTTAATATTTAATTTAAGTTGGATACTGGCGCACGTACTAAAAAATAGGGGAGGTCAGCGGGTATTGGACTCCCCTATTTTGAATGTTTGACTATTGTTTTTGATTTTGTTTTTCTCAAAAGATGTATCTCTTTATGCTGAAGCAATGTACCAAATTTGATATTAACATTTTTTTAACTCGAATTATTCAAAAATATCAGTTTTGATTTCAAACTTTGACACCCTGATATGTATATCGAACATGGGGGTCACAAATGAAAAATTGCATTATAAAAGTCATACTATTTTTCCCCAAGGAATGACTGGTTAACGGATTGACCTCCTATTTCCGGACACCCTGTAAATTACAATTTTTTTTTTATTAACAAATTTTCAACGAACTGTAAAAGTCCATTACAGGGAATATAAATTACAAACAATAACAAACTTAAAAATTAAAAGTTTTTATAAAAATACAATAATTAATATATTTAACGAAATTAATAAAAAAGTCAAATATTATTCACTTTAATTGGAATCATTTATTTTGTTAAAAAATACAATTTGGTTTGATTTTTAAATAGTACTAATTTTTTAATATTTTTATATTTATTTGGTAGGTTATTATAGATCATAATCCCATTGTATCGTTTACCGAAATTACTTCTAATATTTACTGCTAAAAGAGTTTCAGTTTGCCGCGTATGGTGATTATATAGAGTATTAATTTTTTTAAATATGATTTTTGATATTTTTTGATGAATGGTTATCGAATGAATAATAACACATATTTTTAATTTATACAAATTTTCTAAGTTTAAATATCCCAGTGGTTTGTATAAATTTATTGTGGGTTCCAAAAAGGGACGCTTGTATGTATATACATTTAATAAGTTTATTTTGTAATTTTTTTAAAGGTTTTTTTATTGTAGAGGTAGCAGATCCCCATATTGAAATTAAATATTGCAATTTAGAATAAATTAGAGAATAATAAATATTTTTCAGAAGTGTAATTGGTAAATAATGTCTAATTTTGTATAAAATTCCAATCAAAGGAGATACATTTTTTCTAATATTATATTCCATGTGTTTTCCAACTTAAATTTTCATCTATAATATTGTCCCAAAACTTTAGTACATTAGCATGTTTTATGATTTTATTATCAAATAATATTTTTTTTGGTATCAAGTTGTTTATTTTTGTTTTAGTAATAAATGTAAAAGAAGATTTTGTAAAATTAATTGATAATTTATATGACTGAAGCCAGGAAAAAATTTTGTTTAAATCATTTTTTATTTGATTTTGAATGTCAAAGTAATCATCGTCAAAGTAAATAATAGTTGTATCATCAGCAAATAATTGTATCTTACCATTTAATTTTAATTTAGATATGCTGTTAATATATATTAGAAATAATATTGGACCTAAAGTTGACCCTTGCGGAACACCACATTTAATATTTTTTTGAGTGCTTTTGCTGTTATTAATTTCAACGTTTTGTTTTCTATTTTTCAATGTTTTTTTTTTATTTTCAATGTTTATTTAAAAAAAAATTTAAAAATACAAATTATAAATTATCATTATAAATTATAAATTATTATTATTATTAGAGGTACATTACATTACACAATCGCACAATAGTATAATAATACTTAACTTGATAGGTTTAATTACATTTAATATAATTTAATGTACCAGAACCAGAAACAGAAAAAAGTAGTTTGGAATGTACCGAAATTTACAAAGCCAAAGGCTTGACTGCATATCTCGGTAGGTTATTCCACAGTGTGCTTATGGTGAGTAAATAATTTAATCTAGATAAGTGAAAGATATTATCATAACAGACTTAGATTAAACAATTGGTATGTTCGACAAGTCGAGAAAAAAGAAAAATTACAACAAAAAGTGAACAAGAAACAGACAACAGAGGACAGAAGAATTTCCTATTTCCAAACCCGAGGATCCATCTGAAATCTTTAAGTAAAATTTTCTCTTATATTTTAAGTTTTATTAAAAACAACTATAGATTATATTTATTATGTAACTTACAAAGATGTCTTCAACACAAATTTATAAAATTTTAGGTGAATGTTCGATCAGCCATTGAGACATTTTCTTTTTGAATTTTTTGTTACGAATAATGTTTTTCAGATGTTGAGGCAGTAAATTATAAATTTTTTGTCCTAAATACAGAAAGCTGCGTTGCCCGATCGCTCTTTTTGGACGAGGTAAAATTAGGTTTCGATTTTCTCTATATCTTGTATGGTAAGTAATTACGTCGTTATCTGTCAGTGCATCATATTTTATGGACTGCATTGTAGCATCTTTGTAATACAGATTTCTGACACTGAGAAAGTTGCAGTGTTTAAATAATAAATTTGAAGGAAAGCGAATATTTAATTTGTAAATAAGTTTTATGATTCTTTTTTGTGCTACTATCAAAGGATTTAAGACATTATCATAAGCTGCGCCCCATCCTATGATACCGTAAGACAAAAGAGACTGGACAAGGGCGAAATAGATTTTACGAAGGTTTTGTAAGTCAATTATTTTTCTGATTTGTTTAAAAATATGCAATAGGGATCGTATCCTTTTTGTTAGCCTTTGGATTTGATAGTCCCATTTGAGGTGATTATCCAGAATTATGCCCAAATATTCCGCTTGGTCAGTACGTTGGAGAGACCAAGTTTTATTTTTTCTGAAGGGTAGGAAAATTTCGATTGTTGGATCCCTCGGGAGACTAGTTTTACTATTTGAAAATGGCAAATATTTAGTTTTATTTAAGTTTATAGTTAAAAGATTCTTATCAAACCATTTCGTTATTGTAGTTAAATCCGAGGAAATATTTTCTTGAACTTCAGTCCAAGAGTTACCCTCCACAAACAAAACCGTATCGTCCGCAAAGGAGATCACCGAGCCCCTATATTTTTGCATTAGCAATTGATTTAGATACAGGACAAATAAGATAGGTCCCAATACAGTCCCCTGGGGGACACCGTACTTAATTTGCTTTTCCAGGCCCATCTTTTGATTTATTTGGACCTTTTGTACCCGTGTCTGGAGATAGCTCTTGATTAACTGCAGTGCCGGTCCTCGAATACCAACATCTTCCAGTTTAGAGAACAGAATTTTGTGACTTACCGTGTCGAATGCTTTGGCCAAATCTATGAAAATCGCCGCACAAGGTCGACTTGAATCAAGACTGTTGGTAATTTTATTTAGTAATAGTGAAATGGCGTCGTTTGTTGACTTACCATTTTGAAATCCAAATTGATTTTTTGAAAGAGTTTTATTTTTCACTAAAAAATCCACAAGTCTGGTTTTTAGGGCTTTCTCGAAAATTTTGCAAACATTGGAAATGAGACTTATGGGCCTGTAGTTTTCAACTTCAGTTTTTTTCCCCTTTTTAAAGATAATGAAGATAGTGAATAACTTTCAAACCACTTATAAATATTTCCCCTTATGCCAATGGTATGAATTATTTGGAATAAAATATTATGGTTAACTGTGTCAAGTGCCTTACAAAGGTCTAAAGGTAATAAAGAGCATTTTAATTTTGATCTATTTTTAATTGAATATCTGTTAATGTATCCATAACAGCAATTTTAGTATGTCTAGATTTTCTAAAACCGTATTGACAATCAGAAATTAAATTTTGATTATCTAAGAAATCTGTTAATTTGTTGTTTATAACTTTTTCTAAAATTTTCGAAAAAATTGGCAAAACTGATATTGGCCGATAATTATTTGGATCATTTTTTGCCTTTGCTTTAAAAACTGGTGATACTTTAGCTAGTTTCATTTTATATGGAAAAATACCATTTTTAACAGATAATTTAGTTAGATTATGTAAAATTGGCGATTTGACTTTCTTAATAATTTTAACCGATATTTCGTCAAAACCGCTTGCTTTTTTTATGTTAAGGTCATCTATGATCCCTTCGATTTCTTTCTTGGATATGTTTTCTGGGTTTAAATACATCGAGTTTGGGTTTGTAGTTTCGCTGAATCTTCTAATAAATGGAATTTGACTTGATAAATTTTATAAAATTTTTATATAAGTTCTTACTTTACTTTTAACCAACAATTCCAAATTATTTATCATACCTATTGGGACACCCTATAGCAACTATTTTAAAATTGGTACATTTATTATTTTCAAATCGTTTATGTAAAGATGCATGGGGGCGGAGGGCGCCCCCCGCCCCTTCCGAATCCGCCACTGTTTGCCATGTTGGGTGTAACTATTTGAAAGGCATAAATTAACGTTAATATTATTAAAATCTCGTTTTTCAAAAATTTATAAAAAAATTTTCATAAAAATATTTTTAAATCAATCGTCTCTTAAAATGCAAAGAAAAATTTCTGTTTTCACCATTGCAATAATCTAAATATTTTCTAAAAATGGTCCACATGATAAGAATTTTTTTAATTAAATTATTTTAATTTGTATTTTTAGGGAGTTTATGGAAATGGATACGGAGCATTTTTACTTTCAGGAAGCCGCGAATATTACAGCGGTGGCCCCCTTAGACAAGATCTATTAATTCACCAAGACTCATTAATAATTAACATTTTTTTCGGCACTCACATGGGAACATCAGGCGTAACAACTCCTCCTGGTTGGAGTCATATTTACGGACCATGTTTACTTTACTTTACCCTTGGAAGTGACGGTGACATTTTGGCCGATGTCAAGGCACGTGCAATAGTTGAGCAAAATAATTGGCCATACACTTTTGTTGGAGATAGTGAATATCCAATTGACAGGTACTTTATTAGTTTTGTTAATATGGGTGAGTAAAAGAAAATTAGGGTCTGCATATATACAGAAGTGGTCACCAACCTTTTTAAAGTGTCGAGCTACTTCGATAGTTTTGGAATAGACAGTGAGCTACCTAGCCCGTAAGCAACGTAACCCAACCTAAATAAAATAATGCACTTTTGTATTTGAAACCCCACAGACCCGGGGCTGTTTTTCGCGTAAAAATTTCCACAACATTTCTTCAGAGTAAAATAAAATAACTAATATTTTTAGGTTCGGTAATATGTGCAGAGAAACCCTCGTTTTAAAAGAGCTTAGAGCCACAAAATGTGTAAAAATTTTAACCTCTTATTGATAAAATGGTTCAGGACAGGTCAGATTTTTTGAGTTTAGAAAAACAGATGGCCACATACGCGATGCTTTACTAAGCCAAAAGCGGGGGCGAGCATATAAAACCGGACAAAATGATGCTTGAAAGAACTCGATATTTTCCCAATCACAAGTTAAGGTCGTTACGCTGCCAGTTTTTTTTGTGTGTAGGTAATCTATTATTTATTACAAATTATTGGATTTTTTTCTACTTATCCTAGATATCTTCCAGCGCCGATCGATTGCACGGTTTACCAATCCAAAGTCGACACCCGGTGCGCTAGAAATCTTGGAGAATGGAATTAAATCCAAACGCTGAATAGGGGAATTAACAACAATTTGTTTGACACAACTGCAAATTGATCAGACAACAGCGGAGCCGAGCTACATTTACGGTTCACTAATCCGGACATAGCTCATGGTGCGCTTTTGTGTCGCCAAAACGCAATAGAAAAACCCGATGATTGCAGTTAATAAACAAAGACAGCAACAATATTAAATTCAAAATGATTTAACGGCCGCACCATAAAAAAAATTTAAATATTCTTTTACTTCAATTTCATGCTTACAAATATTTCTCTCAAAAGTTCTAATCGGAAAATTATCAAGACATAAATAAATGAGGGGTCTAAAGTACAAGTAAAGTTCAGACAACAAGTCTGTAAGACAAATTTGTTTTTTGTTAAATTGTTTTAAAATAAAAAGGTACGGTAAACGGTACTATTTGTAACTGTAACAAAATCAATACACTTTTGCTTTCTCAGGGTAGTAAAATATGGTCAAGTTCGTTGAAACAGACCTTTTTTTTAGGTAACTTGTAACAGATGTTGTTTTGTCTCCCTGGGTTATTTTTATTTTGTGGTACTTGAGAACAAAGGGTGAAAGTTGTTATGCAATAATAATGCGATCGTATAAAAGTAAATAATAATCTGCAATGCTAGGTAAAGAAATGGGGGAGGGTTAAGGGCAAGATTTTATTGACAATATACAAGTAAAGTTATCAGTAGGGTTATAATTATTTGGTTTGATGTTGCCTGTAGAACGTTAATTTATAATGTGTACCTATCTACATAAAACGGAGTGATGGGTTCTTCCTAAAAATAATGTCCGACAGCAGGAATGACTTGAGTGTCCACTGCTGAGACAGTTGTCGTTCGGTTTTCTGGTAATATTGTCGGATATGGATTGGTATCCTTAAAAAGCGACAATATTAAAAACAACGCCCATTTGAGAAGAAAAGTGACACATGAGGAAAGTGGGCGACCTCCTAACTTTTATTGCATTTTATAAATTATTTGTTTGAATTGTTCGACAGTAGGAATAACTGGAGTATCCACTACGGAAGACCGTTGTCGCTCGGCCTTTCACCAAACTACGTAGTACCTTTATACCAAACGTGTACGTAAATCTATATAAAATACTCTGTAACTAAAATGATAAATAATTTTAATAATCATACTTACACGAAAATGGGGCGATATATAACAAAATAAATTGCAGATTAACGGGGCACCAATTAAAATAGAGTGTGGTCGCAGACCAAAGGTAATTATAAAAAAAGTGGGTATTTTTGGGAGGAAAAGTGTCACCATTACAGTCGCAGACGTAATTGGTAACAAAAGGTAAAACATTGCTTATTATTGTCGCAGACATAATAGGTAATATCAGAGAAATGTGTAACCATTCTGTCGCAGACAGGTGTTGGTGCAAATGGGCTAAATTATGGTAGTCAAACCATCTTACACTAAGTTTTATGAAATGTAATAATTAGGGATTTTATTATGTATGTTATTTAAGGGATATCTTATTTAATTGTTCATAAATTGTATATGGCCAAAATGCTTTCATAAAAGATTTTAAAAAACCTCTTTAATTTTCATTTAATGGCAGCGGAATATATCGGATCATAGGGAAACCGTCAGAATAAAATTAAAGCTAAAAAATCTTAAAACCTGACAAACTTTTACCGTTGTACCAAACTTTAAAAGAACCTGAATATAAACACAATGTAGACAGGATCGTACCACAGTATTTGACGATTACAGCTAGAGTGACGGATTTCTGCCGGTGATGAACACACCGGGGGAAGGTCAGTTTCATACTCAACCAAGATTTATTAGGTTTACTAATGTATCATTATCACACTAATAAAAATAAACTAATACTATATTTTAGTACAAGTACATACTATGTTAACTAAGTACTCATGAAAAATAACTACAGGTGAAAAATAAACAAAATTTTTATGCGATTTACGGTAACGATACGATTTAATAGAACTATGAAAGTAACGAAAAGACTAATACACCATTTTAATGCATATTCAATAAGAGCTGACACTCAGACTAATACTTTTTTTAATGTTTTTAGTATAGTTTGATATAGCCCTTCAAATGCAATTATCCAAATGTTCATCTGTAAATCGATTGCGGTATTGGTTTTTAATTAACTTCATATTGGAAAAAGAGGATTCACATAAATATGTTGAACTAAATAACGCTTTCAATTTCATGGCAACACGACAAGACTGGATATTTTTATTTAAACCCAGATACATTTTGTATTTGAGTAAAATAATTTTAAAGCTAAATCATTTTGAAATGCAATCAGTTCCATTTCTGTCGCAACGATGTCTTCGCTAAAGTTCTGCATAACACAAGTTGTAAATGGATATCAATTTCCGTGAAGGGAAAAATAACCAATTGCGCCAATAAAGCAATTTCGTTGAAATCCTTAAAACGATTTTTAAAGTTATCCTTCAAGTTAGAAAGTATTTTTACCTGATATTTACTGTCACAAAGTTCCAATGAATTTTAAGATAACTTTTCTGAACGAATAGGAAAATGCCAGGTACTGCGGTTGATTAGGTTTTATTCCCAAAACTCAAGCCTATTTATAAATGCATTTATACCAGAAATCATTTCCGCTAGTTGTTTGTCTTTACCCTGAAGCTGCAAATTAAGTTAATTTAATTTTTCTGTAATATCGAAAAGAAAACCAAAATCTCTAAGCCAGGTTAAATTATCCAGTTCTGGAATCGGTTCATCGCGTTGTTTGAAAAATTGGATTATAGCAGGTAAGACATCATTAAAACATGTTAGCACTCGTCTCCTACTCAACCATCAAACTTCAGAGTGAAGAAGTAGTTCCCCGTATTGACAGTGAATTTCATCGGCCAAGGTTTTGAATAATCTTCTTTCTAACGCTTGAGCTCTAATCTTGTTTACAATTTTGACTACCAATTCCATACCATTGTTTAGTTTTAAAAAAATTCCAAATAATGCTTGCTTCTGGATAATGTAGTGGTAAGAGTGGAATTGCGGGAAATTTTTATCTTTGCGACATAACGCCACTAGACCCATATCACAACCCATCATAGCTGGAGCGCCATCGGTTGTCAATCGTACCATTTTCGATATTGGAATTTTCTCAGAAGAAATAATATTTTTGAGATAACAAAACAACTTTTGTCCAGTCGTATGTTCTTTCAGAGGAATAAACTTTAAAAGATCTTCATTATTCGTAAATTCAGTGTTGCCGCCACTTGCGTTTATTATGAAAATTTGCGGAATTTAAGAAATATACCCAAACCTTTCTTATTTTAAAAATGTTTTGTGAAC
Organism: Polydrusus pterygomalis; assembly: GCA_963969555.1. Taxonomy (NCBI): domain Eukaryota; kingdom Metazoa; phylum Arthropoda; class Insecta; order Coleoptera; family Curculionidae; genus Polydrusus; species Polydrusus pterygomalis. The sequence goes on from OZ018379.1 coordinate 54,356,414, forward strand.
CACCAGAATTTTCTTTGTGAGCTACCGATAACTCGCGATCGACGGGTTGGCGACCACTGATATACAGGGTAATTCTCTATAGATATCCTTATTTTTGGTATCTTGTTTTAAATAATTTTAAAATCTTTTCAATAGGTCCATGTGCAGTGTTTGTTTGAGTCGGGGCGTAGCAACGATTTAGGTTACAAATGAATTATCTTTTATACACCCTTTTTACCCCTTTAGAGGCCGATTTTCTAGAAAATAACTACGTACTAAGTACTTACGTATTTTATTACTTGTGTTTTGGAGTATTTATGCTGAGTTTCAAAAAATTCGGACCAAAAGTATTGTTTTCAATATAAAATTCTATAGGTACCCTTTTTTCCATCCTCTAGGGGCTACATTTTCGTAAGTACCTGAATACATCATTATTTGTTCCATGCTATTAATTTATCAAACATTTTTTACTTATACCTTTTTTTCTAGCGGTTGCATTGGAAACTTACCCCTCTATTTCTACCTCCACAACAAAATTTCAAAAAACATCAAAACACATATTTGCTTATTTTAACAGAGTAAGCTTAGTACCAATTCTTGACATCTTCTTTTTAGAAGAGTTTTTTCTAACTCCACGTTCCTCTTTTTGGTTGCTCGAGACCCCTTTTAACTTACTTTTCCACCACATACTCCGTATGTGTGCGTGGTGGTGGATCATTTTCTCTCTTGCTACAACCATCAGATGATGGACGTTTCTGCGTTCGAAGGATGTAGAGAGACATTTAACCTAATAATTTTTATTCTATTAAATTTTGTGGAGGAAGACTTTGTGTTTTTCTTTCCTATTCATGTTTTCAACTCCACTTTAAGTATGGACTATTTCTTCAAATTACATAAATTGCTGAAATTGGCCACCACCATGCTCCAAGCTTAAATTCACACGTCTCTTCTTATTTTCGAAAGTGTTGACTAGCATCTCTGGAGAAATGTTACCACATTCTTGGATAATCATTTCTTGTAATTGTTCCAATTTTACAACTGGTGTTTTAAACCAGACACCGATTTTTTGAGGGTGCAATGTGGACTCTACAAAAAAATGGGGATTTTCACTACTCTACATGCGTGTATTCTAAGAATTCACATAACCGGAGAGGTGGAACCAGGCTTCATCCGAAAAAAATGTCAGGTCTAATAAATAATTTCTTTCCAATAAATTTTGGGTAAACCATCGAGAGAAATTCCTGCGTCTTTAAAAATCTGCGGCTTGTATTTCTTGGTATACTTGCACTTTATAAGGAAATACATTTAGCTGCTTCTTAACAATAGTCCTGCATGTTCCAAAAGATCTTCCCACTTCTTGGGATAGGCGTCTTATACAATTTGTTGGCGTATTTTGTATTATTTCACGAACGTTTGCAACAAGTTCTTCTGTTCTTACAGATGGTCTCCCTGCTCCTTTTTTGTGTTGTAAAGAACCTGTTTCCCTAAACATACCCACGGTTCTTTTCAGACAATGATAAAAATCCCCAGCGATAAAAGCAACGTTATGAAAATGTTCGTGAAAATCGTCCATGCACAAAACCGGATTGTATTGCACTCACCATTTACTCTAACCCCGTTTCGAAAATACGCTTTAACCGTGAATGTTTTGTGCTGTTCCGTAAAGCCTATTGTGTGAATTGTTCAAGAAATTGGAAAAATTAGCGATGAATCAAATTACTTGTAACGACTGTCAAAGATGACGGAATGACTGATTGATTGTTAATTCAGGTAGTTACTGACATCCAACAGGTATTAAACTCTACGGCTAAACATTACGTCCTTAGATGCAAGGCCCTCTTTGATGCAAATAATTTTTGCTCGCACGGTATGATATACAATAATAAAAAGCCAATTTAAATAGCTTTCAACTAAGCGATAATATACAGGGTCTTACATTTAAAGAAATATAGTTTCGGTCACCTTTTCAAGTGGCCAAATTAACTGTATTTTTAAACCACCCTGTATATCGCAACTACGATTTGGGCGTAGGGATAAAAGCCCCGTGGTATTGTTTATTTTCCCCAAATTTTAGGGTCGTAATATTTCAAAGTAAACAAATATCAAAATTTTTTTAAGTTGACGTTTTCTGTCAAAAAATTTAAAATTTATTTATTGCTTTAAAAACGGTAAGGGGGTTTGAAAATAAAATAAAATATAGGGTGTTTCACTGACTATTTAACTAGAGTGTTTTACACTGGCAAAATGTCATAGCAACGGCCGGTCTTCTACTGGCAAAATTACTACCTGCACCTACCTGGACAAAATTCACATGTGATTTTTGCCGCGGCAAAATTTTGTCTTTTTTCTAGTTAAATAGTCATGTCGAATACCACTCGAGAAAAAATTGTGTAAGCAAAATTGTTCTCAAGGATTTATTTAAGTTTGTTGCTTTTAAGCAATTTCGCTCATGACATTTTCGACAAAATCACTCGCCTGACGGCTCGTGATTTTGTCAAAAATGTCATTCGCGAAATTGCCAAGCAACAAACTTTCATACCTTTCGAAAATTTTGCCGACAAAATTTTATCTCTTGTGATATTATATATGAAAATATCACAGTTGCTACTAATTTTTGGTAGAAGTGGGAACACTGCATCGTCAAAAATATTTTAGATGTATTGAGCATTTCCGTTTATGTAAATAAAGATCCATTCGTTGGTTGGTTCGTCATATACAGTGTGTCTACTTAAGTTGGAACCATATGGAAAACTTTTTTATTATTGGTTTTATGGAAAAAAGTTATTTTTCATAAAAAGTTCTACATGGTCTAAAACCTAAAATGTAATCTTCAGTTATCAATATTTCCCAGTCATATACGAGCTATATCAGAAATTACGAATTTTGCTCAAGAGTAAATTACCTACCTTTATTTTTGACAATACAAAAGAATGTTATGAAGAAAAGTTATTTTGAATTAAAAGTTAGATTCAAATATGCAATTACACTTATTTAGCATGAACCTTTAGGTTTTGTAATTATTTACGTTTTACATTATAAATTATTTGTATTTATCTCTTTTATTTGTTAAAAAATGATAACCTTTCCTAAAATAAATTATTATTATGCATTCATACCGTACTTAAATTGCAAGGTTCTTCAAAAATACTAGCACATGGAAAGGTTATCATTTTTTTAACAGATAAGAGAGATAAATATAAATAATTTAAAAATGTAAAACCTAAATAATCACAAAACCTAAATTTTCATGCGAAATAACTGTAATTACATATTTGTATATAACTTTTAATTCAAAATAATTTTCCTTATAACATTCTTCTGTATTGTCAAAAATAAAGGTACTTTACTCTTGGGCAGAGTTCGTAATTTCTGATATACCTCGTACCGTCCAAGAAAGTATGCAACATATGGGAAAGTTCTTTATCACCGATTGCTCAGAAAATTTTATTCCTTATAAAAGTTGGTGCTTGCCTTCAAACTATAAATGCATATTTCATATTTCACCTGCGGCTAGTAGTAAGGGAGTAAATGCCATTTTTTCGAAATTGCCTTAGGAGTAAAGTACCTTAATTATTAGAAATACAGCAAAATTTCATATGGAAATGTTCTTGCAAATTAGTAAGTTAGTCCAAATACGAAATTTGAGTTAGGTGTCACAATTTTTAATTTTTTTTGGTTAATCTCTATTTTCCCCTTAACGGTACACCTCTGGTCGATTTTTTGTTTACACAATTTTAATATATTTATTAAATAACTTAAACGTGGGTTTATAATAAAAATGGATTTTGTAGTTGCAAACTTTTAAAAACTTTTCAATGTTACGAGATGGTTCACATATTAGCGTGTTGCACGCCTACTTAAACCCATTTTAGCGAACTTATGTTCTAAACAAAATTATGATAGAATCCAACTCTATTCATATTACTGGAAATAATTAAATATTTTCACCCAGTACGCTGAAGTTCAAAAATCTATTTTAAAGAAATGCATATAAAAAAAATTAAAAATTGTGACACCTAACTCAAATTTCGTATTTGAACTAACTTACTAATTTGCAAGAACATTTCCATATAAAATTTTGCTGTATTTCTAATAATTAAGGTACTTTACTCCTAAGGCAATTTCGAAAAAATGGCATTTACTCCCTTACTACTAGCCGCAGGTGAAATATAAAATATGCATTTATAGTTTGAATGCATGCACCAACCTTTATAAAGAATAAAATTTTCTGAGAAATCGGTGATAAAAAACTTTCCCATATGTTGCATACTTTTTTGGACACACTGTATAACTAAGAAATTTTGATAACTGAAGATTATATTTTGAGTTTTAGACCATGCAGAACTTTTTATAAAGAATAACTTTTTTACTTTTAGGTTTTAAAATGTTATAATTTTTTTTTAGAGGAAACGTTTTTGGACATGTAACAGGTCAAAAAAATGCTACTGTCTTTTTGTACGACTCCACAACAGAACCTTTTGAATCCCAAGCACTGGGTTACGTCTTCAGTACTCGAACTGATTCAAATGGGCTCTTTAGGATAAAAAAAATTCGTCCTGGAAAATACAACTTGGTCGCTTATCCAATCGCTGGAAATGGGAGTGAGAATATAGCCATAAAAACGGTGTCCGTCGCAGCAGGTAGGAAAAAACTTGTATTTATAACTATCTGCTTGCAATTTATGAAACATTCTAAATATTTAATTTTTAACAGTGTTATTGCTTTTTTATTGCAGTTTATAGAAAAAAAATTCAATGAAATTTGTATTAAAAATATTATTTTAACACTATAACTATTAATTATCAAATGGTATCTTAAAATTGAACCTAATACATAAAACATCGTATAAGTTTTAAACTTGTGTGTGTGTGTACGATGTTTTTGCATAAGTTAGAGGATTTAGGCAACAACTAACAAATGAAAGCCGACTAGAATAATATAAATGTTGTGATTGATAGTGAAAAATTGGAATTAGTAAACAGTTAGTTTTAAATATTTAGGGATGATTATTTATTCAAAATTAAAATTTTTTAAATTATTTTGAAATTATCATATGACTGCCGGGAAAGTAGGTTATTTTAAAGAAATCAGCTCAAATTTTAGTTTGTTTTCTAAAAAAACTATATTCAATACTATTATATCACCATTTTTCTTTATTGTTCTTCTATTTTATATTGTACCATCAGTGAGGAAGTATTTGATAAATTACAAATTTTACAAAATAAGGCAATGCGGATTATTTTAAATTGTGACATATATACAAAAATAAATTTTATGTTAACAAAATTTTTATTGGTTGAATGTTAAAAATTTAGTTTTTTATTTTGTATTAATCATACATAAAATTAAAAAAAAAAATTTTGAATTATTGTTTAAATTTTTTTTGTTCTTTTAATTATGACCATCATGATTATAAAACAAGAACTAATCAAAACGTTTATGTGGACAGAGTGTCTAAAACATTAGTCTATAAGTCCATGTTTCATAAAGATTTACTACAATACCATAATTTGGAAAATTCTATTAAATTTCAAATATCATTAAAACTATTTAAAAAAACTTTAAAATTACATTTAATTAAAAAACAAAATAATACGTAATATTTGATACAATTTGCAAGTTATTTACCTTTTTTGTATGTTTTTGTTCAGAAATGGTAGCGTTTTAAAATTTTAAAATAAATCTATAAAAATTTGTTAAAAAAGTGTATTAAAAATTATTTAATTGTAGCTTTTTGTCAAATAAAACATGTAACTACAACAACTACTAGTAACTCCAGAAAGGGTAAGTAACGTTACAAATGAGTTTTACTTTAGGCTAGGGTGTTGCCAGGAGAAAAAAGGTGTACATTTCTAACGATATTAAATTTACACTAAAGAAGTTATTTAAAAAAAAAACACTTTTTAAACTTTTACTCGCTTAGTAGAAAATGGAAATTTTAAAGTTAATACCTATTATTATTATTATTATTTACCTTTATTAATAAAACCCATTTTTTATATCCTTTTCACGCATTATTGAATGGATTTCCATTAAAAAAGAAATGTAATATTAAATATTCTACTAAAACTTGTTTTAAGTTGACAGAGTATGGAAATCGTAGAGTTTTAATACAGTATCCCATTTTAAAACCGATAAAACTGTTTAATTAAAAAAAAAATCGATTTAAAAAATACAAACAATTTTTGAGATAAATCGTACAAGTCGTTGTTAACCTTTACAGTCAATAACCATTAATCTTTACAGGCGATAACAAAGATGTCGGAACTCTAAACTTACCAGAACCTAACAATATTTTATGGGCTTTGGGGGAAACGAACCGTAGAACTGATGGTTTCCGATACAGCAACGAATCTCGTAACTATGTTTGGCAAACCTTGTCTCCAGCTACGCTTACGTTTACTATAGGAAAAAGCAATCTTGCTACTGACTGGTAAGTAAACCATTTTTTTAAAACTATTTGGTAAGCACGATTTAAACCATAAAGTACACCTGCTAGAAACTAAAAGCTAAAATTGCATATTTATTGAAAGGGAGTACCCGCTGCTTTGTTGGAATAGCCATTTTATTTTTCATAATTTAATTTTTAATTGGTTATTTGTGTTTGCAATTAATTTTCATTTTTATAAAATTTATAACAAATAACAATGCATTTATCTATATAAATAATATATTTAATAATAGATACTTATAGACTACATCCTTATAGAAAACTATTAGATACGATAAACTTTTTTAAGCCATTGTCTGTATAAAATATTTTTTTGATATGAATCCGTTACAATCATAGAGATCACTTAAAATATAAATATAAAGTGCTATTTAAAAATGCAGATCAAATGTCAACAGTTTTTCTATTGTAAATTAGAAAGTATCAATTTTAATTCAAATTGGAAAATTAAATTTCACAAACGATCATAAATATAGTGTGGTCAGTTGTAATTCAGCAAGTGTCAGATTTTGTACCTAGTGTACCTACCCAATTCAAAACTGTGAACTGTAAAAATCATAAAACGTCAGTTTAAATTAGGAATTAGAAGAATATTACTTGGAATTTATATACCCATGTAAATCAATCTGTTTAATCTTATTCCAATATTCCTTTTGACGCTTTTAAAATACAATTATTTACTAATCTAAATTATAGCTGCTCGTTTTCAAAATTTGTTTGATTGATCTTAAATGTATTGAATAAATTTTAAACTAAGTAATATTCTATAAATCACAAATGGACGACAATAAGAAAACTTTTTTAATATTACTTCTAGATTAGATTGTCGAGTATGTAGCCCTAGGTAACCACTAAACTGATTTAAATAAACTTGATTACATTTCTTGGTTTTGGAGCGATAATTCTCTCTGGTCCCTGCACTGAAAAACTATTTTGCAAAACTTATTATGGCCGACACATTACTTATATTCGAATCCATAGGGATCCGTCTTGGGTACCCTACTTTTTTCTATAAACACTGCATATATTGTGGACAGCGTAAATTATTTCAAGTATTTGCAGATGATATTAATTCATTTATTGAATTAGATCCAAAAAGTGCCATCATAGCTGCTTCAGCTCAATTAAATACTGCGATACAATTTAAAACTTAACTCTACGAAATGTAATTTAGTTCTATTTAATAGCAATAATTTGCTCAACGATTTTAATAATTTAATTAACAATAATGTTTTACTGCCACGACTGAATGCTTAGAGTCTGAGATTGGCTTTGGATCAGAAACTACAGTTTGCACAGCATATAAATAGTCTACTTCCGCGTGCATATCTATCTATTTCGCTATAAAGCTCAGAAAATTGATGTGTGATACTTTGGTGTCATCCTTATTCAATTATGGTACTGTTGTTGTACGGCAACTATTTGACCGTTTTAAATATGTATCGTAGATAAAAAGTTCAGAATGATTCCTTTAGATATGTTATTGTCATGACTTAATTGGCTTAATATGGAGAATAGGAGGAAAAGCATTTTCTCAACGTTTATTTTAGAAATGCTTTAGTATTGTTCCGTTAGTCTCTATAATAAGCTCACTTCCAAACAATTTTAGTGTTGTATTATTCAAAAGGAAATTAAGAATAAATGACTGCTTACTCAGTCTTTATTTTTCATTTTAAAATATCTTTATTGTTTGTATATAGGTTTTTTACATGCTAGGTAATTTAACATTTAATACATTTTATAATAATATATTAACGTACACGTTTTATAAAGCATCATTTTATAGCACGCGTGCACAAGTGCTTAAAACTGCTTTATATAACACGTAAGTTATACTATTTTTTCTAATTTGTAGTTTTTTCAATAAAAAACACATATTTAAAAAGAAAATAAATCCTTCAAATTTTGTAAATTTTTATGTCTAAATTTTATCTTGGTAATACTATTTTTTATCATAGTAGCCTCTGGACAACAAAAATTATTTTGCGAACTGTCATTTTTTGATTTATTGACCCATTTTCACCACGAGATTCTAAAGTTATTTTAGCGATATGAGATTTGAAATTGGACGAAATACGTTGTGTGATCCTTGTACATTCGGTACAAATACGGGGCGTTCGGAAATTCGGGCGATTTTGCTACTTTTTTTTTAATTTCAAAAGACGTGATCTTACGCCACGGCAATGCAATTTAGTATAGGGAAGATGGAACATTCAAATAAAGTTGAAGTTAAAATCGACATTGGAAGGTTAGTATATTGAATTTTGGATAGGATTTGGCAGAAAATGATAGCTTGAAGCATCTACAAAAGATTGATTTATAGATTTACGCAACCAACATACATGACTGTTATCCACACAGAATAAAAAAGTAGGTCATCAAGCTATTTTTCCTCTGCGAAAAATGGGTTTTCTCGTAATTCACAAAGGCCGCGCAAGTCAATGAAATAAAACATTTAAATGTTACCAACATCAAATAAAGAAAAAACGCATATCGAAATAACTTCATTACGATACGCAAATGCGTATCGTAATAGTCTTGTTATGATACCAAATTAGAAAAAATATATTAACGATTCTTCGAATTTGGAACTTTTTTTTCCAACTATCCTCTACCCGGGAGACGCGCCTGGCGACGCTGGCCGGGCTGTTATCACGCTCAGTTTGTCAGTCTGGATAGTTCCGTAATCTCTTTACTGCCATGAGGATTTCATTTTGCCTTAGCTTAAATTAATTTGATTTCAATGACGGTGATGACAATGATGGTGTTTATTGATTTGGCATGGAAAGTTTATTGGAAAACGTTCTTGAAAAACCAGCATAATTGTTAAGTCTTAACGTTAAGTAACTTTAATTAAATCTGAATTTTTTTCTTCTTTTTTAACAATTATTGTATATATTTGCACATTAGAATTGTCTATGAATGTATGTATACAGTGTGTATCAGCCAAATGATATAAGGAATAATTTCGAATAAATTTGATAATAAATACATGAGGGCGTTTCCGAAAAAACGCTGGGATACGTCGATTGGCATTTCTAGTTGCGCATTTTTTTCAATAAAAACTTTTTATACAGGGTGTGTCATGTAACAGTGGCCAATACCAACTTTCTTATTTTAAATTCAAGATCCTGTATATTATTCAATTTTTGGATTGTTCAGAAAGTTTTAGACATATTTCATGTACAGGGTGTCCAGTTTTCGACACTTTTGACGGGTATCTCACTTATTGGTACAGATAGAATGATGCGGTTTTCGCAAACCTTTGTCACTTTTTTGTGAAACAAACGATGCCCTTAACGGATTTATCATGGCCATCTTGGTTTTTAAGATACAGGGCAAAATTGAAAACGGTGCATTTTCAGACACCCCTTGTATTTAAGGTATCTTATACCTTATCGAAAATATAAAAACGGGGAGTTATAGAGTTTTTTACGTAGAATCCAGTGGCGTAGTTAGTGTTTTTCCAGGTGTCTCCATTTTCGAGAAATATACCAAAGTTATGTTTTTTTAAATGGAACGCCCTGTATATTTTCTTAATATTTGCATTCTGCTTACTGAGAGCTTTCCAAAAATATATAATAGTTGGCACTTTGTTTTAACACGAAGGATAAAATTCATATTTTTTTTTTAAATTGGGAGCAAGCCTTGGATTTTGTTTCACTAGAAACTAGAACAATTAAATTGTGAATTAAAATGCCTACTTTTTATTTATAAATATTGTTGAAAATGGTTGCCATTCTCCCTAATACAACGCTGACACAGGGAAAATCTATCTATAAATGGCTGCCTTCTTTCAGGATATCTATAAAATAAAGATAATATAAGACGCTTATTAAACAAACACTTTGTATATAACTTTAAAAATGGTCGTTGTAAAAAATAATAATACTACCTACTGAAATATAAATCGGCAGCTTCATGGGAGTTTTCATGGCTTTGTATAAAGCATACCAGCATATCGTATTTTTCATAATTTTCATACTTTTGGGCCATCGTTGAAATTGAACAATATCATAAATAAATTATGAGTAACTTTTTAACCTTAAATACCTAAATACAATTCTGACAAGAGCTAAACGCCATTATGAAAATTTTTGTTTTATAGCCTGGATAAGTCAAGGCCTATACTAGATGTTTTTGTTTATTCCGATAATATACCTACGTAACAATAAAAGAAAATGACTTTTTACTATTAATTCTAAGCATTAAAAAACTTAAAAGTTTGAAATTAAACTATAAAGTAATATTGATGGTGTAGTGCATCGTCAATTTATTTTTATTAAAATATAATACACGGCCTACTGTCAACTTAAAGCTTGTTATTTCAAAAATATGAACTTTAACCTTCCTGTTAAAACAAAAAGCAAACTATTATATATTTTTGGAAAGCTCTCAGTAAGCAGAATGCAAATATGAAAAAATATACAGGGCGTTCCATTTAAAAAAACAAAACTTTGGTATATTTCTCAAAAATGGGGACACCTGGAAAAAGACTAACTTTACTACGCCACTGGATTCTACGTAAAAAACTGTATAACACCTCGTTCTTATATTTTCGATAAGTTATAAGATAACTAAAATACAAGGGGTGTCTGAAAGTGCACCGATTTCAATTCGATTGGTTATGGAGATAAACCATGGACACAAATATCCGCTGGGATGGAGGTGCTACGGTGTATTGATGTCCGCTATACTTTTGTAAAAGGCTTTTATTACATCCTACCGCTGTTGTTGGGATGGCTTGCGTTATGGCTGCCCGTAGAGTCCTAAGAAGGACGAAACGGCCGTTAATTATTTTAAATTGTTTGTTTATATTATTACCTACGGTGAAAAATAAAATGCTGATATTTTATGTAGTTTGCTAATAAACCAATTCCAAACATCATGCGCTTCCTTGAAAATGTCTGCATTAAACATTGTATAATCTCTTATTTAATACTTTTATTTAACTAATTTTTTATGAGATGTTTAGCCTAAAACTTTAGCTTTATGTTGTATTTTTTTATTCAGGTACTATGCTCAAACTAAACCGGGCAATTGGACCATTCAATACAATGATACTCATGATGGGCACTCCAGAACTCTGCGTATTGCCTTAGCAGGAGCTTCTAGGGACCCTAACCTTACAGTTAATATTAATGGAAGAAAAATCGGCAACATTTTATGTGCGAACGATCACGCTATCTACCGAAGCGCAATCTTGAGCGGTACATTTTATTCCGCTCTTTTTACAATAAAATCTGCCCACGTTGTCAATGGTATTAATGATGTTACATTGCATATTGGTCAGAAAACTGGCCAAGTTATGTATGATGCGATAAGTTTACAAAGAAATGAGGGTTAATAAATAATTTTTACCAAAAAATATTTTTATTTCATAACTTTATTTGATCTAGTTTCTAACAATGATTAAGAATTGCCATATCAAAGAGAAATAAATTTTAATATTTAGTTTGAGTTATTGTTAAGAAAATAATTTTTTTTTAGTAGATTGAGCTAGATTAGTAGATTATTGTAGATATTGTTAGCGGTTCTTGATAAGTCTACATGATTAAAATTAAATCTGACCGTTTAAAGTGGGTCAAAATCGGGTTCAAAGAAGTCGGTTACAAACAAACATACATACAAACCCGAACAAACCCGATCGTTTATGCTGAATTATAAAAAAAGAACGATATTTGGAAATTTTTGAAAATTCTGACATATTGACAGGTGTCAAATTTTGACAAGAGAATTTTTTGCGTATTTTTTTCAACTTTCCACCGTCAATATACATATGACCTTATAGTTTTTTCATTAATATAATTTTTTTTTCTACGAGCGTATGAAAAGTTAGACTTTTCACACCCATTTCAGTGTGAAAAGTTTTACCTTAACGCACTAATGTAAAAAGTAAATTACTTTTCACACGCCGGGTGAAAAGTCTAACTTTTCACACACTCGTAGAAAAAATCTTGTACTTTTCACACGCTCGTAGAAAAAATCTTGTATGATAAACGTAAGAAAATATCTCGTTTAAGGCACTCATATAAATTGCGAAACTCGCTTCGCTCGTTCCGCAAATTTTCATATGCGTGCCTTCAACGAGTTATTTTCACACTTATATCATAACTAGCTATTAAACGATTTGACATATTGACAGCTGTCAAATTTTGACAGAATAATTTTTTGCTTATTTTCCCCGAAGTCTCCGCATCGAATACTATGCGACCCCATAATTTGTTTCGTCAAAATCGCATCTTCGTTTTATACCTGACAGCTGTCAAAATTTGACGGCACAATTTTTGGCGTATTAGATTATTGTATTGTCAGCGGTTCTTGATAAGTCTACAAAATTTAAATTAAATCTGACCGTTTAAAGTGGGTCAAAATCGGGTTTGTATCAAATTATTGCATTGTCAGCGGTTCTTGATAAGTCTACAAAATTTAAATTAAATCTGACCGTTTAAAGTGGGTCAAAATCGGGTTCATAGAACTCCGTTACAAACAAACAAACACCTATACAGGTGAAGCTAATAAAAGCGTGTTAAAAAAATCGCGCTGTACTTGATGGTTATACAGGGTGTCCGGAAAAGGGAGGTGAATTCATTAATCATATATTTCTTGAGCAAAAATAATATGACTTTTACAATGCCATTTTTCATTTTCTTCAATATAAATGGGGTCAAAATTTGATATGAGAAACCGATTTTTTCGAATAAGATCATAATTTTTTTTAAAGAAAATACTAAGCAATATACTCCATCAACCTATACCCATTTTTTTCTTTATACCTTGGCGCTACGAGATATTAAAATATGATCAAAATCTAGTCGTTTGTTTTCAAAATACAAATAATTGGTAATTTTTGTTTTTGTTTTTATAATTATTAAATGGTATTAATTATTTGATCCTATTTCAAGGGTGAGAAACGCCGCCATTTTCACTCACGCTAAAATGCATAAATGTAAATCCCAAATTTTGATGCAGGGTTAAAAATGCAGGGTGAAAATAAATGAGGTACGGATCGTCCTTTAGTTAATGAAATAAAAAAGTAAAAAAATAGATTGAATGACATTAAGAATTCCACCTTAAGTGTTTTCGTAAGTAGGTAAGTGTTATTGTAATAAAATTAATTACTTTTTTTAAATTGCATAATCTAATCAAACATAATCGCAAATTACATCATCAGGAATATAAATATATATTTCCAAAAAACGACATGTTGCTTCCTGACTCTTAAAATTTGTTTCGGTGGTTATAGGCTTTGTATAAGTGATTTACACAGTTCAGAGCAACATGGGGTTACGAAACCCTTTGCTAGTGCTATTGGCACTATCATCTGTATTTTCCCTTGCTGTAGCTTCAGTTAAATTAACAGTAAATGGTCTTGCGGCGACTGTGGAGAACAGCCATGTTAAACTTGCTTTTAAAGCTGATGCAACAATCTCATCAATAACCTTCAATGGAAAGAATATTGCTGCAACTGGAGAAAAGTCTTTTTATCTTGACTGGAATAACAATGGACAAGGTAAATGGTGATATATGTATATTACTGGTGATACTGCTTCAATAGCGACTTAATGTGCAAACTTGTTATGTAATGTTGTTTGTTATGTAAGGAAATGTTTAACTTTGCAACGCTTACTTTACTAAAGTGGGATTAAATATGGTTACAGGTATAAATACCGCAGTACCATTTAGTGAAAATATACCTATAAATTCTAATTGTATGTATATTAATGATGTAACAGAAAACGAATTGTTTGTTTAAAGGTTATAGACAATGATGTATCTTGAGTAATAGATGTGTTTTGGACTTCCATTGCCTTTAGTTTTTCATATCACAAAGTTTCAACTGGTAAGTATCTCCAGTCGTCTTCAGGTGAATACTCTCAGTATGACGACTGGAGATACTTACCAGCAATGGAATGGCAATGGATGTCCAAAACACATATATTACCTACTCCAGAAAACGAATTAATAGGGCACATATATACATTAAAAAATAATAGTTCTTCCGGCATAGACGGAATATCTGCCCAAATGATAAAACAAAGTTACTTGCACCTTCTAAAACCACCAAAGCAGATAATTAATTTAATTTTTGAAAAGAAACTTATTCCTTCTCAGTTTAAAACGCCACGCCAATTCATAGAGCTGGGGATACATCAAAAATACACAATTGGTACAAACCCGAACAAACCAATCAGTGTTATTAATAACTTGGGAAAGATATTCGGAAAATGCCTAAAAACTCGACTACTAGAATTTTTTAATCAAAATAGTATTTTAAACGAGCACCAATTTGGTTTCCGAGCTGGTAAGGCGACAACTGATGCCATGTATACAGTAATTAGGAATATTACGGAAGGCTTGGATTCAAACAATAAATGCCTTGCAGTTTTCTTATACCTTGCCAAGGCGTTCGACGCTGTTAACCATAAAAAGCACCTTGCCGTCTTGGAACGGTGTGGAGTTCGTGGTAGGGGTTTAGATATCTTTGAAAGTTACTTATCAAATAGGGAACAACGGGTAAAAATCAATGATACACTCAGCGAACCCAGAGTAGTGAAAATCGGGGTTCCTTGGGGAACTGTCCTTGGCCCGATGCTTTTTCTAGCTTATATAAACTCACTTTTATCTATAAAGGCCCGGGCGAAAATTGTGTCATATGCTGATGATACAGTAGCTATATTTTGCAAAAACTCCTGGAATCAAACAAAAATTGCATGCCAACAGGGTATGGAGAAGATTAAAAAATGGCTAGATATGTATCAGCTCTCCTTGAATACAAGTAAAACTCATTCTATAGCATTTACCTTAACAGGAATTAACAAGCCTAACTTTGCTAGTGTTAAAATAAATAATATGTATTCGAAAAAAATACATAATTTTTAAAAAAGTCAGTGGCGCGCAATTTTTGTTGTCAAAAATATTAGTTGGACTGTCTTGTAAATATGTTAATAGTGGAAAAAAATTATATTAACCACGGTTTAGACAGCTTATAGACCTCACGCTCGACGCTCGGGGAATAATAGTAGCTATGTCAACCTTGGTTAGTAATATACTATTTTAAACTACATGTAAAACATCCATAATTTAATAATTATCATCAATAAAAATCGTTGCCAATTATTGATCAGGGTTAATAATGGAAACAGTATATTTAAAGCAGGTAACTTAATTTTTTTGATTCTGTAATAATATCATGGAAGATGATTTATTATTATTAGTTGGCTAGTTAGTTAGCCTGGATAGATATTTTTTTGTGTTCTGTCGCTTCAAAAAGTCACAGCTTAAAATATTTGGAAATATCAATATTTTCTTTTAGAGAAATAGCAGAATTTAGCATCGAAAATGTCGCCCATAATTTGATCCTTTTACTTTTAGATATCGTATTCTTGAAAGTACACTTATAAAATATTTTCTGCAACTTTTTCATTTTTCTTGGTTGGGCACCAATCTTTTAATACTAAGCAAATTTATAAGTACAAAACTATAGAATTTTGGAGTAGCAAATCGTCATTAATTTTTGCGCTTTCACCCTCAATTTTAAAGAACTAACATCATTGCCATTTTTTTCTTTCTTTCTATAATAAGACTGAAACTCGGATAAACTGATGATTAACGAATCAACAAAAATTGGCATTAACAAAGCCTACCTGAAATCCTGACAGAACAAAAAGAGAAACAAATTATCTTGCTAATTCCAAAGTATGCACAGGCAACATTAATTTGCTTTAGCAGTGTAGAAGTAATAAAAGTTTTGCAGTCCTGGAAAAAAGTCAAATAAACAATCTAAAAGCTGGGACAGGCATTTTCACGGGTCATTCATTTTTGCTGTATCTTCAAAACACACTGCACGAATTAAGTGTTAAGACAACATATTTGGTTTCAACTAGACGGTGATTCCCCGCATATAGCTAGAAAACTAATAACTATTTACACAAAATCTTTCGTAATCGCTGGATTAGTCGGTGTCAAAATGCGCTATATTAAATGGCCACCCTGTTCCCCGGACCCTACTCTCTTGGACTATCCAGTCTGGGAGTGTATGAAAGATTTTGTGTATGTGGTTTCGATTTTGAGCGAGAATATAAGAATCATTTAAGCTGGACAGCACTTCAGGTTAAAACCACATATTTTTTAAAGGTGAAGATTTTCTTTAATATAGAGAACTCTCATAGGTATTGAAAAAAGTGAAGGAGATATCAAGCAATTTCTTTAGACTATTTTTTTTTAATTGTGCTTGTTTTTTGTACGAACGTATTCATAATTTTATGAAAATAATTTGTTTTAAATATTTACCGTGCAAGCAAAAATTATTTGCATCAAAGAGGGCCTTGCATCTAAGGACGTAATGCTTAGCCGTAGAGTTTAATACCTGTTGGATGTCAGTAACTACCTGAATTAACAATCAATTAGTTATTCCGTCATCTTTGACAGTCGTTACAAGTAATTTGATTCATCGCTAATTTTTTCAATTTCTTGAACAATTCACACAATGGGCTTTACGGAACAGCACAAAACATTTATGGTTGAAGCGTATTTTCGAAACAGGGTTAGAGCAAATGGTGAGTGGCAATACAATCTAGGTTTGTGCATGGATGATTTTCACGAACATTTTCCTAACGTTGCTTTTATTACTGGGGACTTTTATCATTGCCTGAAAAGAACCGTGGCTGTGTCTAGGGAAACAGGTTCTATACAACACAAAAAAGGACCAGGAAGACCATCTGTAAGAACAGAAGAACTTGTTGCAAACGTTCGTGAAATAATGAAAAATACGCCAACAAATTGTATAAGACGCCTGTTCTAAGAAGTGGGAAGATCTTATGGAATATGAAGGAATATTCTTAAGAACCAGCTAAATTTATTTCTTTATAAAGTGCAAATATTCCAAGAAATACAAGCCGCAGATTTTGAAAGAGCATTACTCTCAATGGTTTACCCAAAATTTATTGGAAAACACGTATATTAAGATTCAAGACAAGTCTTTTGGCCCACGAGTTACAAGCCAAGGACTCCCACAAGGAAGTATCTTAAGCCCTATACTATACTTACTCTATGTTGCAGACTTTGAACCTATTTTTGACCAAAATATAAGAGTACTGCTATTTGCTGACGACATATGCATTTTTCTATAGGAAAGTCAATTCAAAATTGTCAGAACCACCTTAACACAGCTATGTCAAAAGTACACACATGGACATGTAAATTTCCGAAAATAAATCAGTAGTGGTTAACTTTACTAGAAAACGGTTAAGACTCCCATTAGATTACATTAATTTAGCAAGCTATAGATTTCCTCTCAAACCTCCACAAAATTCCTAGGAATAATTTTAGACCAAAAATTAAACTGGAAAGAACACATAAACTATACACTAACAAGAGCAATATATGTAATAATTATTTTTCTTTTTCTTTTTGTATATTCTTACTTTGTTAATTTTGTAAACAAAAAAAAATAAATTTGTATTTGTTGTAGTTGTCTACTTATTTTATTACTCATTAGTTTGGCATATCATGTCATAATATGAATTTGACAAAATTTTAACCCAGATTTGGTTAGATACATCGTCCCCATATCATTGTGATCTAAACCAAGCCCCACGTTTTTTAATCCGAGCCCTCTTTGATGCAAATAATTTTTGCTCGCACAGTATTATCTTTTTATAATGTATTAAATTTATTTAATAAGTAATAGTAGATTATTGTCTTAAGAGCGAGCGATAACAGTGGCGCTGTTCGCATCGAAGCAAAACGTGGTTAACGTTGTTGTTTATACTACATATTGCGCATACGCACTAGCCCGGTAACGAGCCGCATGGTCACTTTTCAATAGCCTGGTTGCATACCATGCCATTGGTAATATACTGGTTACCTATATTATGTGACCTGGAAGGAGCCCAGTGTACATAATCTTATCACTAAATTAACAATTTTTCTATATTTTAGGTATATTTAGTCCATCAGCAATTAAAATAGTAAAAAACACCGACTCTTTAGCCCATTTCTACTGGACCCAAACAAGCAGTTCCAGTAGGTTCCATATTGAGCTTCACTATGCTATGAACGACGAAGTGGCCGGAATTTACTCGTGGGCGAAATACACCAATGACCATGGTTCTACTATAACAGCTGGAGAAACTAGAACAGTAAGAATTCTGTTGTGTTAGGGTTACCCTTTATTGGCCATAGATTTCATATGAAAACAAATAATTACCTTCTCGTTATTACTGATGCTGAATTTGTTGTCAAAATACCAAGTATTATGATTATATTATTATACAACTGAAGTCATTCATGTTAGTAGATACACTATAGCGGCATAGTAAGGAGGGGGGGGGGGCGTCCGCCGCGGTTACCAGATCACAATGAAGAAGGGTGATATCAGCATTAGGCTTGAGTTCGAGTATCAACGACTCCATGCTAATGGTTCAATCATTAAGACAATAATATATTTTTTTAAATTGTCCATTTTACATTTTTTTCATTTAAAACTCTAAAGAGGATCAACATTGTCTTCTACCGGGTGGTGCACAGGCTGGCGTTACTATGTAAATTCTGCTACCCTCAAAATTTTGCTCCCATATTATTTTATGATGAACTCGTCCACCAAATTTTATTATTTTTAATAAGCTATTTAGGGAAAGCTCTTCAAAAAATTCTTGAAATTTAAATAATGTAAATTTAATTTTGAAATAGAATTGACGTAAATAAGAAACAATGTGGTCCTAGAATGGAACCCCGTGGTACTTCACAAGTGACTGTTTGATAGAAACAAACATTATTTCCTATTATAAATTATTGTTTTATATTTTTAATATAACTTTCAAACCAACGATACATTTTTCCTCTTATGCCTAAATTACATAATTTAATTAGGTAGGTATATCATGGTTTACAGTATCAAAAGCATAACACAAGTCTAGGGGCAAAATGCCGAAATTTTATTTGTTAGCTAGATTTAATTTAAGCTAGTAATAACATTTATAGTTGCCACTTCAGTATCTCTAGATTTGCGGAAATCATACTGATTATCGAAAAGTAAATTTCGTCTTTCTAAAAAATTGGCTAATTTTATATTTTTTAAATTTCATTCAAAATTTTTGACAGAACAGGCAAAACGGAGATTGGACGATAGTTATTGGAATTAGTGGTTTTTGATGGAAACAGCAGAGTTTGAACAACAGGAATGACTTTAAATTAGAAAATTTAGCTTTTTTAAAAGAGCAGACAATGACACGTTTTGATTAATTTTTATATATTTGACAATTTTTTTATACAACAATTAAAAAAACAGGTACAATAAACCACAGAGTGTTGTCTTTATAAAATCCTAATTCAACACTCTCCCTATTTCATAAGGCTCTTGAATGTTTAATTGGCCGCAAATAAAATGTAATTTTGACTCCGGTAAGGGTTGGTAAAAAGATCAGCTAGTTGCAATGTATTTCAGTTTAACTTCTTTCCTTGCAACAACTTCTCTTATGTAGTGATATTTTATATCAATGTGCTTAGTTCTTTTATGAAATTCAGGATTATTAGAAAGTTTTATAGCTCCTTGATTATCAACATTAATTTCTGTTGCCCTATCTTGAGGAATATTTAATTCTGTTAAAAGTTGTCGAAGCCAAATAGCCTCTCTATAGCCAAAAGATAAAGCAATGTATTTAGCTTCAGTGGTTGACAAAGCTATAACTTGCTGACGTTGTGAGCTCCATGTTATAGGAGACTCATTCAGTAAAAACACATACCCAGTTCTTGACTTTCCTGAGTCAGTATATCCGTACAAAACGATTTAAAATAGGAGGTAGGTCAATTTTAACGGTCTTTACTATTTTTACTAAAATATTATAATAACCAGTAACTTTATGTATATTTAAATTTTCCATTATATCTTCAATTTCTTCCTCGTCAATATCATTTTTATTTAAATACATGGATTATGAATTTTCTTCGATTCTTTCAATTTTTGACCTACTTGTAAAATGGATATTAATTTTTTCACAAATTATATGTTGCTTTTTGATTTCTTATTATTTTAAAAATAATTATTAAAAACAATCAATAATAAAACAAAAGCTTATTTAAATTTGTTTTTACAATATAATAATAATTATAAAAAATAACATTAGTAAGAAATAGTATATTGTTTTATTACGAGTAAAAGCGATACTTTTGCGACGAGTCTGCAGGTGGTAATGACGAAGCTGCGTTTAAACGATTCCAGACATGGTGCAATGAGAAATACAGTCATACTTTTACTTCCGCTGTTAATAGCAAACGCCTTCTGATAAAAAAGCAGAACTTTAACGTGAAAAATAAGTAGAAAAATGTCAGGGGTTTATTGACGTTTGAAGAAGAACAATACAAACTCAGTCAATTTTTGTAAAGAAAAATAGATTGCCAGCAAAATAACTTGCATGTTAAAAGAGAGGTAGTTATTTAAGTATTGGATATCAAATAATTGATTTATAATGAAACTGACCGACCCGACCCCCGATGTGTTCATCACCGGCAGAAATCCGTCACTCTAGCTGTAATCGTCAAATCTTGTGGTACGACCCTGTCTACATTGTGTTTATACTTAGGTTCTTTTAAGGTTTTGTGCAACAACAAGTTTGTCAGGTTTTAAGATTTTTTAGCTTTACTCTTATTCTGACGGTTTCCCTATGATGCGGTATATTCCACTGCCAGTAAATGAAAATTTAAGAGGTTTTTTAAAAACAATTTATTTAATATAAAAGCATTTTGTCCATGTACATGAACAATTTCATCAGATATCCCTAAAATAAAATACAGATTAAAAACCCCTAATTATTTCATATAACTTAGTGTAAGATGGTCTGTCTCCCATAATTCAGCCCATTTGCACCAACCTCTGTCCGCGACAGAATGTTTACACCTTTCTTAGATATTACCTATTCTGTCTGCGACAATAATAAGTAATGCTATTTACCTTTTGTTACCAATGGTGACACTTTAGCCCCCTCCCCCCCCAAATATCCCTTTTTATTATGATTACCTTCGGTCTGCGACCACACTTTGGTTTTAATTGGGTTCCCAGTTAATCTGCAACTTATTTTGTTACAATGACATATCGCCCCATTTTCGTGTACGCATTATTATTAAAATTAATTGTCATCTTAGTTACAGAGTATTATAGATTTACGTACACGTTTGGTATAAAGGTACTACGTAGTTTAGTGAAAAGCCGAGCGACTGATGGTCCTCAGTAGGGGACATACAAGTATTTCTAATTGTCGGACATTTCTAACATATAATTTCTAAAAGTGCAATAAAAGTTAGGAGCTCGCCCACTTTCCGCATGTATCACTTTTCTTCTCAAGTGGACATTGTTTTTCATATTGTTGCCTTTAATGATACCAATCCATGTCCGACAATATTACCAGAAAGCCGAACGACTGATGATCTACAGCAGTGGTCACACAAAACATTCCTGCTGCCGGATATTCTCTTTAGGAAAAACCCATTACACCGTTTTATGTACACAAATTATAAATTAACATTCTACAGGCAACATCATACCAAATAATTATATCCCTTTCTGATAACTTCACTTGTATATTGTCAATTAAAATATTTCCCTTAACCTTCCCCATTTCGTTACCTAGCATTGCAGATTATTATTTACGTTTATACGATGGCATTATTATTGCATAATAATTAGTGATGCCGCCGAGACGAGAAATTCTCGTGTCTCGTCTCGTCTCGTCTCGTCTCGTCTCGTCTCGTCTCGTCTCGTCTCGTCTCGTCTCGTCTCGTCTCGTCTCGTCTCGTCTCGTCTCGTCTCGTCTCGTCTCGTCTCGTCTCGTCTCGTCTCGTCTCGTCTCGTCTCGTCTCGTCTCGTCTCGTCTCGTCTCGTCTCGTCTCGTCTCGTCTCGTCTCGTCTCGTCTCGTCTCGTCTCGTCTCGTCTCGTCTCGTCTCGTCTCGTCTCGTCTCGTCTCGTCTCGTCTCGTCTCGTCTCGTCTCGTCTCGTCTCGTCTCGTCTCGTCTCGTCTCGTCTCGTCTCGTCTCGTCTCGTCTCGTCTCGTCTCGTCTCGTCTCGTCTCGTCTCGTCTCGTCTCGTCTCGTCTCGTCTCGTCTCGTCTCGTCTCGTCTCGTCTCGTCTCGTCTCGTCTCGTCTCGTCTCGTCTCGTCTCGTCTCGTCTCGTCTCGTCTCGTCTCGTCTCGTCTCGTCTCGTCTCGTCTCGTCTCGTCTCGTCTCGTCTCGTCTCGTCTCGTCTCGTCTCGTCTCGTCTCGTCTCGTCTCGTCTCGTCTCGACGAGACGAGACGAGAGTGAAATTTTTTTCTCGAGAGAAGTCACGAGACGAGACGAGAGAAGACCGTTCTCGTCGAGAAATTTCTCGTTTTTTCTCAAATTTTCTCGTTTGTTAGAACACTGAATTTTAGGTATCTCCTAATATTTAGACAGGAAAATAATGTGTTTAACGTTCTCACTCTATCGTATTGTGAAGGCATTTACCTTAAAACAGATATTCAAGAGAACAGAATCAAATTGTCTAGCCTCTTTCTTCTGTCTACGGTTAGTAGTTGACATTTTTAAATAATTAACCAAATCTGAAAGAAAGCATTTTCGATTAAAAACACAATATCGAAAAGGACCCCTGTCAAATTTCATTCACAAGACAAAATACGATAGATTTTGACTAAATTTAACAATTTTGTATCAAAAATTCGAAATTCGCCAAAAACTTGTCACACAAAAATCATTAATAAAAGTGTGAATTTTTACCAGTTTTAATATTTGACATTACTTTCATAACACCCTGTATATTAACCGAAACTTTATTAGGAAATCACAGATAAAGACAACGGAGGGCCATGAAACTAGTGTTATTGAAACAATAGCATTAAGTTAATAGTCTCAATTATGACATTAGTAAATAAATTAAAAATAAAAAGTCTAATATAATAGGTAAAGTGACATTCAGTACGAATGATTCAAGTGTACTTATGCCTTATTTTGCCTCATTTTATTACACAGGTCTCAGACATAAATTTGGCTATTGAAAATAATTATTAAGTGCGGTAAATGATACTTTTCCGCACGAGGTGGCAGTTGCACGAACGGCTCGAAGCAAGTCCGGGCATGCCACTAAGTGAGTGTGGAAACGGAACTTTTCGCACATGTTACTTACAATATTTTTCCTAATTGCGTAAAATTAAGCTTGTTCGTAATAAATTTTTGTATTTTTTGGGTAAAAGGAGCAAAAAATAAAGTGAATTTTTAAATTTTGATATGTCAAATAGAGCATTTTCGGAAATACTTCTTTAAGTTCTTTCTCTTGCACTTTAATTAAATAGTTTCTAAGTCACATGACTAACAAACCGACTTATATTAAACCCTTTTGCGAGACGACCAGATACTTTTAAATGTTTACCCCCTTTAAGATTCGTATAAAAAAATATTTTTTATGATTCGCTACTCACGAGACGAGACGAGACGAGACGAGACGAGACGAGACGAGACGAGACGAGACGAGACGAGACGAGACGAGACGAGACGAGACGAGACGAGACGAGACGAGACGAGACGAGACGAGACGAGACGAGACGAGACGAGACGAGACGAGACGAGACGAGACGAGACGAGACGAGACGAGACGAGACGAGACGAGACGAGACGAGACGAGACGAGACGAGACGAGACGAGACGAGACGAGACGAGACGAGACGAGACGAGACGAGACGAGACGAGACGAGACGAGACGAGACGAGACGAGACGAGACGAGACGAGACGAGACAATGGCACTCTCGAGCGAGAAAAACGCGTTTCTCGTCAAGACGAGATATAAAAAAATTCTCGCCTCACGAGACGAGACGAGAATGGGCCAATTCTCGTCTCGTCTCGTCTCGCGGCATCACTAATAATAATATCCAATCTTTGTTCTCAAGTGCCACAAAATAAAACACCACGGGAGACAACATCTGTTACAAGTTACCTAAACAAAAAAGTCTGTGTCTGCGACTTTGACACATATTTTATGACCCTTAGAAAGCAAAAGTGTATTGATTTTTGTTACAGTTACAAATAGTACCGTTAAGCTTTGGCCCCCTTTTTATTTTAAAACAATTAAGAGCCAATCTTGTCTTGCAGACGAGTTGGCGGAACTTTATTTGCAATTTAGACCCCCCATTTATTTATGGCTTGATAATTTTTTGATTAGCACTTTTGATAGAAATATTTGTAAGAATAAAATTGAAGTAAAAGAATATTTAGATTTTTATATGGCGCGAATAAACCCGCACAAAACCGAACCCGAACTACGCGAACAAAATCTGGCAGGGAAACGACCTTAACGTGATTGGGAAAATACCGAATCTCCTTTAAGTATCGTTTTGTCCGCTTCTATATCCTCGCCCACGCCCCGCTTCTAGCTGAGTAAAGCGTGACGTATG
Organism: Polydrusus pterygomalis; assembly: GCA_963969555.1. Lineage (NCBI taxonomy): Eukaryota > Metazoa > Arthropoda > Insecta > Coleoptera > Curculionidae > Polydrusus > Polydrusus pterygomalis. The sequence goes on from OZ018379.1 coordinate 54,381,261, forward strand.
TTTTCCTAACACCCATAATCTGACTGATTAGTTTTGCCGATAAGAGGGTAAAATGTTACACACTTTGTCTCTTTTAAGCTTTTTGAAAACGAGGGTTCCTTTACACATATTATTGGTCCCAAAAATATTAGTTATTTTATTTTACCCTTAAGAAATTTTATGGAAATTTTTACGCAAAAGACAGCCCCGGGTCTGGGGCGTTTCAATTATTTATTATATTTGAACTTAAGGCCCTTTTAATCAATATGTAAACAAGTTACTAAATTTTAATATCACGAAGGACACGTTTTGTCGGTTTCCTTGTTAGAAAATAAATTAATTATTTTTTTAGGTATACCGCTTTAATCCATCCATTTTTACCCACGGAACTAATGGTGCCCGCACTGGAGAGCTCTATCTTTATTCGTATCTTAACCAGCAAACAAAGATTCAAGATGAAACCTGGCAACTTCCTGATGGTAGTTACTATACTAAGTATGATTATGCTGGATATATAAGGGAAACTCCCTACCACGTAAGGATTGAATTTTATTTTTATGACTTTTTGAGGATATAAAGTATTTATTAGAGGAAATGAGGGTAATTCGGAATACTGTTGGTAATTTGGAATACTTAATTATTGATGGAATGCGTGGCGCCATCTCGTTAAATATGGCATAAACCACTAGCTTAGCTTGCGTTTAGTGGACATCTGCCTTTCTAGGTACTTTGATTGATATTAGAGTGCAAACACATGTGAAAAATTTATTGTGGCGTGACTAAAACTTTTTAAGTGGAAATTAAATCGGCAATCATCGCATCCATTTTTGTTTTTAAATTAACTTTTATTGGTTCCTTAGGTAAGTAAAGGCTTATGTTTTAAGTTGTTAATTATATTTTTTCGGTATGTTAAAGCATTTATTTTTTTCGACGCATTATGGCGTAAATCTTCATGTTGCTAATTTGGAAAACTACATATGAAGCACATTTGGAATATTCCAAATTATATTCATCAATCAACAATAGTCTCTAGTTCTCCATACGAAAGAGAACTTGAGGAGGCTGCAAAGAAAAAACCACCAAATAAGGTGGTCAAATTAACTTTGAGTAAGACTATGAAGAAAGTTAAACAAGTAGAAAAAATAGAAAAAGGAAAAAGAAAGCAAAAATCAGAGGACTAATAGAAACAGATACCGAGTCTAATGCAGGCTTCAATATTTCCACTTCTTCAGAAGAACTTGCCCCGGAATTTGATTTAGATAGAGAGCCAGAAGATCAGGAGACAGTATGTTTTTTCTGCGATGGGAAATTTAGCGAAGATGCAATTTCTGAAATGCCTTCACAACTTCTTAATATATCATCTTTCTTTTAGTAAAAGCAAAATAATACTAATATAAATTATTATGTAATCGTTAAAAGTGTATATTTAACTTAGACTCCAGCAGTATATTACAGAATATATTTGACCAGTTTACGATATTTACTCATGACCAAAAATAAGTGTTTTTATCCTAATATACAGTGTGTTCATGGATGGAGTTCACTATACTTGTAAATAATCTTATTTTCACTTTTTCGAAAAAAAGTTATTCTTCATCATTTCTTCTGCTTATTATAAAAATACAATTCGCGTTGAGGAAATTCGATTTTATTATACAGGGTGCGTAAAAAATAGTAAAAATGATGAAAATGATGCTGCTGCCATTCAGTGCCTCATATGTGACTCATGGGTGCACTTTGCTTGTGCCGGATATGACGCCGGAGCAAAATATGTGTGCGACTTCTGTTAATAATCTAGGTACCTAATTTTCATTTTTAATAAATGTTTGGTTACTACTTCAACAATGTTTCATTTACCTTTTAAATAAAAAAGCATGTGCTGCTATTTTAGAATATTCCAAATTGGTGGTATCCCAAATTAACTGCATATTACGTAGACAGAGATTTTTGACACTTTATTTTTCATTAGTGAACAAATACTTTCAAATTAATTTAAATACTTTAAAATTCTCGTATGGCGTAGTACATATCTAGACCTAAGACATGTTAATTATTTTAATCAAAATATTCAACATTTAAATTTTTTGCAAATTTCTTTGAAAGTACTATTCCGAATTACCCTCATTTTCTCTATTATTTATTTTACTTAATACTATTTTTGTAAAATTAATGAAAATGCACTTTATTGAAAATCGTTTTATGAATGATTATTGAAATCATAATTATAGTCCAAACAAATGAAAATTTTGTCTGGTGTACCTCAAGGATATATCCTTGTACCTCTTCTACTTATTATCTATACCTCAGATATTTTAAAATCTTTAAATCACTGTAAGGTTCAGGCATATAATGCAGATGATACACAAATTTACCTTCATTTCGACTTTCAAGCCTTGAATTTGCTTAACGAAGATATAAGCATGTTAAATCAACTTTTTCTATTGATGCTTTTTGGAAATGAGATTAAAATTGGCTTTTTGAAAGATAATATCAATATAGTTATTGATGGTGCTAGGCTCCCCGTAGTTAAAACAGCTAAAAATTTGGATATAATCCTGGATACTAAACTAAGGTTTAGGGAGTAGGTATGTCAAAATACTAATTTCCGTCATGTCCTAAATTTTAAATTGCGCAAAATGCTCTGTGAGAGTCTTGTTTTGTCCAGCTGTGATTTCATTTATAGGTCATGCCTTAATGTGGTAGATAGAAATAGGATAAAACGGGTACAGAATACATACTTACGCCTTATTTTTGGGGAAAATTTGATCATATTTGTCATAGGTTTTAAAATTTTAAGTGACTATTAATGAACAACCATAGAACTTTACATTTGGGGAATTTTTTGGTTAAAACTCTAAATAATGCGGCTCTGCCTCTTTCTTTAAAAAGTAGGTTTCTATTTCGTGAAAATATACATTCCCGTGACATGAAATTTGCTAATAGGCTGACGGTGCTTCAGCATCAGAGAGCCATGTTTCAGAGATCATTTACCTACAACCCTGTAAAATTGTATAACTCCTTATCTAATGAAATGATTTTCCTTGATATTAACAAATTTAAATTGCAATATAAAAAATATCCACTTAATTTTCAAAATAAACAACTTTGTTAATTATTTTTGTTAAATTATTAATGTTATCAATGTTTTGCTGGTCATGCTTTGAATTATGTATTAGTCGTCTTCTCCATCGGATTAGAATGTAGCGTATTTTTCTTTCTTTTTTCTAGAATGTAAACTATTTGAACCAATTTTTTTTGTTTCTCCTTTCTACGATATTTATATAATATCTGTACATTCATAATTCTTTATATTTTTTATTATTATTTTAGCAATTCGTGTGGGGTTCGGTAGAGTAGCCTTTGTGGCTAGACTGCACCCCGCTGTTGCTTGTCTGCCTATTATTATTAATCTTTGTAATTGTTTTCTTTGTTCAAAAAAGTTTATTATTATTATTTTACCAATTTAAATAGGACTTTTTAAATATAAATTATCATAAAAACTTTTAATATGGACAAAGCTTCCAACGAAATTATACTTCCTTTGAATGGGTTTCAAGGTCTAAGGAAACGAAAATTGTTATACTTTTTAGTTATCGTGTACGACAATTTGAATTATAATAAGAATTGTCTATTAAGAAATTTTATACAGAAACATCTAATTAATAATACAGAACAATAGAGCAAGACATTTATTTTAATACAAACTTCGAGGTAGAATACAAAATTCAAATTATTGTATTGTATTGTATTGTATTGTAGAAAGTTTCTTTAATAGGTTTAATCTATGTATCTAAATCAATACACATTTATAAAATGATAATAATTTTTTATCTCAAAATTGCAGATTCCAGAAAATACGAATATCTACATTCTACATCATGTTCTCTCAACCAGCTTCTGTCATATAACTTTTTCTTTTTGTTTGACGTATATCTGCAGTTAAAAATTTCCTGCGAATTAAATTCGTTTTATCTTTCATCCAAATATGTCATCGACTTACTATAATGATACTGTTGCATTGGTGTTTCTTCTACAGATAAATATCTATATTCTGTATACACCAGAAACATAATATGGATAAGCCACTATATACTCGTAATCTATAAATAACCTATATCCATATTATTACCTATATATTAATATACAGTGTCACCAGTAAAGTCCGCATCATATGGGATTTTTTTTTAATAATAGCTTTATTCAAAATTTGACTTTGGCATCAAGTTCTGCTTCGATCGAGATGAAAATTAAGCAAAAAAATAGTAGTCACGTGATTCGCATTATCTGTCAAATTTTAATTTTTTCCAAAAAATAATTCAAAAGTGGGGTTATTTCTGAAAATATTGAAAAAAGTTATTTGAAAAAGTTTTTTTGAATGCAGTTTCTAGCATACGTGGAAAATTTCAGCTGGATAAGATAATTTTGATTTTTTACCTATATTTTGTAAATTGTACCACTTTTGCAAAATAAGACACAACGCAACCTACATAAAACTTCTTAGTTTTGATAATGCTTTATTTCAGATACATTTTCTTTAAAGTAGCGTCATATTAAATGTGTGTTTTTCTACAAAATCAAAATTGGGCTATTAAAATTTGGTCGCATGTGATGCAAAGTTCATTTGTTTTTGACCCTGTATAAGGTAACTTCATAAAATACGTATTTTTGAAAATGTAGATTGTGTCTGAAAGTAAAAATATAAAAAATAAATAAAGGGGTTTTAAATTAAATCGCTGAAAATAGATAAACTTTACGTTAAGTTAAACTAAAATTTATTTTCCACTTAGGGCCAAATTATTAATCTCCTGGTATCTTTACCAAGGACATAATTACTATTGAAACGATTGTTGAGACAATTGTATCTATGGAAAATATCTTGTTGGTACCTAACTCTACCAGGAGATTGATAATTTGGCCCTGAATAAATACTTTACTGATGACACTGTGTTCTTTTTTGTCTTAATATTAAGTTGTATTACTTTCAGACATAAACTACGTTTTCAAAAATACTTATTTTATGAAGTTACCTTATACAGGGTCAAAAACAAATGAACTTTGCATCACATGCGACCAAATTTTAATAGCCCAATTTTGATTTTGTAGAAAAACACACATTTAATATGACGCTACTTTAAAGAAAATGTATCTGAAATAAAGCATTGTCAAAACTAAGAAGTTTTATGTAGGTTGCGTTGAGTCTTATTTTGCAACAGTGGTGCAATTTACAAAATATAGGTAAAAAATCAAAATTATCGTATGCAACTGAAATGTTGCATGTGGGCTAGAAATTGCATTTAATAAAACTTTTTCTAATAACTTTTTTCGATATTTTCAGAAATAACCTTACTTTTGAATTATTTTTTGAAAAAAATTAAAATTTGACAGCTAATGCGAATCACGTGAGTACTATTTTTTTGCTTAATTTTTATCTCGATCGAAGCAGAACTTGATGCCAAAGTCAAATTTCGAATAAAGCTATTAATAAAAAAAAATCCCATATGATGCGGACTTTACTGGTGACACTGTAGTAGTTAAGGACTTAAAGTATCTCATTTATGTTCAATTAATATATCACTTTATTTCAAGTATGGACTGTTTCAGAAAAGAATTGTTATGTTACTTAATCAACCAAACAAACTGAAAAATTAAAAGTTTTTGGGATTTATTGGACCCAATAGAGTTACCAAAAATATTTTTATTTCTTTGCTTTACATAGTATGAAAAAGGTATCAAATGAGAGTAAGGCACAGTCGGAATGTTTATCTGAATTCAGAAACGGAATCCAGAATCTGAATTCAGGCCCATTGAAAATTTGAAAAATTCATAATCTGAAAAAATCAGAATGTGTGTGCTGTATAATAAAAATATACAATTCCGTACTTTCTGAATTCAGATTCTTAATTCCGTTTCTGAATTCGGATAGACATTCCGGCTGTGTACGGCCGGCCTTAACATTAAGTCAATTTTAGGGAGTTTATGGCAATGGATTCGGAGCATTTGTCGTTTCAGGAAGTCGCGAATACCACGGAGGTGGTCCACTCAAACAAGATCTTTTGGTCCACCAAGACGCCCTTATTGCCAACTACTTTATGAGCAGTCACTTTGGAACGCCAGGTTTATCGGCTCCTAATGGATGGACTCACATTTATGGACCATGGTTAATTTACTTCAATACTGGAAGCGACAGTCAAATTTTATCCGATGTACAAAACCGTGCAAGCACTGAACAAAGTAGTTGGCCGAAGAATTTTGTTGAGGACAGTGCGTACCCAACATCTAGGTAGAAAATTACATATTATATCTACTTTCCTTTAGTTTTATCTGTAATTGTCCATATAATTTTTTAAACACCCAATGCCCTCGCTATCTGCCCCCCACTACATCAGGGGAGCGGCGATACACCGCGACCTTAAAGTAGAAACTATCAGAGAATTTTTTAACAAAAGACATACTGAGTTCTTTAGGAAAAAGCAGTTTCACCCAAACCAGCTAATCCAAAATTCATTCCCCATAAATCCCGCCCCAAACTTGCTCAAAATACGTCACAGGAGCATAAATGCTCCTATTACCCAATAACGACACAAAAAACATCAAAAAACTTCAAGCCTAGCTTGAATGTACGACAAGTTTGATTTTTAAATCAACAACTAAAATTGGCCAAACGTAAAAAACTTGGTCAATTCTTCAAAAAGCTTTGGAAAAATTGAAATCTAGTTTTTTCTCAGAAAAAAATTATTTTTTAATCTCCAAAATACAAATCAGTAAACACCACTAACGTCCATCCTAGGGCACATTTTTTGTCTTATTCATTTCAGATACAATAAGTGTGTAAAAGTGTCGAAAGACACTAGCACAAGAAAACCAAGAAAACAACAGTAGTACCCTCGCTATCTGTTATTGCTCATATATACAGTGAGGACGTAAAGTCTGGAATAAATTCATTATTTAGGGAACGCTGAATGTTTTTAAAAATCGCTCGGACACGTCGATTTTGTTTTTTTAATACGCATTTTTTTCAATATTTTTTATTATACAGGGTGTCTCCGAAAGCACTCTGCTTGGACCAACTTTACTTTTTTAAATGGGAACCCCCATTTTTTTTTTAATTTTAGGATTCTGTGCATAATTGTGAACATTTTTTATCTAACACGTCATTATCATTTATCGACAGTTAAAGTTCGAAAATGTATAAAACAATTAATTATTTATCATTTTAATAAATGTTGAAAATGTTGCCCAAAGGTTAATTGGCAGTAACCTAGACGATCGAAAAATTCTTTCTGCACATTTCTGACAACTTCCGGACTGATTGACCGTATTTCTTAAACAATTCGATTCTTTAAGTCCTCCATGTCCATTGGCTTAGTTTGGAAAACTTTACCTTTAAGGTAACCCCATAGAAAAAAGTCAAGGGGGGTTAAGTCGGGAGACCTCGGCGGCCATTCAATAGCTCCCCTTCTTCCAATCCATCTATTTTCAAAAGTTCGCGCTTATCTTAATACTATTTTTGAAAATAGATAGATTGCAAGGAGGGGAGCTATTGAATGGCCGCGGAGGTCTCCCGACTTAACCCCCTTGACTTTTTTCTGTGGGTTTACCTTAAAGGTAAAGTTTTTCAAACTAAGCCAATGGACATGGAGGACTTAAAGAATCGAATTGTTCAAGAAATACGGACAATCAGTCCGGAAGTTGTCAGAAATGTGCAGAAAGAATTTTTCGATCGTCTAGGTTACTGCCAATTAACCTTTGGGCAACATTTTCAACATTTATTAAAATGATAAATAATTAATTGTTTAATTTATATTTGAACTTTAACTGTCGATAAATCATAATGACATGTTAGATAAAAAATGTTCACAATTATGCACAGAATCCTAAAATTAAAAAAAAAATGTGGGTTCCCATTTAAAAAATTTAAGTTGGTCCAAGCAGAGTGCTTTCGGAGACACTCCTTGAGCTATACCGGGTGTTTCTCAGAAGACGTTTGCCCCTATAACTTTTCTGTATTTATAGATATTAAAATGAAATTTTGAGATTATGCATAAGAGATGAGTCTGCATTTATTGGTATTATTTTTAGTTGGTTAGCACTTCCGGTTTGACCGGAAGAACCGGAAGTGACCTTGACTTTGATATTTTAAATGGGACATCTTGTATATTTTTACTTATTTGGATTCAGCATAACATTCTGAGTAAAATGACACCTCACTTGTCATTTTTTGACGTATTATTAAATTTCATCAATCATGTTTATTTTTATTTTCAATTTAGAGTGCTACAAATTAATTAAATCTATTAATTTACAGTCAAGTAGTATAATGAACTATATAAACTAATGACATTACAACTTTAAATTTAAGGCTCTACAATGCGCAAAATTATAGGATGATTAACACTGTTTCGCTACTGCAGGATTCTGGAAAGCCTATTTGAAATGACTGTCGGGACGAATCATATTTTAGTAAAGGAATGTTTCTATTTCTAAGGTATAGAGCCCTTTTTGCAAAAAAATAAGAAAATATATGAAAAAATGCTCACTGAAAGTACATATTTTTAGGCATTTTCCAGGGTTAATACCGTCGCGAATAATTTTTTTTTCAAAAAAATCGCTCTATACCTTAGAGCTTCCATGTCTTATGTTTACTATTCCAAAAATTGAGACATAAATATCTCTTAATAAGCCCGTTATCCTGCAGCGCGCGAAACGTGTTTCAGGTAAATTTTCTTAAAATGTGTTAGAAGTTGCCTATCTAAAGCTTTATTTATTTCCTGCCGACGTGATACTAGATAAAATCATGATACACTGAGAAAAATGTTACATAGGTTAAATAATTTGGAGATGATTTCGTGCTAATTGTAATTTTCTTTTGTATTGTCTACCAATAACAGAATATAGGAGCGTTAATTTTAGAGAGGTAGTAAAGGGAGGAGGTGATTCGTTTCGCCTCCACTAAAGGTGTACCTATTAATTTTGGGTAAGCATACGTCTTTCGGCTTGGACCGGAGCGGTTTATAATGTGACACAGGACCAAAAGTTACAAAGCGCGTTCGCCATTTTTTCAACAAATGATGTTTTAACTTTAAAAATTTTGTTTTTAATGTTTGGTAAAGGATAAAACTTAAACGAAATGCAGCCGATTTGTTTGTGTATTGAAATCAAAAATGGGCTATCGGATTTTAAATTTTTTATACTGCGTTCTTCCTCGAAGTGAGTGAAGTCTCTTGATAGTAAAACAAATATATAAAGTTAAATAGCTGATCGCAACAGACATCGGGACAAAGCCATTAAAACTGGTTATATGTCCCGGTAAACCCTATATTAATTTTTATATCTAAAAATAAAGTTTCATGTGCCTCGGTAAAGGTTAACAGGTGCAATAAAATTAGGCTATTTATGAACTTTCTTAGTTGGTACGGGAGCGTAAAAAGAAAACGAACTGTTAGGGCGTTGACACACACGGCGTTTTTGTAGCGGTTTCTGCCGAAGCGGCGGCCGACGCTGCTGCAGCAGTGACAAGACACACGTTATGGGTTCGGCGCGGTTTCTGTCAAGGCGGCGGCCTTGGAAAGACAAATCTAGGTTAATTCCTGAAATAAACAATTTATTGTGATTAGCGGTAATGAAAGGTCACACTGACGGGTCAGTTAGACATAAGGGTCACTTAGACCGCTGGTCAAAAGTGGATATCCCCGGATCTAAGAAAAATAGCGCGGTGGTCTTGAAATATTACAAAGGAAGTTGGAGGTAAAGAATTAAAAAAAGTGGAAAAAAACTAAACCGTGAATGTCTCTGAAACAAAGCGATATAGCGCGGCGGTGTTGGCTTATTACACAGAAAGTCAGGGGTGAAGATTTCAAAAAAGCAGAAAAAACTGAAAAGTGAATATTTCTGGAACTAAGAACATTAGCGCGGCGGTCTTGAAATATTACAAAGGAAGTCGGGGGTAAAGAAATAAAAAAAAAGTGGAAAAAAACAAAAAAGTTAATCTCTGAAAGAAAGCGAAATAGCGCGGCGGTCTTGACGTATTACAAATAAAGTCGGGGGGCGAAGATTGCAAAAAAGCAGGAAATATTAAAAAATGCATATCTCTGGAACTAAGAATAATAGCGCGGCGGCCTTGAAATATTACAAAGGAAGTTGGGGGTAAATAATTGGAAAAATTGAAAAAAACTAAACAGTGAATGTCGCTAAAACAAAGCGAAATAGCGCGGCGGTCTTGGCGTATTACACAGAAAGTCGGGGGAAAATATTTCAAAAAAGCAGAAAAAAACTCAAAAGTGAATATACTGTATGTGGTAGGTATTTTCAATATGCCTATGATACTTGCGTAAGATGCAAGATCTGTGGATTTTTTTTTCAAGGAAAGGAAGATGTCTATACGGCATTGACGACCATCTTTTTAGAAGTTCTGGCCCCTTGCGAGCTGATAATCACTACTCAATAAAGTAATCGATTCCTAAAAGTACGTAATTTTAAACTATCCGATTCATGAGAATATCCGACTCTGCCCACCACTAATAAATTGGACAGTATGTCATGCAGAGTATAAAAAGACATTGCGTTGGTAGGCATGGCCGTTCACAGGGAGGGGGACAGCGTCTATATTTTTTACAGCCAGGTTTTAAAAGGAGAAGTTTTTTGGCTGCCCCCTTCTGAAATGTAGCAGTCAGGTCGTCAGGTGGTATTATTAGGTTGAATACCCTAAATAAGGCACATATAAATATTATAGTAAATTTTTATTAAAAATATGATTTAACAATGACAGTCTATTAGGTAGCAGAAATAAATGAAAATTGTCTTTAATTTTTCTCTTGTTTGAGTATTGTGGATTTATTATTTCGGGAAGAAGGCAACTGAAAAAAAAAACTTTAACTGCTCTTCCATTTTTCCTTGCCAAAACCGGTCATCTCTGTATATGAAACAAAATAATTATTAAAGGAAAATAAATAAGATACTTTATAAGTCTTTCTCCATTGGTATATTAAAAAACATAAGTTTCAAGGTTTAATACAGGGTAATTCTGTACATGTTTCGAGCGCATAAGCATTCATCATCAGGAGAATACAATAAGGAGTTTAGAAATATAATAGGTGCAAACAGTCCTAACGGAGCTACGAGGTGATGGAAAAACAACCAAAGTGCTGGGAAAATCTTTTAACGTAATGGTAAACCTACAGAGAGGCCAGACATTTTTTTTGATTCAAGGGGAAAGTTTTTATGTATAACTTGCGATCCGCCCCGGCTTCGCACGGGTGCAATTTCAGAAAGTGGCATGCCGGGTACTAATACATCGGATTTGTTTGGGTTTGTATTTATACCAACGGGTTGCAACGCATGCCGAGTACACGCTAGTACCTATAATATATGTAATTAGAATCATAACAGACCTTTATTCACAAAACTTTTTGCTATCCCAAATTTTATTTTTTAGATACCTATGAAACTTACAAATTTTCTTTGATATCATTAATAAAATAAAATAAAACAAAAAAATATAAAAATCATACTAGCCATACAATTCGGTATATTATTTTGTCTAATTTTAGAAGTATGTACCTACCTATTTTCTATAAAATAAAATTCGTTTCCCAAATAAAATCAAGTCAAATGTATTTTCATTTATTTAGAAATAAATCGATGAAAATAACAAATTCTCGGAATTCGATCATCTCGCTCGCGGTAAAGACTTCTGATTTCAGTGTATATCGGTGTTTACGAAATATTTTGCTTCACGGCGTGATATCGCGAATATGTCCAGCTCGCATGAGTCTTTGTTGCAAATAAATTCCTTTCTCAACAAAGTCGCGCCTTAAGCCAAATATTGCTTTTCAAAACCATTCCATTGTTTTTCAAAGCCGCCGTTAGATTTCTTTAGAAAAGAGAGGGCGGCAATAATGCATACCGCTTTTCAATTTCCGATTGGGATTTAAGGCAAATTTTTCAGGGTCAATTTTAAAATAGCATAGAAGTATATAGTATAAAATTGTTGGAAAAAAAAATGCTCGTTTAAAATATCCTAGTGAACTACCATCGTTCCATTTGGAAAAATTGGGTAAACGTCAAGAAAACAAAATTTCATTTAATAAACGCTTGTGACACTTGAAAGGTCAATTATTAAGACATAATTTTAATTTTCATGCACTACTTGACTATAAAGTAACAGATTTAATTAATTCGTAGCACTTTAGATTAAAAATAAAACGAAAACATAAAAATGTTATAACACGTCAAAAAATGACAAGTGAGGTGTCATTTTACACAGAATGTTATGCTGAATCCAAAGAGATAAAAATATACAAGATGTCCCATTTAAAATATTAAAGTTCAGGTCACTTCCGGTCAAAACGGAAGTGCTAACAAATTGAAAATTATGCCAATAAATGCAGACTCATCTCTTATGCATAATCTCAAAATTTAATTTTAATATCTATAAATATAAAAAAGTTATAGGGGTGAACGTCTGTTGAGAAACAAGCGGTATAAGTCATACTTCAAATTTTGAATTTCCACTTTTACATTTTCCCTCAAATCTTTAGTCTTTGGCTTTTTCTTTTACAGTGTTTATACTATTATTTTTTTGGCATTTATATTATGTTTTTATTTTTATTTATTGTCAGTCACAAACCGGACATCTATTTAATTTTTGTCCTTATCTTTTGTCAATAAACTCCAGTAGCCAAAAAAAATAATTGAAAATAATATTAGTGGATGACATAAACAATCAGACTGGTCGTTAAGTTAGGCATTTTTACTGCAAAGTTTATGTCCACCTATTTATATGTAAAATGGATTTTTCCGAAAAATTAAAAATAGCCTTGTGTTTATTTTTTAGGAGCTAATAATGTAAAAATGTATGACAAATATTTTCTTTAATTTACAATTTTTAACTTTTCCGAAAGATGGTTATACTTATTAACCATTTTCTTGAAAAAATTAGCGATGACTTTGTAGCACAAATACACCCATTTTTAAACCTTTTTTTTCCTAGAGATGGAAACATAAAGCTCTAATTTTTTCTTTAACTAAAATAAAAATTAATTATTAATTTTTAAATATTATTTTAATTTAACATTAAGTTTTATGCTTGTTTTTGTTTTAGAGGCTCGGTTAGTGGTAACGTCGCCGGTCAAAAGTTGGCCACCATTGCAATCTATGACTCCCAAAGCGAGGAATTTGATTCTCAACAACACGGTTACATGTACACTACGAATACCGACTCCACAGGTTATTATAAAATTGATAATATTCGTCCAGGAAATTACAAGGTAGTAGCATATCCATTAGCAGGACATGGAAGCGAAGTTCAAGAAGAAGCTACAGTTACTGTTACTGCAGGTAAGCATAAATAAAAAATACAGAAAAGGTATTGTAGAAAAGTCGAGTTGTTATCCCAATCTTCCGCTGCAAACATGAGAAATACAAAACATATTTCATGCAAAAAAAACTAATTTGTATTAAAACTTTTAACTAATCAATTTTATTATTTTATAAAAATTATAGCAAACAGTTAATCTTGAAACCCAATTTAATCATTCCCTACCACTAGGTACCGTGCGAGCAAAAATTATTTGCATCAAAGAGGGCCTTGCATCTAAGGACGTAAGGCTTAGACGTAGAGCTTAATACCTGTTGAGTGTCAGTAACTACCTGAATTAACAATCAATCAGTTATTCCGTCATATTTGACAGTCGTTACCAGTAATTTGATTCATCGCTAATTTTTCCAATTTCTTGAACAATTTACACAATGGGCTTTACGGAACAGCACAAAACATTCATGGTTGAAGCGTATTTTCGAAACGGGGTTAGAGTAAATGGTGAGTTTCACGAACATTTTCCTAACGTTGCTTTTATTGCTGGGGATTTTTATCATTGCCTGAAAAGAACCGTGGCTGTGTTTAGGGAAACAGGTTCTATACTATACAACACAAAAAAGGAGCAGGAAGACCATCTGTAAGAACAGAAGAACTTGTTGCAAACGTTCGTGAAATAATGCAAAATACGCTAACAAATTGTATAAGACGCCTGTCCCAAGAAGTGGGAAGATCTTATGGAACATGCAGGACTATTCTAAAGAAGCAACTAAATTTATTTCCTTATTCCAAGAAATACAAGCAGCAGATTTTGAAAGACGCAGGAATTACTCTCAATGATTTACCCAAAATTTATTGAAAAAAAATGATTTATTAGACCTGACATTTTATTCGGATGAAGCCTGAATTATCAGAATACACCCAATGTGGAGTAGTGAAAATTTCCATTTTTTTGTAGAGTCCACATTGCACCCTCAAAAAATTGGTGTCTGGTTAGCTGTTTCCCGAAGAAGAATAATTGTTGGTCCTATTTTCTCCATGACACAGTTACAGCACAGCGGTATACAGTTGTCCATTTGTGGAGCAATTACTGGACGACAAACTACGTTTTGGATCTTTTCAACAGAACGGTGCAACCGCCCATACAGCTGCCGATACTATTAACTACTTACGCAATTTTTTCGACGACAGATTGATCAGTTTTCGATCAGTCATTGAATTCCCACCTAGATCACCTTGTTTAACGGTTATGGATTACTTCGTTTTTCCTCATTTAAAGAACACTATTTTTAAAACACCAGTTGTAAATTTAGAACAATTACAAGAAAGGATTATCCAAGAATGTGGTAACATTTCTTCAGAGATGCTGGTCAACACTTTCGAAAATATGATGAAACATGTGAATTTAGGCTTGGAGCATGGCGGTGGCCAATTTCAGCAATTTATGTAATTATTTTTCTTTTTCTTTCTGTATATTCTTACTTTGTTAATTTGTAAACAACAAAAATAAATTTGCATTAAATTTGTCTTCGTATTTTATTACTCATTAGTTTGGCATATCATATCATAATATGAATTTGACAAAACTTTAACCTAAATTTGGTTACTTGTACTTCTTTGAAAATGACCCGAGAGGGCCGAAACGAGTGTCAGGAAACTGATTAAAAATTGTGAAACATAACAAGTAGTTATTATTTTTTCTTCCTGTGCAATGGAACCACAGTTTCACCAGGCATGTAGCCCAACACAAATTAATTATAGATTTGGTTAGATATATCGTCCCCATATCATTGTGATCTAAACCAAGCCCCTTTGCAAATAATTTTTGCTCGCACGGTAGTTTCAGTTCTATTTTAAAGGAAACAGTACGTGCTGAAAACTTTTTCCTTAATGAAACTTATTCTGACACTTTACTGTCATTTTAACCGTAGAACCGGCAATTTAGGACGGTTTTAAATTAAGATACATTTAGCATGATACAAAGATTACCAGATATGATATTCAGAGGCTCTGAGGGACGTTTGCTGGTGATAAAAATTTATATTCCCAACTATGGAGACATAATGAAAATTACCAACTGTTTCTATGGTTACTCACTCACCACGTGACGTCATAACCTTTAAAGATATATCTTGTTAATCGTTGTATCATGTCCATAGTGAATGCGGCTGTAAGTGTTTGCCTTAAAAGAGTATTATATTTCCATCACTCCATTCCACACAAATATGTTTTAGGTACGAGGCAGCACGTTGGTTTTACCCTAAACGAACCAGGGAACATAATGTGGTCATTGGGCGAAGCAAACCGACGATCCAACGAATTTAATTATGCCGATCAACCTCGCAACTACGAATGGGAAACTAAACCTCCTGTATCTACCACGTTTGTTATTGGCCAGAGTAATCCCAAATCTGATTGGTAAGTGGTAAAAAAGAACAATGAGCTTATTATAAAAAATATACTTTCGAAAAACGAATAGATGAATTTAAATCAGTGACCAATTTATGATGAAGCCACGCCACACTTTTACAACAGTTTATTAATGACCAAATTTTATTTTATTTAATGCCCTTTGAAATCGCCATTTTAAAGCGATTATACTTATGTAGGTATACCTATACCGATTGTCTCAATGATGTAAAGAGGAACTATAGCTTGAAACAAATAGAAAAAAAGGCTTTATACCGGGTCTAAGGGCGGCGAGATACGATATTATTTAAGTCATAAACTCTCCTTGGAAAAAAAAATATTGACCAAATTAACCAAGAAAAATTGATGTAGTTTAAATGCAAAAGCAATTTTATAATATTTTTTTATAAAGCTTCCTCCAACCTTGTTATCAACGATACAAATAAGTCTTTAAAACTATCGTGAAAATTATTGATATTTTCTTAAATGTAAACTCAGCAGCGATTAATCGCGGAAATTTAAATTATTATTTATATCGTAATAATTGCGCCCCATAGCGGTCATTTTGGAAACTTATAAATATTTTACATCAATTTGTCCTATTCGATTTAGTCAATAATTTTTCCCCATAGGCATAATATCCTATTTCGCCGACCTTGGTGGAAAGTGTAAAACTTGGGGAGACAGCTTAATTCCACAATTTAAAATCGTTTTGGTGCATACAGGGATGCTCAAATAAGTGTGGCAATACAAAACACAGGAAGACCAGTAAATTGACAATACATTTTTTTATAAAAAGTGCGTCATATATCTCTGAGTCTTGACGAAAACAGTAAAATGCGAATCATATTTCTTTAGGTTGGAGAGGATAATAACTAACAGTAGAATGGTTGTCGTCTCTTCCTAGGCTTTTTTGAATAATATATAGAATAATTTAATAAATATGCAGAAATTATAATTATGTTGCATAAACTTTAATTACTAAAAATAATATGAAACGGAGTAATAATACACGAAACGAGGTTGTATTGCTCCCAATTTAAATAACTTTTTCTCAGACATACATAAGCAGGTTACTAGATTAAAAAGTGGTTTTGTTTTGGAAGATTTTTTTGCCTTACGGCCGTTTCGTAGTACATCTACATCTAATACGAAACGGCCGTAACGCAAGAATTTCTTTTAAAATACAGTGACAAATAACAAAATATATATTCGTTTCATTTTACATAGTTTATAATATTTGCACTTCCATCTTTTATTTTGGTTCTGCAAGCGTACACAGCAGAATATTTAGGTATATTATAATATTTTAGATTCAGGGTGTCGTTTCGAATATTCTGTATGAGATTAAATATAAATCAAAATGCAACTTTTCTTACTGAAACTATGTTACAAATATTCGACATTCATGCCGTTCTTAAGGTTTATAAAGAAAATAGAAAACCGTATTTACCTTGGATTATAAATAACATAAAATATATGAAAAAAAATAAGAATCTAATCTCAATCGTTATCGGACCGAGAGCATTGGAATTATTATAAGCAATTGCAAAACCTAACTCCCAAATAAAACAAAACTTCACAAGGAAACACAAACTATACCTAATCACTCAAGTAGTTATTCAGCACAATTTTCATTTCCAAGGATCACATTTTATAAAATATAAAATGGGAATTAAAAAAAAGTTATTTCTTTTAACACACAAAATAATATCTAAATATTAATTTTTAAAACATAAAAAAAAACAAAAAAAAATCTAAGTGTGTAAAATATAATAAACGTTCTTTTGATTGTCCACACAAACTAATAAACTGGAAGCTTCTGAGTTTTAAATCTAGACCCATAATATACGCATACACTAATGACCAGTTAAATTTTAAGGATTAATCTATCCAATTCCTTTGGTGATAGTAGTTTTCAGGGGATAAATTTAAATAATACTAATTTATTTAAATATTTATTTATTTACACACAACTTATTTTTGTAAAATTAGAAATTATATTACATTGTTACAGGTTCACATACACACACACGAAATTAAAATTTGTGTTGCTGGATATGTTTCTAAAAAAAAGTTAAATATTATGAGCGCAGGAGCGAAGGTGCTTTGGTGAACAGTTAATGGTGAATAGAGTTCTTCACTTTATATATTTACATGTTTTTACAAATTTAATAATACAAAGTTGTAAAAGCTTTACTTTTTCTGTATATCTTAAGATACGGCAACAAGAGCTTACATAAACAAGAACTAACTAAAACCTTTTACCATAATTGGTCACTCTAGAAACAATTATTGAAACATAAATTCTTAGTTTTAGTATTTGTTTTGCATTTGCTGAAGATATAAGAGAAGCAAGCAATCGAAAGATATATCCATTGAATATACACATCATTTAATTACTATTAAGGTTTATTTCACATATTGATTTATGCTTAAATTACAACAAAGAAGCAATGACAAACCTAGTTAAAAAAAATAATGAGTATTGAAGAAAATGTCAATATTAAATATTATGTTTTTTTTTTGTCAAAATCTGTTTCTTTGATAGCTTAATAGGATTACCTTTTTAAATCATTAAGTAGTATGTAAAAAACTTTATGCTACGACTTCAGACAAAAAATATGTTAATTGTAAATTAATATCAAATGAGGACAAGTAGAGACAGATACCAATTCGTCAGATTGGTTAAACAAAATCTTGACCAAAGGGTGCGAACTTGCTTTAAAAATATCTTTTCACCACAGTGTTCACCAATTAACGATTTCTACATTTACTTTACATTAAAATAAATTAACGAATATGGACATAAATGATTTTGTTTTATCGTCGACCCAATACGAAAACCTTGCAGTTATACTGTAAATTATTAAGTTAAACATTGTTATATTGTATGTCCTACAATTAAACTTTTTTCCTATGCCGATTAAATAGTCCAGTTGTAGTCCTGACGACATACAGGAAGATTATCACTTTGTTAATGTGAAAAATTATCCTACCTTGATGGTTTATCACATGCGTTTTAAGAAGCCCCCCCCCCCCCTGAGCAGAACCTTACGCACAAAAATAGACGTTTGCTTGTTTTTCAATTTTCTCGGCCCCGATTGCAGCTACAACAAATGTCAGATACGGGCGCAGAGGGCTTCAAGTACTACAACTTTGGTTCTTATGGTCTTGGTCATAACTGCATAGGTTGACCACAGAAGGAGGATACACCATTTTTTTAAATTTAAAATTCCCTTATATTTGATAATTTTTTGAATATTTGAAACATTTTATTCCCAATTCCCAAATTTTTATAATGTGGCATTAACGGATCAAATCGAAAATTTCGGTAAAAACATTTTTTGCCACAAATTAATACTTTTGCTGGACTTTTTCCAAAGATGCAAATAGGAATGTAATATACTTGGATTGCAGTCATAACAAGACAATTTTTATTATATGTTTAAACATCTTGAGGTTACAATAAAAGTCATGAGGGCCACAGTTGTAGTAATACTTGCATTGAAAACCCAATATTAATCCCTCTCACCTCAAGTTTTGTCGACTTTTGTGCGTTACTAGGGTAAACGATGTTGTATGTTGATGTATCTCTTCTTTGACTGGGATCAGTCAAAGAAGAGATAGATCGAACAGCTAAACAACTTGCGTAAAGCAGATGGACAGGGCTTTCAACTTGTAGCATCTCCAGGCAATTGTGGCCCCTACTTGATAACAGGAGAACCGCAGCGCTATTACAGCACAGTCGGAAGGACCTAAGAAATATCACTGCCATAGTCACCGGATATTGGCTGTTAGGTAAGCACGCTGAACGTATGCAAACACCAACTAACGAGTTTTGTAGAAGTTGCAGAGATGAAGAAGAGGAGGAAAGTATTCAGCATTTCTTATGTGAATGCCCCGGCCTCGCGAGAAGAAGGTTTAATGCCCTGGGCGAACCATTTTTTAATGATCTGGATGAAGTGAGCAGCTTGCAACTGGGTCGACTTACTAAGTTTATTAACAGCAATGACTGGTTTGAATGAGCTATCACGATTCTTCTACGATCGCGTTAACCATCAGGAAACTGATGCAAATAGGTTCCGCGGCACATGTGTGGTACACAATGGTCCTTATAGGACTACGTGTGACTGTTTGGATAATGCCAGTGGCCTGCCACTCTAACCTAACTTAAACTAGGAACTCGTCGTCACTCGGTGCCAGTCGCTTAAACTATTAATTCCTCAAACATAACAGCCTGGATATTATACATTGCTGTGTCAATGCAATGCAATGCCAGTAGCAATCGACTGTGACTGGATATTTGTGGCTTAATTAAAATATTTTTGAAACTAGAGTGTGTGATTCTTTTGCTCCTAAACAATCGCCAGGTTTTTATTTTTTTAAGCCGAATTCTGAAAAAAGTATATTATATCAACGACAAATGGATAAATTTTTCCATGGGAATTTAAATTCCTTCCCAAAATCAATGTCTAATTTTATAGTTTCACTTTTACCGGCAGAAAAAATTACTTATATCTCTGAGGAGTCAATCAACTGAAGTTATCAGTTCAACATAAAATTACCAATTTTATATAATGTAAATACTGGTTAACTGAACAGTTTTTGTATTCAAGTTTACGATTTGAAACAATTGCAAGAGCTAATCAATAATAATAAATTTTAATGTAGCTATCATATTTGCAATTATCAAGTTTCTGTACATTCAGATACCCTTTATCATTATTTATAGTTTTTAATGTACAATTTAGAATAAATAACTATATATACCTTTTTAAAGGAAATTTGGCATTTAGATGTGCTAATATGTCCTTTTACGTTTAAAAAAAGTTATGTACAATCACGGATTAATAAAACCTACAATATTTTAATTAAGGTTGACCTTATTTTATTACAAATTAATTAATTAATCAGAAGAAGTGATTCAGTTTTACTACGTGCGGAGATCAACCCAAGAAAGATATAGTGATGACCGATAACACAGGGGGTACTAGAAAGTTTTTCACTTATAATCTCTCTTGTGCTTGAGCTGGAATATTTTTTGAGTACAGCGTTTCTTGAAAATTTTCTTTAAAAAATCGTCTGCCAAAAAGTATTTTCGGTGATTCATTCAAGAATGAGGGAGATTCGGTAAGAAAATTTCACACTTCATGTAACAATCAGCCAAAAGTTATATACAGCAATTGTGCGATTCATATTAATTATAATAAATAAATAAATTATAATAATAAAAAAATGATATAAAAAAATAAACTTTGCAAAATTTTAGTATGGTAAGATCTACTGCGTCAGATTGGGAATGTTTTTAATTTTCAATTTTAATTTAACTGGTGTTACTAAAGTTGAGGGACGTCTACTTTTCAAATCTTTTTTTATATCCCATGACAAAACAAACGGTATTTGGTATAAGTATGAGAGTTAAAATAAACGGTTCTTTTTCATTTTTACTTACATAAAATATATTTAATCGTTTAAAAACCATTTAAGCACCTAATTTTATCAAAACTCTTATTACTAAAGTAGCAGGATTTTTTTTAAAACTTTCTGTTTTTATATCATAAAATAATGTATACTTTTTAACTTTTTGTTACAATTTGGAATTTAAGATAAATGAAATAAATTAATTTCCCTTTAACTTTAGTAACATAAAATATGCTAAACTAGATACAAATAGTTTAAAGTGATAACCTCTGTTTAACTTATATTACTAAAATATAGGTACTTTCGTATACGATATAATAGAGATGATACCTATATTTTTAAAGTTTTGCTATAAATTATAATATGGTTTAAATAAATTGCTTTTTTCCAAATTTAAGACGGAATATACAATATTTATTTAATAATAACTTAGGTATTGGTTTCATCTAATTGCATGTTACTAAATTGAAAGGAATTATACTAAAGCAGTAGGATGCCTATGTTTTTAATGTTTCGCAATATTCATTAAGGTTTTCACAATATGTTCTCGATAAATTTTAGTAACATACAATATCTACTTAAAAATATCTAAAGTTATTCATGTCACCTAAAAGCATGTTACTAAAGTTAGGAAGTAAGTATACTAAAGCAGTCAGAATTTTGTAGTTTTTTATTCGAATAAGTATAGCGGGAATGAGGGCAGGCAACGAAATGACACAATTGTATTTATCCCAACGTTTCTTTTTAATAAAAACTTTCTCAAGGGTCAATAAAAAGGTTTTATTAAGGTTAAAAAGCCTTTATATTCATAATGCGGAATATAACAACACATTTTCTAGAAGAAAATACATCTTAACATAGTATAGAACAAAGTCGCTATCGCCCGTCCTGTCCCTATATGTGCTGAAATCTTTAAAACTACGCAACGGATTTTGAAGCGATTTTTTTAAATAGATAGAGTGATTCAAGAGGAAGGTTCTTATGTATAATACATGCATAATATTATAGAGAAACACTGATAAACACTGATAAATTAGAGTAGGGAGAACGAACGACCCAACCTAACCGGTCCCCGGCCCGTTCAAAGATCGATCCGAAGCACCGAAGCCGGAATAGACGAAGACAGACTATGTTTTATGCATGGATGTGAATTGTGGACGGGCCGGCAAACGGTTGAGTTTGAGGTTTGTTCGCCTTATTATCTCACGTCGTATAATGCCGGGTTGCAACACAGGCCGGGTACACGCTAGTTGGATATAAGTTTATATCCGAACTATAGTTCGGGTTTGTTCGGCTTAAAGACCTTTTTATTGACCCTTGAGAAAGGTTTTATTAAAAACAAAACGTTGGAATAAATACAATTGTGTCATTTCGTTGTCTGCCCTCATTCCCGCTATACTTGTTCGAATTACTGACTAAGAGCGCTATACTTACCTAAGTAGTTTTTTATATTACGTGACATAATATGTCGAAATATTTCCACTGTTATCACGCCTATAATACCCAAGAGACAAAAAAAAATCAGAAAATCTCTCTCCTTGCCATGACAACGTTTAAAAATTGCGTTTCTAATTGGTTATATTGGTGTGAAATTTTCTCCCTAACAATAAAACAAAAAAAAGCATTTCATGCAACTGTCAAAATCAATAGTTTAATAATAAACTAATGGTTTTTATTTTGTTGCAGTGGTGAGGTCTATTGTAAAAATGACTTATATCACTAATGCCTAAATTACTTCCTTCGGGACATTTTTTCGAGTTCACGAATATTTTCCAAATTATCGAATGGCGAGTCGCAGCAAAGGAATAATTTTCTTTTAATATTTGTGTCCAAGAAAAAAATTCTATTAATGTAATATGCCACAGTTAAAATTGTCACGTAAGTTAATTAGTGATTAGAACCTTTGTGCAACCCAATATTAGATGTGAAATAAAGAATCGTATTCAACTTCAACATCAGTTGATAACTCGACCTTCATTTAAGTATGTGGTGAATATTACCTAGGTACTACTTATAAAATAATGTACCTTACTTCTTACTTTCAATTAGTTGATCGGTCATCACTAAACCTTTTGTTTCATACAAAATCTCTGGAACTAATATTGTTTTTATTGTTGAAGTACACAACAGTCCATTTTAATAATAAGTCACTTTAATTCTAAATTTTAAACTCAGTGTTTCACAGACGATAAGTTATTTTATTAGATAAAAAATATTAAAAACTTTTTTATGTTTGCACATGCCCAATTTATAACGTCTCGCCATCCATAGAGTTATTACAATAAGATATTTATTTGTCACTTTGGTTGATAAAGAAAAATATATGTTTAGCTGAATTACTGTTAAATATAATAATTTATAAGAATTGCAATATTTATACAGGGTGAGTTTTTTAAAGTGTTACAAGGCGATATCTCGAAAACGGTTTCAAATATTTTTTTAAAATTTTAATGAGGGAATAGGGAGATGGGGGGACATATTTAAACATATTTTTGACGTCTACCCCCCTTTCCCATTTTGAGGGGTGGGGGTAACTTTGAAATTTTAAATGAGATAATGTACTTTTTTTTGGTAAATACAAACCTACGTAAAAAACTACGTACTGTTACGAAGTTATGATTTATTTAATAAATTTACCTCTTAACTCCAACTTATTTAGTAAATTTTGATAAAAAAATAAATACCAATAAATTAAGGTCATTTATTTTAAAATTATTACTCGTTTCCATGGAAATGAGTTGTTTTAACTAAAGTCAGTTGAAACTTTTTACGTTTTAACGTTTATTTCTCTTAAACATGGAAGCGAATTTTATTGTGCTAGTTGATATATTATATTGTAAATTTTGGGGGAGTGCAGAAAAAACTACAGGCAAGCTGCATTAGCGTGAGCGGAGACTGCGGAGTGGTTTCTTAATAATCCGAAATCTCACATGGCATTTAAAAGGCTGGAAACCAGAAGTCGTACAACCGACAGCCTGAAGACGAAACCACGAGTTCGGAAACGAACTAAAACGAATGAAAATAGGCCAGTTAGGGTTTTGGGAATTGTAGCTATTGACCCGCATGTAGGTTCCAGGCGGCTTGCTAGAGATGCTGGAATAAGTCAGAAATCAGTTATGACCATATTGTATTTGCTCAAATTTAATCCATACCACATTACACTTCACCATGAACTATATAGGCAAGACTTAGAAAATCAAGTTATATTTTGTAATTGGGTTACGAGACAAATGCAAGGAAACAACAGGTTCCTCAAGAATAGTGTTTTTTTCTGACGAAGGTACTTTCCATAATTGTGGCCAGGTAGGATTTTAAGTTATTATTTCATATTATAAGAAATTAAATTTCTTCTTTTTTTTGTTGTTTTTTTTAAAGGTAAATAGACACAATATGCACTATTTGGCGTCGGAAAATCCTTACTGGATGAGAACTCTGCCAAATCAACATCCTTGGTCAATTAATGTATGGTGTGGTATAATCGGGGACAGAGTTATTGGCCCTCATTTCTTCGAAGGCTACTTAAATGGTGAAATGTATACAGATCTTTTAAAAAACCAATTCCCAATTATTAAACCAAAATATAACTTCTGACATGTGGTTTCAGTAGGACAAAGCTCCACCGCATTATGCGATACAGGACCGAAATAAATTGAAAAAACTGTTTGAAAATAGGTGGATAAGTCGAGCTGGTTCGGTAGGTCCCCGGATTTGACCCCCCTTGACGTTTTCCTTTATTTGTTTTTTATTTTATAAAAGATAAAGTTGGAGCTACACCTACAACTTTAGATGATATGAAATACCGAATCTGCATTGCATGCTTATTAGTGAGACTTAAAATGTTACAACGGGTACGATATTTATTCTGAAAAAGTGACAAAGTGTTTGGAAGTTAAAAGGAGACATTTTGAACATCTTCTGAAGCATGACAGACGATAAATAAGTTGAAATTAAATAGTAAAGTATTTTTGTTATTTTATAACCTAATAAATCATAATTTCGTAACCAGGGGAGCAAATCCAAATTTTTTTTGTAAACGTACGTTGTTTTTTACGTAGGTCTTTACCAAAAAAAAGTACATTGTCTCATTTAAAATTAAAAAGTTGCCCCCCACTCCTCAAAATGATGAAAGGGTATAGACATCAAAAATATGTTTGAATATGTCCCTCCATCTCCCCATCTCCCCATTCCCTCACTAAAATTTCAAGAAAAAAATTTTTGAACTGTTTTCGAGATATCGCCTTGTAACACTTTAAAAAACTCACCCTGTTGTAATAAATTTGCTAATAGACCATCTAATAGGCACCCATATTATTTTTAAAATAAATTTCTTTGGTGCTTTCATTAAAATAATACCAAAATCATTAATAATATTAAAAATATAATTATTTCAGAACCTTTTCATAGGCTTTTTAAACACTTTAGGGGTAGAATTTATTGAGATATTGAAACACGTCAAAAATAGTTTTTTCAATACCAACTTTTATAACCTTTTATCATCTCTTTAGGGAAGACGTTAAAAAAATAGGAAATAAGTGTTTCCATTACTTGCCTTTTTCTGCTGAGCTTCAATAAATTCGAACCACAAATATTTTTTCCAATATAAACTTTTATCGTGGTTGATAGAGGTTGAGAAAAAAATCGAAGTTTCATAAACGAAGAGCGATATCAAAAATTTGAGAAATTATTTTTTTCTTTATAAATAAGAGACCAAGAAAATGCCATCCAAAATAATTTAAAATTATTTTAGTTAAATTCGGTACTTAGGAGCTTTGGTAAAAAATCATAGTTTTTTTTTGAACCCTGTAAACATTTAGGCTCCTTTTATACTGGGATTCTGAATCTCGGATTCCGCAAGCAAAGCGTTTAGACGGGCGTCTTCTCGGAAACAGAATCACGATTCTAAATTTTGGAATCGCACTCATTTCAGCCGCCCGGCTACGGGATTCGAATCGGCGACAGGACATTGGTTTATAAGTAAGCATTTTCACTGCGATTCTCGTTTAGTAGCCCGATCCGTATTATGGGTCGTTTATGTTAGTTTTACGAATAAAGAATTCAATATGGATGTTTTAAAAACTCTTTTCGACACTGACAAGTTTATATCGTTTATCGTTAATACAGGCACGTCCAAGCTTATGGGATACTTCGGCAGAAGAGTATTCGAATAACACAATAAAACAGGCACACTGGATGGAAGTGGCTAAAGAAATTTTGTCTTTTAAGATATTGTGTAGCTCGTCAAAAGACCGAATTGACATTCTAAAATAGTTAAAAAAATTCTCAGGGTGTTCTCTTAAATTTTTTCGTTCGCTAATTATTGGATGAACCCACATTCTACGTTTCCTTAGTTTTTTTTTTTCACATACGATCTGTTAATAATATAGCAACAGTGCTTCTTCTACTGCATTCATTTTAACACTGAACAAAAGCGTGCGGCCCTAAAATTAATCGCCTCTTCACAAAATTGCCAAAACCCCGCAAGATTAGAAAAGTATGCATTCCGAATATTGTTAGAATTCACGTGAGATTCTGAATCCCAGATACTGAATCTTGCATTCAGAATCCCAGTATAAAAGGAGCCTTAGATGTTTGAAGCAAAAAAAATCGGAAAAACAGGCATATTAAGAATTAAATTCTGCAAACAGCACATCGATCATTATTCGTTCGTCAATTATTTTACCCCAAAGTTAGGCTAACAACTAGCCCGGTCCGCTTGAATTGTCCAGCAGTTTAGAATTAATCTTAGAAAAAAAGTTTTTAATATTCACTTTATTGATATCTACGAAATATTAAGCACTTTGTGCAATTATATTTATGTCAATAATGTTTATATTGATAAAACCGTATTTAAACAAACTAAAATTTTTAAAAGAAATATTTTTTCTTTTAATTCCACCAAGGTCACTGTATACGTGGCCAGTATTGTGATGTCATATCAGTTTGTCCTGGTACTGCAATGGGTACTGATACTCCTGGTGATATAAGCCCTGGAGAAAAAAAAATAATTAGCTTATTAATTTGTTCTTGGATTTCAATATTTTTAATTTCTCAAAATCAGGTCGCTCATTTGCTTTAAATTATAATTATTTACAAATTTTTTAACCAAAAAATAGCTTACAAATCTGCCAGACTTATAAGCGATAAAGTATTAAAACCCTTCGCCTAAATGTCAAGAATGCAAACCAGTTTTAAAAGTACTGACTGAATACATGGAAAAGTAAAGTGTAAAGGATATATAGTAGAGGCGCATACGGTTTTTCGTGAATAATGATTAAAATAAAAGACTATTTTTCCTGATGGACAATGTTTACATCCTGCATGTGCTTGTCATAATCACCTTCGCATATTGTACACAGCCCAGAACACGTCAGATTAATTATTGTAAGATTAATATGTTAGCAACGATTTAAATCATACATTATTTTTTACAAGAACATGACATCAAATTAATGATCTTAAATGGAGCAAGATTTTCTGGCATTGTCAGCACTGGTTTATATTTATTACTTTCTTCCATCCCCGGAACATTTATTGGATCTAATGATGCCGGTTTTGCAATATGTGATGTTGTCCATATTATTACTTGCAAACATGACCCTTGGCAAAGGATATATAGTAGAGGCGCATACGGTTTTTCGTGATTAATGATTAAAGTGAGAGACTATATTTTTCCTGATGAACAATCCCGCATGTGCTAGTCATCGTCATCTTCACATATTATACACATCCCCTCAACACCTCAGATTAATTGTAACATATTAGCAACGATTTGAATAACACCTTGTTTTTACAAGAACATGATATCAAATTATTGATCTTAAATGGAGCAATGTTTTCGATCATTGGCAGCACATGTTTATATTTATTACTTTCTTTCATCCCTCGAACATTTATTGGATCTAATGATGCCGGTTTTGCAATATGTGATGTTATCCATATTATTACTTGCAAACATGCCTGTTGGTAACGGATATATAGTAGAGGCGCATACGGTTTTTCGTGATTAATGATTAAAGTGAGAGACTATTTTTCCCGATGGACAATGTTTACATCCCGCATGTGCTAGTCATCATCGCCTTCACATATTATACACAGCCCCTGAACACATCAGATTAATTGTAACATATTAGCAACGATTTGAATAACACATTGTTTTTACAAGAACATGAGATCAATATAATGATCTCAAATGGAGCAATATTTTCGGGCATTGTCAGCACAGGTTTATATTTATTACTTTCTTCAATCCATCGGAAATTTAATGGATCCAATGATGCCGGTTTTGCAATATGTAAAGTTGTACATATTATTACTTGCAAACATGCCCGTTGGCAAAGGATATATAGTAGAGGCGGATACGGTTTTTCGTGATTAATGATTAAAGTGAGAGACTATTTTTCCTGATGAAATGTTTACATCCCGCATGTGCTAGTTATTATCACCTTGACATAATATTATACACAGCCCAGAACACGTCAGATTAACTGTAACATATTAGCAACGATTGTTTGTGATTGTTTTGTTGTTTTTTGAGCAATATTTTCGGGCATTATTAGCACAGGATTATATTAATTTCAATCCATTGGAAATTTAATGGATCTAATGATGCCAGTTTTGCAATATGTGATGTTGTCCATATTATTACTTGCAAACATGCCCGTTGGCAAAGGATATATAGTAGAGGCGCATACGGTTTTTCGTGATCAATGATTAAAATGAGAGATTATTTTTCCTGATGAACAATGTTTACATCCCGCATGTGCTAGTCATCTTCACCTTCACATAATATACACAGTCCCTAAACACGTCAGATTAATTTTATTGTAACATACCGTGCGAGCAAAAATTATTTGCATCAAAGAGGGCTTGGATTAAAAACGTAGGGATTGGTTTAGATCACAATGATATGGGGACGATATATCTAACCAAATCTAGGTTAAAATTTTGTTAATTCATATTATGACATAATAGGTATGCCAAACTAATGATTAATAAAATAAGTAGACAAATACAAATTTATTTTTGTTGTTTACAAAATTAACAAAGTAAGAATAAACAGAAAGAAAAAGAAAAATAATTACATAAATTGCTGAAATTGGCCACCGCCATGCTCCAAGCATAAATTCACACGTCTCTTCATATTTTCGAAAGTTTGACCAGCATCTCTGGAGAAATGTTACCACATTCTTGGATAATCCTTTCTTATAATTATTGTTCTAAATTTGCAACTGGTGTTTTAAAAATAGTGTTCTTTAAATAAGGAAAAACAAGGTAATCCATAACCGTTAAACAAAGTGATCTAGGTGGAAATTCAATGTTTGATCGAACACTGATCAATCTGTCGTCGAAAAAATTAATAACATAAGTAGTTAACAGTTTCGGCGGCTGTATGGGCGGTTGCACCGTCCTGTTGAAAATATCCAAAACGTAGTTCGTCGTCAAGTAATTGCTCCACAAATGGATTCAAAATATTGTCTCTATACCGCTGTGCTGTAACTGCGTCATGGAAAAAAATAGGACCAACAATTCTTCTTCGGGAAACAGCTAACCAAACACCAATTTTTTGAGGGTGCAATGTGAACTCTACAAAAAAATGGGGATTTTCACCACTCCGCATGGGTGTATTCTGAGAATTCACATTACCCGAGAGGTGGAACCAGGCTTCATTCGATAAAAATGTCAGGTCTAATAAATCATTCTTGGAATACTTACACTTTATAACGAAATAAATTTAGCTGCTTCTTAAGAATAGTCCTGCATGTTCCATAAGATCTTCCCACTTCTTGGGACAGGCGCCTTATACAATTTGTTGGCGTATTTTGCATTATGTCACGAACATTTGCAACAAGTTCTTCTGTTCTTACAGATGGTCTTCCTGCTCCTTTTTTGTGTTGTATAGAACCTGTTTCCGTAAACACATCCACGGTTCTTTTCAGGCAATGATAAAAATCCCCAGCAATAAAAGCAACGTTAGGAAAATGTTCGTGAAAATCGTCCATGCACAAACCCGGATTGTATTGCCACTCACCATTTACTCTAACACTGTTTTGAAAATACGCTTCAACCACGAATGTTTTGTGCTGTTCCGTAAAAGTGTGAATTGTTCGAGAAATTGGAAAAATTAGCGATGAATCAAATTACTTTGTAACGACTGTCCAAGATGACCGAATAACTGATTGATTGTTAACTCAGGTTACTGACACCCAACAGGTATTAAGCTCTACGGCTAAGCATTACGTCCTTAGATGCAAGGCCCTCCTTGATGCAAATAATTTTTGCTCGTATGGTAGCTTTTGTCCTAACAGCTTAATATTTTACTCATGAAAAGACGCTTTATATGAAATTAAAACCAGATTTCTATCGTTAGTAGTTTTAGAGATATCTAAAGAACGTTATTTTTAATTTCAGGAGGTGGCAAACGTTTGTCCCGCCCTCCGAAAAGTCTAACTTGGGTTTTCATATGTAAAAATATGTATTTTCTTTAAAAAATGATGTCCTCAACTTTAATCATTTATTTCCCAAGAACCCAAAAATTTGACCTATGCTTCTCTACTAATAATAATAATTATGTCTATAGATCTAGGTTTTAACCGCGTATTTACCTGTTGAAGTCCCATTAGTATTATACTGATGACCATTCATCTGATAAGGTTGACCAGGACTGCAAGGGGAAGGCCTTGACCCATATCCAATACCAAGATCATAGCCAGATGGTCTCCCCATGCAGTAACTACCCATAACCCCGCCCATCCCTGGGCTGTCCCTTTGCTGTAAACATGCTCCGGGTGAAGGACCCATGCTAGTTGCGAGACTTCCATGGGTAAAGTTGGACATTGGAGACATCGTGCTAAAATGAGAAAGAATTTTATTATTGTACCAGTGGTGGCGGCTGTTCCATATAGTCATTTGGTCAATTATTCTCCCCTTATGTAACATAATCATTATTAAGTTTTAATTAAGTTTAAAATTCATCAGCCAAACGTCTTTTGTTTCAGTTTTATTACTATTACCTCTAAAATATCCCTCGTATTTTACGAGAATTTTATGTTTAGTACCACGCTCTGTCAAATGGACCGCGTTATGTAATTACGAACTTAGCTACAAAAATTAAAAACGAGTTAACGGTGTCATCTATTAGGCGGGTGACACACTGGAGAAATAAGTTTCATGAAACTTGTGGCTGAAGCATATCCAGGAGATTTCCCACATTTTCCCGGACACCCTGTATATATGTTCATGGGATACACGATTAAATATGGCTGGTTAGTTAGCCAATAAATCTTATTTATTTTACCTGTACGTATCAGCTATGGACATGGCAGGTGCGATCGGTGAATACATAGCAGGACTGCCGCTTCCAAAGCTCTGCAATCTCGGCGGTGAAGAGTTAGATCCCGGTGGATCCGACGGAGCCTGGTTACTTCTTCTTTGGTTTCTCAGCTTTTCCTCTCGTCTCCATTTAGCTCTTCGGTTGGAAAACCAAACCTGTATCCGTGCTTCGGGAAGACCGATTTTAGCTGCCAATCGTTCTCTAGCGAAGACGTCAGGGTAGTGTGTGCGTTCAAATTCTAAAAAAATACCCAAGACGTTCATTATTTATACCTTTACATGTAATGAACTGGTAGGATACCTATCCAAAATTTCTTTAATTCTTAATGAACAAAGATTTATAAAACATATAATAGTTATAAATGATACTAGTGCAATATGAACACGAACGAAATGTGTGCAACGTTAAACCACGAGGCGTTAGCCGAGTGGTTTAATTATTGCACAAGTTTCATTAACAAAGTTCATATCGAACGTGTATCATTCAAAATTTAATCTACGACAGTGCAAATAGATTTTATTCGTCTAAATTTCATTGATATCAGATAACGTTTTCGTAATTTTTAAAATTTTCAGGTGTCCATATTAGTCGATATCATGGTAACCGCATTTTTGATTGTTTCAATTTCGATTTTGACAACGTCATTATTGCCGTCTAATTTTCTATTGTATGCAAAGTGTTGGCCAAAAATATCTTTACTTAAAATCTTAAGGGTTTGTGACATTTTAACTGTAATAATAACGTTAAAAAATTATAAACAACATGTCAACTTTTTAGGTACTATGCCCAAACAAAACCCGGCACATGGACTATCCAGTACACTGACAATCCTGATGGTCAATCCAGAACTCTTCGTATCGCCTTAGCAGGGGCCAGCACTAAGCCTCATCTCATTGTAAATGTCAATGGACATAAAGTAGGTGATATTTATTTCGACAACGACCAATCAGTCTACAGGAGTGCAATGCAAAGCGGCAAGTTCTATTCGGAAGTTTTGACAGTTAATGCTGCACAAGTTGTTAGTGGTACCAATACTTTAACTTTACAAATTAGTAAGGGTCAAGTAATGTATGATGTAATTAGTTTACAAAAGAATTGAATTCAATAAAACTGTTTAAAAGGCGTATAAGTAAAATCTATTATTTTTCTTTATACCTAATTAAAAGTAATCAATAGTAACGCATTCGCCATTTCATTTTCTCATCAATATATCGTTTATTTTCGCTTTTTTTTAAAACTGGCCAAAGACCCGTCTTGGGGTAGTAATTGCTTGCAGTTTAAAGTTCGAAATAAAAAAATGGATGAATTAATGAAACCAAAAAACGAAATTTGGTAAAATCTGCCAATATTTATTTTTCTGCTTTTATTAATTTATAAATCCAACCTGTATTTGTAACAATAATCATTTTATTCCAATGATCAAATGATAAAAAATTTTCTACATGTTTCAAACGGAGAACAAAAGATTATCAGAAATTCAAAAGGAGCATATCGTATTAACGGAGCTTTAAGATGATAAAAATGATTTACAATATTATTGGAAAATATGAGAATATGTATATATGATTGTGATGTATCAGTTTTTATATTAACTTCATACGTGTGCCCATTTTCTCTCCGCTTCTTCCTTTAAATAAATAAGGCTCCAATCTTTTCAATGCAATTCAAATCTCCATTTATACAATTTTCTTCTTATTTTAATAACAATAATTCTTTTACATTTACACATATCCTGCTTCCATAGAAGTAGGTATATCTTTTTTAAATAATATCCTTCACGCTGATTGGCGTGGAGAAGGACCTAATTTGTCCTGGGTGAAAGAGACAGAGAAGACACCACACAAAAATATTTGAAACTTTTAGATTACTAAAGTCAACATCGTCTCTTGTCACTTTAATTAACTTAAATATACTTTAATAAACTGCAAATAAGTCTTGATGTGTTAGAAATTGCGATAGGGTTGTAATTAAGACAAATGTTTTACTTTTAATTCTGCATCGAATGACATAAAAAGATACATGGGTTCCTATTTGAAATAAGAAAAATAAATGGCTTTAAAGTTTGCAAAGTTTGACACTAAACTTTGGACACCCTGTACAATTCGTATTAGTCAAGCTTGGTTAACGAGACTGTTAGACTTCATTTAATAAGTATCTTTGTATAATTTTATTAACGAGGCATTAATTTTATTTTTTATTAATTTTTAAAACCAGTGGTGCAAATATGATATTTTTTAGTTTTTATTTCTTTCGCCTACAATACTGAATCGATTTCAATAAAATTTTAGGGGTATGTAGGTAATTATAGGAGGCACCCAAATAAGTAGGAAAATATATGGCGTGTAATCTAAAAAAATACATCCTTATGACCTCACACTTTTTTGAAACACCCTGTATGAAAAAAAATGCGCACCAGGATACAGGTAAGGTCTGTAAAATATCAAAATCCTAACTCAATTAATAAGTGAGCTATAGGAGACGGGAGGTAAGGTGCAGGACCCTGTATATATTCTATTTGTACCGGGTGGTCAAATAAGCGAGGACGTCGGCTTTATCTCGGAAACCATTAATCGTACAACTTTCGGAAAGATTTTTTTATGAGTAAAGTGGTCAAGAGAAATTGCTGGAAATTACTTTTAAGTTCCTCATTTCGCCGCAAGGGGGCATAATTAAAAATTGTTTTTTTAAATTCTAAATTTCTCCGAAAATTCCCATATTAAGGTATAACTCTGATTACATCATTGGAAAGCTTAGATAATTCTGCATCATTTTTGTTTAAGGCTCATTGGCGTACCGACCTTGATAAGAGTGGGAGAAGCTATTGAAAGTGTAAACATTAAAATCGCTGTAACTTCTAAACGACTTATCCGATGTTACTTAATTTAAGCTTGTTTGGAAGGGGAAAATAAGAATCTTCAATTACCGTATTCAACAGTACACGATAGTGTTTAATAAAATTGCTAGAGGGCGCAATTTGTAGTAATAACAGTTTTTTTCGATTTTATCCCGAAAATTCAAATCATATGGTATAACTATGATATCATAATCGAAAAGTAGATGAAATTTACAAGAAAATATGTGAAGACCGCAGTTCGATATCTTTGTTCGTTTCAGAGTTATTGCCAAAACAATAATTTTTAATATAAATTGCGCCCTCTAGCAATTTTATTAGAAACTATCGTGTACCATTAGATACGACAATTGAAGGTACTTCCAAACAAGCTTAAATTTAGTAAAATCGGATAAGTCGTTTAGAAGTTACAGCGATTTTAATGTTTACACTTTCAATAGATTCTCCGACTCTTATCAAGTGAACGTGTAAACATTAAAATCGCTGTAACTTCTAAACGACTTAGGTCACCGATTTTACTAAATTTAAGCTTGTTTGGAAGATAAAGGTAGGTACCTTCAATTGTCGTATCCAATGGTACAAGATAGTTTCTAATAAAATTGCTAGAGGGAGCAATTTGTATTAAAAATTATTGTTTTGGTAATAACTCTGAAAAGAACCAAGATATCGAACTGCGGTCTTTACCGTAAAGTCGTATGACTTGGGACACTTTTTAACTTCTCGAATGCATATCTCAAAATATGGTTGATATATGAGTTTTGTATTTGGTCAAATTTTGAGTCTTGGCCTATAGATCAACTCTACAGGTTTCAAATTAGAACGGAATGGATAATTTTTTTTTTAATTTTTTTTTTCTGTCTGTCCCAAGTCACCACCGAAATCGGGTGACTTGGGACACCCCTATTTTCTTAGCGATGGCTCAAGTTAGAATTGCGCTAGGTTACTTGGGACAAAAAAAATCGTTTTTAAAAACATTTGGGAAAAAATTAAAGTGAAATAAGGATACCAATGTACCTAGCCATGATAACAAAAATAAACGTCAAAATGGCAACAAAAACCAAAAACTTTTTATTTTCCTTAAAATACATATGTAGGAGCTTAACACAAATGCTGAGTAGGAGCCCTAAATTTAAAAAAAAAACACATTTTCTTATGAAACCAAACACACATGGGGTGGGACATGTCCCAAGTCGTCACTGATTTGGCACTTTTTTTAGTTTTTTGAATTTTTTTCAAGATTTGAATTTGTAAAAAATAAATTTTTTTCAGAAAAGAATGTCTTAATAAAATACCTACCGTATTAGTCAATCAATATTCCGTTATAAATTACAGTATGGCTGGATGGTTCAAAGTTTTGCATGGAACTTAAACACGTGTTTTTTAATTCTAAATTAAAGTGACCTTCCAGTACAACACTCTTTGCCGAACTGACAACGCAAGCCGGCTCAGGCAAGCAGGGATGTATGACGCGTCGATCAAAACGCGATAAGCGCCATCTATTACTTATGCAATGTTGCCACGTTGATTTTGAAAAATTAGGGATGTTTTGTCCCAAGGCACCCGACCGTCCCAAGACACACGACTCTACGGTACATCTTTTCTTGCAAATTTCATCTACTTTTCGATTATGATGTCATAGTTATACCGTATGGTTTGAATTTTCGGGATAAAATCAAAAAAACTGTTATTATTACAAATTGCGCCCTCTAGCAATTTTATTAAACACTATCGTGTACTGTTGGATACGGCAATTGAAGATACTTATTTTCCCCTTCCAAACAAGCTTAAATTTAGTAAAATCGGATAAGTCGTTACAGCGATTTTAATGTTTACACTTTCAATAGCTTCTCCCACTCTTATCAAGGTCGGTACGCCAATGAGCCTTAAACCAAAATGATGCAGAATTGTCTAAGCTTTCCAATGATGTAATCAGTGTTATACCTTAATATGGAAATTTTCGGAGAAATTTAGAATTTAAAAAAACAATTTTTGATTGTGCCCCCTTGCGGCAAAATGAGGAACTTTAAAGTAATTTCCAGCAATTTCTCTCGACCACTTTACTCATAAAAAAATCTTTCCGAAAGTTGTACGATTAATGGTTTCCGAGATAAAGCCGACGTCCTCGCTTATTTGACCACCCGGTTCATTATGTTATAATATTTTGTTGTTATATTAAAACTATAATATATTTTGTCTCCTTACCGTATAATTGCTTATTGTTGGATATTGTAATTAATTAAATAAATAAATATTGTTTCCTATACCTTTACCCAATCTTTTACACTTCAACGAGCTTCAGCAGACTACAGCTGCAACTTAAAGCACATTCCTAACTTAGCTTTTTCTTCTTATTCAAAAATTCCAACTCTTAAACTTAAACAAAAGTACAAAGCGGAAAGATAATATAATTCTTTTGGGTTTGTTTAAGTTATCTAACTCTGTTTTATACCTATAGCAATTTTATTAATTTATTATTTATACATTTAACATTTTCATAACTTAACAATAGATACATTAACAACAATAAAGTCAAATCGTACTAACCCTTTTCCAAACTGTCGATTTGATCATTAGTAAAGGATGTTCTATTCCTCTGAAGCTTACGTTTCAGCCTCAGTCTTGCTTGATCATCTTCAGGACCTATACTTGAGCCGGCGTTTGAATTATCACCGGAGTTTGTTTCATCTGAATGAAGACCATCCAGATCAATAACTGCAATAAAAAAAATATATTCTATTACACATATTTGAGACAATATTTGTGTCGTTTTACTTCTTTACAATGTAGTGTTTTAATAGCACAAAATCTCGAAACGTTGTATATATTTTTTTTTTAAATTTATGTCCTGTGAATAAAATTAATATAAATTCAATGATTCTTTTAGAAAGAATGATATAGTTCGTCGCACTGTTTGACAACTACAACGCATCACAAAGCAGGGTGATACAAATATCTTAAAACTAGTTTTAACCATGTTTTAACGAAAAAGTGGCAAGTTAGTTGTATGCCTAGTAATGATTTAGATGTAGATGTTTATCAGAAGTGTTTAATTCAATAAGAAAGCATTAGTACAACAACGTTTAGCTGTATACAGGGTGTCCCAAAAGTAATGGGACACAGAGCAACAGCAGACTTCTTAAGCCGAAATAATGCGATTTATTTAAACTTGCCTTATCCCAAAATTAATAACCACCATGATACAGGGTGTCAAAGTTTTAATATTATTGGTCGTTAGTTGGTGGAAATCCATAATAATATTGTTTTATTACTGTAAGTAAAACACTTTTTTACTTAAATTCCACTTTTTATTGACAATACGACATGTTTCACTGCACTGCAGCTTCGTCAGGTCATGTACATTTAATTTTAAAGATACGCTATATATAGATTATGAAGGACTTAAGGTAGGAGGCCGATCGCAATGCATTGGATTCGGTCCCTAATTAGAATCGGTAATTCAGCTTTACGAGTTGCCATAAGATGGCGCTCGTGTTCGAAGTGGGCTATCAAATAAATGGTTTCTTATGGACGCGATAACTATTTTTATTTAAATTAGTTCTTTAAGGAACAAATAAGGACTTTTATATGAATTTACACTTACTTTGTTGTACTTATTAGTAAACTCGGCCTGTATAAAGTTCCAAAGATGCTTGGTTTTTAAAATACAGGGTACTAAACATTCTAGCTACAGAGTTTTTTTTAAGTGGGCTTACCTTTGGAGCTAGAAAGATACTTATTTGGCTTCGTTTCCTCTTTGAAGAAGATCCTGTCTTACACCCCGACACAAAGCAAACTCTACTTTTATAAATTGTACCATTATTCATTATAAATATGGAAATTAATTACAATACAACGTTATTTGTCTTGTCTTGCCTTCAAACGTTATTTGTTATTTCGAAAAATAAAATGTCAATTGTCAAAAGTAAAAGCACAGAAAAATAAAGGGTTTAAGTAAAATATAAAAACTATGGAGGATCTAGTTTTCCATATTAAAAACGAAGAAGAAGACAACATCAGCCCACTTCGGACGCGAGAGCCATCTATCGGCCAATAGCGAACTAACCAAAAAACCGGGACAGAAATTGAAAATGCTGCCATTGTCGATCGGCCTCCTCCCTCTAGTTCTCCATAATATAGATGCCTGTCAAAGTTTTAGTTTTGTTTTCGTTTTATTGCGATTATTTCTTAACAAAACGACATAGCAGCACAAAATTAAGGATTTTGGGGTTTTTTAAGATGAGAAATTCAAAATTATCCATAGTTTTTGTGTAACCAGTAGAGGGCGCTGCCTATGGCATGGCACACTCCTTCTATCTGGCATAACTTTGTTTAGGATTCTTATATCGATCCGACTATTAAAAAAATAAGTTACTTTATTTCTATTACATTGAAAACGTATAACTTATTGAAGTCACTAGGAGCAACCATTTTCGAGATAATCGCATTTCATATGTCCTATGCAACTAACTACGTGGTCCAAAAGCAGCGGAAAATCAAGCAACGATGAATTTTTAACTTAAAATTATTGTAAATCAGCTTCATTAGCTAAGTGTCAAAGTAATGTAGATACTTATGGTTGACTATTTTTTTCTAATAAAAACGCTTTTACTTATATACCTTTTATATACCTACCGAATTACTAATTTACTCCAATCAAAAAAATTATTTAATACTTAGTTTAATAACATTTAAAAGTAACAAAATAGAACAAAAATGGTAACGCCGTGATAGCAATTGTTCAAAATGGCCACCATTGACCTCAATACATTTATCTGCGTCCTGCATTCTGACCGTTAAAATTTTCTTGTGCATAAATACAAAGCATATCACGCATTTCCGCATTGGAAAATAAATTATGTCGAGGCATTCCTAAAAAATTTATAATATCTACGTAGGTATTGTACGGAGAAAATTATTAACTTTGACAGATGATACTTTATGTAACATATTGTGGCTTTAGAAACGTTGTTGTTTTTAATCAAGGCCAGCTGTGATAAATAATACTAGTACGAATACACAATTATTTCAAATATTTTAGGATTCTTGCATTAAAAATATCGAATGCGATTATCTTCAAAATGGTTACTCCTAGCGACTTCAATAAATTATACGTTTTTGATGTAATAGAAGTAAAGTAACTTATTTTTTTAATAGTCGGATCGATATAAGAATCCTAAACAAAGTTATGCCAGATAAAAGAAGTGGGCCATGCACTGGTTACACAAAAACTATAAATAATTTTAATTTCCTCACCCCAAGAAACCCCAAAATTCTAATTTTTGTGCTACTATGTCGTTTCGTTAAAAAATAATCGCAAAAAAACGAAAACAAAATTAAAACTTTGACACCCTGTATCTTGGGTGTTATTAATTTTGGGATAAGGCAAGTTTAATCAAATCGCATTATTTCGCCTTAAGGAGTCTGCTGTTGCTCTGTGTCCCGTTACTTTTGGGACACCCTGTATAGAACCCTGCGTCGGACTATGAAATGTTTTACTCAAACATAATATAGTTTAATTCCATTTATTTTAATAAGTAAGTTTGTTTTGAGAAAAATCCATAGACTTTGTTGCTTATGTTATTGTGAAAAATCATTTCTGCCAATATGACTTACGTCTCAGTCAAAAGAGTCTGATTAGTAATTATTGATTAAAATTTTTCTGCAACCGGAAATAACTAATTTAAGGTTACTTATGGTATACTACAAAATATGTCTTAAATTTTTTCTCTGACCAGGTAACCCGAATGAAAAATAGAACCGTGTAATTTTCTTCTAACATTAAGTAGACGTTCTAGCTCTGCATTATTTTCTTGTGCTCTACCATCAAGTACAGGCTAATTTTGCTCTAAGCAGTTACATTTATTAATTACAGTACTGTAACTATTAAAATTACGAACAATATTCAGAACTGTTGTTTTGCTCTCAGGAAATATCGCACAGAACATTTATTAATCATATAGCCTTCTTGGTATGAAAGGAGTGAGTAAAGCAAAATTCCTAGCCCTTTCTTTTCAGCAGTTTGACGGATTCATTGATCCTTGAAAATTATACGGAATGAGCCAACGGACAATGGTTACCTACTTTCATGTAGGCGACATATGATTATTAAGCCATTTCCCATAAGAAGAGGTGTAAGGGATCCTTTACCCATAAATTATTATCAGGGGACTCGGAATTGAGACTAGATTTTTCTGCGTGGTTATTAGGCCTTACGTAGTATAATTAGCGCTTACCTTTTAAGGTACTTTATTTAGATGAAGTTGTTTTTATTACTAACAGTATCGTTAACTCCTAATATTGGACAGGGGATAATCCCCAATAGATTATACCGAACGAATATTCTGAAAAAATAAATGTGTGGTGCTAATAAGTAAATAGGAAGAGGTGCGGATCAAGACTTAAGTTTTTGTTATTGACCTGCGAGATCCCCGGATCTCACCCCACTGGATTATTTTTGTGGGGTGTCCTCAAAGAAAGAATCTATAAATGGCGGCCTCGAGACAGTTTAATTTTATTAGTAACTAAAAATGTGTTATATAGTTTATCATTTGCCTAGATACTACAACAGTGGCGTTCGCAGCTTTTTTCAAAGGAGCGAGAGGGGGCGATTTGGTAGGTATTGAGTTCATTTCATCGTCGGGTTAACGTGTTCCAAAAAATTGGTAAAATCTATTAAAAGCTAAAATACGCTAAAATTAAAGTTTTTTTAGGAATCATGAATTTTGGGGCGTAGACTACGAATCTGAAAACAATTTTTATCTGAAACGCTTAGGTTTTGAGATGTTCCCTCTTAAAGTGCAATTTATCAATAGGCTATGTCACCACCGCAGAATTTTAAAATTTTTTCGTCGTATTACAAATTAATCCCTGTTTTTTTTGTTTCAGTTAAAATATTTATTTTTAAAACCGAGTGAATTAAATTAATTCCTTTCTATTCTAGCATTTAGGGGGCCAGTACTATACAAAATTATTTGTTTTTGTTAAAATAATGTAAGGTTATATTTTGGTTATTTTTAGCCCAAAAAAAAAGGAAAATCGGGGGAAAAAGTACCAAATATGACCCGTTTCATTCATGTTTTCTTCATTCTTGTGTTAGAAACAAAAGGACATAACTGCTAGTGGGGCATACGAGTCTAACTTTAAATGACAAGTAAATACTTTAAGAAGGAATATCTTAAAAACGTTGATAGTCATCATTATTAAAAAATCATAAATTTTTGCGTGGTGAGCCTATAATAGACTAGATAGTCCATACAATTACCTGTATGTAGGTATATTCAAAATTTTTATTTAAAAAAAACAAGCGATGCACCTCTGCCAACCTAAATGTTAGTTATTTCCGGTCAAATATTTTCCACTTTACAAAAATTATGTTCTAATTTCAGTAATTTACACAAATGAGATATTTTCAAATTGACAATACACTAGACAAAGCTATGTCGGCACCAAAGAGTTTACAATTCCAGTTATACACTGTTAAATGTTGAATATGTATACTACCTTTGTGCCTCCGTAATCCGTATGTGATCAATGCAAATTCAATAATTGCCTACTACAAAGTTGTTTATTTAACCCTAAAGGCGAAAGCATCCCTTTGGAGAACTTGCCGATCGTTTACCGCACTCGGTAATCTTTGGTTGTCACTATTGAAAATTGCTTTGACAAAAGCCCTTTGCTTTAGTTTGTTGAACTTCGTTTAGAAACGGAAGCGATGAAATTGTTCGGCTTTATTCAAGATTTGGCTGTATTTACCATGTTTTGTGTTACACTTCCGTATATTGGGTACTTAAAAGCTATTTAAATTTTGTAATAATGAAATAAACTACCCATGTAGTTTTGGGGTAATTATTTATGTAAATAGTATAATATACAGTGGATGGTACAGTTCTGTTCATTAAAAATCCGTACACCTAATTTGTCATGGTTTAAATAGTTCCTTTTTATTTTTGGCATTTAATTTTAAAATTGCACGGTGGCAATTGTTGATAGACGTCTAAAAGTCAAACATTTTAAAATTACTCGTCCTTCAACATTAGTTTAAAAAGGCACAAATAGTGGCAAAAACTGAATTCGTGCCCTAACACAATTTTATGGCAGAAATAAGAGCACAATTTTAGATAATAAAAACATTCGGTCGTCCTAGAATTTCCAGTCCCGAAGAGGATGGAGCACTTAAGAGATCATCCCTTTGAAATTGCGAGGGAAGCTATAAATATCACATGATTGCTGGTTCTCGACCTACCGCCGCGCCGGTAGAAGAATTAATGGATCAGAATTGCGAAAAAAATTAAATTAACAGAAGAACGAAGGCAGTCGCGGTTAGGGCTGGGCGATATTGAAATTCCAATATCGAATATCGATATTAAAAAAAATATCGATATTGCCGATATATCGATAATATCGATAAATATCGATATATCGAGATTTTTTTTTTAATATCGTTATTCGATATATCGATAATATGTATTAAAAAAAATAATATATTTTAAAGTGTCATCAGTAAAGTCCGCATCATATGGGATTTTTTTTATTAATTGCTTTATTCAAAATTTGACTTTGGCATCAAGTTCTGCTTCGATCGAGATGAAAATTAAGCAAAAAAATAGTAGTCACGTGATTCGCATTATCTGTCAAATTTTAATTTTTTCCAAAAAATAATTCAAATGTGGGGTGGGGTTATTTCTGAAAAAATAAGACTCAACGCAACCTAGGGGAGAGTAAGGCAAAATGACATACTTTCTAAATATCGCCTATAAATACTTACTTTAGATTCCATTAAAAAAACTGCTTTGGGTTTTTCTAATGCTTTATTTATTTGGTAAACAAAGTAAAAATTTTAACTTACAAAAAAATAGTGTATTTAAATAATACAAATTTTCCAAAAAAATACTTCAAATATGTCGTTTTGCCTAACACGGTGGGCAAAATGACACACTCATTTTATTTAT
This sequence comes from Polydrusus pterygomalis, assembly GCA_963969555.1. Taxonomy (NCBI): domain Eukaryota; kingdom Metazoa; phylum Arthropoda; class Insecta; order Coleoptera; family Curculionidae; genus Polydrusus; species Polydrusus pterygomalis. The sequence continues at coordinate 54,424,514 of OZ018379.1, forward strand.
TTTATTTGTTGAGAGACTAGTCCCGGCACGCTTTACAAATGAACTGACGTTTTGTTATACCACGGGCATAAATATTTTTCCCTTGGGCGCGTCTCCGCAATGTCGCCTGAGGAACATTAAACGTAACAGATGCTTTTTTCCATCCCATCCTTTTATCAATCACCGTTTCCATTGCCTTCTGCATGTCCACTCGACCAGGATTGTCGATTCGATTTTTTCTTGTAATTAGACACCATCTGAAGCAAAAGGGTATGAAATGCACGTACCCTAGGCTAGACAACACGCTCCGTATTGATGTAAGTCAAAATGACACACCTCATGTGTCATTTTGCCCAAACGCGTTGCAGACACGATACTGTCAATTTGTAGGTTTGAATGTTTAACCAGGTGGTTGTATGTAATGGAAATTGAAAGGTATACAATAACAGATGTTGCACACAACAAAGAAATAACTTGTTAGAACAGTTAATATGAAATTTATGGTGGCAATTTTCAACTTACCTTGATCTTGAAACGTATTTTTTTAATACATTAATGTAGCAACAACGGAAATCACTTCTAACGTCTATAGCGTAACTCATGGCACGGAGAATACTACAGTCGCAGTGTTGCCATGTACAGAAAATATATTCCTCGAGAAAGCGCCGAGAAACTGTCGGTATGTCGTTTTGCCTTCTATGTCATTTTGCCTTACTTTCCCCTACATAAAACTTCTCAGTTTTGACAAGGCTTTGTTTCAGATACATTTTCTTTAAAGTAGCGCCATATTAAATGTGTGTTTTTCTACAAAAACGTTATTATGGCATAGCTTAATAATAAATTATAATATAGGGGTTTTAAATTAAATCGTTGAAAATAGATATAAACTTTACGTTGGTAAACTAAAAGTTATTTTCCACTTAAAAAACACTTTTCTGAAGACACTAAGTTTTTTTGTCTTAATATTAAGGTGTATTACTTTCAGACACAAACTACGTTTTTAAAAATTTTATGAAGTTACCTTATACAGGGTCAAAAACAAATAAACTTTGCATAGCCCAATTTTGATTTTGTAGAAAAACACACATTTAATATGGCGCTACTTTAAAGAAAATGTATCTGAAATCAAGCATTGTCAAAACTAAGAAGTTTTATGTAGGTTGCGTTGAGTCTTATTATACAAAAGTGGTACAATTTACAAAATATAGGTAAATAAGCAAAATTATCTTATGCAGCTGAAATTACATTTCATGTGGGCTAGAAATTGCATTTAAAAAAACTTTTTCTAATCACTTTTTTCGATATTTTCAAAAATAACCCCACTTTTGAATTATTTTTTGGAAAAAATTAAAATTTGACAGATAATGCGAATCACGTGACTACTATTTTTTTGCAAAATTTTCATCTCGATCAAAGCAGAAATTGATGAAAAAGTCAAATTTTGAATAAAGCTATTAATAAAAAAAAATCCCATATGATGCGGACTTTACTGGTGACACTGTATATCAATATTTTCTTATGTGCTCTGTAACTGTAAAACTCCGTACCTTCATTTCCAGGGGAGATCCTAAGTATGAAAACATGAAAAAAAAAAGACTGAATTAAATATTGGTCCTTAAATGTGTTATAAGGACGATATTGAAATTCCAATCGAATATCGATATATTCGATATATCGATAATATCGATAAATTGATATTTTATTTTTTTAATATCGATAAAAATATCGATATATCGAATGTTTGCCCAGCCCTAGTCGCGGTTACTGTTTGCATTAAATTACGTATATCGCGAACCTGAATATTCGGAACAGGGTAGTTTTCACGAATGAAAAACTTTCCAATCTACTTATAACGAACAAATTCGGGTGTATCGACCAGACGGAACAAGATTTGAAGAGCGTTATACTAGCAACCTTACTTTTAGATCTGGGCGTTTTTCTGTCAATATATGGGGTTGGATAAGCACCCATGGGCTTGGTGTATGCAGGCGATTGGAGGAACGATTTAATTCTTAAAATTATCTTAATGTTTTGGAGCATATTATGCTTCCATCTGTCCAATCGTGTTCCAACACCAAATATTAATTTTTATACCTACCTATCTTATTATTGTTCTTGTTTAATATAATATTCAATTTGTTTGCATTGTATATTGTATGTTATTATAAATATAAAATATTATTTTATAGTTTTAATTAATTTTTTTAATTACTTCATCTACGCCAATGATTTGCATTTATTGCGTATTATAACCTTAAACATACGTCTCTTATAACCTCAAAGAAATAATCACAAAAGCCTGTTTCAAACGGCTTAAATAATACAAAAACTAATCATAAGACTTGTACGGGTTTTTTATAAACAGAACTGTACGTAAGACGTACCTATATAACGAACCAAGAAACGAATCCTTTTGAAAATTTTCAAATTTACATAAACAAACATGCTCTATTTATGTTAAATATTTTTGATGATACAGTGTTGCCATCTCCTTTTCTTACACAATGTTCTTCAAACGTCTTCCACGTTGAAATTTCAAAAAAAGGTTAAATTTTATTGGTTATTCAGTTAAAATATTTATTTGAAAACCCAAGTGAATTAAATTAATTGCGTTGAAGGAATCTAGGGTAATATTTTGGTTATTTTTAGCCAAAAAAATAGGAAAATCAGGGAAAAACGTACCAAACTAATGTATAGAGCATGACCCATTTCATTCACAATTTCTTAATTTTTGTGTTAAAAATAAAAGGATATAAATGCAACTGAGTCATCAGAAACCTAACTATTATTTAACTGTTCACCAAATTTCGGGGTTTTAATATTTTAGAGTTAAAAAAATCAACATTTTTGTAAGTTACGTTTTCTATCAAAAAACAATTTGAATTTAATTACGTTGTTCGGAAATTAATAGGGGTTTTGAAAATTAAATTAAATACAGAGTGTTCTATTAAAAATCAATCGAATTTGCTACTAATTTTTGGTAAAAGTGGCACACGATTGTACGTCAAAAGTATTTTAGATGGATAAAGCATATCCATTTACATAAATGACCAAATTTTCAAATAGATTCTTTACCTAGTTCGTCTTATATTAATGCGCCTCCTCATCTTACAAGAAATGTAAATTATTTCTATTCTATATTATATTCTTATTCAGACTACCTCAACATCATACATCTAATTTTCAAAAGTCATTCAGTTTCATAGCACTACAAATGTGAAATAATTTACCTAATAATGTTAAGGAATTTTTAATTAATAAATTTATTAATTATATCAAGCGATTTCTTTTAAATGTGCAAAGGGGGGAAGTTTAGCATATCTGTATTTGGTCTTATTATTTTATTTTTCTTCTTTTTTTAGCCATAATTGCATATCTGCATTGGTTGGTTTTGACCTGAAAACTGCTCGAACTTTCTTTTTTTCTGTCGTTTTTAAGTTTTGTCTACCTGTCCTCTTTGCCCTTTTCTCTCTTGCGCCTGGGTCGGTCGTTACCTTGCTGAATCTTTGATTGAATTAAATATAGGTTTCAGTAATTCACATATTATAGTTTTTTTCGTTATTAAAATCATTTTAGGCTGTACCACATAGACACAATTTATTTGTGCTCTGTGATATCGGTTCTATATTATATTCGCGGTATAGTCCAATTTATCTAGAATTAAAAATCACATGTAGGTACTATTTTTATTATAGTTTCTCACTTGATAAATAAATTGTGTTTGAATATACGTCTAAGATACCATCCACCGTGAATCACTCCATATATAACACTTTTTTCTCGCGATTACTTTTTTGCTTCCTATGAAAATTTGTTTGATTGATTGAATTATGTGATTTATGCAGATAAATTACTTTAAAATAAAAATATAATCTGCGAGAACGGCATCGAAATCCGAACACGGTACCTACCTTATACAACACCTTTAACATTAAGTATCGGGTTGAAAGAAACCTCTTACCAATTGCCTCTATTTGCAATTTATTGTTATTCTACCTCCCCGATGCCGTCGTTTAGTGATGCTTTATTAGTTGAACAATTCACAGTCAGTTGTCAACAACAATACTAATTTGGTCTACAGAAATACAATCTATTATTGTATCGTGAGGGTTGCCATATTTCATAACTGATACTTAAGGCTCTTTATGACCTAAATTACACGATACATTTTAGCAAAGGGTGAGAGTGGAACGGGTGCCGCCCCTTCTGTCACTTACTTTTAGGACCGTACATTGATATATCAATATTAATGTTTTTATGCGTTGGGCTTGTGCTGACTTTTGACTAGCATAAAACTTCGTATAAAAGGTGCACAAATGCCGCGGTAAATGGGCAATGACGGTTGAATATTTTTCTTTTGTTTGAGCGCTGGGGTACTTGTGTGAAGTGGTAACATTATACTTTTCGCTCGATGCACATTTCACTTCTGGTTATAACTAAAGCTTTCTGCGTGTGTTCTACTACCGTGCTAGCAAAAATTATTTGCATCAAAGTGGGCCTTGCATCTAAGGACGTAATGATTAGCCGTAGAGCTTAATACCTGTTGGGTGTCAGTAACTACCTGAATTAACAATCAATCAGTTATTTCGTCATCTTTGACAGTCGCTACAAGTAATTTGATTCATCGCTAATTTTTCCAATTTCTTGAACAATTCACACAATGGGCTTTACGGAACAGCACAAAACATTCTTGAGTGTATTGAGTGGCAATACAATCCGGGTTTGTGCATGGACTATTTTCACGAACATTTTCCTAACGTTGATTTTATTGGTGGGGATTTTTATCATTGCCTGAAAAGAACCGTGGCTGTGTTTAGGAAAACAGGTTCTATACAACACAAAAAAGGAGCAGGAAGACCATCTGTAAGAACAGAAGAACTTGTTGCAAACGCTCGTGAAATAATGCAAAATACCCTAACAAATTGTATAAGACGCCTGTCCCAAGAAGTGGGAAGATCTTATGGAACATGCACGACTATTCTTAAGAAGCAGCTAAATTTATTTTCTTATAAAGTGCAAGTATTCAAACTATTAACTACTTACGCAATTTTTTCGACGACAGATTGATTAGTTTTCGATCAGACATTGAAGTCCCACCTAGATCACCTTGTTCAACGGTTATGGATTACTTCGTTTTCCTTATATAAAAAATACTATTTTTAAAACCCCGTTGCGAATTTAGAACAATTGCAAGAAAGGATTATCCAAGAATGTGGTAACATTTCTCCAGAGATGCTGGTCAACACTTTCGAAAATATGAAGAGACATGTGAATTTATGCTTGGAGCATGGCGGTGGCCAATTTCAACAATTTATGTAATTTATTTTCTTTTTCTTTCTGTATATTCTTACTTTGTTAATTTTGTACAACAAAAATAAATTTGTATTTGACTACTTATTTTATTACTCATTAGTTTGGCATATCATGTCATAATATGAATTTGACAACATTTTAACCTAGATTTGGTTAGATATATCGTCCCCATATCATAGTGATCTAAACCAAGCCCCACGTTTTTTAATCCAAGCCCTCTTTGATGCAAATAATTTTTGCTTGCACAGTACTATAAGTCAAATCATCAGGGACAAGGTTTTATGAGAGGGGAAGTGGGAGGTAAACCCAAAAATGCTACACTAGTAAAACTAAAAAAAAAAGTTGAAACGTGATTTGGTTATAAAGTGACAAATCTACCCCTGAATTTGATTATATTTATTTTTACCGACCTTAGTTACTCATATCAAAAGCACTAAAACCTAGTAAAAGGAAATATATTAATGGAATCGTCTCAACATCTAAAACGTACATTAAAGGGCATAAGCGCAAGGTGATTATTTAAGGTCAACATCTAGCTAGTTCGTAGCAACGAGTTAGGTAATAATTATTTCTTTTGTGTTTAAGTTTATTCTACTAGATGGCGTTACCCTATATTCAATACTGGTTGGCTTTTACCAAGTCGTCTTAAATGTGTGGTTTCGTTTTCTGTGGAGTTGCGCCAGGCTATGATTTTCCGTGTATTAGTAATATTCTTCTGTAAGCCTTTGAGGTGCACAAATGTAAATTGCTAATATGAAATAATACGTGTCAAACTTCTAAAAAATTAAATTTTGATTTCTTTCCATAAAATTTATGCTGCATCAAATTTTTAAAATTTTAACGAAATAAATCAAAATTTAATTTATTTAAACTTGACACGTTCTATTGCATATTTGAAATCAAAATCGTCTTGTATTTTTTTTGTTTCACAGCCCATTTACAATTTTACTGCAATTTGTTTCATTAATGCAATCATTCTCTATTATTTTTGCTTTAAATAATTTAAATTTACCGAAAATTAATTTAAAAGTGTTGTAGGTATTGACTATATCATATCATATCACAATGGTATGGTATTTGTAACTTCTTGCCTACAAGTAAACGTCAGTTTGTTCTTATGGAGCTCATTTTTTTTTAAATGCTTTTATTAGCTTCACCTGTATGTTTGTTTGTCCGTAACCGACTTCATGAGCCCGATTTTGACCCACTTTAAACGGTTAGATTTAATTTAAATTTTTGTAGACTTACCAAGAACGCTAATACAATAATCTGCACGCAAAAAATTCTCCTGTCAAATTTTGACAACTGTCAGGTAAAAAACGAAGAAGTGATTTTGACGAAACAAATTATGGGGTCGTATAGTATTCGATGCGGAGACTTCGGGAAAAATAAGCAAAAAATTTTCCTGTTCAAATTGGAAAGCTGTCAATATGTCAAATCGTTTAAAAAAAATGATATAAAAAAAACTATAAGGTCGTATGTATATTGACGGTGGAAAGTTGAAAAAATACGAAAAAAATTCTTTTGTCAAAATTGGACCCCTGTCAATATTTCAGAATTACAGAATTATTATAACCAATAGTAATGAAACAAACGTGGGATGGTAAAGATATTGTCGCTAAGAGTAAAGAAAAATTTAAAAAAAAATTCTACCCGTCAAAATAGGATTTTGACAAATTTTTTAAAAATATTTTGCAAATTTTTGTCGTTTGTTCGGCTTTGTATGTATGTTTGTTTGTAACCGACTTCTTTGAACACAATTTTGACCCACTTTAAACGGTCAGATTTAATTTAAATTTTGTAGACTTTATCAAGACCGCTGACAATGCAATAATTTACTAATCTAGCTCAATCTACTCAAACATTTTTTTTCTTAACAATAACTCAGACTAAAAAATGAAAAGTAAATATAGTTTATAAAACTAAAAAACACGCTTTAATAATTAATCAAACTAAAAAGCGGAAAATAAAAATAGTTTAAAATAATTCTTAAAATTCTTAATATAGGCAGAAAACAATAATGAACAATAAACATTAGTATCTATTATTGTGAAAAAATCGTGGGTCGCTTTGTGCTATATTTTTCGTATATCGATCACCCCACGCTTTTTTCACAATAATACTAATGTTTATTAAATATTTATTATATTGTACTTTCTATATCTCAAGTTTAAATATATTGGCTTGCGGTTTCTTCTTATTTTTATTTTTCATGTGCTTAAGTTAAAAAATATATACTGTTGCATTTAAAATTTTTGAGAAAAATGAAGAAATTGTTAATAAAATTCTGCTAAATAGAGCCCTCTAGCTGTCGCAACGGAATTCAAAACGACTTCGTTCTTTATCAAAGTAATAAAACAAAAAAATCCTTATTTAGCGAGTTCAAATTTGTTAAATTCCGATACACCAAACCAAACCAAAGTTGTGTATATTTTTTCTTAGCAATATTTATCATCTCCTATCCCCCTTAAATGAAAAGGTAAAAACTTAAAAACAAAAGTTGTCCAGAAATTTCATTAGATTTTGAGAAAATCCCACTTTTTGTTTGGTCACTATAGTTACGCCCCCTAGCGGCCAACTTAGAAACTTAAAAATAATTTCCAGCAATTTCTCTTAGTTACTATTGTCATAAATATTTTTTTTCGCAAGCCGTACGGTAAACGATTTCCAAGATACTGCCGTTTTTAGTTGTACACCCGGTACATTTTAAAAATCGATTAGCTTTTACAAAAATCTGCGTATCTTAAGCCTCCTGTATTTTAATTAAAACCGCACTGCCTACTGCCTAACCATTTCAAGTTTGGAAAAAATATATTACGCGTCAAGTAAAATAAGGGCTTTTGCACAACCGTTCCTCCGGACTTATTTCGGGTGGGCGGCCGCCCCGCGCCAGATAAGACACAGCGATCTACGTTACGGCGGCGGACGCAGCCAACCAGAAACTAATGATAAGGGCTGAAGGAAGTCAGACAGAGGCGGGACTTAAGGGATGTTGTTGCACGGAAGCTCCCGTTCACGGGCCCTTCGGAGCCCTTTCGATGAAATAAGTTGTTTCAATATTTTGCTTTATAGGCAGAGTCGGAATGCGATTACCGTTTCTTTACCGAGAGACCCTTGGCATTAAATAGAAAAATTATTAGGTATATTTCAACGTTATATTATAGTGCCTAAATTGTAGATAGGCTTCATTCTAAAAAACCTAATTATATTTTTTAAGTCTCGTTATTAAGGTGGAATTCTCAACGTCATTCCATCTATTGCCAACCTATAACCTATTTCGCGTTGCTTTTTTTAGTTTATTATTAGATTAACTAACATTTAAATCAAATCAATATCGTCGGTACAATATTTAGGTAATATCTGACATAATATAACAAAAATATCTATTCATTTTATTGCTAATTTTGGGATAATTGTAGATATAGTGAAGGAACAATGACATAATAATGTTAAAAAAAATCCTACCTCATATTTTTCGCTATACAATTCTCCTAAAATATTTAATGAAATTCCTTTATATTTATTTAATTTATGTCAATTATTACCTATAAAAGATGAAGACGATAATGATTTTTTTTAAATTTTGTGTAAAAGCTAAAAAAACTAAATAAATATACGCGAAATGGGTTATAGGTTGGCAAGCATGTTGATACTCCCACCTTAAAATAATACCTGGTGTCCGCGGAAGGTGGTTCGCCCCGATAACTTTTTTGTTTTTTAAGATAATGGAATACAATTTGGAGGATTTGTATACGACACAAAACTGAATTTTTTGACAGGTGGACATTATGGAACTTCCGGTTTAACCAGATGTGACATATACTTTCGATTTTTAAATGGGACAGTAAATATTTTTCTTTTTTTAACTCCATTATGATATTCTAAATATTATAACCATGTGCCACTTGTCACTTTTTGTCACCAAGAATAAAAGTAAATAAATTAAAATTAAATATGAAAAGGGAAAGAAAAACACAAAGTCTTCCTCCACAAATTTAATGGAAAGGATTCCAAGTATTAAGGGTCTCTACATGTTTCGAACGTAGAAACGTTCATCCTCAGGAGACAGAAAGTTTTAAATCTATGCTGATGTTGTTAGCAAAAGAGAAACTGAAATTTAGAACCTTAATGGAGCTTTATGGATTTAAACTAAAGTGTAACATGAAGTATTAGATAATGGTAAAACCATAGAGTGATTAAAACATAGTGCAGGGTTGTAAACCAACCAAATAAAGTAGGGTTTGGGGTCCTGAGGACAATAAAAAATTCTGTTTTTACAACAATATTATAGGACAACACAAGGTGTACACCTTCATAATGTCTACAATAGGTTCTATTAGTTCCTTTAAAATTTTTTTTTTTAATTTTTTAAATAAGCCTCGACACCTAGACAGATTTTCTTCTTCCCTACTTTATTTGGTTGGTTTACAACCCTTCACTATGTTTTAATCACTCTATGGTTTTACCATTATCAAATATTTCATGTTTCTTCTACACTTTAAAAATGTTTATTACAAATTTTAAAATATTATTGGCAATATTAATTGGTATCATTGGATAATATAGTTTAAATAGAATAAAAATTACTAACTTTAGTTAAGCAAAATATTTAAAAAATTGTAAAAGAGAGTCTATTCTGTAGTTGCGTAATATTTTTTATTTACTAAAGTTGGTAGAAAAAATAATTTTACAAGTTAAAGCATCTAAACAGAGTTATTTGGGATCGATAATTATATAGTCAAAACAAAATAAAAATTACTAACTTTAGTTAAGCAAAATATTTAAAAAATTGTAAAAGAGAGTCTATTCTGTAGTTGCGTAATATTTTTTATTTACTAAAGTTTATTAGAAAAAATAATTTTACAAGTTAAAGCATCTAAACAGAGTTATTTGGGATCGATAAATATATAGTCAAAACAAAATAAAAATTACTAACTTTAGTTAAGCAAAATATTTAAAAAATTGTAAAAGAGAGTCTATTCTGTAGTTGCGTAATATTTTTTATTTACTAAAGTTTATTAGAAAAAATAATTTTACAAGTTAAAGCATCTAAACAGAGTTATTTGGGATCGATAAATATATAGTCAAAACAAAATAAAAATTACTAACTTTAGTTAAGCAAAATATTTAAAAAATTGTAAAAGAGAGTCTATTCTGTAGTTGCGTAATAATTTTCATTTACTAAAGTTGGTAGAAAAAAGTATATTATTTATAGTAAGACATGCTGCCAAAATATCGATTTTCCAATAAATACTAGTCGGGGCGTGGAACGCATTTTTATAGTCCTCCATGATTGCCTTTATTTTGTTTTGAATTATGACAGTTACTGTTATTAAAAGTTTTAAAAACTTATATAGGTATTATAATAATCCAAGTTTAATTTAGTTTAATGTATATATGATTAATTAATAATAATAATAATAATAATAATAATAATAATAATAATAATAATAATAATAATAATAATAATAATAATAATAATAATAATAATAATAATAATAATAATAATAATAATAATAATAATAATAATAATAATAATAATAATAATAATAATAATAATAATAATAATAATAATAATAATAATAATAATAATAATAATAATGTCTTTATTTCTGATTCAAGCAGTAAAAATAATTACATTACATTTCATAACTATAGCTAGTAACGGTTAGGTACAGCTTAATATCAGAAAAGGCGAAGTCCAGATGTGCATAACACTCACGTTATCCACCCTGATCGACTTAACCTCAAAAACAACAAATATAATAATAAAAAAACCTTAAGAGTAGGTACGCGCGTAATATGTTATAACCATATTAAAGAAGAGAAAAAAAAATGTTTTGTGCCTTTTTATCTTGCAGCTTGCTTGGCGAAGAGATATTTAAATGTATTTTGTCTAAATTTGTTTGGAGTGAGAGTCTTAAAGAAGTCGGGAAGTGAGTTGTACAACTTAGCAGAGTTAAAAGTAAAACACCGTTCAAACATGGAGGATTTATGTAGGGGTGGGGTTATCATACCCCGAGATCGAATATTTACGTCATGTACTTGGGATCTAAAAACCACTTTGGTATATAGATATGGGGGACCTTGGTAGGATAAAATTTTATGATAAAAACAGGCCTCATGTAACTTTCTCCTGTTCTTCATATTCAGCCATTTCGCATCTGTTAACTTATGAGATATTCTATCTCGTCGCCGAATTTCATATATAAAACGCAAACAACAGTTTTGAACTTTTTGAATTCTTTGTTTTTGATTGGATGTTAAGCAGTTTCCGTAAACTACATCTCCATGGCTGAATATAGAAAGCACAAGTGAGTCACAAAGCAAAATTTTTAGTTTTGTTGACAGTTCATGGCGATTACTATAAAGAAGTTTTAATCTAACGTATGCCCGCTGAACACATTGGGTAACGTGTTGTTCAAAACGCAAGGGGGTATCAAAAACCAATCCCAAGTTTTTTACGTTTTCTCTGAGCGGTAAGGCTATATCGTCTATTTTTATATCAATTGAGTTCTTAATGTTATCGACGTCATTTCTTTTACCGAAGACCATTACACAGCATTTTTTTGGGTTAAGGTATAACGAATGTTCTAAAGAAACTGTTTGAAGATTTTTAAGATCCCTAGTGATATCCTGACAGCCCTCCGCAACGTCATCCCCCTTAAACGATAAATACAACTGGGTGTCGTCTGCATAGAAATGTTTTTTACATTTTTTGATAGCCTCTGGCAGGCATGACGTGTATATAGCATACAATAGAGGGCTAATAATGGATCCCGGGGGGACTCCAGTAGTTATAGCTAGCTCGCTAGATCTCTCCGCATCAAGTACAACGCACTGTCGTCGACTTCCTAAAAAGCTTTTAAAAAAGTTAATAGCATGGTTACTAAGGCCAATATAATGAAGAACCCCTAATAATAGTCGGTGGTCAAGGGTGTCGAACGCTTTCGAGAAGTCCAGAAGTGCTAAAACAGTTACTTCTCCCGAGTCAGCAGCCCTAAATATATCATCGGTCACGCTTGCTAAAGCAGTTGCACAACCCTGATTTTTTCTAAAACCGGATTGAGTTACAGGCAAGATGCTGTTTATTTCGACGTGTTCTGTAAGCTGTTTGGTAATTATTTTTTCAAGAATTTTTGATAGACATGGCAGTATACTGATCGGGCGAAGATCTTTCAATTCACGTGGATCATTATTTTTTGGCAGTGGCACCACCAGTGCCATTTTCCAGCTATCCGGATAAATTGAGTTTTTAATGCAAATATTTATAACGTGTGTCAAAAAAGGCAGGATAAATGGACAACAAAGTTCTATTATGTCAATATTTAAACCCTCATGCCCTTTAGCCTTCGATTTTATTTTGGAAATTATCTTCCATTTTATATTAAGCATTAAATAATTAATGCTCAATATGTGTACTTGAATATTTTGTTTCCTATAATTTTAAGTGACAACTTGTCAAAAATCCAAAGTAAAAAGGCATTATTTCTAAAAACAAAAGATGATTGCTAGGCCATACATTACAGTACCTGATACTGTAATGTTCCACTTACCGGCCGCAAATGAGTACATGGTAAGTTGATTTACTGGACAAAATGAAATAAAAAATATTTAATTATGTAGCTTTTTGCTAAATAAAACATGTAACCTACTACTACTACTAATAAAAATTTTTTTTCCAAATTGATTTTTTTATCTAGAGGGCTATGAATACCTTCAAATCACTTATTTCAATTTTTTAATCTTGGAAAAAATACAATTTTACTATTTTCGGTCCAATGCTATGTGCTGTGTAAAATTTAATCTTTAAAGTTGTATAACTCCTTTTCTTTAAACGGCAACATGGTGGCTCGTCGAGTTAAGAAAAAAGAGGACTTTATTTTACGAAACACACCCCGATCTACCGCCAATTTCCAAAGGCATCATCAGCAAAATTGAAAGAAGTTATTGTGAAATAGGTCACGTCAGGGACACCAAAAATAAGGCAGCCTGGAATAATGGATGAAGACACGCAATTAAAAGTTTTACTTGCTCTTTAAAAAAATCCAATTGTACCTACTCCAGTTCGGCAACTTGCCGGAGAAAATAACATAGGCCATACGACCGCATTTAAGTTGGTGCAATCATGTCAAATGCATCCTTATAAAATATTAATGGTACAAGAGTTACTGGAAGATGATCCAGACCTCAGTTTTGTAAAGTGATGATGAATGCACTTGATCAGCATTTAGTGAATTTGGGCTGGAGTTTTTTTACAGATGGGAGTACTGTACTAACTAAATGGTGAAGTAAATAAACAGAACTGATGATTTTGGTCTGTAAAAAAATCCTTAGTGGATGCGAGAAACACACGCCCAGCTTCCGCAAAAACTTATTCTTTGGGTAGGTATAACTGGCGACCGCGCCATTGGGCCCATATTCCTTGGTAACTTAAATGGCCATGCATATCTCGATTTTTTGCAAAGAGAACCTATTTCAGCTTTAACTGCTTTATTTCCTTACCATGCAGAACCAGATGTAATGATGATCGAATATGGTTACAGCAGGAGGACAATATTTAAGTTTTTACAAACCGTTGGATAGGAAGACGTGGTACCATTGAATGGCCGCCACGATCGCCGGACCTTAATCCTTTAGATTATTTTCGAGATCAAAAGGAAACGGCAAAAATAATTGTTTCACTTTGACGTTATGATTTGTAGACTATTAAAAATAAATTAATGTGAAAAAAATAATTCCCCTTTTTTACTCCATTTTGTAATATAACCAAAAAATATGCCAACTATATATTTTGTTAATAACCTTAACCCTAAGAGAACCCTACCTAAGTTCCCAAAGTTTATCCTCCAGTGCCAGGAAACCATAATTGAGCAATTGAACCTTCGACAGAATAATACGCTTTTCTATAATAATTAACTAATATACTTACTTACAGATAATATTATTGGCTTTGTTATAATGTATGTTATTTTTACACTCCCCGGAAAAGTATTATTTATTATAACGAGTGAGTATGTAATATTTCTTAGTATGTATGAAAAATTAAATTTTTCGGACACTAGATCAGACCTATGTCTAGTGAAATAACCATGCTCACTGGTATCATCAAACAAATCTTTGTTATTGCATAGAAACATAAAATATTCCAATATATACATACCAATAATAAGTATAAGTATGCTCCTACACTGTTAGAAATCCTGGACGTGAGAATCAAAAAAATTTATAATCAATTAAAATAAATCAAATTTAACTTAGTAAAAATCAGATTTTAAGAACTAACTTTTCTAGAAGTCGTTTTAACATAACAGCTAACTAAAATTAACATGCAATACTTTTACGGTTCAAATGGATCAAATACTAGTAATTTTGATTAAGTTTATAGTCATTATCAATATCTTTTTTAGTTAAAATTTTACCTAAAAGCGATTTATGCAGATTTGTTTCAACGTAACTTTTCGCAAATAGTTAATGTAATTTTTTTTTGCAGTTGCTTTAGGAATACGATTTATAAAATAAGTCAATACTAACATAAAAAATGTGTTAAATTAACTAATTAAGTTATAATTTTTACTGCACAACCAATCAGATTAATGTCAAAATAGTAACATATTTTATGAGTTACTGATTGACTGAAGCGGTTTTAGTTAAATTAACAAAAAAACGGGAGTGGACTTTCTGGGACATAAAAAAAAGTTAAATTTGATTCTTTTCTTTTAACAGTGTAACAAATAATAGGTACCTCCCTACAACTATCTCGTTGTTACATTCCAATATACCCCTTAAACACTTTTATAATATCAAAGATTCTCTCAAGTTTCCTAGAAATATGATCCCAAAACATAAAACCATGTATTCTAGATTGAATAAGGACATGACAGTGCTGCAATGGATGCAACATTTATACCTATAATCCTAAGAGCATACCGATACCTAGACTATATGAAGCTATAGATCTATCACAACTATCATTATCAATCACTTCTTGAGTACAATTATTTAAGTATGATTTCATTAACTTTAGCATCTCCTCTGACACCATTATTTTCTAATTTTGCACACAGCGTTTGATAATTAACATTGTCATATGCTTTTGACAGGTCCACACAAATAGCCACAGGCAGTTTCCTATTAAAACCGTGCGAGCAAAAATTATTTGCATCAAAGAGGGCTTGTATTAAAAAACGAAGGGCTTGGTGTGGGGACGATATATCTAACCAAATCTAGGTTAAAATTTTGTCAAATTCATATTATGACATGATATGCCAAACTAATGAATAAAATAAGTAGACAAATACAAATTTATTTTTGTTGTTTAAAAAATTATAATACTTGCACTTTATAAGGAAATAAATTTACCTTCTTCTTAAGAATAGTCCTGTATGTTCCATAAGATCTTCCCACTTCGTATACAATTTGTTGGCGTATTTTGCATTATTTCACGAACGTTTGCAACAAGTTCTTCAGTTCTTACAGATTTTCTTCCTGCTCCTTTTTTGTGTTGTATAGAACCTGTTTCCCTAAATACGGCCATGGTTCTTTTCAGGCAATGATAAAAATCCCCAGCAATAAAAGCAACGTTAGGAAAATGTTCGTGAAAATCGTTCATGCACAAACCAGGATTGTATTGACACTCACCATTTACTCTAACCCCGTTTCGAAAATACGCTTCAACCATGAATGTTTTGTGCTGTTCCGTAAAGCCCATTGTGTGAATTGTTCAAGAAATTGAAAAAATTAGCGATGAATCAAATTACTTGTACGATTATCAAAGAAAACGGAATAATTGATTGCTTGTTAATTCAGGTAAATACTGACACCCAACAGGTATTAAGCTCTACGGCTAAGCATAACATCCTTAGAGGCCCTCTTTAATGCAAATAATTTTTGCTCGCACGGTATTATTATGGGTCTTTAAGAGTATTATACAACAACCGTAATGCCCTAAATTTTAAATTGCTCTATGAATGTCTCGTTTTGTCCAGTATATCGGAAATTGCTTGATAAATTGCCCTTATGCTAGATTTCCCGTTCTTAAAGCCATTTTGATTATGGGAAATTATTGAGTGTTTCTCCATAAAGTTAATAAAACGATTGTGGATAATTTTAAATTTTACCTATGTGTGATAGAAGGGGACAAAAGGATCATCTGTATGTAATTTTTTTCATCAAGTTGCCCCCTTTGTGTAGGGCCTTTACCATTTCCTTTTTAAAAGACCGGGATAAACACCAGTTAAAAAGAAAGATTAATTATGAAAGATAATGGCTTAGAGATAACCTTATAACCTAACTTTATCAAGCGTCCATATTTAAGCAGTGATGCCGGAACAACATTTCTTTAGGTAGCATGACTCTCTAAACATCTTTGAGTGAAGGGATAATTTTGTTTCTCAATTATCCGTTAGCGGCTACAACCCAAGGGGAAGCTCTGGGTAGTTTTTGGAACCGAAAAATTAGTGTATATACGTATTTAAAAATGAAAACTTTTTCAACAATTAGGACACCTTTTACTACTTCTCTAGTGTTAAGTACTAGGAACTAAGGAACTAAGTCAATATTTTGCCAACTTTAATTAAATGATGGACTTATCTCAGACATTTTTTTAACTCTTGGTTTTAAAGACTTAAGTGTAGAGGTTACCGTTAAAGAGTAATCAAATAACACATATGCCTAAGTTAATTTAAGTTGAACCGAAATATACAGTGTGTCTACTTAAGTTGGAACCATATGGAAAACTTTTTTATTATTGGTTACATTTATGGAAAAAAAGTATTCTTCCTAAAAAGTTCTGCATGGTCTCAAACTCAAAATGTAACCTTCAGTTATCAAAATTTCCCAGTCATATACGAGGTATATCAAAAATTACGAATTTGGCTCAAGAGTAAAGTATTTTTATTTTTGACAATACAAAAGAATGTTATGAAGAAAAGTTATTTTAAATTAAAAGTTTTATTCAAATATGTAATTACAGTTATATAGCATGAAAATTTTGGTTTAGAATTTGTTACTAAATTTGAAATTTTAACCGGTTTACGTTTATAGGCAATGGCTCGGCCACACGACCCACATATCCCCCCTGTCAGTAGGAATGTAGGAGTGGTTAGGTGTCTCTTTTTAACTAAACGCTTTGCCCATAATATTATGTGCCTTCTCTCTTGGTTGCATTAGAGATTTCGCGCCCCAGATTCGATTTGGCCAATAGTGTATTCTATACGTAGGTACACTGCTGCTGCTGATCGCTACAACTGCTAATCGTGTATAAGTTGCTTATTTTTGCACTTGCTAAGTAATACTATTTTCCAATTATGCTTTAAAAACGGTTAAATAATATTAAAAAAATTACCTTGTCGGACTTCCATTGTCTTTATTTTGTTACTTAACACAACGTTTCGATAAGTTAGTATCTCTAACCGTTTTCAAGTGTAAACTAAATTATAATTCTTACTGTCTTAAATACTATCCATGTGCAATAAAGCTTGATGACTCCGCCTACATGCTTATTGGAGTGTGAAGTTTGAGCTGTTGGCCCTGAAATCTATATAATACCATCTCAAAACTTAAAAATCGGGAAGTAAAAACTAATACAGAAACGAAAGAGGAGCAAGCATGTCTTACAATACCTTATGTCAAGAGGATTTCTGAAAAGATTAGAAGGATAATAATCAAAACCTATAATATCAAAACAGCCTTCAAATCCGGAAATACCCTTAGAAGCTTTCTTACCAAAGTAAAACCCCCCAGTCATGAAAACACAAAAAATTGTATCTATCAAACCCCTTGCGAGTGTGGCGAATCGTACATTGGAGAAACTAAAAACCTCTTCCCGTACGAGTTAAAGAACATCTGAAATATACTCAAAGAGGTGAAACGTCGAGATCAGGTATAGCGGAACATGTATGGACCAACCAAGATAAT
This sequence comes from Polydrusus pterygomalis, assembly GCA_963969555.1. NCBI lineage: Eukaryota > Metazoa > Arthropoda > Insecta > Coleoptera > Curculionidae > Polydrusus > Polydrusus pterygomalis. The sequence continues at coordinate 54,442,724 of OZ018379.1, forward strand.
ATAGAGTGGTCAGAAGCCAAAGTTTTGGACACAGAAAAGCACTGGAGAAAAGGAAAATTCATCAAGGAAGCAGTTTTCATGAATCAAAATACCCATATATTTAGTAAACCAAATATAGATATCCCCAATATCTGGAAGCCTCTTCTTGTCCAAAACTAACAGCTCAAACTTCACACTCCAAGAAGCACGTAGGCGGAGTCATCAAGCTTCATTGCACATGGATAGTTTTTAAGACAGTAGCCTTAGAATTATAAATTTAGGTTACACTTGAAAACGGTTAGAGATACTAAGTAACCGAAACGCTGTGTTAAGTAACAAATAAAGATAATGGAAGTCCGACAAGGTAATTTTTTTGATATTACTTCATTGTCTACCAACACGGTTAAATAACAGTTAACTAACTCTTTTTCTAAGTTAATTAACTGTTCCAAAAAGAACAAGAGAATTCCTTAAATTCATTTAGCGACAGATGTTTTAAAGTGCTACACTCATATTAAAATCGGAAGCTTAGCCTCTATAGAAATATTTACAAAATAAGAACCTCAGCCTATTCACGAATACATGTAAACTTACTAGTATTTTGTAAGAAAAAATAATTCCTATCCCGAAAATGCATATATACAAAAAAGCCTCGCAACCGTCCGGGAACACATGTCGTTTTAAGTTGGCAGAAAAAGTGTTTTCTGTTTGGGCAGCCGAGCGAAAGCGACTAGATTGTGAATATAATTGAAAAAGGTGGCCATTTAATAGGGGATTTTCAAATACATTATTGTGCATCGACGCGGACATTTATTACCAAAAATCTTTTCAAAAATATAGGAATGTTAAGTGTTGATAAATTTATATTCGGACACAAAATACGGTGTTGGCACACTTTTATGAAAGTGTAGGTCAGTGGCGTTGCAGGCATTTTATTTTTAGGGATGAAGGTCCATAATATGTGTTTCTTAGGTCAATTTAATGACATAAAACAGTATGAATTTTCTAACCATTGGCGTCCCAAACAAATAATTAAAATGCGTATACACACTTATAAGTTTGTTTTACATTAGGTGTTTGTACATACTACACTTTATAAACCCACTGTAAATATAATAATATTATATTAAAATAATAAATATAAGGTAACTCAAAAATTCTATACACAAAACTAAAATCAGAAAAATAAACCTGACACGGCACGACACTGCTCAGAAAATGCTTTAATTTTTTTACCAGAACTCCATTCTCGGACCATTGTCCAGCCCGTCCACAAGTTCCAAATTACGTATATTTTATCTTCGTCTCTTCCACGCCATCGGCGGTCACCGGCCTACCTCTGCCTGACAGAATCGATCGTTGAACGGGCTGGAGACCGCTTCTGCTTATACCAGCCGCTTTAACTGGCGCTAGTATCTTTTGGCAACCGCAACAAATTATATGCTGTTGCCAATTCTTCAAAATTTTCGGATTTGTAAGCACAATGTAAGTATATACGAGAAACAAGGGTTTGTTAATTAGTTGTTTTTAAACACTAAAAACACTTTTTGTCTTGATTTCAGTTATATTGTTTCTTAAGGACTAAATAATGTATTATTATAACAATGAATGGCTTGTTATTTTTTTCTGTCACACTCAAAACTCCTCGGTTTAAAGTATATTTGCAAACTAGCTTTCAAAGAAAGCTACTGACTAACAATTGAATACTGATATAAAAGAAACATTTTTAATAAAATAAACTTAAAAAATTGAAGAAGAAAGATCTGACAACCCTGGTTGTGAGGTCGGTCTCTTTGAGACTGTTTACCGCCGTTTGTATGACGTATGGAATGATTGGAATGTCATCACACTGACTTTGGATAAATTATACTTGTGTTAATTTTTAGTTTCCTAGCCTTCGATTTAAAGATATTATACAGGGTGAGTCAACAAGGTGTTCGCCTTTGATAGGGCCTTTACTATAAGAGATTTATAAAAAAGTGTTACATAAAAGTTATAGGATTTACAATGGAGCATAACGTCAAAATATTTTATGATATACAGGATGGCTCAAAACATTGGAACTACATAAAAAAAATTTTTTAAATGAAACACCCTATATATTTTTTACTTTCTGATTCCGCTAGAAATAAGCTCTACAGTCATATTTACTTTTTTGAATTTGATTGCGACGTGGCCAGTAATTAATTATTTTCTCGTATTTAAAGAAAATTATGGTAGTTATTAAAACAATCAAATTTTTACCATAAGTACCCTAAAGTACATAACATGTAACCCTATTACTAGTTTTTAGTTATTATACAGGGTGTTTGTACAGTCTCGGCAAATCTCGCCAAAATAAATATGCAATTTCATTTTTTTTTAAATGGAACACCCTGTATTTTTTTACAGATAGGGTGTATTTTTTTAATGCCTTTATTTTTTGTTAAATATATCACGCACCCAAACCTTCTACTTTTTGAAATATTTTAAAATTCATGGTGAGCAACATGAAAATGAATAATTTTATTATTTTAATCAAGAATGTCATGGACGAAATATAAAATTGGGCATATTAAAATAAATAGAGTTGCAAAAATGGAAACATAATAATATATCAAGATGGTCATGACAAAATGAAATAACAATAAAATTTAATAAAATAACATTTTTACATTGACATAAAGTTCTCATTAGTGTTTCTCTTTAGACTGTAGAACTTATTGACATGACTTATTATGCTTTGGGAGCGAGAAATGCATTTTTAGCTTCAAGGATATATGTATGCGAGAAGTTCATGGCCAAAATACACCAAGAACAAAAATAGTGACAAAGTAGTATGCAGAAGTCTAAAGAGAAACACTAATGACAACTTTATGTCAATGTAAAAATGTTGTTTATTTTGTCATTACCATCTTGATATATGTGTCCATTTTTGCAACTCTATTTTAATATGCCCAATTTTATATTTCGTTCATGGCATTCTTGATTAAAATAATAAAATTATTCATTTTAGTGTTGCTCACCATAAATTTTAAAATATTTCAAAAAGTAGAAGGTTTAGGTGCGTGACATAGTTACCAAAAAATAAAGGCATTAAAAAATACACCTTATCTGTAAAAAATACAGGGTGTTCCATTTAAAAAAATTGAAATATTGCATATTTAAATTGGCGAGATTTGCCGAGACTGTACGAACACCCTGTATAATAAATAGAAAAACTAGTGATATGGTTACATATTATGTACTTTAGGGTACTTATATTTATACCGCTGTGCTTTAACTGCTTCATGTAAAAAAATAGGACCAACAATTCTTCTTCGGGAAACAGCTAACAAGACACCAATATTTTGAGGGTCCAATGTGAACACTACATACCCCACATGCGTGTATTCTGAGAATTCATATAACCGGACAGGCGGAACCATGCCTCATCCGAAAAAAATATCAGGTCTTATAAATTATTACTTTCCAATAAATTTTTGGGTAAACCATTGAGAGTAATTCCTGCGTCTTTCAAAATCTGCGGCTTGTATTTCTTGGAATTCTTGCAAAGGAAATAAATTTATCTGCTTCTTAAGAATAGTCCTGCATGTTCCATAAGATCTTCCCACTTCTTGGGACAATCGTCTTATACAATTTGTTGGCGTATTTTGCATTATTTCACGAACGTTTGCAACAAGTTCTTCTGTTCTTACAGATGGTCTTCCTGCTCCTTTTTTGTATTGTATAGAACCTGTTTCCATAAACACAGCCACGGTTCTTTTCAGGCAATGATAAAAATCCCCAGCAATAAAAGCAACGTTAGGAAAATGTTCGTGAAAATCGTCCATGCACAAACCCGGATTGTAATGCCGCTCACCATTTACTCTAACCCCGTTTCGAAAATACGCTTCAACCATGAATGTTTTGTGCTGTTCCGTAAAGCCCATTGCGTAAATTGTTTAAGAAATTGGAAAAATTAGCGATGAATCAAATTACTTGTAACGACTGTCAAAGATGACGGAATGACTGATTGATTGTTAATTCAGGTAGTTACTGACACCCAACAGGTATTAAGCTCTACGGCTAAGCATTACGTCTTTAGATGCAAGGACCTCTTTGATGCAAATAATTTTTGCTCGCACGGTAAAATTTTACCAGTCAAAAAGGTTTTATTGTAATGTTTTTAGTGACATTTTTAATATCACGGTATTGTGAAAAAGAACAAGCATTAATTTTATATTTAATTATTTTCAAACAGAAAGTGATGCCGAAATAGCTATTTATACAATAAGTTGCAAAATGAGTGTCTTTTAGACACGCGACGTGAAATTGTCCAACGAGGCAAAGCCGAGTTGGACAACACGTCAAAGTGACTAAAAGACATTGTTTCCTAACGAATTGTATACAATATTTTTTCTACTAAGGTTTTATAATTGTTTAATTTTACTTTATTCCCAACCAACTTTACAAGTTTATTACAGGGATAAGTATATAAAAATAACTAACAATTATTACTCTAACTTAATAGGTAGATATATATATATAAAAAAAAGGCAGTTAAAAAAAATAATTCGTTTTATATTATAAATGTATGATTAACACGTTAAGAAAAAAATTTATACTAGGAAATATTTTTTTAAATGAAATTTAAATAATGGTAGTTTTTTTAATGTTTTAATATTTTCCGGTAAAATATTATATAATATTAATCCATTATATAACAATGACCGTTTTCCAAAGTTACTGCTTATTTTAATAGTTTTTAAAAAATTAGTTTGTCTAGTATCATGTCTATGAATATCATTAACTTTTGTAAACGTTATGTTAGACATTTTTTGTTTTAAAAGTAAAGAATGAATAAATATGCAAATTTTTAAATTATATAAATTATTTATATCTAGGTATTTATTCGGTTTGTATAAATTTGTTGTTGGTTCTAAGTGCGGCAATCTATGAATACATTTAATAATTTTATTTTGTAATTTCTTTAAAGGGTTTAGTACTATTGAATTGGCTGAACCCCAAATAGAAATAAGATACTGAATTTTTGAATGTACTAATGCATGATAAATATTTTTTAAACAATTTAAAGATATACAGTGACGAATTTTAAAGAATATCCCAATTAACGGAGAAATGTAAGTTCGAATATGTTCTACGTGTTTTCTCCAGCTTAAATTTTGATCAATATATAATCCTAAAAATTTTATGTTATCTTTGTAATTAATATTTTTCCCATTAAATATTATTGGTTGCTTTTCCATATCTAGTCTTTGTTTGTCAATGTACATAAATGATGATTTATTAAAATTTAAAGTTCATTTATAAGATTGCAACCAGTCAAATATAATTTTTAAATCTTTTTTGATATTTAATTTGATGTCCCTAATATTTTTAGCATAATAAATAATTGTTGTGTCGTCGGCGAAAAGTTTAATTTGTCCATATAATTTTAATTTTGAAACAGAATTGATATAAATAAGAAACAATGTGGGTCCTAGAATAGAACCTTGTGGTACTCCACATCTAATTGTTTGATAGAAACTAATATTACTTCCTATTTTAACGCATTGTTTGTTATCTTTTATATAACTTTCAAACCAACGATAAATTTTTCCTCTTATTCCTATATCAAATAATTTAACTAATAATATATCATTGTTTACAGTATCAAAGGCTTTACACAAGTCTAGAGATAAAATGCCGCATTTTTTTTTGGTATCTAGATTTAATTAAATGTTAGTAATAACAAACTTAATTTTACTAACATTTTATTACTTATGTTTCATTGACACTTGCCAAAAAATATTAAATTATACCTAGTCTGTGGTTACGTTTTAATTGTAAATAATTACCTGCGTTACTTTTAAGCACGTTGCTCCTGGTAACGTGCTTAAAAGTTTTTTAAGCACGCTGCGCTTAAAAGGAGGTTATTAAAAAACCATAATGACAATCGAAAAGAGGTTGTTATAAAACGTCAGTAGAAAAGTACTATTTTACCCTTTAACGCAGCTTACGAGGTTAATAGATATAATAAAGCAGGAATTGTGAAACCGTAAGTAATAAACATGAAAAATATATGGCAATGTTTTTATAAATATACTAAATATCACGAATAGTCTCGTTTTAAAACAGATGACAGCGGTTATTTGTCATCGATCAGCTGATATTGGGACATAATAATATCCCTAGATTTGTAGCGGACCGTAATGAGCCCAAACACCGAGTTATGAATTGCGTATTTGTTACATTTAATTACATTTTAATTTAATTACTTTTGTGTAACTACCTACAATTATTATTCATTTGACCAAAAATTTAGATACAGGTTAAAATTTTTTAATTATTTTTCATTAGGGATCATAATTATTAATGTGTGCCTTGCTCGTTAAGCTGATTTCATCGATAAGTAATAAGTTTTATTTCATCTGAACGCCATTTTGTCGAAAAGTTGGTTTGTAAAATTTTTGTTCTTAAAATGTTTGTTCGTTAAGGTTAGGTTTCTAATGTATAATTTTCGCATTTTACATTATCTAGGTATCCTTTTCTGTTTCAAGAAAAATAAGTAGAAATTAAGTATTTCCCTGACTTAGGTAGGTAGGTAGGAGAGAGTTGGACAAAACCGGGTAGGTTGATAACACCGGGTATCGCCTAGTTCTACCAAATGCCAAAACAGCTTTCCATATTATTAACCTTTAAAAAGCAGCTATTTGATTTTGAAGGAATTATTTTTATTATTGATATTAGTAAATATTATTATTGTTTGGCAATAATAATAATATTAATAATAATAATAATAATAATAATAATAATAATAATAATAATAATAATAATAATAATAATAATAATAATAAATGTCTTTTTATTTCAAATTCAGAAAAACAAATTATAAACATAATGGTTTATAGACGGCAAGATCTAGCAACGCTACTCTATCTAACCGTCTTCTAACTATAAACTAAAAGATAATAAAGAAAATAATATTTTTAAATACTTATAATATAATATTAATAATAAATATTTCATAACAGCATTATTACGCTAGAGGCAAATGCATGAAGGTAGTATATAAAAACAACTAATTACTCGTTTCTTTTACTCACAATGAACTGCCTGACGGCCCTCTTAAAGCCAGTGGCAGCGGTAAAGTAGTAAGGTAATAGTAAGTAACATTATGTTACTATATAGTAGTTAAAATAGCTAACCATATTAGTATGTAATAGGATAGCGAACAAATATATAATTCTATTTTCTGTGTCTACGTAATTTACATAAGTGAAATTATTATTTGATATTACTATTATAATTGTTTGTATGACAATAAAATAATGACATAAAGTTAGCCTACATACAAGTTTAGAAATGTAACTGTATCAATAAATTGCATTTTAACAAACAAATTCCATAAAAACCACTTTTGGGTCTACGTACCTTACGTAAGTCAAAAACTGTTAAAGTAGGGTTTCCACTGACAGAAAAATTTAATCCCTGGCTAAACTAAAGCTTTTAACATTATGTTAGCCTACATACAAGTTTAGGAATGTAACTGTATTATAACCAACAAATTCTATAAAAACCGTATTTGGGTCTTCGTACCTTACGTTAAGTCAAAAACTGTTAAATTAGGGTTTCCATTGACAGAAAAATTAAATCCCTAGCTATATTGAAGCTTTTAACTTTATGTTAGCCCACATACAAGTTTAGAAATGTAACCGTACCATAGCCAACAAATTCTATAAAAAACATATTTGGGTCTACCTACCTTACGTAAGTCATATATGGGGATTTTCTTGACAGTGAATGTAATAACTTGAATTCAATTAGTTTATGTTGAACTGTAGGTATTTTACCTATAGGTATAATCTGAACAAATAAAACAAAAAAAAAATCTATTCTAAATATGAGTGACAGAATCCTATTTTAATTTCTGTTTCAGTTAGTTTAGTATTTTTAAGGTTTGGATATTTATAATATTATAAACTTTTTAAATCTATTTTGTCACTTTATCTTTAAACCATATCGAAATTCATGCTTATTACCTATTACCTACCTTAAATTATAATATTTATAAGACATAACTTTCAAAAGAAATTATTACCTATTACTTATTATTTGGCAATATTAAAGCGGTAGAACCGATGAGGCTATTGCATAAATTGTTTTAGAAGGTATCACATGTATAATTTTCAAGTCCGGTCATGTAATTTATGCCAACTTAATAGACCAAAATTGACAGAGCGTCACGTGACTTTGCCCCCATCTTGCGAGAGTATTCAATATTTTTACTATACCTATCTGTTTTAGAGAGTTTCTGATGCTTTGAAAGTTTCGTGTTTAATTATCTAACGAATTAAGGCAAAGGGGATAGAAAAGGATGTGAATTTTAAGAATTGCAATAATGTGGCTATTTTGTCATCCGGTGGTCAACAACATACATCCGAGCAAATGCGAAAAAACGAGGTATACATACATACACATATATTGTAACAATCGCATTCGCCAGAGTTTACTATAATCTGTGTTAATGCCATTTTAGTATTAGGTATTTCACTATGCCCCACTCTCCCCTACTACAAATATGGAGAATATGACGTAACGGCCAGCGGTTATTGAACAAACTTTACCTCTAATTTGGGATACACTTCATTAATATTTTTTTCATAAAATAGACGACAACTTAAAATGTTTGTACTAGTACCCAAGTATTTTTCCAAAAAAAAAATGTACTGGATTTACTGAAATTATTCCAAGTTACAAACTCACACTGTATGAATATCATTGTATACAGACTGTCCGCGGATAGGGTTAACAATAGCACAAATGGATGAAAAATTTCATTTTTCGGTAAAAAGAAATTCTTGATAAAAAGTTTTGCTTGTAAAAAAAATGCAATTAACGAAGAGAAATTTTTGATTTTTATACAGTGTTCGTAAAAACTTCAAAAACATGATTTTTCTTCAAGAGTAAACTACCTTTATTTTTCATTTTTGGCCAAAATGCCAATTAGAAAACTTATTTAGAATAACGTTTGTAATTTAAATCCGAGATTTAAAATAAATCTTCGATTTTTTTAATTTTTAGAGGTAAATGGAAATTTTGCTGCTCAATAAAAATATGTTGTCAATAAATTTGAAGTTGCCAAATAGAATTTGATGTGTTTTGAAAATGTTGACCTTAGAACAAAGGGTTTATTTATTTCAATGTTACGGTGCGGGCAAAAGTTCTTACAACTTTGTGATAGAGAATTTTAATCAATGATACCCTAACGATTACGTCTCAAAAATGAGACTTCCCATAAATTATTAAGAAAATTTTAGCGAACTGGTTCAGTTTCCAATAAAAAAAAAAACTATGATCAGGATGACGCAGCTTCCCTAATCGTATTACAGTTTGTTGCTGACAATCCTACCCTTTCATTAAGAAACCGAGCTCAAGAACTTGCTGTAGTAAAAAAAACTCATATTCATCAGTATATTTTAAAGGCAAACAAAACATTCCCGTTTAAGATAACTTTTAATCAAACGTTGGAAGAAGAAGACTAAGCCCAACGTTTGGATTTTTGTCTTTGGGTCGGAACAAAATTGTAAGTGAAAACGGGAATTTTCATAAATTTATCATGTTCTCCGATGAATCGACATTTTCAACAAACGGGAAAGCGTCTTCTGCGCATATTAGATACTGGAGCGAAAATAATTCCCCTTTTAGAATTCCTGCAAGAAGACAATATTACAAAAAAGTAAATGTCTGGTGTGCGATTTCTTATTATGGCATTATTGGCCCATACTTTTTCGAAAACACGTGTGACCGTAGGAGTTACCTTGAAATGTTAGAAACATTCCTTTCTGACAACATAGAAGAATTGCCTCCCCAATTTAGGAACGAAATTTACTTTCAACAAGATGGATACCCTGCGCATTTCGCAATTGAAGTGATGGAATGGCTTAATAATACATTTGGCCACAGATGGATTGGTCGGAATGGTCCGATTCTGTGGCCCCCAAGAAGTCCCGATTTAACTATTTCAGATGCCTATCTTTGGGGGCGCATCAAACAATTAGTTTACTCCCGTCCAATTGAGAACGACGCGACATACAGCGAATTGTTAAAGCTGTTCAAACAATTTCCATTAAAGAAATTCGAAGAAGTTTTGACAACATTCGTTTACAACTGGAAAATGTGTTGAATGTGTAGGGGGAGTGTTTGAATAGCAAATTACGAAATTATTATTTGTTGTTATTTTAAGATTTTTTTGCGTTATTTCCTGGATCATTTCATTTGTGAAATTAAAAATACATATTTCTGGTAACACCCAAAATTAGCTTTTGAAACTTTTTGATACCCCTCTGTTATTGAATGTATATTTTTCGACCGCTAATGCTGCTATCCAAAAAAAAAATCTTTTAATGACATTTTTCATCCATTTGTGCTATTGTAAACCCTATCCGCGGACAGTCTGTATATTTTAGTAGGTTTAACTCGAGTTTTAATAAGTTGACTTGCATATAACAATTACAGGAAATTGGAATTAAAAATGTTCGATACTTTTCTTAACGGAAAAGAACACACAAGCTTTAATCCAAAGCGTTTTTAAGAACGAATGTAATCCCATCTTTAAAATGTAATATTGCGAGAACTTTCCCTTGTTGAGGCCCAAAATCTCAGAGGCTAAAAGACGCTGTGGCATCCGCATATTCCCCGGTATCCCTGTTTGTTTGTACTCGTTATGCCGCTATGTCTATCTGCGTATCTGATACATGCATGTTACTGTGAACAGAGCGGAGCCCTTTTCTTTGTCCCGATATTGAAATGGACTCGTTTGGGCGTAAGTAATTTGCTTTACCGTATCCCCGCTTGCCGCCGCGGAGTTATGGTTCTATACTGTAAACACCCCGCGATGCCGAAAGCTGGTCATGTCAGGATCGTAATAAGATTCTTTTTAAATATAGTAAATATAAATTCTTTTAACAACCATATTAATGTAATTTACTTTATCCAGTAGATTAGAAGAGAGAAAATAAATTTTATGAACCAGAAAAACTTTAGGAATGCTTTAAATTTCTAGAAGCGTAGAAATATATTTAAACAAAGTAAGTAGTCATAGTAGTAGTAGTCACCAATGTCTGGGGTCTGTTCAACTAACCCGAGTGGTGTATTAATAATAATGAAAATACTTTTAAAAAATTTATACCGTGCGAGCAAAAATTATTTCCATCAAAGAGGGCCTTGCATTTAAGGACGTAATGCTTAGCCGTAGAGCTTAATTCCTGTTGGGTGTCAGTAACTACCTGAATTAACAATCAATCCGTTATTCCGTCATCTTTGACAGTCGTTACACGTAATTTAATTCATCGCTAATTTTTCCAATTTCTTGAACAATTCACACAATGGGCTTTACAGAAGAGCACAAAACATTCATGGCTGAAGCGTATTTTCGAAACGGAGTTAGAGTAAATGGTGAATGCCAATACAATCCGGGTTTGTGCATGGACGATTATTACGAACATTTTCCTAACGTTGCTTTAATTGCTGGGGATTTTTATCATTGCCTGAAAATAACCGTGGCTGTGTTTAGGGAAACAGGTTCAATACAACACAAAAAAGGAACAGGAAGACCATCTGTAAGAACAGAAGAACTTGTTGCAAACGTTCGTAAAATAATGCAAAATACGCCAACAAATTGTATAAGACGCCTATCCCAAAAAGTGGGAAGATCTTATGGAACATGCAGGACTATTCTTAAGAAGCAGCTAAATTTATTTCCTTATAAAGTGCAAGTATTCCAAGAAATACAAGCCGCAGATTTTGAAAGACGCATGCAGGAATTACTCTTAATGGTTTACCCAAAGTTTATTGGAAAGAAATGATTTATTAGACCCGAAATTTTTTTCGGATGAAGCCTTGTTCCACCTCTCCGGTTATGTAAATTCTCAGAATACATGTAGTTATTTTTCTTTTTCTTTCTGTATATTCTTACTTTGTTAATTTTGTAAACAACAAAAATAAATTTGTATTTGTCTACTTATTTTATTACTTATTAGTTTGGCATATCATGTCATAATATAGGTAATATGAATTTGACAAAATATTAACCTAGATTTGGTTAGACATATCGTCCCCATATTATTGTGATCTAAACCAAGCCCCACGTTTTTTAATCCAAGCCCGCTTTGATGCAAATAATTTTTGCTCGCACGGTATAATACTCCTCAGGCCTGCTGCCTGATAGTCAGAAACTGATAATATGTAAATATACGTTTTAAATTTATAATAATATGTGTTTACTTAAATTCCTGTTTATTATCTAAATAATTAAACTAAATTATTATACGGTAATTATGCAAAATACCTACTCTTAATTACATTAAAAAATATCAATTATTGAACTAGCGAAATATCATTCTGCTCAGTAGATGCACAAAATAAACGAAAATAAAAGTCAATGCTGCGATCTATTTATTGCGCATGGCAAAGGACCGAAGATCCTGTTTCCTAAATTTCATATTTTGCATTCCGATCAGCTATTTAAATGTTTTCCCATATATAAGATATAAAAACGATCGTTTATATATTGCTGTATTATAACTTGGAATAGTAAGCTTTCCCTTAGATCTGATATTTATGTTGTGAATGTTGGTTCGAAAACGTATTTTATTATAAAGATCGTGGTTTATTTATCAGTATTTTTTGATATAAACTAAGCAAATGGAGATGGCGACGGTTACTCATTGTTAGCCAACCGGACTGTCGATTTTTTGGATTTTATCTGCAATTCTGGCTGTAATACGTGGTCTGTATACCACGTCAGAGAAATTGAAATGTGATAGCATAAGTGCATTGCACAACATTGACTTAAGGTTCCTGGTCGGTATACGTAACGATGTTTATATAAAGGTTTTAAATATATCTAATAATGCTTTCTGTAGACATTTATTTATATGATCGGCAAACCCTAACTCCTGATCTATAAAAAGACCCAGATTCTTCACTTGCTTTAATTTGCAGTTGGTAATTATTTATTTTTATTGGGTAAGGAAAATTATTTAAAAAGTTTTGTTTATCTCCATTTCTACTAAATAGTTAGACTACAGACTTTTCTGAATTAATATATATAAAAAGCCAATAGAAACTAAAATGTTAAAAACAGTAAAATTTTTAAATCCAGGTCGAGGCCTATCCTGTCTTCTCACCAGAAAAGGCCACCCCTGTGCCTAGCTACCAACTTATTATCAAGTCTTTACTTACCGACGAGATGTGTTGTTTATCCCTAAACGATTGTCTAAAATGATTTACGACATTTTGGTTTGAATACTTATCATGTGATATCGTTAAAAACTAAAAGCTACCTAAGTATACTTATCATAATTATTATATAAATTCCTTATAAAAAGGAAGAATTGTGAGCTGAGCTTGAACTATTAATTATTATAGTTATTTTAATATAGATATACACTTTATAGTAACTAAACTTTACTGATTGAAGTTATTTTCAAAAAAACTTGACAATGCATAAATAGCAATATATTATCCGCCTGTTGCCAAGTAGATAGAATGTAAATTTATTAAAGGTAGGTACTATTCTCAATATTTTATATTAATTCCGTTTCTAAACTGAAGTTAAAAGGTAATACAAAGCCCTTTGCAGATGATACATCAATTATTTATTTTAACGAAATTTTCGCAGAAATGTATTTTGATATTACTAATTTATTTACTTATAAATACATTATACGATTTGATACATTAAATTTATATTCTAAACACTAGATTTATAAGTTAAATAGTTACCTTAATTATTAATTCAATTTAAATGCATATACAGGGTGTCCCAAAAGTAATGGGACACAGAGCAACAGCAGACTCCTTAAGCCGAAATAATGCGATTTACTTAAACTTGCCTTATCCCAAAATTGATAACAACCAAGATACAGGGTGTCAAAGTTTTAATTTTGTTTTCGTTTTTTTTGCGATTATTTCTTAGCGAAACGACATAGCAGCATAAAATTAAGGATTTTGGGGTTTTTTGAGATGAGGAATTCAAAATTATCCATAGTTTTTGTGTAACCAGTAGAGGGCGCTGTCTACGGCATGGCCCACTCCTTTTATCTGACATAACTTTGTTTAGGATTCGTATATCGATCCGACTATTAAAAAAATAAGTTAATTTACTTTTTCTACATCAAAAATGTATAACTTATTGAAGTCGCTAGGAGCAACCATTTTCGAGATAATCGCATTCGATATTTTTAATGCAAGAATCCTAAAATATTTAAAATAATTGTGTATTCGTGTTAGTATTATTTATCACAGCTGACCTTGATTAAAAACAACGACGTTTCTAAGGCAACAACATGTTACATAAAGTATCATCTGTCAAAGTTATTAATTTTCTTCGTACAATACCTACTTAGATATTATAATTTTTTTAGGCATAATTTAATTTCCAATGCGGAAATGCTTGATATGCTTTGTATTATTTATGCACAAGAAAATTTTAACGGTCAGAGTGCAGGGCGCAGGTAAATGTATTGAGGTCAATGGTGCCCATTTTGAACAATTGCTATCACAGAGTTACCATTTTTTTTCTATTTTGTTACTTTTTAATGTTATTAAACTAAGTATTAAATAAAATTTTTGATTGGATTAAAATCAGTAATTCCGTAGGTATACAAAAAAACGTTTTTATTAGAAAAAAATAGCCAACCTTAAGAAAATGTAGCTGATTTACAATAATTTTAAGTTAGAAATTCATCGTTGCTTGATTTTCCGCTACTTTTGGACCACGTACTTAGTTGCATAGGACATATGAAATGCGATTATCTCGAAAAAGGTTGCTCCTAGCGACTTCAATAAGGTATACGTTTTTAATGTAAAAGAAGTAATTTATTTTTTTAATAGTTGAATCGATATAAGAATCCTAAACAAAGTTATGCCAGAAAAAAGGAGTGGGTAATGCCGTAGGCAGCGCCGTCTACTGGTTACACAAAAACTATGGATAATTTTGAATTTCTCATCTCAAAAAACCCCAAAATCCTTAATTTTGTGCTGCTATGTCGTTTCGTTAAGAAATAATCGCAAAAAACGAAAACAAAATTAAAACTTTGACACGCTGTATCTTGGTTGTTATCAATTTTGGGATAAGGCAAGTTTAAGTAAATCACATTATTTCGGCTTAAGGAGTCTGCTGTTGCTCTGTGTCCCATTACTTTTGAGACACCTTGTATAATAGTATAAGTTGCACCTAAGTGATTAAACACTTGTGTTGTGCTATATCTTAGTAAGAAGGCAATTACTAAACTAAATCTAAGAGTGAAAGAAAAAACTAACTAACAGAAAATATATTTTTTTTAGATATTATTATATACATACCTAATAAATGAAACGGTCAATTTTCTATTATGTTAACAAATTCACGGTAATTTTCAAAGACGAATTTTTTTGACAGTCTTGAGAATACTTTTAGGTTATTTATCTGTCTAATATATAATGGTAAGATATTGCAGGATTTGGGTAAAGTATAATTTATAAATCTATGGCTAATGTTCTTGTTAAATCTAAGAGTAGGTAAAGGCCTAAGTTTATTACTACGTGTGTTGTATGAGAAAAGTGTATAATTTTGGAAACAATTATTTTTAAAGGCGTATATACAAATGTAAGTACAATGTTCTTATATAACAAAAAATGTCTTCTGTATACAATAGGTCAGTAGGAAACAGCCTAGTCTTTTTAAATATTATTTTTAATATGTAATTTTGAGTAACATTTATTTTTGTAGTGAATTCTTATACATTCCCCCCCCCCATATTAGAATACCATAACGGAGTGATTCGGCTAGAGTTTTGTATATACATACTTACTAATAATTTTCGAGACAATGTTTCACGCAGTTGATAAAATTTGTAAATAAGTTTTCGTACTTTCTTTGTTAAATAATTTATACGATTACTCCATTTTAAGTTTTCGTCAATAATTATGCCCAGGTATTTTATTTCATTTGTTTCTTTGATTTCATCAACCATATTATTTATTTTAATACTAGCAAAGTTAGGTTTGTTAATTCCTGTTAAGGTAAAGGCTATGGGTGTTTCTCAAAAGACGTTTACCCCTATAACATTTTTATATTTATAGATATTAAAATGAAATTTTAAGATTATGCATAAGAGATGAGTCTTCATTTATTGGCATAATTTTCAATTTGTTAACACTTCCGATTTGACCGGAAGTGACCTTGACTTTGATATTGTAAATGGGACATCTTGTATATTTTTACTTATTTCGGTTCAGCATAATATTATGAGCGAAATGACACCTCACTTGTCATTTTCTGACGTGTTATAATATCTTTATGTTTATTTTTTATTTTCAATCTAGAGTGCTACAAATTAATTAAATCTGTTAATTTATAGTCAAGTAGTATATTATATGAAAATTAAAATTATGTCATAATAATTGACTTTCTAAGTTTCACAAGCGTTTAAAAATTTTTTCCAAATGGATCGATGGTAGTTTACTAGGGTATTTAAAACGAGCATTTTTTTTCCAACAATTTGATACCATACACTCCTATGTTATTTTAAAATTTATACGATTTGCCTTAAGTCCCAATCGCAACGCAACGCTTTTAAATTTGCGATTAGGACTTAAGGAAAATTGTTTCGTGTCAAATTTAAAATAGCATAGGAGTGTATGGTATCAAATGGTTTGGAAAAAAAAATGCTTGTTTTAAACATATCCTAGTGAACTATCACGTGAAGAAAACAAAATTTCATTTTTTAAATGCTTGTGAAACTTAGAAAGTCAATTATTATGACATAATTTTAATTTTCATATATCTACTACTTGACAATAAATTAACAGATTTAATTAATTCGTAGCACTCTAGATTGAAAATAAAAAATAAACATAAAAATGTTATAACACGTCAAAAAATTACAAGTAAGGTGTAATTTTACGAAGAATGTTATGTTAAATCCCAATAAGTGAAAATATACAAGATGTCCCAATTAAAATACCAAAGTCAAGGTCACTTCCGGTTAAACCGGAAGTGCTTACAAATTGAACATTATGCCAATACATGCAGACTCATCTCTTATTCAAGATTTCATTTTAATATCTATAAATACAGAAAAGTTATACTTAGGGGTGAACGTCTTTTGAGAAACACCTGGTATAATGAGTTTTACTTGCATTCAAGGAGAGCTGATACATATCTAGCCAATTTATATCTTCTCCATACCCTGTTGCAGGCAATTTTTGTTTCATTCCAGGAGTTTTCGCAAAATATAGCTACTGTATCATCAGCATATGACACAATTTTCGCCCGGGCTTTTATAGATAAAAGCTAGTTTATATAATAATCTACAAATGCTTCTTTCTCAATCAAATAAACTTATACACAAAATTTTCTAGCTGGAAAAGGACTTCAAAGTTTAAAAAATTATTCAAAATTTCAAAAAGTTTATAAAAAAAATGTTACAAATAATCATTTATTTTAATATGGGTCAATTTTTCAAAATATACATAATAACAACAAAACTGAAATAAACTTAGGAAATTAAAGTTGGTATTTAAAATAATGCATGCGCTGCCAATTTACGTTTATTTATAACAATATGCTCCACACTTTATCGTCAGCAAACGGCCAAATCAAATTTTAAATTGAAAATAAACTGATGTACAAAATCCATAATTGAAAAGCTTCTATTTAGTCGGGCTTCGTTACGTTTCCATTCAACGAACGTTGTTTGTCATGCCTATTGAACACTTGTTACCCCGATAAACCCGCAGGGTATTCTGAAAGACTTTTGGCAGGTATTGTTTACCATTTCAATGTGTTACTAATTTTACACAAAAATTGAATTTATGCAAAACTTCCCTGTCGAACTACCTACTAGGTATTTAAAAGTTAGTAATCTTGTAATAGATTTTTTATACTCTGTTATACTATACAGGGTGTTACTTAATGATGTGGCGTAATTTCAAGGGAGTATTCCTGAACCAAATTCAAATAGAAAAGTTCATATAAACATGTGTCCTGAATAGTCTGGTTTTCAAGATACAGGGTGTCAAAGTTTTAAAAAAAATTGGTTTTTTATTAATATCTAAATGATCCTTTTACCGATTTTGTTGAAATCTGGCAGGGTTATTCATTGTAATAAGATGCTAAGTTGGCACTAACTAAAAGAAAATTATAAGTTCCAGTGGCGTCTCGGGGGGCAGTGTCACGAATAACATTGACAAAAAAATGTACGCTACTGAGTTTTTTGAAAAATTTAATTTTTTTTGAGATTGATCATCTACAAATAAAACTTTTTTGTCTCTTAATCTCTTTTCGTATATTACTTCTTTTTCGAGAAAAAAAATAAAAACGACTTCATTGCATGTCGAAAAATTATGTTCATAATAACAAAACAACATTTCCTAGCAACGATCAAAGTTAACTTGATTTTATTTTAACAATTTTCCGACATGGAATGAAGTCGTTTTTATTTTTTTCCTTGAAAAGGAAGTAATATACGAAAAGATATTAAAAGACAAAAAAGTTGTATTTGTAGATGCTCAATCTGAAAAAAATTAAAATTTTTCAAAAAACTCAGTACCGTACATTTTTTTTGTCAATATTATTCGTGACACTGCCCCCCAAGACGCCACTGGAACTCATAATTTTCTTTTAGTTAGTGCCAACTTAGCGTCTTATTACAATGAATAACTCTGCCAGATTTCAACAAAATCGGTAAAATAATCATTTAGATATTAATAAAAAACCATTTTTTTTTAAACTTTGACACCCTGTATCTTGAAAACCAGACTCTTCAGGACACATGTTTATATGAACTTTTCTATTTGAATTTGATTCAGGAATACTCCCTTGAAATTACGCCACATCATTAAGTAACACCCTGTATATAGTAGACATTACGTCTGGTGAAGACTTCTTTAAAATTTCAATCTTTTGGTAGTGATTTCATTTTGTACGCTTTTTCTTTAAAAAGTTTACCACCGCATGTAAATAGTGGCTGACTAAGAAGGGATGATATCAGAAATTTTGGTTTTAGTTTCATTAGTTTGAACATAGAGAAATAAATTTGAACTAAGATATTTAGGGCGTATGCTATTTCTTCACCGAGGTAATAAATACATGCATTTTCGTCACCGACTTTAAAGGGTCGGTTTTATTATACATGCATTCTCGTCACTAAGCTTAAAGGTTCGTAATTTGAAGAAATAGTTCATCCTCAAAGTGGAGTTGAAAGTATGGAAAGGAAAGAAAAACACAAAGCCTTCCTCCACAAAATTTAATAGAATAAAAAACTCTGCATGTTTCGAACGTAGAAACGTTCATCATCACTTTTGCTCCAGCACGTGGAAACGTGGACGTGAATAACCTTTTGGCTTTGAAAATGTTTAACTTTTTAATTATCTCTATTGGTTTTAAATTAACCGCTCGCGAGTATTACTGAGATTTAATCCTCAGTACCCCAAAAACTCTTTTTATCACATAACATTATTATAATACTGCACTTTTATCCTCATAATGTCTACACTTACACACATACTTATGCTGGATAAGTTTTTCAAAATTTAAATAATCTTCGACACCTTCTTAGAAAGGGTTTTTCTTCTTCCCCATTTTATTTGGTTGGTTTAGACCAGTGATTCCCAAAGTGGTCCAGGTGGACCCCCAGGGGTCCACGGGAGACTCGACGGGGGTCTACGTTGACGTGACAAAAAAGTGGGGGTTGACAATTCTTAAGCGGGGATCCGCGAAAATTTATCTGGTTTCGATAGTGAAGAACTGAATGTTTTGTTTTTATAGAAGTCACGTTACGTTATTAATGTTTATTTTTAATTATCTAACGACTGTTATCATATTACAATGTAATGTAAACCTGACAATGTAATATGATAACAATATTAATTAATAGTGTAATAATTACATATTTGAATAAATACAACACACGAAAATATACTATTTTTCTTTTTATTTTTTTTACGACTCCGGGAGTTTTCTAAATAAAATAAGTGAGAATTGAAAGGGATCTTGTGCTGTGAGCAGATGCCAAAAAAGTAAAGTTGGATGTAATCACTTTTTTGATTTTCTAACTTTACTTTTTTGACATCCACTCACAGCACAATCAATTAATTAACCAGTTAATTCTAACTTTTTTTTCGAAAACTGTTAATTCGTGGTTGGAACTCAGCCGCAACGCAAAATTTCCATAGTTAGATCTAACCTTCACATTTTTTGTCGAATTTTGGGAATATGGTAGAAATGTAGCTGCATGGGGTCCACCGGAACCAGCCAAATTTTCAAAGTGGTCTATGAGAAAAAAAGTTGGAAAGGTCTGGTTTAGACCCTCTTTAATAACGTTTTTAAATACTCAGTATAGTTTAACTATTATTCATTTTTCTTCTTATTATGTTTCTTCTACTTATAAATTTTTTTTTAATTCCATAAAAGCTCCATTAAGGTTCTAATTTTGTCTTTTGCTAACACCATCAGCATAAAATAAATTTATGTCTCCTGATGATGAACGTTTCTACGTTCGAAACATGTAGAGACCTTCATCTAAACTAGAGTTTTTTATTCTATTAAATTTTGTGGACAAAGACTTTGTGTTTTTCTTTCCTTTTCTTAAAGGTTCGTGTTTATTATGCATGCATTTTCGGCACCAATACAAAAGTTTTAAAATTAATTATATTCTCTTTTTTGGTCTCCTATTTAAAAAAGAAAGTCACTCCATTATAAAACATAGGTGGTATTTTATTAAATTTACAGGAATAACACAAAACTTAATTACATCATGTAATAGATAAATTCTTAAGTGAATAAGAAAACTAAACAGATATATTTTTAATGCTGCAGCTATTTTAAATGGAACAATGATACGAAAGACATGTAAAGGTGGGTCCAGACTTGAACATTTTAGCCCGAACGAACCGAACAAACAGGGCGAACGAACCGAATTCGCCTAGTGTGGACGTTTTCCCGAGCCGAACCGAACGCGCCAAACGTTTTCCGGGGCTTGTCGGTAAATCGGAATTGTTCAAAAGAATTTATTGTTCGCCGAATTATTCAGTTGATGGGAATTTTAGTAAGTGTGTCAAGTGTGTGCTGTTCGCAGCGTTCGTGTCGTTCGCGCAGTATTTTGCCAAGAAGAAAAGTTTATTATTTAGACATAGGTACATATAGAATATAGGCAATTGTTTCAAAATGGAGTGGGATAGAGAAACATTTTTAACATTAACAGACACTTATGAACAGTACCCGGTGCTGTGGAACCCTGAACTTAACTTAACTCCTTAAAGTATTCACAAGTCATTCTAATAACATTTTTCACGTGAATGTAGTCCATTTCTCGTAATAACAAGTTATCAATGCGATGTCGAAACAATTTTCGTACCCATTGGCTTCGCCATTTCTTCTTATTTTTGACTATTTTGCAGATAATAAAAAAAAGAGTTGAAAGCTACTGCCCAGTCTCCCAGTCAGTATTCATGTTTTGTCTTTCCCCATACAAACGCTCCGAACTGGAACATTTTATTAATACCTATATTCGCTCGAACGCAATGATTTTTTGTTCGGACTATTTGTTCTGCTTGTTCCTGCGCGCTCAGTTTGTTCGGTTCGTTCGGGCAAAAATATTCAAGTCTGGACCCACCTTAAGAAATTGTAATCTATTTATCTCTATCTTGATATTTTATTTCTTGATATTTTATTATAGTAGATTGAATAAATTGTTGTCTTTTTTAACTTTCGTATCATGGATTTTACGAGGAATATGCACACTTTGAATTTTTGAAGTTACTGTCTTATTTTTTTAAAAGGGTTTTCAGTCAAATCTTCTATATAGCTTTCCTTTTGCACGAATTGCTCACAATCTGCCGATTCAAACGCGCTTCACTTGCGTCATGGGAGTGTTCCCCATTGTGCTTGGTCACAACGATATTACTATAATATATACCGATGGTATACGCTGTATACTTGCACTGACGCAATTGCACTTCCAAAATTTTTCACCAGTGGACTTTATGTCCTTATTGAAATTATATTGAAATAACTTTTCTTCCGGTCAGTTCCATCTTTTTGAAATCCGGATAACAACTGAAATTAGTGCACCTTAGATGATACTTTTAATAGTTGGTGACGACTTTGCATGTACCATTTTTACCTGCTTGCTGCCTCCGTGACGAAAATATGTAATAGACGTCTTTAAAATAACGGGTATACCGTGTGAGCAAAAATTATTTGCATCAAAGAGGGCCTTGCATCTAAGGACGTAATGCTTAGCCGTAGCGCTTAATACCTGTTGGGTGTCAGTAACTACCTGAATTAACAAACATCTTTGACAGTCGTTACAAGTAATTTGATTCATCGCTAATTTTTCCAATTTCTTGAACAATTCACACAATGGGCTTTACGGAACAGCACAAAACATTCATGGTTGAAGCGTATTTTCGAAACGGGGTTAGAGTAAATGGTGAGTGGCAATACGATCAGGGTTTATGCATGGACGATTTTCACGAACATTTTCCTAACGTTGCTTTTATTGCTGGGGATTTTTATCATTGCCTGAAAAGAATCGTGGCTGTGTTTAGGGAAACAGGTTTTATACAACATAAAAAAAAAGCAGGAAGACCATCTGTAAGAACCGAAGAACTCGTTGCAAACGTTCGTGAAATAATGCAAAATACGCAAACAAATTGTATAAGACGCCTATCCCAAGAAGTGGGTAGATCTTATGGAACATGCAGGACTATTCTTAAGAAGCAGCTAAATTTATTTCCTTATGAAGTGAAAGTATTCCAAGAAATACAAGCCGCAGATTTTGACAGATGCAGGAATTACTCTCAATAGTTTATCCAAAATTTATTGGAAAGAAATGATTTATTAGACCTGACATTTTTTTCGGATGAAGCCTGCTTCCACCTCTCCGGTTATGTGAATTCTCAGAATACACGCATGTCGAGTAGTGAAAATTCCCATTTCCATCCACATTGCACCCTCAAGAAATTGGTGTCTGGTTAGCTGTTTCCCGAAGAAAAATTGTTGGTCCTATTTTTTTCCATGACACAGTTACAGCACAGCGGTATAGAGACAATATTTTAAATCCATATGTGGAGCAATTACTCGACGACGAACTACGTTTTGGATATTTTCAACAGGACGGTGCAACCGCCCATACAGCCGCCGAAACTATTAACTACTTACGCAATTTTTTCGACGACAGATTGATCAGTTTTCGATCAGACATTGAATTCCCACCTAGATCACCTTGTTTAACGGTTATGGATTACTTCGTTTTTCCTCATTTAAAGAACACTATTTTTAAAATACCAGTTGCAAATTTAGAACAATTACAAGAAAGGATTATCCAAGAATGTGGTAACATTTCTCCAGAGATGCTGGTCAACACTTTCGAAAATATGAAGAGATATGTGTAAATGTATGCTTGAAGCATGGCGGTGGCCAATTTCAGCAATTTATGTAATTATTTTTCTTTTTCTTTCTGTATATTCTTTGTTAATTTTGTAAACAACAAAAATAAATTTGTATTTGTTTACTTATTTTATTACTCATTAATTTGGCATATCATGTCATAATATGAATTTGACAAAATTTTAACCTAGATTTGCTCAGATATATCGTCCCCATATCATTGTGATCTAAACCAAGCCCTACGTTTTTGAATCCAAGCTCTCATTGATGCAAATAGTTTTTGCTCGCACGGTATATTTTACCTCCTTGGTGACGACTTTGCATGCGCCCGCGATCGTTCGTGATATTTTCGTAAAAACATCGTTCTTATTTGCTTTAGTCGATATCTGGAGAGTGTTGGCAGGAATTATTAATGTTTCACGAGACGAAAAATCTCGTACTTTTTAAAAAACTCTCGAGGCGAGATTTTTTTCAAATCTCGCATCGCTAACATCTCGCTAAATGTTTTCTCGTCTCGTCTCGCGAGAGTCGCCATTTTTGGTTCTCATAATATGACGTCATAAAAAAAATGCAAAAGCTCTTTTTGAATCGATTTTCAAAAGTGAATCAAAAATTCTAAAGATAGAATATATGGCAGTTTTCTATCTCAGTGTTGCCTCTCAACTCACACATGACCAAAATAATAGTTAAGTCAAATTAATCTAAGAACTCGCCGCAACACCCGTCATTAATGGCACCCTGTTAAGTCTGGTAGATTTTACGTTAAGCGGTTGGCTACAGAAACAAAACCGGACTAAGTTATTTTACCTTCGCCTTCGCCTTCGCCATCTGTTAAATGTTGTAAAGGAGTCTACATATTTTGTAAAGATATAGCGTAGATACTAATTTTTTTGTTTATAAAATAAAATATTGTCATGCAGACCTACCACAATAAGTATGTGAAAATATTATAAAACTAACATTTAATTCTTTTAGTATTTATTTATAAAAAGCAAGAATAGGTATTTATGTATTTATTATACAAGAAATAAGTAATAGATTTTTTGCGAGGTGTAAGCTTTGTGTTGTACGTCTAATTAAAACACCTTTTTATATTGTTACTTTTGTGGAAATTTTATACATATAGAGTGTCTCGTAAGCGTAAAGGCATAATGTACTATTATTCAGAGCAGTTGTACTCTCGATCGCAGTATACTATGGTTTTACGTTACGCGTAATTTTAATGGACAATGTGTAGTATCGCGATTCAGAGCATGAGTTTGTTTTAATGTGCTGGACCGCAGTATACAGGGTCATGCAATAGTGCGTCAGGCTTCCATAGCTTCTATACGAATTGAGTTAGGACTTTCATTCAAACACTAACTTATACTGTATCATACGGGGTACTTCAGGAAAATATTTTTTCATATACAGGGTGACTCAAAAAAGTATGGTCATAAAAAGTTGTGATTTTTTAAATGGCATACCCCATATTTTTTTGCATATTTAGATGTATGCTATCGTCCTTTATAAATGCCTAAAATTTTGTTTGATTTGCTTTGGTAGTTTAAGAGCAATCAATTAAAAACTGAAAAAAAATTATTTTCAAGTCGTGGAAAAAATATCAAAAAAAACAATCTAAAATTAGTTTTTTAACCACGGTATTAAGTGAGTTTAATGACAAGAGGTTTAAAGATACCTACTATGAATCGAATAGTATTTATTTATTTTATACAGGGTTTTCATAATAAGGTTTCAAAAATGACACACTTCAAACCTATTTTTCTCAACTTTTTCAAATGGAGCACCCTTTATATTATTTCGGTATTTTATATAAAATACACAAGCAATTTTTTTTTTGTTGTTGAAGCCTATATAAGTTATTTACAGCCGTTTTCGAAATAAATGCAAATTTCATAAATTACGTCGATTAAACAGAGCTTATTTTTAAAATTAAGCGTAGGCGACTAGACTAATAAATAAAAACTATAGTAATTGTTCAAAATGTCTTCCATTTTATTCTGTGCAGAAGCCAACATGTTTTTGAAAAGGTCTGTTTATTTTCCTTAACATTCCAGGGGAAATGCTAGCAAACACGTCTCTTACCCTTTGCTGCATTTTATTAGCAGTTGTAGGTGAATCATTGTAAACAATTTGTTTTACGTGTCCCCATAAAAAAGGCCTAGTTTTGTAAGATCCGGCGATCAAGCTGGCTGGGGGGTCCGTTTCTACCGATCCATTGGTTCGGAGAGGTATTATCAAGATAATTTCTTATAGTTTATTCACCCGATATTACACTTTTTTAAAATGAATTAAAGAACTTGTCAAACTAAGTATAAGAATCCATGTTTTATTTCAAAGCCTACTATGGGTTTTAGAGATAAACCTTACTAATGAATCTCTTTGCTGGTATTGCAATTGAAATGTTAAAAGGAAAATAAACACCTTTAACACCTTTTCAAAGACATGTTGGCTTGTGCACAGAACAAAATGGAAGACATTTTGAACAATTACTGTAGTTTTTAATTATTAGTCTAGTCGCCTACGCTTAATTTTAAAAATAAACTCTGTTTAATCGACATAATTTATGAAATTTGCATTTATTTCGAAAACGGCTGGAAATAACTTATAGGCTTCAACTACAAAAAAAACTGCTTGTGTATTTTATATAAAATACCGAAATAATATACAAGGTGTTCCATTTGAAAAAGTTGAGAAAAATAGGTTTGAAATTTGTCATTTTTGAAACCTTATTATGAACACCCTGTATAAAATAAATAAATACTATTCGATTCATAGTATCTTTAGACCTCTTGTCATTAAACTCACTTAATACCGTGGTTAAAAAACTAATTTTAAATTGTTTTTTTTATATTTTTTCCACGACTTCAAAATAATTTTTTTTCAGTTTTTAATTGATTTCTCTTAAACTACCAAAGCAAATTTTAGGCATTTATAAAGGACGATAGCATACATCCAAATATGCAAAAAAATATGGGGTATGCCATTTAAAAAATCACAACTTTTTATGACCACACTTTTTTGGGTCACCCTGTATATGAAAAAATATTTTCCTAAAGTACCCCGTATGATACAGTACAAGTTAGCGTTTGAATAAAATTCCTAACTAAATTCGTATAGGAGCTATGGAAGCCTGACGCACTATTGCAGGACCCTGTATAATGGCTCTAAATAAAGGCGCGTGTCTCGGCCAATTTATACTGCGATTCAAACCCTACACTTGTTGAAAACACCTTATCAGAAGGTTAGCTCTCGGTTATGACGCCTCAGAAGATTTTTTTGAAAATATGAACTTAGACGATTCTGAAAGCCATTTCGACTTTACACCTATAAATAAAAGTCCACAAGGAAATATTCAACAGGTTACCGAGGTTGATTCCATTTTGGAAACAGAGAAAAAGGAATCAGATGTTAACAGAAAACACACTTCTGTAGTAGAAAGTCTAAAAGAAAATTTTCAGAGGCTAATAGTAATTTTAATTGACAATGTGTATCGCGATTCAGAGCATGAGTTTGTTTTAACCTGCTGGAAAACAGTATATATATAATGGATTTAATAATTTGACGTTGCTGTTAGAACAATCTGTATTACAAGTTACCGTAAAGTATTTATTACATAATTTATATTGCTGATGCTTTTTTGACTATCTTAAGTAACATGTATCAATTATAATTAAATTAAATTTATGGCAATATTAGGAAAAATATCGTAAATTTCATAAAAAAACTTTTTGTCATTGAAGAGCTGTGTTTATTTAAAAAAAATAATTTATGGCTTTTTGCATTGGGTTGGTTTCAAAAATATTTTTTACCAAATTTTAGACTTTCTACTACAGAAGTGTGTTTTCTGTTAACATCTGATTCCTTTTTCTCTGTTTCCAAAATGGAATCAACCTCGGTAACCTGTTGAATATTTCCTTGTGGACTTTTATTTTATAGGTGTAAAGTCGAAATGGCTTTCAGAATCGTCTAAGTTCATATTTTCAAAAAAATCTTCTGAGGCGTCATACCCGAGAGCTAACCTTCTGATAAGGTGTTTTCAACAAGTGTGGGGTTTGAATCGCAGTATAAATTGGCGGAGACACGCGCCTTTATTTAGAGCCATTATATACTGAGGTCCAGCACGTTAAAACAAACTCATGCTCTGAATCGTGATACAAATTGTCCATTAAAATTACGCGTAACGTAAAACCATAGTATACTGCGATCGAGAGTACAACTGCTCCGAATAATAGTACCGGGTGTCCCACTAAGAATAGCTCTCGGCCGTATCTCAGAAAGGGTTAGTCGTATGGCTTGCGGAAAAAATTTTTTTTAGTAAAAGTGGCCATGAGAAATTGCTGGAAATTATTTTTAAGTTCCTCATTTCGCCGCAAAAGGGCACAATTAAAATTTTTTTTTTTAAATTCTAAATTTCTCCGAAAATTCCTAAATTAAGGTATAACTCTGATTACATCATCGAAAAGCTTAGACAATTCTGCATCATTTTGGTTTAAGGCTCGTTCGCGTACCGACCTTCTAAACCACTTATCCGATTTTACTAAATTTAAGCTTGTTTGGAAGGGAAAGGTAAGTATCTTCAATCGCCGTATCCAACAGTACACGATAGTGTTTAATAAAATTGCTAGAGGGCGCAATTTGTAATAATAACAGTTTTTTCGATTTTATCCCGAAAATTCAAATCATACGTTATAACTATGACATCATAATCGGAAAGTAGATGAAATTTGCAAGAAAAGATGTGAAGACCGCTGTTCGATATCCTTGTTCGTTTCAGAGTTATCATCAAAGTAATAATTATTAATACAAATAGCGCCCTCTAGCAATTTTATTAGAAACTATCGTGTACCATTGGATACGACAATTGAAGGTACTTCCAAACAAGCTTAAATTTAGTAAAATCGGATAAGTCGTTTAGAAGTTACGGCGATTTTAATGTTTACACTTTCAATAGCTTCTCCCACTCTTATCAAGTGAAAGTGTAAACATTAAAATCGCTGTAACTTCTAAACAACTTATTCGATTTTACTAAATTTAAGCTTTTTTGGAAGGAAAAGGTAAGTACCTTTAATTGTCGTATCCATTGGTACACGATAGTTTCTAATAAAATTGCTAGAGGGCGCAATTTGTATTAAAAATTATTGTTTTGGCAATAACTCTGAAACGAACAAATATATCGAACTGCGGTCTTCATATCTTGTCTTGCAAATGTCATCTACTTTCCGATTATGATGTCATAGTTATACCGTATGATTTGAATTTTTGGGATAAAATCGAAAAAACTGTTATTATTACAAATTGCGCCCTCTAGCAATTTTATTAGAAACTATCGTGTATCATTGAATACGGCAATTGAAGTTACTTACCTTTCCCTTTCAAACAAGCTTAAATTTAGTAAAATCGGATAAGTCGTTTAGAAGTTACAGCGATTTTAATGTTTACACATTCATATAGCTTCCCCCATTCTTATCAAGGTCGGTACGCCAACGAGCCTTAAACCAAAATGATGCAGAATTGTCTATGCTTTTTGATGATGTAATCAGAGTTATAGCTTAATATAGGAATTTTCGGAGAAATTTAAAATTAAAAAAAAAAAAAATTTAATTGTGCCCTCTTGCGG
Organism: Polydrusus pterygomalis; assembly: GCA_963969555.1. Lineage (NCBI taxonomy): Eukaryota > Metazoa > Arthropoda > Insecta > Coleoptera > Curculionidae > Polydrusus > Polydrusus pterygomalis. The sequence continues at coordinate 54,471,724 of OZ018379.1, forward strand.
CAAAATGAGGAACTTAAAAATAATTTCCAGCAATTTCTCATGGCCACTTTTACTAAAAAAAATTTTTTCCGCAAGCCATACGACTAACCCTTTCTGAGATACGGCTGAGAGCTATTCTTAGTGGGACACCCGGTACATTATGCCTTTACGCGTCCCGTAAGCCCGTAACTAAAAGGCTATACATACAGCAACAGGAGATAGTGGACTTGAAAATATGTAATTAAATTTATTATTAATACGGTTAAAAAGATACAGGATGATTCAAGTAATTATTTACTTTATAAAATTTGCGATGATTTCATATTGAGCGGATATGAATCAAATTGGGTGTAGTTATGTTTTTGAGGGCAAGAAGGAGGATTAAGATACCTCCAAGAGAATACACAATATTAGTTCAATAACTTCTCGCATATATTTTTGTCTCTCACATTTCTGACCGCTTTACCTCAAATTATGAAATAGGGATCTTTTATAAGGGAAAAAGTTTTACTTCATTAATCTCGATATTTCAATTAGTTTTTGAGATAATTGCGTTTAAATGCTAGATGGCAAGAAACATTCAAAAAAACGCATTTCTTAACGAAACATATTTATTGAAAATTAACCGGGCGTTCTTAAGCATAAATGACATCTTTTCAAGTCTACAGTCTCCTGTTGCTGTATTTACGTCAAGTTATGAGACATTCTGTATACAGGGTGTCCCGAAATTAGCGTGCAATATTTCTATGGCGTAAACTATATCCAAAAATATGACAAAAATGTCCTATAAACATACCCCGAGAAATGCTCCTTTAGGGGGCTAGAGCCCCTCAAAGAGGGTCGGGAAGGAAGTCTTTTTTTATAATAGTATGGAAACCCTTAAAGATAATAACATGAAAATTGGTACGTGCCTTACAACCGATAAGTTGTACATAAAAGTTAGTTTAGAGTGAAAATATTTCTTCCAGTGGCGTCGCACGGAGTGGAGCTGAGGGTAAATCTTATCCTATATTTTTTATTTCTAGGATTTTTTAATTTTAAGTACAATATTTTAAGAACCTCGAGATTTTTCTTTAAAAAAGTACCCCTTGTTTTATTTCGATAGGAGGCACCGTTTTCAAGTAAAATTAATTTTAAAATAAAACGTATTTTTCAAAATCTATGAAAAGATCGTGTCAAGCTGTTTAAAGCAATTTTTTTATTGGCAGGCCATGGAAACAAAAGTAAGTAAATTCTTTGTAGGTGTCACATTTATTATTTTTGCCATTTGATGTTATCGTTCAATAGTTTAGTAGCTGTTTGTTATTCCTCGTAACACAAATGGCAAATTATTCAAACAGAGAAGAATTAGCACACAGAATCAATCGAGCCGGAAACATTTTCAGATTCGGCGTGCTTGCCCACATATTAGACGAAGAGCTAGATTGTGCATCCAGCAAAACGGAAATTATTTCGAAAACCTGATATAAGTTCACCCAATGCATTTTTAAAAATAAAAATTATAAAATTTGTTTAAAAATTTTTTTACTGATTTTAAATAATATTGTTTTTTAATTATTTTATACTGTGTATGTTCAACAAGTTTATAAAACACCCTACTATTTATTTATTTTTCATAGATAAAAATTTAAAAAAGTGAATTTAAAATAATTTAAAGTTTTGGAAATTAAAAATATAGGATAATATCTACCCTAAGCCCCACTTCGTGAGACGCCAAGTATTATTTTCACTTTAAATTCACTGTAATTTACAACTTAACGGTTGTAAGGCATGTACCAATTTTCATGCTATTATCCTAAACGGTTTGCATGCTATAACGAAAAAAAATTTGCCCCCCTTTGAGAGGCTCTAGTCCCCTAAAGGAGCTTGTTTATAGAACATTTTTGTAATATTTTTGGATGTACTTTACGCCCTAGGAATATTGCACGCTAACTTTCGGATTTACCTGAACTCATATGGACTAACCTTTCTTTTAAAAAATAAGTTTTATTTAAAAATTAATTTTACTTGAAAACGGTGCCTCCTATCGAAATAAAACAAGGGGCACTTTTTTAAAGAAAAAACTCGAGGTTCTTAAAATATTGTACTTAAAATTTAAAAATCCTAGAAATAAAAAATATAGGATAATATTTACCCTCAGCCCCACTCCGTGCGACGCCACTGGAAGAAATATTTTCACTCTAAACTAACTGTTATGTACAACTTATCGGTTGTAAGGCACGTACCCATTTTCATGTCATTATCTTTAAGGGTTTCCATACTATTATAAAAAAAAGTCTTTCTTCCCGACCCTCTTTGAGGGGCTCTAGCCCCCTAAAGGAGCATTTCTTGGGGTATGTTTATAGGACATTTTTGTCATATTTTTGGATATAGTTGACGCCTTAGAAATATTGCCCGCTAATTTCGGGACACCCTGTATAACGATATATTATTGATTTGAAAAAGTGTTTTGTTTTTTTGCAATGTAATTTTATGGTGATATTACAATTTTATCCTTATAATGTCTTACTGACATAAACTTGAAAAGTTTTATAAAACATTTTAAATAATCTTCGACACCTTCTTCGGAAAGGTTTTTTCTTCTTCCCCAGTTTATTTGGTTGGTTTAGACCCCCTTTAATAACTTTTTTAACATACTACGTATGGTTTAACCTTTATCAATTTTCTTCATATTATGTCTCTTCTACACATCAATTTTTTTAATTCCATAAAAGCTCCATTAGGGTTTTACACCATGTTCTATTCTGCTAAAAACATCAGCACTAAATAAATTTTCTGCCTCCTGATGATGAACGTTTCTACATTCGAAACATTTACAGACACCTAGAGAATTTTTATTCTAATAAATTTTGTGGATAAAGACTTTAGGTTTTTTCTTTCTTTCCCATACTTTCAACTCCACGTTAAGCCTGGACTATTTTTTCAAATTAAATATCTTAATTTAATCTTTCAAAATTAGAATAACTCGCTTACCGAAATTTTCTCATACTAATTGTAATTTGGGATATCCGGTATATATCTTAGGGTCATTTATTATTTTTCTTTTTTAAGAAATAAACCAAGATGTCTTCAGTTATGACCATATTATGAGCTGATTTTTATAAAATGTAGGATAATTCTTGCCTTAAGGGATATAATTTAAAAATATTGAAGTTGTCTCGAGATATTAACTTAAGTTATAAAGTTTTGTTAAAATATAATACGAGAAAAAATACTACTAACAAAATGTGACTTACTTGCAATTTATAATTTTTTGCACGGCTTTCTTTTCCACCCTGTATAATATTAAAGTGCATTGATTACGTCATAGACGTAACACATTATTAATCTGCAAGAAACAATCTTTTAAACTCAGCAAACCGCATTAAGATCCGTGATATCGTTTTTGAACTACAGACCTGTAATAAAGGTGTTAAATAACAATTACTCGAACTTTGTGATGAGCAGTTTATTTACTACAGACACTAGAAAAAAACTTCATTGTCATTTGTTACTTTTGTTCATTTATGGGGTAGGGGTTCATTAACCTCTGTGTATCCTCGAAAACCCGCCCTTGAAATGTTGGTGGAATACATGAATACACATATTATGCCGACATGACAAAACTTTTAACAATACAATCTACTCGTAAATTTTGGATAGGTAATAATATAGATTTGGTTTTTATAAAGGTCAGTAACTACATTTTTACATATATCGAGTTGATGACAGCGGTGCGCTTTTTATAAATATTGTGTTAAAATATTTGATAATAGTATATTACAATAAAAGTACGGTAGGTAGGTACGTCTTTACCGCATGTGCGTGATGTTTAACAAAACGAGCCGAAGGCGAGCATGTTTTAGGGCACCAATATTAAAAACTAAAAGAGCACTGTTTTAATTGGTGTCCGGTCAGAAAATTCCAGAAAAAAATTTCCCCCTCAGTTTTAGCTCATCCAAAATACCCCAAAATAGAAAATACCCTAACAAAAATATCTCGCTACAAAAACATCTCCATCACAAATATCCCATGCCGAAAAGTCCCTACAAGAATGTCACAAGACAAACAATTGTACTACTAGTAAATAGTACACGTCAGTCAAACCTATAACGTCATTTTAATTCTATAATAAATACTTAGTACTCATCGTTATTTAGATTTTAGTGAATAATATTTTAAAATGCCTTTGGAATTTATTATCAATCAGAAAGGTGGTAAAAACTTTAATTTGGAGGGATTTATATACACGTTTCGTAAATATATCTTGTTTGTTTTGTATGCCCCCCACTCTAAACAGAACTTTTTCTGATTAGGTTAGTTTAGGTTATTCAGATATTTAATAGGACATTATTGTTGTGGGATATTTTTGTAATAGGATGTTTTTGTAGATTGATGTTTTTGCCATGGGTTTTTTTGTATGGGATACTTTGGCATGGGATATTGATGATCGGGATGTATTGTTGACTGGGATTTTCTGACCGGGATTCGTTTTAATTTACCCCGTAGGTGCCTCGTAAGTCGTTATCAACAATGCATTAATATCAGGTTGCTAGGGAAATAAATTATAGAAATTTAATAGTTGGCTTTTATATGACAGATGTAAAACTTGACAACGGAATAAACTATAATTATTTTTGTAACAATTTCGTGAAAGTGTGTTTTATGTCCATTAAAATATGGAAGTCAGTAGCAGCAGTGATGATAAAATTCCGAAGGAAGTTCTGGACATTGCTAAATCAACTACCCTTAATTTATTTCCGGATAAATCACAGCATAGATATGAGAAGGAATATGGGCTCTTCATGGACTGGTGTTCATCAAAGAAAGTTAAAGCAATTGGTGAAGATGTGATGCTTGCCTATTTTGTGGATAAATTTAAGGACAGTAAATCATCCTCTTTATGGAGTTATTACTCAATGCTCAGATCTACTATAAGTATCAAAAATAATGTCGACATAAGCAGGTATGCAAAACTGATGGCATATTTAAAAAGGAAGTCTGTGGGATACAAAGCTAAGAAATCAAAGGCATTCTCCGAGAATGAGGTTGTAAAATTCCTTGTTACGGCACCAGGTGACGAGTTTTTATTAATGGAGGTACCTACTTAATTGCAATTTTTTTTAAATCTACTTTTACATAACAACTTATTTGGTTGTTTCAGGTGGTACTCATTGTGGGCATTGCGGAGGCATGTCGCCGAGTGGAGTTATGTAAAATAAAAATTGAAGATATTAAGGAATTTGAAACCCACCTTGTTGTAACTGTCCCGAATACAAAGACACATGTAGATCGACAGTTCGTGGTTTACGTGGTAGGATTTTCATCGGAAATTAATAATATTTCAATTTTCAAGAAGTATAGAGCCCTTAGACCTCATCATACTGCCCATACACGGTTATTTATTGCATATAAAAAAGGAAGATGCACTATTCAACCACTGGGTATAAATATTTTTGGAAAAATACCTTCTCAAATTGCATCATATTTAAAGTTGTCAAGTCCCAAAGAATATACGGGACATTGTTATCGAAGGACGTCAGCTACATTATTAGTAGATGCTGGCGGGGATATCATGAGTTTAAAAAGACATGGTGGATGGAAGTACACCAGTGTTGCGGAGGGCTATATTGAAAATTCCGTGCAAAATAAAATAGGAATTGCAAAGCAAATAAATGGTGTAGAAGAATAAGTATGCAGAGAGAACCTCATGTTTTAGTAAATCTATAACTTTGAATTCTTGTGTTTCATCGTATAGTAAAACACTTCCTTCATCGATATCGTTTGGAAATGTTACAAATTCTACAATTAATATTAATATTTCTTAATTTATAAGTTTGGATTAGTTTAGAATTTTAAATATGTAAGTATTTGTTATACATATAATGTTTAATAGAGTTTCTTTTAAAAATAAAAAATACACTTGAATAATATAAAAACGTGTTTTTACATTATGTAATTACTTACAGCACTAGTGCCGTAAAGTGATACTTACCGCACGCTTATAGATAAAGGATAGTTATTTATTTTTAACCTTTATTATTCCCAACAACATCACAGCAGGAATAAATTTAAATCATATAGATTCATTGTACCAATTCCATTAACATTCAAATTTTTTTATTGGAATGTAATTTGATTTAAATTCCGATCACAATTTCACGTTCATATAGTAATTACGTAGGTATTGTAATCGCCTGATTGTAATAGTTTTGGTAAATTACAGAATGGGTCAACCGATTAAATATGCAAATTAATAGAATACGTAATAAAAACAACAAATATACTTTAAAAAAAATTGTTCTGCAATTTTAAATGGTAAAGTGCGTAAAATATAAAATATAAGGGACCTTTGAAAAATTTGTCAATCCATAGAAGCATTACTTGTATATTATATTAATAATTGAAATATTTAATTTTTTTAAATGACGATTGAATGGTTTTATGTTGTATTAATTTTTAATTTATTTTTATAGGTGTACTCAGGTAAAGTTTGGTTTAATTTTTTCTTGGTGTTTACTTAGTTTTAATTCTACCTAATTATTATTTGAAAAAATTATAGTCTTATATACTGAAAAAAATTCAAAATTTATCTGAATATATACCAGGAGTGCCACTAAATTCGGGAAGGTATAATATTATATAAACCACAAACCTTATGCACTGAGAAAAAAATACTTCTATTCCTTATAAGAATTTACATACTCTTAATACAACTGTTTGTTTAAAATACTATATGTGACAGCAACGCCCGGTCCTACTATAAGACAACGAAATTTCCTAGATCGTTGTGTAGTGATAATATCACGGTAATTTAGCCAATAGGAAATAGAAGTTAATGCTACCATAGAATGATTTAGAGCCATTATTGCTCTAAATACTCACAGAAATTATGAAGTTCTATTGGAGGTGTAATCTGGTTTTATATACTGTATTAGTTCCGATTAGCAGTTGTAATGAAATTTGACATTAATCATAATAATATTTGCTTGCTACCGTTAATTAAACATATACTTACCAATAAAAATCAGTACCTCAAAAATTTAAATAATATAATTCAATAATAATCCAAATGTTTTTTTTTTATGATCGAGCACAAGCACTATAGGAAAAATCCTTTAAGGCGCTCTGGGAGCGGTGCGTGTGCGAAGAAAGCGATTCACGTTTTTCTTGAATCGTTGGAGGTTATATTCGGTTGGAAATACGGTCTCAGAAAGGCCGTTTCACAAAGATGACGTCCTCCAAATGAAAGAGTTCTGAAACAATAATGTTCGGGGTATACTAAGTTGAACCACATAGGGATGGGTGGCAGTGGTTCCTCGTGTGTTTCTGCTATGCATTACTCTAGGTGGAATCGAGCGGGCAATATCTGTCGAACACTTGCCATGGAAATATCTGTAGAAGATAGTCAAATCACCAACCTGTCTTCGATGTTCTAAGCTGTCGAGGTTCTTAGTCAGCTCGTGGTCTCCGATTAGACGAACGGCTCTCCTTTGGATGAAATCCAACAACCGAAGGATATGTTTCGGTGCAGAACTCTAGATATGAGAGCAGTATTCCAGTGATGGTCGAATCTGGGCTTTATAGAGTATCAAAAGTTGTTGAGGTGTATAAAACTTTTTGGTACGGAAAAGTATACCGAGCTTCTGAGAAGCTGCCCTGGCGATTGCCACAACATGATTATGCCAAGACAGATTTCCTCCTAGGTTGACACCCAGCAAATTAATAGACGAAGTCAGTAGAATTGCGTGTCCTGCCATAACGATATCGGGTTCTGCAATGTTAACCTTCTTAGAGAAGACTGCTGCCTGGGTTTTTTGAGCGTTAAATTCGACTTGGTTACTGTCACTTCAAGACAAAATTTCTCTCAGGTCTTTATTGAGGCGTGATACCTTATGTTGTCTGCGAAGATGTGCGTCAGCAGCCGATGCTTGAGATTTCAAAGTAAAAGATGAGATAAGTGTGCTGTCGTCAGCAAAGCTATATATTGGATTTTCTGTTTTCGCTAGAAGGTCGTTAATGTACAATAAGAAAAGAGTGGGGGATAATATGGACCCTTGAGGAACACCAGCATTGATAGTGAAGGTGTCTGAGAGAAACCCGTCAATCGCCTCTTGCAGAGAACGGTCCTTGAGGAAGCTAGAAAACCATGAACAAAATCGACCTGGCATACCATAAGAACGCAGTTTACTTAGGAGCCCCTCGTGCCAGATACGGTCAAAGGCTTTAGAGATGTCCAGTGCAATAGCCCGGGACTCCCCATGATGTTCGATTGCGTTGCTCCAAAGATGAGTGACATAGGCTAGAAGGTCTCCTGTTGATCTGGACTTACGAAAACCATACTGATGGTCGCTGATAATTTTAGGGCCTTCTAGGTATTTTAGAAGTTGTTGGTTAATAGCGTTCTCCATCACCTTTGATATAACTGAAAGCAATGCGACTGGTCGATAGTTGTTTGGCAGGGTTTTCTTGCCTTTCTTACATTTATTATCTAGGCGGCCATGGACAGTTACAAAATATAACAAAAGAATAACCTTATTGTCATTTCAACTATAATAATGTGACAGTTACTGTTACTGTTACTGTCGTGGTCTAATTTTGTGAAATAAGTAATATTAAAAAAAGGCCTTTTAGGAATGAAGAAGTCTATGATATGACGATATTTTCAATTGTTTGGTTTCAAGAGAATACGCTATGCAAACTATGCATTATCCTCATAGAGTTCAACATTCCAGAAAAGTTTTTTATGATTTTAATTACATAAATTCTTTATTTATTTTTTTTTACTAACTAATGACCCAAAAAATAGAGTAAAAACCAATGATTTCTGTTTTATCAACCGCCTGGAACTATGTATAATTTCGTAATTGTACACGGCTGCCTTGAAAACAAATGTATCATTTATATTATTATTGCATTTTTTAGATAAATAACTAAAATCAATAACAAAATATCATAATTTTTTTTTAAAAGCCTAAGATTAATAAATATAGCCATAAAAGCGATTCCTGTAGAATTTCAACGTTTTAATAAAAGGAAAATTACAAAACATTGCTAAAAGCCCAAATCAAATTACACTTTTCCACTTTTTTTGCAATAACTTTTAATAGACAAGAGGAAACGACTTGCGGTTTTTGCAATTCTCTTTTCTAACTAGTTAGCTATAGAATGGAGTTAAAATGGTTTGATGATTGCGTTTAAATTTTATTTTAAATCGAAGCTAGAAATATAGTTTTTTTAAAAGTGCCCTCTTCTATTACCGCACGAATTATTTTAAATAGTATATACAAACGTTCAAACGGGATAAAACGTTATTTCAAATAAGCCATAGTTTGTTAAATTCGTTTAACGCAGACCGAGGTTTTAAATACTTTTAGTCGTTACCCTGCTACCATGGTTAACTACAAAAAAATTGTTATTAGATAAACATTTTATAGAGGATATTACGGAGCATCTAAAAACTTAATTTCTGACCTACAATGCAGTTATTAGTATAGAAATTAAAGACTTTGTATCATAGCATAGCGACTACGCACCTTAGCGGTAAAATTAGGACCTTAAAAATTATTTTCAGTGATTTTTTTTTGCTCATATTTCATAATGAATATTTTACCCTAAAGTCGTAGCATGTATGTATTTGGAGATACAGCCGCTCGCCACCCGTCATAGATCACCCTGTATAAGTTTAAATCTAAGTTAAGATAAATTTAAAAAAAAATTAATTACGGTCTTTGGTATTTGATTTATTTATTTCAGAGTCCATAAAATTTATACAAAAAAATTAAATATTTTGATAATTTTCATTGACAAAGGTATACACCTATAGTTTTTTTAAAACAGTGATTTAAAACTCTTTCTTTCATTTATTACTTAACTTTAAAATATTAATATGATTAGATTTAAATTTAAAATGAAAAGCACCCCTCAGATATTTACCGAAGCAACAAAGCGAACTTGCTAAGAGATTTTAAGAGTTCCCCGTGGGCTCATTCAGTAACGGGTGTTCAACAACCTGACCGACAGTGTTTCGCCAGTCGGGAATGTAACGAAGCTCAACTAAACGAAGGGTTTTCCATTGCAGATTTTATACAGGGGTTAACTCGAGCTAATACGAGATAGCAAATTCGCCAAGTGTTATTTTTTAGTTAAGTTGTATGTTCATGTCTGGCAAATTATAATCTCCTAGCAAGAAGGAATTGAATTACGTGAGAAGCATTGTAGGGGACAGTTGGGGCTTCAACCCTCTTCTACACAACATTCAACATAGTGATTACTGCACCGCACAATGCACATTTAGAAGACGTTAAGAAGTTCTGATAGTAAACAGACTTACATCTGTTTAGACATCCACGTTGCCATCATAGCGGTATGCAAACCCAGGGTTAACTCATTACGTAATTGTTAAAGGGTGCGTGAAGGTCCTGGAGAGGCTTCTAGATATTAATGAGAATAAGCTAATCTGTGACGCAGGACACCAAGGGCTCACAGTATAGGCTGATCTAGGTACCTACCAGGATACCAAACGATACGCGGCAACTAAAAAGCAGATGTTAATGCTAGGCTCAGTGCTTACACTCTTTTTCGAAGGCCGCCCGGAGTTAACTCGACACCTACTTGTTAAAGAGTGTGCGAAGGCCCTGGAGAGGCATTAGATTGAGCTGATTTGGGACGCAGGACACCAAGGGGATCACGGCAACGAAAGAGCAGATGAGTTCGCTAGACTAGACTAAGAGTTCTAGGTACCTACCAGGACACCAAAAGGTACACGACAACTAAAGAGCTGATGTGCAGCGCTTAGACTCTTTTCCAAAGACCACTCGACCCGAACCTACATTACGAAATTTAAAGCAGCAGGTAGGGTCTGTGCTCATAGTGGGCCACAAGCTGTTCTGCAAAACAAAGGCGGCAAACTTAAGGATTGTAACAGGCTAAGAGATTTATAACTGGATCAGGCAAATAAAGATTGAAATGGCTTCTAAAGAGAAGAAGGTTGGCATTCAATCCATTAGTGGTGATTCTGCCTGGTCTGCACTTTCATCAAAGGAATCACATGGCGCTAATTTGACGTAGAGGAAAATCTAGCTTGTTCTGGGTGCAGTGAGTAGGACGAGATATTGTTACGATTTCTAGGTACAATGCCCCGAGAAGACTAAAACATTAATTTTTTGGGGATCCTCCGGCGAGCGGAAGTTATCGCTCTCGTCCGGGCTGGAAAGTTATATTGACCATTATAGTGAGGTCGGGGAGGTTCGGTGAAGGCAAATGTGGTTTAGATAGCTGAGGAATTCATGGATAAGCAAAAAGGATTGTTTTGATTTATTTGTCAGGTTGCAGGGCATTTTTACAACAACAACTACGACAATATAGATCTTACTCTCTTTGGTGAAGATTGTCTGCGATATATGTGTAAAATTTTAAGTGGTCATACTAATAACAAGAAAATACAAAATGGTTCGTTTTTAATACCTATAATTATTCAAGGTGTAACTAATTTCATAAAAAAAAATAATAAGCACAACCACACCTTACAATTTAAAGGCAAAAGTATAAGTAGAATCCGTACAAAACGTATTTTTTTAAGCTTTAATCGACAAGGGAGAAGCAGTCAAATATGAGCATAAGCAAGTTATGTATTAAGTGATCCATACCAGTGGCTTACCATAAGCGTCCTCCTTTGAGCAGTTCTCAGACACCTTAATGGAAAATGCGCCACATACGAAATTATTTTGCATCTTCTATCAACAAATAAAAAATGTGACTTTTCAAAATAGGGGGTAATATGCATTTAACCCCAATCCTAGAGATAGGTGTTTACTTATTATATCGTGCGAGCAAAAATTATTTGTATCAAAGAGGACTTGGATTAAAAAACGTAGGGCTTGGGTTGGATCACAATGATATGGGGATGATATATCTAACTAAATCTAGGTTAAAATTTTGTCAATTATATTATGACGTGATATGTCAAACTAATGTGTAATAAAATAAGTATGCAAATACAAATTTATTTTTGTTGTTTACAAAATTATAATACTTGCACTTTATAAGGAAATAAATTTAGCTGCTGCTTAAGAATAGTCCTGCATGTTCCATAAGATCTTCCCACTTCTTGGGACAGGCGTCTTATACAATTTCTTGACGTATTTTGCATTATTTCACAAACGTTTGCAACAAGTTCTTCTGTTCTTACACATGGTATTCCTGCTCCTTTTTTGTGTTGTATAGAACCTGTTTCCCTCAACACAGCCATGGTTCTTTTCAGGCAATGATAAAAATCCCTAGCAATAAAAGCAACGTTAGGAAAATGTTCCTGAAAATCGTCCATGCACAAACCCGGATTGTATTGCCACTCACCATTTACTCTAACCCCGTTTCGAAAATACGCTTCAACCATGAATGTTTTGTTCTGTTCCATAAAGCCCATTGTGTGAATTGTTCAAGAAATTGGAAAAATTAGCGATGAATCAAATTACTTGTACCGACTGTCAAAAATGACGGAATAACTGATTGATTATTAATTCAGGTAGTTACTGACAATCAACGGGTATTAGGATCTACGGCTAAACATTAAGTCCTTAGATGCAAGGCCCTCTTTGGTGCAAATAATTTTTGCTCGCACGGTTATTTTTTATCTAAATGGGTAGATTGGCACAATTTTAAAAACCCCTGTATTATAAACGTAATATCTATGTTTTAGTCAAAAGCTGTCAAAATTTTAATTAACTTAATTTGTTTTAAAGTTACTGAACCATCTTCTCGGTTTTATATCAAAAATTCATTTCGTAAATCATATCTTAAAAATGATTAGAGATAGGCATATATTATTATTAACAAAAGTTACTTATATTTTAATTAGATCCAAAAATCGGAAAATATACAGGGTACTCTATTTGGAATAATAATGTTGACCATAACTTCCGCTAAAACCGAAAAAAATTCGAAAGTGACAATAAATATTATGGTCAATTATGGTTGCTACCAAATTTTTGTGAATCGCCCTGTGTTCATGCTAAAGTTGAGATTAATATGAAAAACTTTTTCTAAATAAAAGTGGTACCTATGTTACGGTAATGTATGGTGATAGTGTTTCGATTTTCCAATTATCGTGTTGCACAAAGAGCTCACTTAAGTTAGTAATATCCCTTAATTGCACATACCTACATCAATTATAAATAATTTATATCAGTTTAAACCTAAGCCTAAATAATATTAATATAGGAAGAATGTGCAGCAGACATGACCAAGTCAATGTCTAAAAATTACACTATAATTTACTTACACCTTCATTTCAGTTTAAAACGACACTTAACGGGTCAATGTCAATTTTTATACAGTATCTGCATATTGATGTCTTACAGGTAGACCGGGCAAAGAAATGACTAAATTGTAAATAAAATCAAAATGGACGTTCAAACAACTTTTTTTATAATTTTTTTAACAACGAATGAGCAGGATTTCTTTTATTTATAAAATTTTAAATCCCCACCGAGTCACGAGTCAAGTAGTTGTATATTTCTTTTAAAGACTTAAAAATAGAATTGGTAGACATGGATTAAAATCTTGTCATGTATTATAAGTAGATAAATTAATATTATTTTTATGTTTTTTATGTATCAAAAAAACTGTTTAAATATAAAAATTTAAGTTAGTTAAACTAGTTTGAAAGATAAACAAAGGTTTACAAGAATCTCTTCTGGATGTTGCTTTACCCAAATATCTGATAGCTTTTTTTTAAATGAAAATAGAATGAAGAAGATATTAACATAAACTCCCCTAGAAATAAATTCCATTTCAAAAGGGATTTTATCAAGACAAAATATACTTTCCGAATAACTGTATCATCTAATTTATATATGAAGGCACTCTCAGGGCATAACAACGTGAAGCTAAGTGTCCACATAGTTTTTCTCTATGGTCAAAAATACAGATTTTGAGTAATGTAAATTTCTAAAACTTTTATAATATTTGATTGTCAAAAACAATATTATCACGCGAACATTAAAAACCTAATATGTCGGGCACCACGCTGTAATTTTTTCCCAATCTTCATTAATTATTTAAACACAATCTTAACCATGTAATTAAGTTGTTATATCATCAGCAAACACGGTAAATTTACCGTTTATAAAAATTAACACAAGGTTATTAATATAGATCAAAAATAGTTAATAACGGCTCTATTGTTAGAGATCCAAATAAAGTTTTTACAAAAGGTGTGAAGTTGAGTTAATTATTTTTAAATATACAGGGTAGTCCAGAAAAGCAGTGGGTAGAATAAAAAGATCTACTTACATTTTTTAAACGGAACACCCTATTTTTCAGCATTTTTGGTTTCCTCAAGAAATTGTCCATATTATGGCGCCATATTTGGTTTTTATTTTTTTTGTAAAGATTTTTATTTTTTTAGTTAACCATGACAAGCCAAATGAAAATAAATGAAATTGTACTACATATACTAAGAATGGAAAATAAGAGTAAAGAACCCCGAAGAAAAATATCTCAGAAGTATTGTATACCGGTTTTATCAATGTTTTACCAAATAAAAAAGCTTTTTTTTACTATTGAAAATTTACAAAGCTCTCCCGTATCCAAGCTTGTCAAAAGCTACCTAACTAATTGACATTACCTATATTTTGATTTACTTTTTGCTCAGACAAAATTGTTTAAATCACGAGAACCCTCTACTCGATTTATCAACGTAGATAATGAATATACTTATATATTATTCCTTAATGACGTGCTAATATTTTAGGGTGTGATTCCTCAAGTCATTTTATAATATATATCATAAATAATGTATATTTTTTAATGCCTTTTTTGTAATATCTCCGAAAGTAGGTACTTTAGATAATATTTTTAATTTTGGCATGTGCTAATAGGACATAAAACCACATGTTTAAGTTATAAAAGTTATTTTTTTGTCCCACCAGTGGCGTCCCTGCAAACATGTCCTCTGATATTTTTTAGAAAAAAAGTAGTACACCAGTCACATTTTTCCATGCGGATATTATTTCTGGTTAGCCTGGTCAATTCTGCATAAAAATTGTGTATTGAGTTTTTCTCCCCAGGCACACCGTTCTTAATTAAAATAATTAAATTAAATTAGCTCTACTATTTAGTATTATTAACATTGATAATGCAAAATTTTGATTTATAAAAATTGTTGGAAATTACCACCTTCACTTAATAGGCATGCTTTTGCCCGTCTTTGCATCGAATAGTGCACGCGTTCAAATATTCTAGGCGAATTCCGTATTGTTTTACAGAAGGCAATTATTCGCTCCATTAAATTTTCTAAAGTATTAATGGGAGTTTTATACATTAGTGTTTTAAGATGACCCACAAGAAAAAATCCAAACTATTGAGATCAGGGGATCTTGCTGGCCATTGTTGAGCTCCTCCGCGACCTATCCAACTATTCGGATAAACTGCATCTAAATGGTCGCGAACGATTACACTGAACTGAGCAGGAGCTCCATCATGCATGTACCCCATTTGATTCCTTAGCGCATATGGTACATCTTCAAGTAACACAGGTAGTTCTTCTGGGAGGAAATGCAGATAAGACTGCTGTTAAGGCGTTAAATATGTTTTTAAGAACGTTACCGTTCCAGGATAAAACTAGATTTATGTGATCAAAAATTATTCGTCAATACTGCAAAATGAAGCTAATTTAATTTAATTATTTTAATTAAGAACAGTGTGCCTGAGGAGAAAAACGCAAGAGACCATTTTTATGTAGAATTGATCAGGCTAATCAGAAATAATATCCACATGGAAAAATGTCAGTGGTGTACCACTTTTTTTCTAAAAAATCAGAGGACATGTTTGCAGGGACGCCACTGGTGGGACAAAAAAATAACTTTAATAACTAAAACATGTGGTTTTATGTCCTATTAGCACATGCCAAAATTGAAAATATTATCTAAAGTAATTTCGGAGATAATAAAAAAAACTCATTATAAAATATGAACTTTTCTTCATAAAATGACTTGGGGAATCACACCCTAAAATATCAGCACGTCATTAAGGAACATCCTGTATATACATGTATTAGTAATCTTGATTTCTACACTAGCAGTTGGTTAATTTTTTATTTGGTTCTTAAATTATTAAGTTTCTTGTCCGGTCTATGCCGGTCCCCTTTTATAATTAAGAGACTTTTATGTTAACTCAATTAACGCAAATCACGTCTCTTTTACTAAAAGTTTTATATATAAATACGCTGGGATACGTCGATCGTTATCAGTTTTTAGTTTAATATCGGCCAGTTGTACCAAGTCCAACCACCCATAGACCAAAAATGAAGGTAAGAATGAACCTTTAAGGTAGAGATTAAAAAAGTTATCGATATACTTTTTTATTCGTTGTATTTGTCAGAATAAAATACTTCTTGCTTTTTAATGTTTTAGAATTTTCTGAGTGTAACTCTACATAATAATAATTTTTGACTTAAAATGTATTTTTTGTGGGTGGGAGAGATATTTTTTAAAACTACTGATATGACAGTACCAAAAATTAGTTTATTTTACCTTTGGTGGTGCGTACTTAAAAAATATATTTTTTATTAGGTACTATATTCAAAATTGTAATATTTAGCTTCTGCATGGGGAGCTGATTATCTATTAAACTGAAAGCCATTACAAACGTTGCAAAATAAAGTTATTAAATGCATATAAAAACTATCACATCTAAAACCAACTGTTAACCTATATAGACCGAATGGGTATTTACACTTTCAGAACATTTATAAATTAAAAATTTATTATTTTAAAAGAAAAAAATCAATCATGACACTTCATGAGAATAAGACATTTCGTGATGAACATGATATTGTATAAATTATCAAACTATACTAATAAAAAGTAATTTCTAAAAAACATCGCTTTGATATGACGGAACAATAAAATATAACAATCTTCCAAAAAATATAAGAAAAATTGACTACTTTAAAAAAAAAACAATTAATAGTTATTTATTGTACAAGACGATAAAATTGTACTTTACCTCTGAGAGTGTTTTTAGTATTGAAAATACTACTGGGTTTATATACGGGTATATTTCATGAAAAATGAACGCGACATGCGACATGCATATAAATAACACGACGGTGAAGTCTAATTTACTATGATAAAAAATAGTATTACCAACATAAAATTTAGACATAAAAATTTGCAAAATTTGAAGGATTTATTTTCTATTTAAAATGTATTTTTCTTGATTATAAAAGAGGAAATGGAAAAAAATGTATAAAGCACATGTTTCATAAGGTGTTTTAGCGCACGTGTCAATAAAAAAACTCGCCACTTTGTGGCTCGTTTTTAAAATAGACGCGTGCGCTGAAACAGCTTCTTATGAAACGTGTACTTTAATATACTATTGTCTGTTTTTCACTGACGTCGGCGTCGTAACACTGCGCAGTGCCGCTTCCCGATGAGTAAAGAATGGGAGAAATAAATATTCAGGGAAATGAAGCAATGATGGGCGACAGATTGTTAGAATGAACGTTTGACATTTTGATAATTGTTCTTATGTGTAGGATTGGAATGTATTAAAATGGGTAATTCTTGAGGGCATGGGCTATACGTTTCTACATAGTTCAGATTAAGGGAGGATTTAGTTCCTTGGCATGGGTTGGGGGGAGGGGGTATTTCTAATATAGACCTTGGGAGAGAGGAGGGGACAAATGTTTGGTTTGGCTTATCAGAATTTGATAAATTTAAAGTGTATAAATAGGGATTATTTTGTTTTATATTTAAAAAAAAATAATTGCGACAGCTACCCTATACAGAGTGTTATTTGAAAATGCGGCCAAACTCCAAGGAGTGATTCTTTAAGTGATTTTAAGAAAAAAAGTTCATATAAACATGGGCTCGAATGTGCATAATTTTTACGATACAGGGTGTCAAAAAAAATCGGATGTTTGTAAATATCTCAGTAGTTACTCCTTTATTCGATTTTGTTAAAATCAATTTAATTCAATAATAAAATCAATTTAAAAAAAATTGTATAAATAATTTAATTTAGTAAATATCTCTTTAATTGTTTTTTAAAAGTTGCCAATTTTTTAATTTTTCTGATATTTTTTGGAAGATTGTTATATTTTATTATTCCGTCATATAAAAGCTATTTTTTTCCGAAATTACTTTTTACTGGCATAGTTTGATAATTTATACAATATCTGGTGTTATGATCATGTAATGTCTTATTCTTCTGAAGTGTTATGTTTAATTTTTTTTCTTTTGAAATGATATAGTTAAATTCACATAAAGTTTTAATGCCAAATGTCAAGACTTGTCATTGTCTAGTTACTTTAGATTTCACCAAGTTACTAAATTTCTTATACAGCTGAGATTGGTCAGTGTTTTTTTCTTTTTCTTTTCTGGAATTGTTCGGCCAACTCTTTTTATTGTTATCTCTTTTTATTCGTATGAAATAATACAGACATACTTTGTGTGCAGTACAATTATACTAATTAAATTTAGCCATTAGAAATTTATATTTATGCGAGTTGCTGCAGTATTTGACAAGTATGACAGAACTGAAATGTCACGGCGTTAAAAGTTTATGTGAATTCAACTATAGAGTGAATTAGAATACAAATTGTTAATTTATAAATGTTTTGAACGTGTAAATACCCTTTCGGAATATATAGATTAACAGTTGGTTCTAAATGTGGTAATTTGCGTATACATTTAATTTTGCAATTTTTGTAATGGTTTTAAGTTTGATAAACAAGCAGGTCCCCATGCAGAAGTAAAGTATTATAATGTTGAATATATTAATGAAAAATATATATTTTTTAAGTATTTCAAAGGAATAAAATATCTAGCTCTGTACAAAACAGATACCAAAGGAGATATCGAGTTGATAATATATATAAAATTATATTTTTTTTTTTTATAAAACAATCACCCCTATTTATTTATTTATTTAATTTCCCAACCAACTTTACATAAAGTTTAATAAAGTTACTCATGGTCAAAAGTAAATAATGGTCAAATCCTCTTTCCGGGTAATTATCAGGTTCAACACTCTAAATTTTAAAAAAGTCTTTGAATTGCTTCCAAAGTTACTTGGTTACTTACTTTACTTTGACCGTATATGGAAAAAATATAATTCATCTAAAGCTTTAACAGTCGTAAAACTATTACCGTTCCTTATTATGAATCCGAACATTTTTATAGAATCCGACTTTACTTTATCCATGTGTTCCACAACATATACCTAGATCTTTTATACCAGTACACAACCCGATATCTGCATCATTAACTGAATAAACAAAGTGAAAACTTGATTTTTGTCTAGTAAATAAAATCGCCTTGCACTTGGACGTTTTTAGTTACTATCTTATTATTGCACCAATTGGATACTATAAGTAGATTACTTTGCAAGTTCACGCAATCCTGTACAGTGTTAATCCTTGCAAAACTTTAGATCATCGGCAAAATTAATTTTTCACATTCAAGCGATAAACACAAATCGTTTATAAAAAGTAGAAATGAAAGTGGCCCCAAATTTGATCTCTGTGGAACACCTGAGCTTGCAAAATACTCCACTGACACATGTCCATTATAAATTCAATACCAACTAATATATTATGAAAACTTTCAACACCACAGACCCGGTACCTATCGATATTTTTATTTTTGAAAATAAACTACTTTTATGACCTATTTGTCATTTAGGATCATCCGGACCCCTGTATTAAATTATGCTCTATATTGGCAGGGTAATGCCATGCATGTTATTTTTAGGTTTTTATTACAAAGATAATAATTAACAACAATTTTTGCACTTATTGATTTGAATGAATGAATTGAATTTAATTTTTTAGAAATATTAATACTATCGATACATTTTCATCTCTATTTATATAACGGGCTTAAAATAAATTTACAGTGATTGGGTGCAACACACCAGAAACATTTTGTGACGATGTTGAAAAGACACGCACCGGTTGAGGCTGATAAATGGGATATCTTTACCCTTATTGACGTACGTAAGGTGTACAAAAAATGTTAAAAACACTGAAGTCGTTTATATTATAATGTAAAATTGTATCATAAGTCATATTGTAATAATATGTACCATGATTGTTGAATTATGTTAAATCAAAATTGAGTTTATTTTAAATATTTTCTTTATGGTACTTATTTTCTGGTACTTCACAGGTACCTACAGTGTGATCAGTAAAGTCCGCATCATACTGGATTTTTTTTATTAATAACTTTATTCAAAATGTGACTTTGGCATTGGTTCTGCTTCGATCAAGATGAAAATTAAGCAAAAAAATATTAGTCATGTGATTCGCATTATCTGTCAATTTTTAATTATTTCCGAAAAATAATTCAAAAGTGGGGTTATTTCTGAAAATATCGAAAAAAGTTATTAAAAAAAGTTTTTATAAATGCAGTTTCTAGCCTACATGCAAAATTTTAGCTGCATAAGATAATTTTGATTTTTTACGTATATTTTGTAAATTGCACCACTATTGCAAAATAAGACTCTACGCAACCTACATAAAACTTCTTAGTTCTGACTATGCTTTATTTCAGATATATTTTCTTTAAAGTAGCGCCATATTCAATGTGGGCTATTAAAATTTGGTTGCATGTGATGCAAAGTTTATTTGTTTTTGACCATGTATAAGGTAGCTTCATAAAATAAGTATTTTTAAAAACGTAGTTTGTGTCTTAAAGTAATACACCTTAATATTAAGACAAAAAAGAACACAGTGTCATCAGAAAAGTGTTCATTAAGTGGAAAATAAATTTTAGTGGTGGGTAAAAAATCAAAATTATATTATGCACCTGAAATTTTGCATGTGGGCTAGAAACTGCATTTAAAACAAACTTTTTTTAATAACTTTTTCGATATTTTCAGAAAAAAACCCACTTTTGAATTATTTTTTGGAAATAATTAAAATTTGACAGATAATGCGAATCGCGTGACTATTATTTTTTTTGTTGATTTTTATCTCGATCGAAGTAGAACTTGATGCCGACGTTAAATTTCGAATAAAGCTATTAATAAAAAAAATCCCATATGATGCGGACTTTACTGGTCACACTGTAAATAAAAATGTAACTAAAAACGACTAAAATAGGAAAATTTTATGTAGGTGGCATTGGTATGTGTAATTTTTAAATTAATTTATTTTTTAACTAAAATTATTTTATTCGGGTCTCCGTCAATTGGCCGAAAGTCGATTGACCCAATACGTCCGTTTATCGAATACAACATTTAGACAAATATATCAATAAAATTGACCGAATTTATAACTTTGCAGATTCCTACATGCCAAAAAAAAGATAAAATTACACAGAAAACCACATAATTTAAACACACAAAAAAAATTATTGCTACCAACCCGAAAAAACTAGTTTACATTTTTCCATGTCTGCTCTACTTTTTTTTACATGTCATTTAATATAAAAAATATTCGGCCTGTTGACGATTTTACCAATTGCCTTTCGATCAGCTGACTTTTTGGCTAATAATTTAAGTGGCTTTGACCATTTTGATTTTGATCAATTCAAATGATCCTGTTTTATTTACGCATTCATCGCAAATAAGTTTTTAAAGTGCAAGCTCAGTAATAGTATATTACATATCCAAACGAGGAGCTATTTATCACGAGGCGTTAGCCGAGTTTGAGAATATCAATATCAAAAAATTATTAAAAAAGCTTTGATTGGTATTTAATATTTTGTAAGTTTATTACTATTATGTTGCACAAATTATTTCACTTTTAACGTTTTTGTTCCCTCACATCTAATTAACCTTTTCATAACGTCGTCATTGCCAGGTCGGCCATGTTTTCTGGAGGGCACACAGTCGTCAGTAGTTGCACTTGATTACATGCTTTCAAATATAAACAAGCAGATTATTAAAAAAATGTATAGTTTAATCCGTCGAATTTTATTTAAAAATTATAGAAAATGCCATCGTTCTGGAGCGTAATTAATTGCGGAATACGAGCCGAAAGAGATACGGTTTTTTTTTCCAATATCGCGCTGTTTAGGAATATAAAGGAGACCTGAACTAAAAAAAATAACTGTCTGTTATGCTTGGGATGAAGCATTAAAACAGGGCCCCTTAACCAAAAGTCAACTTAGAAATGGACATGTATGTACCTATATTCTCGTCACTTTATAAACGGTTACTAGGTAATTATAGTTATTAATGATACTAGTTCGATATGAACACTATAATGAAACGGGTGCAACGTTAAACCCCGAGGCGTTAGCCGAGTGGTTTAATTGCACAATTTTCATTAACAAAGTTCATATCGAACGTGTATCATTCAAAATTTAATCTACGACAGTGCAAATAGATTTTATTCGTCTAAATTTCATTGATATCAGATAACGTTTTCGTAATTTTTAAAATTTTCAGGTGTCCATATTAGTCGAAATCATGGTAACCGCATTTTTGATTGTTTCAATTTCAATTTTGACAACGTCATTATTGCCGTCTAATTTTCTATTGTATGCAAAGTGTTGGTCAAAAATAATTTAAATATGGGAGATTCTGAATCCGAAAGTGTCCCTTCGGATGTTTACAATAAATAAATGCAATCCCTTTTTCTAAGTAATAATAACAAATAAACAGTTTGCACCAACTTTCTTTTTGTTTTTGTATCTTAACATTTGGATGTTATTATGAATTCATAATGGCACTGAGTGCTATTATGAAGGTCATAATGACATCTAAATGATAATGCTTAATACGTCATACTGTCGTTGATTTAATAAATTATATATTAGTAAGCTGGCAACCTTTTATAAGCCTTCAGTTGTTGTCCAGTATAAAAAATAATGATATGGCTCAAACTAAGATAATTCATCAGGTCTATCGTAGATATATTGAGTAACTTCTAACTATCAAGAAAAAGGTTCTTGTATATGGATATACTGTGATACATATGAATTAATATTGTCTTTAATTTAAGTGTTTGGTAATAAGGGCTACCAAAAACACAATGGTTAAATGTGAAATAATCAATATCTGGCCCTCTTGTAAACGTGAATTGATTACCTGTCAATGTCAGGTGTTCTGGAATGATTAAAAATAACAATAACATTCATAACCTCAATAATTATAGATAGAGATGGAGTTAAATATTGATAGCTTGTTAATTATGAAAGTTTTACCTTTGATATGCTTTAAACAATGCTCTCATTATTATTATTAATATAAATTTAATTCCATAAAACACATTTGCTTACTCTTTATCTTTAAACATTGTGGCTATTGATATCCAATCACAGATAATTGTAAAGATCGAAACTAAATTATAAATCGGTATTCCATTTTGGCTCTACCCAGTTAACAGATTTAGTGGGTTGCCTACTATCTCTTATATTTTATATAATTTGTGATAAAAATCCTATTAAAACCATTAGTTATACAGGGTGTCCCACTTATAATGAAACAACCTTACATTTTCGGTATTTCTAAAACGATTGTTTTGAATTTTGGTGTGGTTACGTATAATTCTAGGGCGCACTTTTCTGTTGCTTGCAATTTTAGGTAACCCATTGGCGTACGGATTTATAGAGGTTTTAAAATAATAATTTAAAGAGTAAAGTACTTTTAGCGATTATTTTATTTTTAAACTAATATCAGAAGTCGATTTAACATCCATTAAAACGACTAAATACAAAGTTTTAATAAATTGAAACAACCAGTGGCGTGGGTATGACCAAATTTATGTTTACTTATTTTCAAAAATATTGACATCTAAAATACTAGCGATAAGACACAAAGTAATTACCAAAAATGTTGACCGTTTAACGGCTTTATCTAAAAAAATTACATACAATAAAAGCAGTGGCGTACTGTATTTTCTGCTATAAAATTAAATTTGTAATGTGACAAATTAGAAGGTAATCGAATACAAATAACTTCATTAAAACGCAAGTGAAAAAAAAAATAAAAACTTAGTTGGCTATGTAAATAAAACAAAATAATTATTTCAAAACAACAATAACAATTGAATAATTACCAAAATAAAATTAATATAAGCTAAACTAAACATAATTGAGTGTATAACTCTGAACTAATATCTAAATACATTAAAAGTCAATATCTTCGACCAAATCACCATAGTTTCTAATGCATTTTTAATAGATTTTTCACCCTTAAACAAACTATCCAATCCATTTATTTTCAAAATTTTCATTAGACCATCCTCTTACAGGTCCAAAATTATAAATTGGAGCGCCATCTAACTGAATATAGAAATTCTCCCTATATATTCTATCGGCACACTGTAAATAGCATCCCAAAAATCATGTAGCAAGAACTCCAGAAATCTTACACCATTTAAAGTTGTGTAAAAAAAGTGCCAATAATACGATCTTTTAGTACACCACACCACACATTTCTACGGGCAGAGTATTGACTTTTACCATTAGGAATAACAAAATTTGGATTTTCCTCACTCCAAAATCTAATATTTTGAGATGACACGGTCCCGTTTGTGGAAAATGTTGCCTCATCGGTGAACAGAATTTTTCCAAAAATACCATTGTCTTCATAAAATGTTGCCTGTATTGTTAGGCAGTACTCCATTCTTGTTTTGTTATATTGCAACGTGTCTAAACATCTTGGTTTAAATGGTTTAATACAATTTCTCTTTAAACATCTTGACGCATAATTTTTTGCCTAATATCAAAGCTTTTTAGGCTTGATTTTGGATTTACGCGGAGATGATTTAAAATTCTTTTATCCTGTGGATGATTTCTTGGACGTTTTACCTTTTCTTGCACTACCAAACCGCGTTGCTATTTTTCATACAGCACAAATATTAATAATTTAACTTTGACATAACAATGATTTTCCCGTTGTCATACAAATATTATTTTGTTTACAGGGCCAACTGATTCAAATTTTCTTATTTAGGCCTGTTTGATTCTTTTTTAATTTTTTAAATTGCAAGAATAAATTATTAGATGTCCTATGTATAAAATTTAATTTTATAGCAGAAAATACAGTACGCCACTGCTTCTACCGTATGTAATTTTTTTAGATGGTCACCATTTTTAGTAGTTACCTTATTCCTTATTTTAGATGTCAGTATTTTTGCAAAGAAATAAACATAAATTTGGTCATACGCACGCCAATGGTTGTTTCAATGTATTAAAACTTTGTATTTGGTCGTTTTGATGGATGCCAAATCGACTTCTGATATTAGTTTTAATATAAAATAATCGCTAAAGGTACTTTACTCTTTAAATTAATATTTTAAAACCCCTATAAATCCGTACGCTAATGGGTTACCTAACATTTTAGGTAATAGAAAAGTGCGCCCTAGGATCATACGTAACTACACCAAAATTCGAAACAATAAATTCAAAAATACCGAAACTATAAGCTTGTTTCCATTATAAGTGGGACACCCTGTATATTTTTGAACTATTTTAGTTTTATCAGGTCTTGTTAGAGTTAGCGTAAAGGTGTGTAACTCCACTTATTTATGACAATTAATGTTTATTTAAATACATTTTTAGTATACCTTAGCAACAGCTCTAGTTATAGTTGCACTTGCTTCGGCCGAACCACCCAGCCGGGGAGGCATCTTAGCACGTCAGCAAGCTGAAGAACCACCTTACCCAGCAAGAGGACTAAGACCTTCTGGACCAGCATTTAACCTTCCACTTAGGTTGTTAAGTATTTTAGTAATTTTAGATATATAAAACACATCACAACATTGAGAACTAAATTATTATGAAAAAAAAATTTTACTTTTTAATCTAAACATCAGTCCCACATTTTCGCGGTAATCTTGGCAACTTTTAAAAGAAAAATTAGGTACCGAATCAAAAAAAAAAGAAGGATTATTGACATAATGTAGAATGTATTATCAAAATACTTATTTAGATCCCCTCAAATACACATGCTAAACGAACGTAGGATTTTTTAATATTATTTTTTCATAGGTCTAGTATACATAAAAACATTTTGTATTCAAAAACTTGGGTTACGAGAATCTTAATAATGCATTTTTGCATTTACTCAAAGTATACGGAATCAAGGTATAAAACTCCATTTCTAAATTTAAGATCGCAAAGGCAACAGCAGCCCCCAATTCCAGCGGCTTCATATGGACCACCAACTCAGGAATATGGACCACCAGCTGAGCCTACCACGACGGAAACCCCAACCACTACCGAGGCAGTAGAAACCACTACTTTGGAACAACAAGTAAGTAATAACACATGTCAACATGACATTATAGTTACTGTTATATAATTATTACAAAAATAATTATTTTCCACATTATTTCTTACTTACTTACTTACTTTTAGGCTGAAAATATTCGCGTATCCCCTACCAAACAGAAACTCACAAATGCCCAGCAAAATAAACCAATTAATCCAGCTTCCATTTTTGTGGTCGTTCCTCAAAATCAAAATTTGGTTTATGCAACTGCACCATCAACCTCTGGCAAATTGATGGCACAAGTTCAGCAACCAAGACTGGTACCAATCCAAGCAGTACCAGCGTTCGCCAGAATTCAAGAACTTCAACCAGTTCAAGCAGTACAACCTCTCCAAACGTATGCCAAAATTCAAGAAGTTCCTTATTATGCTCAATACCAGGCAATAGCAGCGCCTTATACGGCAGTACCTGCGGTAACATCTGCTTATACTTCCGTTGTAAACACGCCTTTTAGTTATTCCTTTGTACAGAGCTTCCAGTAGAATTAGATTGGTTTTAATTATTTATTGCTTGTATTTATTTATTTTGTAAATAAACTGTTCAATGCGTATTTATTATTTATTGTTTGTATATTTACTCTATAGCCCGTCGGATGAACCGCAAAAAGCTTTCTAGTTTTTGAGAAAAACCGACTTATAACCAAATGGGACCTTCACTGCATGCTTTTTTTAAATGAAATGAAAATTGACAACACTCTCCATTGGTCAAGCCCAACGATATAGGCAAAAACAGAGAAAAAAGCAAAACAAGAAGTTTAACTTCTAACCCACATAACCTTTGTCACAACAAGATAGAAACAAGTTTCTTCCAGTTCTGTCTGTCATTCAAGAGAAACAACAATATTAAAAAAAAAATTGCCAATATTTTTTTGAACTCAGCTTGCCGTAACTTTCCGATGCAAGAAGCTATTAGACTTTTTTTTCTGCTAAAAGCTACACAATTTGACAGACTATATTTTGTCTCGGTTAACATTGGGTTTATCTTTTATAATAGACCCGGTAGAGGCTTTAAAACGTAGAGGCGCACGCTACGAAAGCTGGTTCGACAGCCTACGGCCGTCTGTAGACCGCATACGCGTGTACCCAGGCCTTTCTCGATTCCAATGTCAGTGTCTAAATTTTAATAATATTCTAAATTTGTTTGCAGTTTTTTTTTTGTTTAAAAGAACAGTTTGTTATCGGTTTCATGGTTTGTATATCTCTGTCACAGTTGTGTGTGTGATTGTTAATCAAAATTCGAGATTGCAGATATTAAAAAAGCAGTCTCTGAAAACATTCCTCTTAACACACACAGTCCAAGAACTCCATTTGGGAACAGTTCTCCCAGGTGTTAGAGGTATCTAGCAAAAATCCTCGAAGATTACGTGTTTAATATAAAGGCGGCGAAGACTTCAAAGAAGTCCACTGCCCAGATGATGCAAGCGGAAATTTTCAATGAGTACGAAATAAAAATGTTTCCTTTCCTTTAAGATGCTCGAGAGACAAAGCGAAAATAGCTGCAAAGTTATCAAGAAAAGAGAAGAGTAACTATTAAAGTGTTATCCACACAAGACATAATAAAAATAATTAAAAGCTACCATGAAGAAAATCCCGATGGTTCAATTTGTGGTAATTCGAACTTGCTTGGAGAGGCAGGCACCGCGTGACAATCAAAGAAACCCTCAAAGAAATCTATAAATTATCGTATACCACGCTCTAATTGAAAAAAAAACATTGACAATCCAATAATTATTACAGCTATACATTTAATAGAAATCAAAAATAAGTAACGTCGTGAAAATGCCATTCACGACAATATGTTTTCTCTTACATTATTAGTAACATTATATTCATTATAATATGATAAAAGTTGCAATATGCATAAATGTCAGTGCAAAAGAAGTTTAAATTGTAGTTTAAATTGCAAAATGTATTGCATTAATATTAATCGCGACAATATTAGCAGAGGCAGAGCAAACCTGACGGCGACATATTTTTTTATATGTAGGTAAATTTTTATAAAACCATCAAAACTGTAATTATTTTATTTTACAATCATCCTATCACAGTTTTCCTAGACTTACTTTTTAATGTATCTACATAAATTCACGCGGGATAATAGCCGATAACAATAAACCCAATATTAATCGTGACAAAATGAAGTCTATTAAATTATGTAGTTTTTATTAAAAAAAAGTCAAACAGCTTCTTGCATAAGGAAGTTACAGCGGGTTTCAAAAACTATTGGCAATTTTTTCTTTTTTTAAATATTGGTGTTTTTCTTACATTATTTACAAAAATTTTGAAATAAATCAATAACCCAAAGAAATGGAATTAAAGGAGGAATACTAAAAAAAAACTTGTTTCTATCTTTTTGCAACAAGAGTTATGTGGCTTTAAAGCTGACATTTTTGTTTTGCTTTTTTCTCAGTTCTTAGTCTATATTATCTTTGGTCTCGACCAATGAAGGGTGTCGTAAATTTACATTTCATAAAAAAAATTTGCTTTATTATTTGGTGAAGGTCCCACGGACTAAAATTTTCACATAATTTTTTTTTTGTAAAATAAAACAATATGCCTATTTATAATTTGTGCTTAATGGTCTACCATAGCTTTTGGGCAGGCATCACTAAATATCACAAAAAAATGTAATTGAATGTAATGTATAGATGTGCTACTACTGGATAGCTAAAGGCACAGAATATTAATGTGAGTTCTCTGGCTAAAGGTGTACCTACACATTGTTTGTCTTGTAACAAATTTTTAATTTAGTGCTTTCACTGGGAGAAAATAATTCCTACAAATCGACTAGTAATACTGGCATAAATTACCGTTAGTTTAAAAATAAAAGGTAAATCCGAAAATACATTTCACGAGAAAAACAGTTTAACGACGAGTCTTAAACTGAAGTGAAGCATTCATAAGGGTACTATAAATGAAATTTTGATGGGGGTGAAGAGCTTGAATCTGGAATAGAATAAAATATATAAAATTTTTAGAAAAACCCAAATCATAGTACGGGTAAATATTATCCCCAACTTAATAAACGAAATAGCGATAATAATATAAATATACTGAAACAGTTTAATATCTTTAAAACCGCTAAAGCTATGCTTAAAATATTCGGTATTTTTGGAGATTTCTGGGTATGAGGAATTGAACAATGATATCGGCACTGTGGCATTTCCTAGTTTTGCGCTACACATAGTAATTTCATTATCTTAAATGGAATGTCCCATTTATTTTTACTGCAGTTAATTGGTCGTCGCAAACTTAGTAAGATGCTAAATTTTCAAAAATTTTTTCATACTAGTTGCTAGGATATGACAACACCGCATTTTCAGTAAAAAGTACCTGAACGCTCATATATCTTCAAAACCGCTAAGCTGCGCTTAAAAAATTTGGCATTTGGAGGTGTCTTGGTTTGGCGAATGGAACAATGGTATCGATACTGTTACCAAATTTTCCCAATTTTGCGCTACACATAGTCGTTTTGTTATCTTAAATGGAATGCCCCATTTATTTTTACTGCAATGAATTGATCGTCTCAAACTTAGTAAGATCCTAAATTTTCAAAATTCTGTTTGCACTTTGAGATACTAGTCAGAAAATTTTTGGGAATTATTTTAGAATGAGCATTAAATTTATCAGAAACTTCCGAAAATTGAATACCTTATGAACAAAGGCACTGTTTCAGTATTTTTCAAAAAAACAATTGCCGTCGCGTCCCTATGCTATAACAATCTCATATTAAACATATCACTGTCAGTAAAACAGCTTAATAATTGTATTGATTACAAAATTATAATTTTATAATGAATTTTGTTCTATCAGAGACCCAACGTATTGATATTTTGATTTTTCGTGTATATGGAAATAAAACAAGGACATATCAAGAAGTCTGCGACTTATTTATTAACCGCTATCCTAACAAACTCATTAATATGTCCACCGTACACAGAACTTGTCGACGTTACCAGGAAACAGGGTCTATAAAAAAGTTTACCTAAATCCGGACGTCCAAAAACTGCTACAAGTGATGAAAATAATTTAAATGTTTTATTACAAATAGAGGAAAATCCCCAAGTAAGTACCAGCCAATTAGCTGTAAATGCTGAAATCTGTCAAAAATCGGTAAGGATTATCTTAAAGGAAGACAAATTAAAGCCGTATAATGTTCATTACACGCAAGAACTTTTAGAAGGTGATCCTGACCGCCGCAATGAATTCGCCGCGATCATGATGGAAAATATGAATAAAAATCCATATTTTGCACACAAAATTGTTTTCAGCGACGAAGCTTCGTCTAAACGGCCAAGTTAATAGGCACAATTGTAAAATTTGGTCTAGAGATAACCCCCATTGGATGCAAGAACTTCACACCCAATATCCTGAGAAAGTTAACGTCTGGGCTGGAATATTGGGTAACAATATTATCGGACCAATTGCTGCTCTTATTTTTATTGTAAAATTTAAAGAGCGCCACCAGCAGTACCTTGCATTCATTTAAAATGAAATGACTTTTCTAAGTCACTCTGTGTTGAAATTTTAAATAAACATTCTTATTCACCGACGTCTTTTACCTAAAAAATGTATACGTGGTAAGAGTTGATTTGAGCCGCCGTTTTTGAGATATCTGGATTTAAAAATGTCACTTCGTGTATGGTCAGGTCTAAATGATTGTAATATTTGTTATATACAATTTGAAGCGAAGGCGTTAAATTAAAATAACTGTCACAAATAACTAGAAAAAAAAAACAATTAGATAAACGTGTTGGTAATTTTATTCTCTAGAGAAACCAGTCAATAAGAGATTTACCAACAACAAAAATTTAATTTAATATAATTTTAAAAAAATGCTTTTAAACCAGTGGTTCTTAACCTTTTAGTGATGAGGGACCATTTGAGTAAATTTTTGTCTTGTTATGGACCACAAACGGTCTGGCGGTAATACAAGTTATTCCAACATCACATAGAAATGTCTTGATGGTTATTTTTAATTATTAAAAGCGCCAAGAATCCCTGCCACATAAGTATATGGTTGAAAATAAAGTTAGGTAACGTAAAGCAGTTTCTCGAATTTTAGGGAATTGTTTTTTGGGCTCAAAAATCTTTAAGTTTAATTCCTGCTTCGAATGTATTCTTGCAGTTACTATCGTGTTGTATTTCAATTATTTCTTCTTAAATTGCATCAGGCACCTCAGAAATATTGACAATGAAATGATTGCGGATCAGTTCTCGAATACCTTTGTCCTCGCAGTCAGGAAAATAGCAATTAAATTAATTTTTTAAGTTTTACAAATGGAGTGTAATGTGCTTTTTCATTTCTCCTGTGATCTCAACTCATTAATAATTGGATTCAGCGTATCAAACGCTGAAGAGTTCTCTCTTTCGACTTTGCTGATCCATAGGTCGATTTTAGCGGTAAACGCACTGATTTTATCTTCAAATGCAAATATATTGCTCGTGCATTCCAACTTCATATTTCCTGACCTTTGCAGCTGTTCAATTTATATAGTTGTGCAAAAAAATACACTAAATAAGCGAAATGTATTTGAAATTTGTACTGACAGAACTGATCCAGAAACTCTTTGTTCTCCTTATTAGTTAAGAATAATTTTACTATCTCTGTCAGTTCATACAACCTTGACAGCATGTTTCCTTTGGAAAGCAGCGTTTCGTGTTCAGAGTTCATATTAAAGCCTAATTTTTTGAAGAGACGTGTATACAGTGTACTCCTTTTTATAAAGTTGACTACTTTTATAGCTGACGTTATGTATAGTGGAAATCGTGGTTAATATGGTCGTCGTTTTAATAATTTTAGAATGACATTGCGGACCACTTCAGATACTTTCAGGGACCACCAGTGGTCCACGGACCACCGGTTAAGAACCACTGTTTTAAACAAATGTTCACGATGACCTATTCATCTTTTGGACACTGTTCGTTCAAATAATTACGTACGTTTAACGAAAAACGTTGAAGACCACTGTCATGCATAAACCACATTCCTTTTCGAAGTTCCAAGGGTACGGCGGGCTCTAATAAGTTTGGTAATAATTCGTTTCGCAGATGTTCCAAATAATGTTTGCCATTTAGTCAAAGTAATAAAATGACAGGACCAATTGTAAAACTCTCTATGATTCCTGCCCACACATTGATCATAACCTTATGCTGATAATGGGTTACTTTAGTCGCATGAGGATTTTCTTCAGCATAGTTCATTGTGTCAATTAGTTATGCCACTCCGCGTGAAGCAATCTTCATCTGTGAACAAAATTCGTCGTGTAAAGTTCCCTATCTTAATTTCTGTGTTCTTGGATAAACCGACAAAAAGCTAGGCGCGGTTCAAAATCATGGGGTAAAAGATCTTGTACCCGTTGAACATAAAATGGGTGCAGTAGTTGTTCTCTGGTCACCCTATTAACAGTATCTTTGCATACCCCTAGGTCTAAACCCAATCGTATGCTGCTTAGTTTGGGATTTTCTTCAAACCGATTTAGAATATCTAAGAAAATCTAATAGAAACAGAAAAAAACCTACCCGTTTTACGAAGACGATTTCAACTGCCGCGAATGATTTATGGTTTGGTAAGCGACGATTCGGAAATCTTTCGCTGTATACTCTGCAAGAATCTAAACCATTTCCTTGGCAATAGCCAAAAACCAATAATATATCGGTCATTTCTTCGTTAGTATACTGTACTGTTTTTAGCGGCAGTTATTTTAATTTAACAACTTCAATTCAAATTGTGTTCAATAATTACAATAATAATTTAGACCCGGCCATATATTAAGTGAATTTTTTAAATCCAGATATCTCAAAAACGGCTGTTCAAATCAACTCTTACCACGTGTACTTTTTTTTAGGTAGAAGACGTTCAAAAATAAGAATGTTTATTTAAAAGTCGGCTCCCTGGCCGAATATTGTGAAAAACTAAAACTAACATAAACTTTTGACACTCCGTATCACCACATCATCCACTATTAGACCGAGGTAAGTTGCGTTACATCGTCATATTGAAATTTAAGCCTCGGGAATTTGTGGTAGCATTTTTCCGCGCCTTTTAGAGACACCCTGTATAGGTATCCGTAAAAAAATAAAAAACCTTAAACGAAAAAATTCCCTGTAAAGTTATTGTATCTAAACCCCATAACCAGCAGACTCGTATTAAATGTATACTTCAGCTGAGGAAGTTTCAATATAACTCAGGCAACCTGCAGGGCTCTTAGGGCCGACACAAAACGAAAGGGTACAAAGGAAAATCGCAGAAACACTCCGCGTAAACGTGGGAGCTGCTTTGTCTAAACTTATTCCCGTTGATCTCTGCCGCTGTTAAGATATTATCGTGAAATATTAAGGAAACTACACAATATACAGGGTATTACAAAATTTACAATATCAACTCATACTGCTTATATTCATAAACTCCTATAGATAATCGCAAGTGGCTTTTTGTACAAAGCAGCTGTAGCTTACCTAGAGCAACGCACGATAGAATAGTTCATATTAGTAAGTAGGTACCGTGCGAGCAAAAATTATTTGTTAAAAGGAAAGAAAAACACAAAGTCATCCTCCACAAAGTTTAATAGAACAATTATTAAATCATGGCTCTCTACATGTTTCGAACGTAGAAACGTTCAACCTCAGGAGACAGAAAATTTTTTATTTTGTGCTGTTGTTGTTAGCAAAAGAGAAACTTAAAAATAGAACCTTCATTGAGCTTTTATGGACTCAAAAATTGAAGTTTAGAAGAAACACGATATGAAGAAAATTGGTGATGGTAAAACCATACTGAGTATTTAAAAACATTATTAAAGTGGGCGTAAACAAACCAAGTTACATGGGGAAAAAACGGGAAAACCTTGCATTGTGAAGGTGAAAATTTGATAACAAAATGATATATTCCGTAGAAAAGAGTATTTGGGGTACTGAGGATCAAACCTCAGTAACCCATGATCCTCAGTACCCCAAATACTCTTTCCTACGGAATATATCATTTTGTTATCAAATTTTCACCTTCACAATGTCTTAAAGACTAGTTATGTTCGATAAGTCTGATTTTTGAAGACAGTTTTTAAATAATCTTCGACACCTTTCTAGCAAGTTTTTCCCCATGTAACTTGGTTTGTTTACGCCCACTTTAATAATGTTTTTAAATACTCAGTATGGTTTTACCATCACCAATTTTCTTCATATCGTGTTTCTTCTAAACTTCAATTTTTGAGTCCATAAAAGCTCAATGAAGGTTCTATTTTTAAGTTTCTCTTTTGCTAACAACAACAGCACAAAATAAAAAATTTTCTGTCTCCTGAGGATGAACGTTTCTACGTTCGAAACATGTAGAGACCTATGATTTAATAATTTTTCTATTAAACTTTGTGGAGGATGACTTTGTGTTTTTCTTTCCTTTTAATACTTTCAACTCCACTTTAAGTATGGACTATTTCTTTAAATTAAAAATTATTTGCATCAAAGAGGGCCTTGTATCTAAGGACGTAATGCTTAGCTGTAGAGCTTAATACCTGTTGGGTGTCAGTGACTACCTGAATTAACAATCAATCAGTAATTCCGTCATCTTTAACAGTCGTTACAAGTAATTTGATTCATCGCTAATTTTTCCAATTTCTTAAACAATTCACACAATAAGCTTTACGGAACAGCACAAAACATTCATGGTTGAAGCATATTTTCGAAACGGGGTTAGAGTATATGGTGAGTGGCAATAAAATCCGGGTTTGTGCATGGACGATTTTCACCGAACATTTTCCTAACGTTGCTTTTATTGCTGGGGATTTTTATTATTGCCTGAATAGAACCGTCGCTGTGTTTAGGGAAACAGGTTCTATACGACACAAAAAAGGAGCAGGAAGACAATCTGTAAGAACAAAACAACTTGTTGCAAACGTTCGTGAAATAATGCAAAATACGCCAAAAAATTGTATAAGACGCTTGTCCCAAGAAGTGGGAAGATCTTATGGAACAAGCAGGACTATTCTTAAGAAGCAGCTTAATTTATTTCCTTATAAAGTGCAAGTATTTCAAAAAATACAACCCGCAGATTTTAAAAGACGCAGGAATTACTCTCAATGGTTTATCCAAAATTTGTTGGAAAGAAATAATTTATTAGACCTGACATTTTTTTCGGATGAAGCATGGTTCTACCTCTCCGAATATGTGAATTCTCAGAATACACGTATGTGGAGTAGTGAAAATCCCCATTTTTTGTAGAGTCCACATTGCACCCTCAAAAAATTGATGTCTGGTTAGCTGTTTCCCGAAGAAGAATTGTTGGTCCTATTTTTTTCCATGATACAGTTACAGCACAGCGGTATAGAGGCAATATTTTGAATCCATTTGTAGAGCAATTACTTGACGACGAACTACGTTTTGGATGTTTTCAACAGGACGGTGCAACCGCCCATACAGCCGCCGAAACTATTAACTACTTACGCAATTTTTTCGACGACAGATTGATCAGTTTTCGATTAGACATTGAATTCCCACCTAGATCACCTTGTTTAACGGTTATGGATTACTTCGTTTTTCCTCATTTAAAGAACACTATTTTTAAAACACCAATTGCAAATTTAGAACACTTACAAGAAATGATTATCAAAGAATGTGGTAACAGTTCTCCAGAGATGCTGGTCAACCCTTTCGAAAATAGGAAGAGGCGTGTGAATTTATGCTTGGAGCATGACGGTGACCAATTTTAGCAATTTATGTAATTATTTTTCTTTTTCTTTCTTTATATTCTTACTTTGTTAATTTTGTAAACAACAAAAATAAATTTGTATTTGTCTACTTATTTTATTACTCATTAGTTTGGCATATCATGTCATAATAGGAATTTGACAAAATTTTAACCTAGATTTGGTTAGATATACCGTTCCCATATCATTGTGATCTAAACCAAGCCACACGTTTTTTAATCCAAGCCCTCTTTGATGCAAATAATTTTTGCTCGCGCGGTAGTATACAGTATTAACTAACAACAATTTTTTTATTAAAGCTGTAAAGGAACTGTCTCTATGATACAGCCGTTCTTATTTGACCACCCTGTACATAATATAGAAAAAATTGAACCATTTTAATAGTTCTTTGGCAGTTTCCCCCCTTTTGTATAGCATCATAAAAACGATAAAAATTAAAAACGTTATTTGCATAAGCACAGTTGATATTTTCAATTAAACATCCGAATCAAAAGCGGTGGATATTTCATAATTTTCAAAAAATAATTCGGAACAATATAATTGCTGCACAAAGCATAACTGAACGAATGGAATAAATTTTAATTAGTGCGTAATAATTTCATTAAAGGCGGAGAGAGCGTTTGAAACAAAATTGCAACGGAATTGTTGTTAAACGTTGCCGTGCCGTCGGGTCGGTTTGAAATTTCAATTAGCGTATTTCCTGGGGGCAGCCCCATTGCCGTTTGAATTTTTAACAAATGTGTCACTTGCAGGAGGCAGAAACATCACTTCAAATTGATACTGTAACCGGCTGCACGCCGCAGGCCGGATTGCGGCATCCACAAAGCGGCGTACAGAAGGGATACAAGTCGGGATTAGGTTTAGAAAGAAAGTATTTAGGTTTGGAGAAAAATTAGAAAAAATGTTTATATACAGGGTGGCCCTTTAGTGTGGCAAAGTACAATAGCTCCGTTACTATTTCAAATACATTAAAAATATTAATACAAAAGTTGAAGGGCAGTAAGTGACTTATAACGTAAAATTATTTTTAACTCTATAGGGTGGCTCAAAAAAGCGGAACAATAAAAAATGTACTTTTTTCAAATGGAATACCCTGTATATTTTTTCATTTTTAAATTCCACATAAAATTATAATTATTTTTTATTAAATACATTATTAGTCTATACTTTATAGTTTCCGAGATATTGACTCTTGAAAAGTGACATTTTTGAACTTTGACAGCTTCTAGCTTTCTAACAGTACGTCTTAGAGCAAAACGGCTTACATGTCCCTATCTTTAATTTTTATTATCTTCCCAAAAAAATCAACTTCCGGTTAAACCGGATGTTACTCGAAAGCAGGAAATATAGTTGTTCCGGTTTAACTGGAAGTTGATTTTTTTGGGAAGATAATAAAAATTGAAGATAGAGACATGTAAGCCGTTTTGCTCTAAGACGTACTGTTAGAAAGTTAGAAGCTGTCAAAGTTCAAAAATGTCACTTTTCAAGAGTCAATATCTCGGAAACTATAAAGTATAGACTTATAATGTATTTAATAAAAAATAATTATAATTCTATGTAGAATTTAAAAATGAAAAAATATACAGGGTGTTCCATTTGAAAAAAGTACATTTTTTCTTGTTCCGCTTTTTTGAGCCACCCTATAGAGTTAAAAATAATTTTACGTTATAAGTCACTTACTGCCCTTCAACTTTTGTATTAATATTTTTAATGTATTTGAAATAGTAACGGAGCTATTGTACTTTGCCACACTAAAGGGCCACCCTGTATAGAAAATTTGAATAAGGATAATACAAAAAGCTTTACCATAAAGTAGAGCATACTTTGAGATATATTATAGTAGCATGTGATTTCTCGATAATTTATACAGTGCGAGCAAAAATTATTTGCATCAGAGAGGGCTTGGATTAAAAAACGTAGAGCTTGGTTTAGATCACAATGATATGGGGACGATATATCTAACCAAATCTAGGTTAAAATTTTGTCAAATTCATATTATGACATCGCACATCTAATGGAAAAAAGACCTAACTGCAAAATTGGTTGTTTTGAGAAAAAGCGCTTTTAAAAATTGAATTTGAATTATTTTAATTTTTAGGGTACAAAGTTTGGTTTAAAAACAAAATATAAACATCAGCGACTAGGTTTGTTCATTAATTATTAATAATGATCAAATTACTGAGTTTTTTTTTAAATGCTTTAGTACATAACAAAAATATGTAATTGTGACACTTTTCTTCTTAAAAAATTAACGATTGTTTCTTAGTTACACTAAAATAAAACGACATTATTATATTTTTTTGTATTAAAAATAAACAATATAAGGTTTAAACGAAAGTAACCATAAACACGAGGAACTTTAAACTATAAAAGTAATGGTAACTTTATAAAATAAAAACTATAATATACTTGTATTTTACCTAACAAAAAATACAGAGAATAAAAGAAAAGTGACCTAAACTACAATTAAGTCAATTTCAAAAATAAAAATATTGCCAAATTTAGAGGAAAAACGTCTTAACTGGTACTTACGTAATTTTTCTGTTGAAAATTGCTTGCACCTGCATCAAAGGCTAAAGCCGAACTGATAGTTGAGAGTTGGGTCACTGTTCCAATTAAAAGTAGCGCGAAAGAAAGGTGACACTTCCGCCATCTCGCGTTTGTTTGCTTCAACACAATAATGTCGTTATTTCATTAGAAAGAATATAGCATTAGGACACTTATGACGCTTATAACTTAAGGTTGAATTCTCAACGTCATTCAATCTATTGCCAACCTATAACCTATTTCGCGTTTAGTTTTTGAGTTTATTATTTCAATAACTAACATTTAAAGAAAATCAATATCGTCGGTACATTATTTAGGTAGTATCTGATATATTACAAAAATATCAATTTATTTCATTGCTAATTTTGGGAGAATTGTATAGTGAAAGAACAATAAGTGACAATGACATAATAATGTTAAAAAAAATCTTACCCGATACTTTTCGCTATACAATTCTCCTAAAATAAGTTATGGAATTCCTTGATATTTATTAAATATGTCAATTATTACCTATAGAATATCAAGTCGATACTGATTTTCTTTAAATTTTGTATAAAAGCGTGAAAACATAAATAAATCTGCGCGAAATAGGTTATAGGTTGGCAAGCATGTTGATACTCCCACCTTAAAAATGGAATTTTTTGCAGTTATGTCTTTGTTCCATTAGATGTGCGACATGATATGCCAAACTAATGAGTCATTAAATAAGTAGACAAATACAAATTTATTTTTGTTGTTTCCAAAATTAACAAAGTAAGAATATACAGAAAGAAAAAGAAAAATAATTAGACAAATTGCTGAAATTGGCCACCGCCATGCTCCTAGCATAAATTTACACGTCTCTTCATATTTTCGAAAGTGTTGACCAGCATCTCTGGAGGAATGTTATCACATTCTTGGATAATCCTTTCTTGTAATTGTTCTAAATTTGCAACTGGTGTTTTAAAAATAGTGTTCTTTAAATGAGGAAAAACGAAGTAATTCATAACTGTTAAACAAGGTGGTCTAGGTGGGAATTCAATGTCTGATCGAAAACTGATCAATCTGTCGTCGAAAAATAACATAACCGGAGAGGTGGGACCAGGCTACTTGTAACGACTGTCAAAGATGACGGAATAACTGATTGATTGTTAATTCAGGTAGTTACTGACACCCATATTTTGTAAATTGCACCACTTTTGCAAAATAAGACTCAACGCAAGCTACATAAAATTTCTTAGTTTTGACAATGCTTTATTTCAGATACATTTTCTTTAAAGTAGCGCCACATTAAATGATGTGTGTTTTTCGACAAAATTAAAATTGGGCTATAAAAATTTGGTCGCATGGGATGCAAAGTTTATTTGTTTTTGACCCTGTATAAGTGTATAAGGTAAGTTCATAAAATAAGTATTTTTGAAAACGTAGTTTGGGTCTGAAAGTAATATACCTTAATATTAAGACAAAAAATAACACAGTGTGATCAGTAAAGTGTTCATTAAATGGAAAATAAATTTTTGTGGTGGGTAAAAAATTAAAATTATCTTATGCAGCTGAAATTTTGCATGTGGGCTAGAAACTGCATTTAAAAAACTTTTTCTAATAACTTTTTTTGATATTTTCAGAAATAACCCCACTTTTGAATTATTTTTTGAAAAAAAATAAAATTTTACAGATAATTTGAATCACGTGACTACTATTTTTTGTTTAATTTTCATCTCGATTGAAGCAGAACTTGATGCCAAAGTCAAATTTTGAATTAATTAATAAAAAAAAACCATATGACGCGGACTTTACTGGTCACACTGTATATCATTGTCATCTGATGAAGCTACAGTGTTAGCGAACCATCTCATTTTCTGTTTAATATAGTGGAAATTTACAAGTTCAACTTTGTTTTATTGTATTGCATAATAATATTATAGTGTAATAAATTTCGATGAAGTCTTGTGATTCAGGGTGACCACAATGCTTCGCGTTTAGTGAATTTCAGACCTCGATAGTAATGAAACACTTTCCACCTCCGTGTGTAATACATCATTATTGTAATAATATTATTTTTTAATTATAAAATTATTTTTGAAATGTCACATAAAGATATACGTGAGCAAACAAAATGTAAAGAATTATTGACATTTTTAAGCTTTTAATATACCTATCTATTTACACTTATTTATTATTTATGTATACAATAACTTTATTCCTTCTTACTTTTTTTACCACATTTTACTATAGATTTCCTTACGTTCCAAACTTCAAGTGTTTACTACTCGTTTTGATTGTAATTAGGGGAAGGTGGGGCACAGTGTTACACAAAAAACATTTTGATTAATAATTTTTTATTTGTCAAATTAAAATAACAATTTAATTTTGCTTAGGCTTGGTGATGTTTAGCAACTGATTTTCGGAGCGTCTGTTGCCCTAAATATACCTATAGGTTTTTTATAAAAAAATAATTATCTCTACACGTTTCGAATGTAACACTGTACCCCACTAGCAGGGCACTCTGTTAGACAAGGGGGGGAACAATGTTAACGTTTTAAATATATTTAGATTACCTTTACTTTACTTTACTCTTTTTATTCAGAACATTTACAAATACAAAAAAATAACAGGTAAAAAAATAAACATCACTCTAAACAATAAAAAACAAGTCAAAACTCAAAATGTAATGATTTAAAAAATAAAAACTCAAATGTTTCAATTTAGAATACTTAAATTAGTATCAAATAACAAAGAAGTGTACACATTAAACACTATTTTAATTCATTATAGTATATGTGCAAATCAACAGAAAAAATTAACATTTCTGATCTTCTATTATTGTTTTACATGTAACACTGTTACCCCAGTATAGTGTGTAACTCTGTGCCCCAATCGCATTTTTACCAAAAATATGCTAGTTTTTAGGAAACAAATTTTTTTAGGTTATGTTTTACATGGCATGCTAATCTACAAACATGTTCCTTAAACATGATACCATAAAGTTTACGATATATTATTGTCAAGAAACACAAGACAATTGTAAAACTGTATAAAAAATTTACTTTTTGACTAAAAAAATATAAAAAACTTACTTGGGTGGTATAAACAATTCACATTTCACCACGCGTTCGGATAATTGAAGGTAATAGTCTTAACTGGAAGTGGCAATTATTCCAGCGCCGTATTGCTTCGCGTAAGTTTATAATTTCGAATATAACACTGTACCCCGTGTAACACTGTGCCCCTCCTTCCCCTTTGTCGTCAGAATTACCCTATAAAATAGGTATTCAGAAACAGAAAGAAATATTCCATAAAGCCATAAAAATATCGATTGAACCCCCCTGGTTGAGATTTGGCAAACTACACTCCAAGGATAGGGATGGATAATGTCGTTTGTTTTTCGGCGCTGATTTTCTGCATAAAAAGACCGAGGGCTTCGATTTCTTTTGTGGGGAGACGAATTTCCGTTATGCCAC
Organism: Polydrusus pterygomalis; assembly: GCA_963969555.1. Classification (NCBI taxonomy): domain Eukaryota; kingdom Metazoa; phylum Arthropoda; class Insecta; order Coleoptera; family Curculionidae; genus Polydrusus; species Polydrusus pterygomalis. Next base: position 54,513,595 of record OZ018379.1, read on the forward strand.
TTTGGGTTTTATCACATAAAGGATTATTGTGATTTATATGTATTTTTGTTATTCTGTGTTTGTCGGTACGATGTATAATGGTAAATTTATAACTTTAAGTATTAATTTTAACCTTATTCTTAAAAATCATTTAATCAGCTGTTAAAAGTCATTTTAAAAAACGTTATCTTATAGTCGGATTAGAAGAATGATTAATTCCTAAGCAAAATTTTACCTTTTTTGTGCCAACTAGTATGTTACTGTCACCAATAGTTATTTTTAAATGTTATATTTTATAATTTAAAAAAATTTACTTTATATTTTGACACAAATAAATACGAAGCAATGAAAATTCAATTTTATTAGTGTACTGGTTACAGCTTTATGTTAGGTACTTACTGTACAAATTACAGCGCAGTGCCGTTCGTGTCAATTAAAAAAAAAATGAAATAAATTTAACATTCTATTCTTCTGGAGATTTGAATCGGATATTGGCATTCATTTAAAAAAATAAACTAAACAAAAGGCATTGTCAATAACCGTCAACAAGTTTATAATCCTGATAAATTGACAAGGGCAATTGGTTGACTAGCAACGTAAATCCAAATAAAAGTAAAAGGTTCTCAGTCAATATAATTTGCAATATACAGATTTTTTTAATTGACACGAACAGCACTGCGCTGTAATTTGTACAGTAAGTACCTACCTAACATAGAGCTGCAACCAGTACACTAATAAATTTCAATTTTCATTGCTTCGTATTTTCCAACCATTAATTTTAAAATCAGCTCATTTTACACAGCTTGATATCTTAGCCATCATCCTGAATAAAAAAGACATAAAGTAAGGTCAAACATATTGTGCTAAGTAGTCTAAGGAACGGCCTACCTAATAAACAAAAATTGAGTAGATTGATATAATTTTGATAGAGATATGGACGTTTAAAATTTGAGTATTTTTTTACCTATTCCATAATAATTATTAATGGAAGCGGTGTATTTCAAAATTGGAATTCTAAACCCCAAACTAAGCAAATTTATACTAAAGTAAGTTTATTCCTTAATAAACTTATTTCGGTTTAACGAATACGTGGCAAGTTTTTGTAAATGACCTCTCCAAACAAGGATCAAAGAACATCGAAACCACACATTGAAAGGAGAAACAAACAGATCCGGTGCAGCAGACCACGCTTGGACCCACGGCCATCATTTACAATGGGCAAACGCAAAAATTATACATAAAGAAGAACATTGACGGAAGAGAAAATTCAAAGAAGCAGCTGTCATAATCCAGAACCCTGACTGTTTCAGTAAACCTTCTGCAGATATAAGAAACATTTGGCGTGGTTAAATAGGTGTGGGCTCAAGTGATGCAAGCATGATGACGTAAGCGGATTACGTAAGCAGATGACTCACGACTGCACCCGATCATACCCCCGCCCCCCCCCCTAGGTAGTATAAATAGGCTCGTAGCTTTGTAACTTGTTTAGTATTCACCTGAAGACGACTGGAGATACTTACCAGTTGAAACGTTGTGATATGGAAAACTAAAGGCAATGGAAGTCCAAAACACTTCTATTACTCAAGATACATCATTGTCTACAACCTTCAAACCAACACAAGTTTTTGTAAAGACCGTTTACAAGCATCCTAAATAATATACGAATACAAAACAAGTTATTTAAAACAATTCTTTTGAATACAAATCAACAGGTAAGACCGAACTAACTTATTTTCTTTAAAAAAATCATTACTTCTCCATAGTAAATAATATTGATGCTATATTGTTCTGAATGAGCAAACAAAATTTGCATGAAATAAATTAGAAATATCGAAGGAGGGGGCGAATCCCCCTAAATAAAGCCTTGATAATTTATTATGCGAATGTTGTGCCAAAGATAACGCATTTAAATTACCTGAAAATATCTACTGCGTTTAGTTATATACGACCTACTCCTACCTTTTTTGGTATTAATATCATCAGACAAGATAGTAGGCGGAGGACTAAGAGGCTGCAATGGAAAGGTGTTACTCGTAGAATACCAAGGTGTCGGCCTCCAACTCTGGTTACCGTTAAGAAGCCTTAACTTATCGTAGACACTATCGTTTGTGGTTGAGCTAGGTGGACTTTGGGATTCTTGTTCTTTTTGCGCTGCTAAATTACGGAGTACCCTGTTTATTGATGATACCTGAAACAATCAAATAAGTATGTAAAATCCATAGAAGCTAGGCAATTTTTACTATATTACAGTGGAAATTCCATACAGGAAATTCCACTGTTTCATAGCAACTAACGCAACGGATAATAAAGAAGTCACTTTATAGTGCAGGCGCCAGAGGTAGTTTAGTATGCAAAATGTGAGGACCGGCAACTATGCTCAAATTCTTTCATCTGAGACACCAATCAAAAAAAAAAACCCATGTTGCCAGCCAGCGGCGCACCCAGGATTTTATGTTAGGGGGGGCCCGCCAACCAGTGCTGGAAGCAAATTTTTTAATAAAATTTTAAGTTACGCATTTTTCTAGAACTTTGGAGCTTATTTAACAGGTACTCTTGCAGGGAAGATCGCAATAGCCTAGTCATGGGAGTCGTTAAACGGTTTCTTAGGGGGGGGGGGGGGGGGGGGAATTGGCGGCTTGTGACTTGTTAACTTGGGGGTGTACTAAAAGCCTGCTGTAGGCGAAATGCGCAGCAGGCGAAATTTTTTTAAGACCACGCCCAAATTTGGCCAATAATTATTATAGTAAATATTTTAAAAATTTATGATTACCTTCCTATTCTATTGAAAATGAAATAAGATAAAAAATAGAAAGGCTAATTTATTTTTCATTAGTGGGTACATTGTTTAAAAGTAAAGTTCATTCATCTGTTTTTATTTGCAGCAAACTTATCAATAACAATAAAGTTCCTAGATTTACACTTTGTGGTATGTATCAAGTTAATTTCGAGAGTTTAGGTCTTCCCTTAATTTTAATTTCAATTTTTTGCTCTATACTTAATCAGCTAAAATTGTTTCTCAAACATTCATAGTCGTTTTGGCATTAAAACTGTTTATTTTTATTAAAATAAGTCTTTACTACCCCAAAATAATAACAAAAATATAAAGGAAAACTCGAAATAATAAATTCTTAAATTCAATCAAACCATATTAAACCTCAATAAGTCAACTTTTGTCAATAAGTCAACTTCCAGAGGGAGGGGGGGGGGGGGGGCAAATGCCCAACCTGGCCACCCTCAAACGAGGCCCGTGAGGTAAATCTAAGAAAATTGACTTTTTAAAATACTTATCCACTTTCATAATTTTTATTTCATTGGGGGTTTTGGGGGGGTCAAGGCCCCCTTGGCCCCCCCCCCTGGGTGCGCCACTGTTGCCAGCAGCTGTGTTGGTCCCTTTCGTTTTCCCTGCGCCCTCGCCCGGAATAGTCAGTAGAAATTAATTCTTAGTGCGTATCGGTTAATTTTTTAGTTTTCACGTAATATTATTTAAGTTTTCCTGTAGTTACGTGTTTTATTTAAACAAAAACGTGGACAATGTCGATACAAGTGATAAATGTAAAGAGGCGAAGACTAAACGCAATGTCGTGTTTGTTTTGTGATAAAACGTTTATAAATATTCATAGCACCGCAGATCGGAGAAAAGATAACAGTAGTGAGAAAATAAAGCATAGTACAGATTTTACTGAACATAATTATTCATCATGGCATCGAACTTGTATGACAAGTTACATTAGCGAACAAAAAATTAAAATAGACAACTTTGTACCTACTTCTGAAAAATCAAGCAAAAGTACTTCTAATAAAAAGTTGCAAGATGCAACTCTTTCAAAAAACATATGTGCTGGCTAATCAACGTGAATTTGACACACAAATTTTATCATCTTACAAAATTTTGAATTACTGCAAGTACCTTTTTGACGCAGAAGGATTTTACAGAAAATCTCCAAAATCGGAACACGCTCTTGAAATTGTCAACAAATATAAGTGTGGTACAAAACACGCAACAGGACGTTTTAAATTTACATCTTCCAAAAATTTATATTGTTGATGGTACGGCACTTGTTCATCGAATCCAATTAAAAATTTTTAGCACCTTTGCCGATTTTGCTGAGGCATTCTTCAAAAGAATCCATAATCTTTTCTTGTAGCCAAATGTAAAACGAATAGAAATATTGTATTTGACAGATATGATGATATTTCGATAAAATATTTGGAGTCAACTTTACGGAGTAAAGGTCAAATGATGAGAAGTTTTATAATTTCAAATGATCACACAAAAATTCCAGCTAATTGTAAAAATTTCTTTTCAAGCAAAGAAAATAAGTTACAGCTCGTTCGATTTCTCTGTACTGCTGCTCCTAGATATGCACAAGTAAAAGAAGATTGTGAGTTATATATGTGGAGGATTTGATGATCCAACAAAATGTTTTAAATTACAAGGCTCCTCATTTTTTAAAGTACCTGACTTAAATTTGAACCATTTAGAAGCCGATTCAAGGATGTTTTGTCACATGTTTCACGCAGTAAAAATCCAATCTGCCCATATCATTATCCTTTGCACCGATACAGATGTTTTCATCCTGGGAATTTTTTTCTGGAATAAGCTAGCACGTCTAGGTTGTTTAGGTGTTATGGTTCGACGCTTCTCATAAGAATAAATACATTTCAGGAGGTTTTTGGTTGCTTAATCCCTTGGAGAAAATATTTATCGTATTTTGCCAGCATTACACTCTCTAAGTGGTTGCGATTCGACCAGCAGATTGGTATCGAAAAAAAATGCTTTAAAAGCTGAATCGTTGGATTTTGTACAAAAAGCTCTGAGGCATTTAGGAAATCAATACCTAAGTATCGAACAGTTAACAGAATTTGAAACCATTTGCGCCTATCTTTTCTCAAAAAAAAAAATTAATTGCTGATGAACTTCGGTATAAATTAATTTCTCAAAATATCGGCTTTGGCTTAAATTTATTAAAAGTAATTTGCACATCAGATGCTCTACATTTACATTTTTTTTAAGAGCTTCAGCACAAACATATATATGGATAAATACTGACCAAACACTACTATTTGATTACACTTTATAAGGGTATGAAAAAAAAAAGGTAAATTGTTCACATGACAACTGATGAAGCGAATGCTTGTTTTTGCAAAAAATTACAACTAGATTGTATTTCGTTGTGCAAATGTATCAAAAATGAATGTCAAAATAAATAAGATTGATTATTTTTTTTTTTACTTATGTTCAAATTTGCATTAAATAATTTTTTTATCAACAATTCTTGTTTTTATTTTCAACTTTTTGTTTTTTTTCAATTGACTAGTTATCATTAATCACAATCACAATCGTTCATATAAGAAACAATTGGATATTGTCACTAAAACAATCATTGGTTCCAAAATTTATTTGATATTTTCAAAACTGATTTTAATGCGGTTTGCAGAGTTTGAAAAATTATTTTCTGCAGAATAATAGTTGGTTACGCATATACCACGTAATTAATGCACCTAATATTATACAGGGTGGAAAAGAAAGTGATGCACAAAATTTTAAGTAAGCCACATGTTGATAGTAGTATTTTCATCTGATATTTTAACGTTATCCGGAATACCTTAATATTGATATTTCAAATCATCAATTTCAAGATTTAAAATAGAATGATTACCCTAAAACCTTTGTAACAAATACCATTTTAATACTTAAAAATCGCGAAGTAAAAACTAATAGGTACAGAAACGAAAAAGGAACAAGCATTTTTCACAATCCCTTATGTTAAGGGGATTTCTGAAAAGATTAGAAGGATAACCAAACAATAATATCAAAACAGCCTTTAAATCCAGAAATACCCTTAGAAGCTTTCTTACAAAAGTAAAACCCCCCCGTAATAAAAACACAAAAAATTGTATCTATCAAATCACTTGAGAGTGTGGTGAATCGTACTTTGGAGAAATAAAAAGACCTCTTCCCGTACGAGTCAAGGAACATCTGAAACATACTCAAAGAGGTGAAACTTCGAGAACAGGTATAATATACAGTGGTCAAAAGCCAAGGTTTTCGACACGGAACAGCAATGGAGAAAACGAAAATTCAAAGAAGCAGCTTTCACCACTCAAAATACCCATATATTTAGTAAAAGTATAGATATTTCCAATATCTGGAAGCCTGTTCTTGTCCAAAACCAACAGCTCAAACTTTACACTCCAATAAACACGTATTCGGAGTCATCAAGCTTCATTGCACATGGATATAGTATTTAAGACCGTAGCCTTAGAATTGTAATTTAGTTTACACTTGAAAACGGTTAGAGATACTTACTAACCGAAACGTTGTGTTAAGTAACAAAATAGAGACAATATGGAAGTCCGAAAAGGTATTTTTTTGATAAAAATATATATACACATAAGTGTGACCAGTAAAGTCCGCATCATATGGGATTTTTTTTTCTTAATAGCCTTATTCGAAATTTGACTTCGGCATCAAGTTTTACTTTAATCGAGATGAAAATTAAGCAATAAAATAGTAGTCACGTGATTCGCATTATCTGTAAAATTTTAACTTTTTCCAAAAAATAATTCAAAAGTGGGGTTATTTCTGAAAATATCGAAAAAGTTATTAAAAAAAGTTTTTTAAAATGCATTTTCTAGCCCACATGCAAAATTTCAGCTGCATAAGATAATTTTGATTTTTTACCCACCACTAAAATTTATTTTCCACTTAATGAACACTTTACTGATGACACTGTGTTCTTTTTTGCCTTAATATTAAGGTGTTTTACTGCCAGACACAAACTACGTTTTTCAAAATACTTATTTTATAAAGTTGCCTTATACAGGGTCAAGAACAAATAAACGGTGCATCACATGCGACCAAATTGTAATAGCCCAATTTTGATTTTGTAGAAAAACACACATTTAATAATATGGCTCTACTTTAAAGAAAATGTATCTGAAATAAAGCATTGTCAAAACTAAGAAGTTTTATTTAGGTTGCGTTGAGTCCTATTTTGCAAAAGTGGTGCAATTTACAAAATATGGGTAAAAACTCAAAATTATTTTAAATTTTGCATGTAGGCTAGAAACTGCATTTAAAAAAAGTTTTTCCAATAACATTTTAAAAAAATTTAAATTTGACAGATAATGCGAATCACGGGACTACTATTTTTCTGCTTAATTTTCATCTCGATCGATGCAGAACTTGATGCCAAAGTCAAATTTCGAATAAAGTTATTAATAAAAAAAATCCCATATGATGCGGACTTTACTGGTCATACTGTATAAAACAAAAACCAGGACTTTCCAATATTCTTTGTTAAATTTCTAAAAACTTTTACAAACAACCCTTTTTTCTTAATCGATTAATAGACCAGTCAAAGTAAATCCCGTTTTTAAGGTGCTACCGAGTTCACTTAATATAAAAATTTTCTTTTAAGCATTAGTTATAATTACTTTTTAGCAACTTATTTTAAATAGAATATTTTTAAACTTCAAAAAATCCTAAATAATCTTCGCTTGTATGATACTATCTATTTTATATAGATACATATTTATATTATAGACAGGTCGGTTGAAAAGTAAAAAGTAGCATCAATGACATTTACAAACCGTAATAGTATATTAACGTACACGTTTTATAAAGCATCATTTTATAGCACGCATCCATGTTAAAAAATGAGCCGCTTGCGGCAAGTTTTATAACGGGACAAGTGCTTAAAACTGCTTTATATAACACGTACGTTATACTATTTTTTCTAATTTGTATTTTTTTCAATAAAAAACACATATTTAAAAAGAAAATAAATCCTTTCAATTTTGTAAATTTTTATGTCTAAATTTTATGTTGGTAATGCTATTTTTTATCATAGTAGCCTCTGGACAACAAAAATTATTTTACGAACTGTCATTTTTTGATTTATTGACCCCTTTTCACCACGAGATTTAAAAGTTATTTTAGCGATATGAGATTTGAAATTGGACGGAATACGTTGTGTGATCCTTGTACATTCGGTACATATACAGAGCGTTCGGAAATTCGGGCGATTTTGCTACTTTTTTCGAAATTCAAAAGACGTGATTTTACGTCACGGCATTGCAATTTAGTACAGGGAAGATGGAAAATTCAAATAACGTTGAAGTCAAAATCGATATTGGAAGGTTAGTATATAGATTGAATTTTGGATAGGATTTGGCAGAAAATGATAGCTTGAAGCATCTACAAAAGATTGATTTATAGATTTATGCAACCAACATACATGACTGTTATCCACACAGAATAAAAAAGTAGGTTATCAAGCTATTTTTCCTCAGCGAAAAACGGGTTTTCTCGTAAATCATAAAGGCCGCGCAAGTCAATGAAATAAAACATTTAAATGTTACCAACATCAAATAAAGAAAAAACGCGTATCGAAATAGCTTCATTACGATACGCAAATGCGTATCGTAATAGATTTGTTATGATACAAAATTAGAAAAAGAAAATTTCGTACTCTATTGCGCAATGATTCCACCAATCTGTATCGACTTAGTATACAATAAAAAAGTATTACGTTTTGTCTTTTCCGGAACATCAACGCCAGAAGGTCTTTCCTAAATGAATTGACTATATTTTAACAAACACTTTGTCATTAGCATGTTATATTGATTTGCATGGTAATGAAAAGTTTTATGAGGGTTGTCCAAAACGGAAGTATATTAAACGATTACTGTTAATGAACTTACTTGGAATTTTTCAGGTTTGAATAATGTAAATATTGTCTTAGGAATATTGTACTTGATAATTTTAATAAAAATAGTATTATTCAATTTTTTCGCTATAGAAAAAATATAAAATATAAATAAATTTCCTTTTTTTTAAGAACTGACTAGTGGCGCCTTATGCCTTCAAAATGAAGGCTTTGGCATAGATAACAATATCATCACACCCAATTTGGTGCTTG